>JASJUZ010000032.1:0-1200000 GCA_037159825.1 Tupiocoris notatus | reverse complement strand
TCGTTTTTGATGGTTCAGCAAGTTCTAGTGCGGGTTCTTTAAATCAGTATCTACATGCAGGGCCAAAATTGCAGAATGATATTTACAGTATTCTTTTGAATTGGCGTGTTCATCCTATCGCTATCGTAGCCGATATCGTGAAAATGTATAGGGGTATTTTGATTCACGAAGATGATCGCTGTTATCAACATATTTTTTGGAGAAGTGATTCTAGTGAGGCTTTATCTAAGTACGAACTTAAAACCGTTACATATGGATTGACCTGTTCTCCATGGCTTGCTCTCAGGGTTTTGAAACAATTAGTGATCGATCATGGCGAAAAATACCCAGAAGCTGCCCAGGCGGTATCTCAAGACATTTTCATTGATGATATTGTCACGGGATGTAATAGTTTAGAAAACGCATTTGTACTTCAAAGTCAACTAATTGGTCTCTTGAAAGAAGGAGGTTTTTCATTGAAAAAATGGGCCTCAAATAGAATCGAAATTTTACAAAACCTAGAGCCTAACTCTTCTGAACCTATTTCGTTCGAGTTAGAAACCGGGCCGAGTTTAAAAATTTTGGGTTTAATTTGGTTCCCTGATGAGGATAAATTTTCATATCGAATTCAAATTACTAAATCGGTTTTTACCAAACGTAACATTCTATCCCAAGTGGCGAGTATTTACGACCCACTGTCATTTTTGGCTCCATGCACTGTCCTCATGAAATCTCTAATTCAGATGTTGTGGAAATCTAAAGTAGATTGGGACGATCCTATTCCGAGTGATGTAGAAAATTTGTGGAACGAAATTTTGGGTGAATTACCATCATTATCGGAAATCAAAATACCGCGATTTATATGCAGTTCTCATGCCAATGCCTATCAAATTGTTGGCTTTGCCGATGCGTCATCCCGGGCTTATGGATGCGCTATATATCTGCGCTCTATAGGTACCTCCGATGTACAAGTTCATCTTCTAACGGCCAAAACTAGGCTAGCCCCTGTTAAGACCATTTCTATTCCTCGGTTGGAATTGTGCGCCGCCTGGTTACTCGCTCGAGTATTTGGGTCTCTTCAAGACTTTCTAATGAAGCTAAATAAACCCGTGATAGAACCTAGGTTTTATACTGACTCCTCCGTTACCCTAAGTTGGATAAATACCCTCCCATGTAACTTGAAAGTCTTCGTGGCGAATAGAGTTACAAAAATTCTGGAAATCACTTCAACTAAACACTGGCGACACGTGTCTACGTCTGAAAATCCTAGCGACTTAGCGTCCAGAGGAGTTTTGCCCAGTCATATCATTGCCAATGTTCTTTGGTGGAAGGGTCCAAAATGGTTAGCGTTGCCTGAAAACGAATGGCCGGAGTCAAAAACGGTAGTGTCTCAGGATCTACCTGATGTAAAAACGTCCCTCATATGCCTTGCGGTTGTACCTGAATGCCCTACAGATATTGAGTGGATAAAACGATTTTCATCTTATCATGTATTGTTAAGAGTAACGGCGAGAATTCGTCGAATGTTTCATAATTTGAAAAACTCCCCAATTGTTGGCCCTATCAAACTCCCTGAATTAAATCAAGCATTGATGGTTATCATCAAGTTAGTTCAACAGCATTTCTTTCTTAAGGCCAATAGCTATCAGGAAATTATTGCCAAGTACAGTTCCTTTGACCTTTTTTGTGACGAGGTGGGAATTCTCAGGGTGGGCGGTCGGTTGCGGCACTCTTCGCTTCCATACCACCAAAAACATCCCATATTTCTTCCACGTCAATGTCATTTGGCTAAATTAATAGTCGATATGTATCATAAAATGTACATGCATCCAGGAAAAAATTTTCTGCAAGGTATAGTCCAGTTGAGATATTGGATACCTGGTCTCCGATCTTTAATTCACAGCCGCACATTCCATTGTCTCACTTGCTACAAATCGGTAGCCAAGCCCCAGGAGGTAAAAATGGGAGATCTACCTGACTATAGATTTTATCAAGGACACGCGTTTCTCCATGTCGCAACTGACATCGCCGGTCCCTTCTTGCTGCGCGAAAATTTGAGAAGAAAAGCGCCTCTCTCAAAAGGGTATCTATGCGTATTTTGTTGTTTAGCCACGAAAGCTCTTCATCTCGAGTTAATTACCAACCTAACAACCGAATGCTTTCTAGCTGGGTTTGATCGTTTTGTATCATGTCGAGGGCTCCCAGTCGCTATATATTCCGATAATGGGTCAACTTATAAAGGTGCGGCAAACCAATTAAAAGAGTTTTGGAAATGGTTCAAAAATCCTGAGAATGTAGATTCTATAGTCCGACATTCTGCAGAACGGGGTGTCGAATGGCACTTTATGCCGCCTTACTCACCGAATTTTTCTGGTTTAGCTGAGGCCAGCGTAAAATCAGTAAAAACTCTGTTGAAAAAGGTTATAGGAGATGCCTGTCTGTCCTACGAAGAAGCCTTCACGTATTTCAAAAAAATTGAATCGATTTTAAATTCACGACCTTTAGGTGGTTTGTCTTCTGATCCCGGAGATCTAAATTATCTTTCGCCTGGACATTTCCTGATTGGTCGACCGTTGGTGGCAAACCCGGAACCTTCAGTTCTAAATTTGAAAGAAAATACTCTTTCGCGTTGGCAGCTTACCCAGAAACTGAGTGAACAATTTTGGTCGGTCTGGCGCAATCAGTATTTAGCCACTTTGCAAAACAGAGTCAAATGGCACAAGTATCGACCTGATCATCCCAATTTAAAGGAAGGTGATCTGGTGCTGATTAAGGAAGATCATTGTCCCCAAATGCGTTGGCCACTCGGGCGAGTTAAGGAAGTTTTCCCTGGCCCCGACAATCGAGTAAGAGTCGCTTTGGTAAAAACTGCAGTATCAGAGTACAAACGCGCGGTTCGCAAATTAATTCCCCTACTTCCAGTCTCTGTTCCCTCTTATGAGGATTGAGCGAAAAAATTTATTCTATAATTTTTGGTGGGCGGAATGTTTAGAGATCGATTGGAGTGGTCGAAACGAAGGAATCGATCCTTCGCCTCAATGATTAAAAATAAAAATAAAAAAAAAAATAAAAAAAAAATATACTAAAAAAGTGAAACAATAATTTATTTTGAACGGTGATAGGGAGCTATTTGTTTTTAATTTGATTATTTTATTTTTCGGTATGCACAACGCCTCAAGTCATCACTGGAAAATCATGCCATGTTCATCAGCCAATGGCAATCCGCGGCTCGTCACCTGATCATTCATCAACCAATCATCGATGGGGGTTTCATTCCCTACACTGGAGAGCAAATCCTAAGCTGGAGCACTGGCCATTCGTCATTCGTCTTTCGTCATCGTCTGTATGCGCTACACACCGTATTGTTGCCAAGTGCCGCCTCCAGCATTTGCCAGTCAGTCGAATTATTCCGCGAAAGGGTCGAAACTATTTCTACCCAGGACGCCGTCCGTCACGACGACGTTCCCGATCATCAGTGGAGTCGAAATTATTCCTCCCAGGACGCGGCGTCTGTTTCCGCCGACGTTCCCGGCAAAATCCGCATTTATCGTCGCCAAAACCGGTCATTTCCAGGAGTAGAAGCCCCTCGCTCCTCCTCATCGGACCCGCCGCTCGATCCGCCGACGTCCGCGGCCAAGCCTACAGCAGAAGGTCGTTCTTTTTTCTTCTATTATTTTATTGTTCAGAACGAAGTAATCCGTTCCTCATCTTTTCTTCTTTTTTTTCTCAACTTAAATTGTTTTAAATCGATTTCTCTGGCCAGATTAGGCGCAATTAGGTTATCTTGCATATATTTGCTCACGCCACATTCGAATTTCTGTAATTTATATTACGGGAAAAATAAATAGGTTGTCAAGCAAAGAATTTACCTTGAAATTTTCCTTACAACCTAAACACGGGTAAATTAATTAATAACGCCACGGACGATTACTTCAATTATGTACTCGTTGAAAATATTACACTGCACCGCCCTGGTCGGGGTCGAACTAACTGGTCCTTTCCTCAGAGGAGAGAAAGGCCAATGTGACAGTGGCTCAAGGGATCATGTTCTGACAATCCATCTCAAAGCTACTACAATCCGTTGAGCACTGTCATAACATCCCTTCTTTTTTTTTATAATTTGAATTTGTTGAAAAGAAACCAAAATAAACAATATCCATAGATATACAAGTGACAGGATCTTGTCGTATGATTACAATATAAATTAATTTTGCTCTTACATCATAACATGTCTTGTATCATAATCTTGTTTCAGCATTATTCCATTAATATACCAGAAAAATAGTACAATAACCACACCAAAATAATATGTATCTTCAGGCACACAAGATTTTTTTTTCTTTTTATTATTATTTATTTTTTTTTTTACTTTTTTTTTAATTTTTTAATTTTTTTTTTTTTTTTTTTTTTTTTTTTTTTTTACATGAACACAAAACTTCTAAAACATTTCACTTCGGTAGCGCTCAGGCATTTTGACATTTTGCCTGTCACGCAAAAAGTATCTCTTTTTAGGTGATGAGATATCAGGAATCGCGCTACCTTGTCGATCCACAAAACTCTCTTTTTTGACAGCTGGCACACATCTTAAATCCTTTCGATTTCTGCGGTATAATTTGTTTGTGCAGTCGGATTTCACTACGTAAGATCTTGGGGTGGCCGCATTTCCAACAATCCTCCCTTTTTTCCAATCATCTTTTTTTTTAAATAGTACACAGTCATTTTGTTCAAGCCTTCCCAGTTCTAACGTACCCTTATCGTAGTTTTGTTTTTGCTTAAGTTGGGATCGTTTCATATACTGTCGCACTACCTCGGGATCAGGGATAGTCTGAATCAGCTCAGTCTCTCTCAGGGTTAGTTTATCCTTTAGTCTTCTTCCAAACAGAAGTTGACTTGGAGATAACCCCACTGAGGGGATCTCCGAATTTCTGTAATGGAGCAGTAAAACGTAAGGGCTCTGAGATGACATTTTTGATTTCGCTAAAATCTTTTTACAGATCTTCACTGCTGACTCAGCTAGGGCATGGCCCTTTGGATAGTTTGGGCTGCTCGTGACTAATACCACACCAAGCTTTTTTAGATAATTTGCGAACTCGCGGCTACCGAAGGGGTTGTTATCGCATATTATTTGGTCTGGATAACCATGAGTAGCAAACATCAAATCGCAGCTTTTTATTACGTCTTTTGTCGTTTTTGATTTAATTGGGGAAAGGTCTATCCACTTCGAATAGTAGTCTATCGTAACCAAATAGTTTTTGCACTCATACTCGAGAATGTCCATTGTGATTTTAGACCATGGACGAGATGGAATGTCCACAGAGATCATTGGTTCGTTTCGGTTCGAGTCCAAATTCATTTGACAAACATCACAATTTTTTATGTACGACTCTATGTCCGTAGCCATTCCCACCCAATAAAATGCTCGTCTTGCTTTTGCTCTGGTTTTTCCTACGCCGAGGTGACCCTCGTGTAACAGGGTGAGGACAAGTTTTTGTAGGCTTTTTGGTACAATCACTTTATCTCGAAAAATGAGTAGGCCTTCCTCATAGATTATTTCTTCTCGAATTTCAAAAAATACCATTAGCGATTTAGGAACACTATTGGGCCAACCGTTATCCAGGCACTGTATGACGAGCTTTAACAAGGGATCATTTTTTGTTTCTTCAATGAACTGTTTTTTTCTCGATTCTGACATCAAACTCTCAATTAGTGAATGAATGATGTATGTTAACTCTTCATCCTCTTTGGGAGCAGGGTCAACTACAGCTCGTGATAGAGTATCTGACAAAACCATTTTATTGCTGGGGAGGTAATTTAGTTCGTACTTATATTTCATTATTTTTAGCAGCATGCGCTGTAAACGATTTGGCACTTTATCAATGTTACGCCTGTCGATATTTATTAGCGGTTTATGATCCGTCTGGACCAAAACCTCACGACCGTACACGAAATAGTGGAAGTGTTCTAAAGCATAGCAAATTCCTAGTAGTTCTTTTTCAATCATTGCATATCGTTTTTCTGACTTGTTAAGTGTGCGTGACGCGAATGCTATGGGTTTGTCGTCCTGCAGCAGGACGCATCCTAGCCCTTCTTTGCTCGCGTCGCTCTGAACCGTGAGTCTTTTATTTTCATCATAGAATGATAGCACGGGGCTCTCTGCAATTAATTTTTTTAACTTTTTAACACAAATCGAATGTTGAGAAGTCCACGTCCACTTTACATCGTTACGAGTCAAGTCGTTTAACGGTGCAGTTATTTCTGACATGGATGGAATGAATTTGGCTACGTATTTAACCATGCCCAGAAAACGCATTAAGGCTTTTTTATTATCCGGTTCTGGCATTTTTGTTATTGCCTTCACTCGATCTGGGTCTATTTCTAATCCTTTTTCTGAAATCACATGTCCTAGAATTTTAATTTTGTCTTTTCGGAAATTGAATTTAGTTGGATTGAATGTTATGTTATTTTTCACGGCAACATCCAGAACTTCCTTTAGTGTGCGGTCATGTTCCTCTATTGATTTGCCACAGATCGTTAGATCGTCAATAAATATTTTGACATTTTTTATGTGACCAAAAATTTCGTTATTTTTTCGCTGAAATATTTCGCTTGCTACTTTTACGCCGAATGGAAGCCTTCGAAACATATATTTTCCGAAAGGAGAACCAAAACAAGTGAATTCCGACGATTTTTTATCAATTGGAACTTGATAAAAACCGTCCCGCAGATCTAGCGATGAGAAAAATTTGTTCCCATTTAAATCAGACAGAATTTCATCTGGCTTAGGAATTTGATACGAGTCATTTATCAATAGCCCGTTCAAATCTTTCGGATCTAGGCAAAGCCTTAAAGATCCGTTAGGTTTTTCAACTATTACTAGTGGATTTAGCCAATCAGTAGGAAAATTAACTTTTTCTATTACTCCTATCTTACACAGTTCTTCCAATTTCTTTTTTACGCGACTCATTAAATGTTTCGCAATGCGCCGAGGCGCATGAGATACAGGAGTGTAGCCTTCTTTTAATTTAAATTGATAGGGTTCCCCCGGGAATGTTCCAAGCCCATTGAACGCAGCATTATACGCTTTCAAAATCGAATCCTTACTTTCGAACAACGGCACTGTTTCAATTACGGCCATTTTTTTAATTAAACTTAATTTTTCACAGATACCTATGCCCAGAATAGGCTTGTCAGCCGTATCCATTACATAATAATCAATGACAGCAAATTGTCCGAACCCACTCAGTGGGCGTGGGTTCGGATCCCACTTCTGACACCATGTAGAGTTCGGGTAAATTAATTAATAACGCCACGGACGATTACTTCAATTATGTACTCGTTGAAAATATTACACTGCACCGCCCTGGTCGGGGTCGAACTAACTGGTCCTTTCCTCAGAGGAGAGAAAGGCCAATGTGACAGTGGCTCAAGGGATCATGTTCTGACAATCCATCTCAAAGCTACTACAATCCGTTGAGCACTGTCATAACATCTTCGTATTCATCAGTTTTTGGTCACGTTGTTTCCATAAGATGTCGTTTATCTGTAGGTTATTTGTTATCAGTAGTTGATGGTTTTATCGGTGTTGTTGTTGTTTGCAGATATCTATTTCTTGACGTTCGCAACTTGTGTTGATTATTGCATTTTTAGTTGTATTCTGACGATTCTTCAGTTTTTTTGACAAATATTTTGTCATCTGCGATTTCGTTGATCCAACTAGTTTTACAGTTGTACAGCAGTTGTTATTATAAGTTGTTTTTGCTGTGCTAAAGTTACTTTTTGGTGAATTAAGTAGTTTTTCTGCAGTTGTTGTTGGTTTAAGTGTCGTATTAACTTGTTCGCTGTTTTTGACACCCATATTACTTCTTATATTTTTTTAGCTGTGGCTGTCGTTGTTCAATGTTTTTGTTGTTCAGCTGTTTTTATCTGTTTACAGCAACTTTCGACATTAGAACAAGTTTTGTTGTCACCAATTAATGTTTGCTGCAGCTTTAGTTGATTTAACAAGTTTCTTTTCGTTTGGTGCTTTTGATTTTTGTAAGTTTTAATTATTTTCCTTAGGTTTGGTCGTCTTCTGAAGAATTTGTTGTTTCAGCAGTTCTCCTGCATCGTTATAGGTTCTCTTTCCGATTATTAGCGTTTCACTTTATCCCATTTTCGGCAGTTTTTGCAGCTGTCATGGGAATCAAGCCATCGACTCATTGTACAAGTTGACTGGATGTACAAATTTAAAGGAAAAACTACGCATTTATGAGTTGAATGTGACCAGCCAAGCGTCGACTCGGCTGGTAAAAGAATTTTAATTCCCAAGACGTTTTTTCGTATCGACAAAGAACTCCCGAATCGAAATGAAACTTCGGCTGAAAAACCGAATCTCCGTTTCAATATTGATGACAGGAATGAAACGAATTCGTTAAAAGCTTCCGTGTTTTAACGTTTCACTTCCGTCTATGACGTAATAAGGGAAAATCAGTTCGTGGAAAAAATTCCCCTTTCGACGAAAACGCTTTTTTGACATTTAATTCCGCATTTCTTTCGACGTTCGGCTCTTTTGAGCTGGGATCTCTTCTATTTTCTTACCGCTAGAGAAAAAAAAACACGAACCGAGAACAAATTACGAGTCTTCATCGCTCGGACACAATCTTTCCACATCGCAGTTGAAGGGGATTGAGAAATTTACGCCCAGCGGTTGACATCTCTAAAAAAAAACCTGAAAATAACAAAACAACCGAAGTGGGTTGGTAGTTCAAAGAATGAAGGAAAGGAGGAGATGAATGCGGAGGTTGGAACGTTTAAAAGGTTTCGAAACGCAAGGGGTTGATTTTTTAAATGCTGCCCTCTTGAAGACAACTCGATTCGACTCGTTTTCCACCCTCGGTAAAAATCTTCTGAGATGAATATTCGAGTATTGATAAAAATTAAAGAAAGTTGACAATATTCGCGTTTTTTCTCGATATTCTAAAATAATCTCGGCTCGCGGGATGAAGAGAATTTCAAACAACTTCTTGATGCGTGCGAGATGATCTTATTCAGCTCAGAAACCGTCTCACGAGCCCATTATGCTTCTATTTATGAAGAGCTCGAAATCAAGTCGTGACTTAGGTCGTCATTTTTGGCGTGAAATAGCCCGGCAGCCGAGCAACACTTTCGAAAAGTGATTACACGGTTGAGGCGCTTTCGAGATTCGCGCATCATTTGAAACCCGTCGTGAAAATGTTGAGTTTCTTCAGAGGCCAAAGGCTAGTGCAGACAATTCGCCCGTTGTCTTGTCTTGATGCTTGACGAGTTATGAAGGGCCTCGAAGTCTTCGTTGTTCTCGATCTCGGATTTCAAGAGCCGCCTAAGCCGTCAACTCCGACATTCTGCTTTGTAACTTTCACCGTATCAATTACAGTATTGTTCGGAATCTTGTCTGCCTTGTTGGGAACGATGTAGCGGCAAAACCGTCTTTTTCGTTGAATGGCGTTATTTTCGAAAGAGAGTTTCGTCTGCGAAATATTTTATAGGGATGATAGCGTGCACACAGAACGCTTCAGTATTCTCCAGGGATTCGCCTGTTGGATTCATCGGTACGCGCGCGAATTTAAATATTCACGTTCCGGACGGCGATGGTGAAATATTTTATTTTTGGCTGTTCCCGCGTGACATGAAAATTAATAAAATAACCGATCCGAAAAAGAAATGGAGGGAAATGAAGAAATTCCCCACAGCTGACCGAACGCACACGTTCTTTTCCACGATATTTGCCACGTTCTTTACGACGATCTTTCACGCGTTCTTTCCTTCGGGAAATCACGGCACTCGGAGCGTTAAAGGAAACTGCCAAAGGAGAAAAAGAGGATAAGTGTGGCAAATTTATTCGTTTCCTTCGGTAAATCATGGCGCGTCGTACGGGCAAGGGAAATAGTAAAGGATTTGCCAAGTGATGAAGGGAATGTCAGATAAAATGTCCTTAGTTACATCTCAATATAAGTTTTGGCTAAGGAGTTTCCAGTATAAGAAACTATCCTCTGGCGAAAACCTTCCTCTTTCCTGGCGTGTGATAAATCACGCGGTCACGAATTACTGGTTGGAAGCAGTCTTCCGCGAATCCTGCCCCGAATCATTAGCCGGAAGTAAGTTTTCCTCTTTGGAAAATCACGGCACGTGGAACGTGAGAGGAAAATGCTAAGGGAAAAACCAAGGCCAAGGGGAAATGGGTAGGAAAAACCAAGAAAGGAAAGTGTGATCTAAATTTTTTCGTTTTCCTATGGTAAATCGTCGAGTGCCGAACAGGAGAGGAAAACTGGAGGGAATTAGCCAAGGGATGAAAAGCAAACTTTGGCTGAGCTCGCGTGAATGGCAAGATGAGATGATTCTTCGAGAGATAGCACGGCGTGTTATCATTTGAAAGTAAAAAAGCTCGTGCAAGGGGGAAATCGTTCAATAAACCTGTCATTCGGTGTGGCGATCATGGTCGAAATTTAAAGATAGCCGAGGGAAAATTCAAGTCCCCATTCAGGTGAAGTTTCCATAATTAAGTCTGCATAGTTGCGGCTAAGTACCAGTTTACCAAGTAATCAAATTATCCTCTGGTGAACCCCTTCCTCTTTCCTGGCGTGTGAAGAATCACGTGGTCACAAACAATCGTCGGAAGCAGTTTCCAACGATTGCGCTGGTGCGTTTTAGGCACGAGCTTTCCCTTGGAAAATCACTGCGCGTGGTCGAGGGAGGAAACTGCCAAAGGAAAACATGGGGAGGGAAACTGAGGAAAACGGGGAGGTAAAGTGTGGGGAAAGTTATATCCCTTTCCTTTGGTAAAGCGTGGCACACCGAGAGCGAGGGGAAAACGGCTGGGATTCGCCAAGCGATGGAGGAAAAATTAGGATGGACTTGTGCACATGGGTGGATGAGAAGATTATGGAATGGATAGTCCATAAATCAAATACCCAGATGAATCCTTCCTCTTCCCGAGTGTGATAAATCGCGCTGCCACAAACGTGTCCCCAATCACTAGTCGGAAGTCTTCTGCGAATCCTTTCCTGAATCATTTGCCAATTTTCATGGACCCTGCGGACCCTGCTTGAGCTAACGCGTCCGCTGACATAATATATGATTTTTAAAAGGAAACGATCCCGTGCCGCGATTTCCAGAAGGATAGAACCTGCGTGTAGAACCTAAAAATGGAAAAAAACGAGAAAATTATACCACCGATTCGGCTAGAAAATTTTGCAAATACGCAGACGCGCTGCATCTGCGCACGTCGTTGTAGTTCGGACGATAATTGCGCCTTGCAATTCGGTTCAGTTCCGAGAAACGGGCCGAAGTCATTATCTCGTTGGGTGTAGTTAAACCGAGGCTTGATCGAGGGGCTAAGCTCGGGCTCAGCTGCCAGGAAGAAGTCAGGAGACAGGCGACAGGGGCTCTTCTGTGGGCGGATTGTGGCGCTGAAGGGAAGAGAGGAAACTGAACGATAGACACCTACAAAGGAAAACAGGGACAACCCTGGAATCTTCAAGGTTCATTAGGAGACCGGCGGAATAGGATTAACGAAGCTTCTGTAGATAGAGGTGCCCTTTAAAGGAAAAAGTAATGACTCAGCTTCGACTGCGAGTCCTCGTGATTGAACTTGGTCGTCGAGCAATTTTCGCATAATTCGACACGAGCTTGTGACATTGCGCATTTAAAATCAGTATAACCAAAACGATTACCTAAAAAACAATCGCATTGCTTTTTAATTTTATTCTTCAATAGAAAAATGAAATTAATAAAATAAAATAAATGACAAAAAACGCATTTGTAGCCGTTTTCATCGTTTGTACTATTCTGATACGAGTTTCTCGCATTTTATGAGCTACGTTCTGAGTCGAGAGCTTCTAAAGTTGGCTCATTCCAGAAAAAAACCTGCAATAATCAACTGAAACTTTTTCAAAACTAGCTGCCGACCCGTTTTCAACCGATTTTACACAACTCGACGAAATACATCCCGATACAGACCGATGAGGCGGAGAAAACGTCAAAGCGACAACTTTCGGCCACGGCTCGTTCCTCGACCCATAAAGTCACAAATTCGTGCTTGGAACGTTGCTTTGTGGGCGTCCGAACTAGACGGCCAACGAGGCTAAACCGCCAAAGTCGGCCCTTAGTTAAACAGGCCGCTTTGTCTTGCTCTTCCAACAAGTGGACTCGTTCGTATTCATTCTGGCCTTTCCACAACAAGGGTCAAGTGTCTCGGAGGCGAATGGAAAAAGAACGGAGCGGGGGGTCCTCAATTTTTCTTTCTAATTATACGGAACGACTCGTGTAGCCGAGGTACGATGACGAAGTCGGAGGTAAACGCTTGTCCAAACATTGGCTACGTAGCGTGGAGCATCTCAGACGAGCTTCCCTTACGAAGGCTTCACATCCGCCCACGCCGACCACTTCTGACGCCCTCCTGGCAACGTCCCTCTTCCTTGAGGTTTTTACGCGTTTCAAGTGTTTGCTCCACAACAGTCAACTGGTTGTTGGTTTTCTTTTTGCCAACTGCACCTCTCCGGGAATCGTTTTCGAAGAGAAACGAACCGCCTTTTAAATGTTCTGTATACAATTATTTCCCCCATAAACCATCCGTATCGTTTAATTCGGTTTCGGATCGGACGACCGGAAATGATTTCCCCTTGGTAGAAATAAGGTGCCGCATTTCAGGATTTTAGATGCCGCCATCGCATCATTTTCACCCGACTTGACTCAACCTTCACGTTATTTGCATATTTTCCCTCCAATTTCACCCAATAGTCGTCTTATCGTGTATTTGAGTCGCGAAAAATCGGTTTAGCAAGGTGAACGTCAGTATTAAAAGAGCTCGCACCTGCTCCGCAAAAAGATATTTGTCATTCGTATGAGGTTTTCATGAAGATTTCCCTCCTCGAAGTCCGCCCATGTGCAACGCTGTATTTTTGGTAAGACTTCCGAATAGAGGCATGTCACGGCGAGTACATACATACCAAGAGGATCGGATCACCTTGTCGAGAGTACCTTACGCCTTTCTCAAAGTAAATAACATATGCGTATAATACCTTACCTCCAGCCTTCCTTCGGCTCAACGTGATAAATTCCACTCATTTTTCGCCCAGCCCTGACAACAAGTCCCGAATACGTAATGCCAGAATTTCTTTCATTTTCAACGCCGTTCTCCCTCTCTTTGGCGCGTTTTCCACGAGGTCTCCCGCCCAGAAAGAGCGAGCATACATGCTTCGAATTTCCACGACCACGCATCCTCGTCCTGCCCGTTTTGCAGACTCCGGTCGCTTCTCCAAAGACTTGCGGCGGGGAAGGTGGCAAGCGGACGTGACTGGAAACGGTTCTTATTCGCGAGGGAAACACAGAGAAAGCCGGAAAGGACGGAGGCGGTTTAGCCTGCAACTCGTAAGACGCGCCAAGGTCCCTAGAAGCCTGCAACTACCAAACGGGCCTAACTCTTCAAGTTTATCTCGTAAAAGTTTAAATTGGATACAAGGGAAAAGGTTGGGAAAAGGGCGAAGCCGAGGACAGCGGCTGAATACGATAAAAACCGACGGGATATGATTAATAATGGCGAAGAGAAAGAGGTTTTTTCTACTCTTGGAATTTTGTTTTGAAAGTCGTTTATAGAAAAGATATTGCTCCAGGTAAAACAGGTGTTAGCCGGATTTTCTGGTTGAAAAGCGCTGGGGTAAATTATCGCTCATCCCCGTGATCGAAATGAGAAGAAAGCGGGACTAGGTGATAATCTAAAGACTAGGGAAGTAGAGACTATTCTGAAGACAAGGCTAGAGACTGGAACAGAGATCAGTCTGGATACAAGACGGGAGACTATTCAGAGTCTGCTGGCTAGACGCTAGACTATTCGAAAAAATAGTCTCGAAGAAGAGAGGAGACCAGACTGGAGAAGACAAGACTAGAGACTAGACTGGAGATTTGTCTTGATACTGGACTGTAGATCGGACAGGACTTCTAAAGACAAGACTGGAGACTAGAGCGGTGACTATTCTGAAAACTGCACTGAAGATCTTTAAACTAGATTGGAGATAAGGCTGGAAACTGGACCAAATATTTGTCTGAAAATATGTCTAGGGGCTAGATTTGATACTGTTCTGAAGACTAGACTGAAGATTACTTTGGAAACAACTCTGGAGACTAGAACGGAGTCTATTCTAAAGACTAAGATGGACACTACTGACACTAGTCTATAAACTAGATTGAAGATAAGACGGGTAACTAGAGGCGATCAGGCAGGTAACTGGAGATTATTCTGAAAACAAGTCTGGTCAAACAAATCTGTTAAACATTCTTCTGGCTTGTTTCCACAATAATCTCCAGCCAAGTTTTCAGCCTGACCTCCGGTCTAGTTTCCATAGTTATCTTCAATCCAGTCATCAGAATAATCTCCAGTCCAGCAGAATGGAGGCCATTCTGAAAACATATCTGAGGACTAGACTAATCTCATGACTGGAGATTAGGCTCGAAACTACACTGGAGATTAGATTTGGTACTAGACTGGAGACTAGAATGGGTAATAATTCAGACACTTTTTCAATAATGTCTCGAGACCAGAGTGGAAGCTATTCTGAATTCAAGTCTGGAGACAAATACGAAGTCTAGTCTGGGGAGTAAAGTTAGGGCTCGACCGAGGCTTGGCTCGACACTAGTTTCCACCATGCAGTGACAAGTTTTGATGTTAATGGCCCTTGACTGTGAAGCCAACTGATAAGAAACAGTGTTATCTTGCTACATGCCTTCCATAAAGCAGAAATAATCCCCTCAAGTATTTTATGTTACCTTAGCGATTGATAAACGATCACATCCCTGCTGATACTCCATCATCTTCTTCACATAGATCTACACAACAGACTCATTTGAAATATCCGCTGGAAATACTCGAACGTGTATCGTCCATTCGAGAGCTGAAAGGCGAGCAAACGCGGTTTATCGATTGTTGATACTGGTGTAATGAAGAAGGAGATGCGGTCATGTAGACATAAGAAAAAGGAGCCTCTAACAATTTAGCGAGTCCCACTGGACATGGGAACGAAGCGGTCTGAGGAAACCATGGAGCATAGTAAACCCTCTTATTGCCCGAGGCCGACGGGTGAGCTAGCTACATATTGCTTCTACAACACTGCATCCTGTTCCAACGTCGTTTCAGCTCAGTTTCTCCGTCATCCCTTTCTTCAGCTTTACGAACGTTAACCCTTGGCAATATCTTTTCCGCCTCCACGCGAGTACGCACCATTTCATGTTGGCTGTCCTGGGTTGAAAATTTGTTCCATAAGAAATCGATTTTTCCTGATGTTCCTTCTGAAGTCGAAAGCTCGATTCGTAATTGATTCGAAATTATGAAACGACAACCTTCGAACGATGAAATTTATTCCGCTATCGATCACTGAAAAGCAGCGAATATTTTCACTTCACAAAAATTCAACGAAGTGGTAACACTGGTTTTGTGATAAGGTCTCCATTATGATCTCCATTTTTCTGGTAAACGTTGTTGAATACAAAATGCTGTCAAGTTTGTGCGAGTTGGTTGAATTGTTTTCCAGTTTCAATGACTATGATGCTCGTGAAACTGAGGGCAGTTGCAGACAGGAAAATACTTTAAAAGGGACCGGAGTCTTCACAGGACTGGAGACAGGAATTGCGTCTTAATATGACTGAACTGAATTGATGTCTTCAGGACTATTCAGGTAAGAGTGAGAACTGATTAATGGAATACCTAGTTAATTTGCGTTCATTTCGATCTTACGTTCATTATCACCGGTTTTATTCAGAAAATTTTATTTTTTTGCGGCGCGCCATTTTTTCGTTCGAATAAGCGGTTGGAAATCGTTGAAACGCACGTCGAAAATCCAGGATCCGAGAAATGTTCCCTCGGGTGTTTACCAGCGTTAACTGGTGTTCGCTTTATCTGATGAACGAGGAAGTCACGAGGTGCATGGATGATATAGAGGGTAATAAATTGTTGTAATGCGCGGTAATAACCTCTTGTATCGCTTATATGGATTCCTACCTCGCGATTTCTCTCGAAGCTGCAAATCACAATTCGTTATTTTTGGCCTCGGTAACAAACGTCTTCTTGCACTTGGTAAACGGTTCTTTCTCGTACATCTGATAAAATCCAACCCATGCGACTTCGGAAGGGCCACTTCTGTTCGCCTGGTGGACTCCAAAACGGTCGGGATGCGACAAAAAGAGGACGGTCCACCGGCTTCCAGTGTGCAGAAACAAGGGGACGTTGGCAGAGTGCATAATTTATTGCTGTTTGCTGTATAGGAAGAGACGGCGGTCGGGAAAACGGGAAAAAAAACAAAATTCAACCCGAGACGCAAGACCTGGAGCCAGTTAGGTTAAAACGTGTTCTTCAACGCGGACATCGAATCGGAAAAAATCGCTTTCCATATCGAAACGATTTATTTATCGCCTCGCTTACGAATCGTGTCACGCGATTTCGAAACACTATAAAACGCTAGCTTGAATTGAGAGGTGATTCGGTTTTAATTACGCAGTAAAA
Organism: Tupiocoris notatus; assembly: GCA_037159825.1. NCBI lineage: Eukaryota > Metazoa > Arthropoda > Insecta > Hemiptera > Miridae > Tupiocoris > Tupiocoris notatus. The sequence goes on along the minus strand of JASJUZ010000032.1, from coordinate 1,183,517 downwards.
TCGTGTGTAATTTTGGATAATTTTAATCATAATTTTTTTTTTCATCATAATATTAGGTATATCGTTTTAACGATGTTTTCCCAACTACGAACGGTTGGAACGTTTCGAAATGATTATTCCAAGAGAAGAGTTTTATTATCCTCGTAATTAGCGAAGATAATCGAATCCAAAGATGAACTGTTTTAATTGGCTGAATTAAACGTTGAGATAAATTATCAAATGCGTGTTCAGCTTGACTCCATTTTCGATAAATGTACGAAAAAATGCATTGTCAGCGAGGTCGAATTGAGCTCTCGAAGGCCTCGACGATTATCACATTCAAACGAGTCAATTAAGGTTCTGCTACGTGTGAGACGCCCGGTTTACGTCTTTCCACGTTAACGTGACCTAAGCATTTGACTCTAATCAAACCCTCTTAACCTCTGGGCAACGTTCTTTCATCACGCCGTTGTTCCAAACTCGCCTTATACCTAGGCGTGACATCATCGTTTAAAAATCCAGCTGAACAACTTTCAAACGAAGGCTACTTTAAGAAACGAACGAATTTAAAACGGAACTGCAAAAACTATTGGCCGATAGGATTTCGTTTCTGTACAAATATATTATGCTCCATTTTTTAATTTATTATTTACTAATTATTTTAATGTACCATCAATATCGCAATTTACAGATGAAAAATCGAGTAAGCTTCGCTCGTACATTTTGATTGGCGATTCGGCCCGCTGCCAAATAACGTCCTGGTAGTTAGAAGACGTCCAAACGGAGGATATCAACTGGAACGTTATAGTAGCCCTTATTCTTAAATAGAAAATATTTTTAGATCAATGGAAACAGCTTCGGGTCAACGCTCTGGAGAAATATTCATTCAAGCCGCCAGGTAAAAGGGAGAATTGCTTGAAGTTGAAAAACATAAAATACAGTGGAAAATCCTCATAACCAAAATCGTCACTTATTTTGGGAAAAATCTTAATGGCTTTCACAAAGGCTGTCCTCAATATTTCTTTGCAAGCCTTTTCTTTTCGGTCGCTAAGCGAATAGCCAAGGGTTAAAATAAACATACATCACAACGGATCGTTCGGCTGTTTGGTAAAAACGTCACGGAGAAAAAGGGCGATTACACGGGATAGTAGAGGAGGCATTACGAGGCTTTCTAAATATATTGTCCACTAGGAGATCGGAGATTTATCGGGTACAGATCTGGCCGACTATGTCTGCGAGCAGTGTGTCATCCCTCGACGGCCTTTCCACTCCAAACTTCTTCGCCAGCTGAGGGTTTATCAACAAAACTTGGCAAAGGAGTGCTTCGAGCGACGAGGTCGCAACTCCTGTGTTACATTCATGCTCAGTTGGAGACCGTTCAAAAGCGCCCGGAGCTCAGGCTAGAGGCCAGCACTCGGCGACTTCCTCCATAGCGTTGACTGATGACGACAACCGCCCACGCGAGCTATTCGCCTTTACGAGGCAAACGAAAGCCGTAAGAAGACAATGGTGAATAATGCGGTTGCAATGCGGCGATTGTAAAGAGAGGGTAATTCAACGTTTCGATCTGTCATATAAAGGATGGGGCTGGTCGAACGCGAAATACCCTTAGAAAACACATGAGTCGAAATGACAACCATCCCTAACTCGATTGGATCAACCCTAAGCAGTCTTAACCAGCTATAATGAATTTAACCAGCCCTAACCAGTTTAACCAAGCCATGACCAGTCATAACCAGTTTCAACCAGCCCAAACCAGTCTCAACCAGCCATAACACGTCTCAACCAGCCCTAACACGTCTCAACCAGTCTTAACCAGCCCTAACCAGTTTAACCCAGCCCTGACCAGTCATAACCAGTTTCAACCAGCCCTAACCAGTTTCAACCAGCCCTAACCAGTCTTAACCAGCCCTAACCAGTTTTAACCAGCCCTAACCAGTGTTAACCAGCCCTAACCAGTCTTAACCAGCCCTAACCAGTCTTAACCAGCCCTAACCAGTTTCAACCAGCCCTAACCAGTTTAACCCAGCCCTGACCAGTCATAACCAGTTTCAACCAGCCCTAACCAGTCTTAACCAGCCCGAACCAGTCTTAACCAGCCCTAACCAGTTTCAACCAGCCCTAACCAGTCTTAACGAGCTCTTACCTGTCCTTTTAAAACACATGATTCAAAATAGTACGCAGATAACACGAATATCTGAGCGATTGGGCACTTTGGGAACGACTGAAAGAGTTAAAACACGGTTTTTATTTGTTTTTTAAACACAAACCAAAACAATAGGTACGCCATTGAAAAAACTTGTAGAATAGGGAAATTATTTTTACCTTTCCGAAGGTTTTTTAGAACGACACGATCTTCAGAAAAATATTCGTTCGCTTCCAAGCTCGAACAAACTTGCGTTTTAGCGCGGTTCGGTTAAATAGGCTGTATTTCGCAACTGATCACTTGTTCAGGTTTTCGAACACCAGCTCGCAAACGCGAGCACTGGCAGCCGGAAGACCGGCAGCTCCGTTGTAAGAAGATGACGACACGAGAATCGAAAATCCGAGCGTGGCCAACGCAGTTCGGAGACAAGCCTTTGTCAGCGGTAGATGGACCGGAACGATCTCCAGGATGAGAAAGTTCGTCGAGGCGTGAGCGAAGCTGAATACTACGGCTGGGGGGACTGCCATGGAAAATAGCTTCGCCAAAGAAAGCAACGGGATCCCCAGCGATCCCTTCTACCTCCCTTGGCATGCGCCGGTTAGAAATTTCCTATTTCCCATCCGAAAGTTGCAATGATTCGCGGAAATTGAGAAGTTGCTGAATCAGAAGGCTGCGACAGTTCGAAAGCCGATTTACATTTCTAGTACACGGCTGCACGATTCGGCGTTTGATTTGTCACGAGTCCCATAACGGTTCGACAACGCGTAATCGGATTTTGACGGTTTCCAAAATAAAAAATAAATAAATAAATAAAAAAAAACAAGAGAACGGAACGGGCCGTTTACAATTTTCGCTTCGAAAATTACCGCGGTCAATTGACAAGGAAAGGTCTTTGAGCAAGGAAAAGTGCCCAATAGCTGGCCACGCTCGTCCATTTCCTTGGGAAATCACGGCGACTGAACCGTGAGAGGAAACCCCAAGGGAAAGAACTGGGAGGAGAAGAATGATGAAAAAAATGTTATCCTTGGGTGAATCGTGGCGCGCCATACGGGAGGAGAAAACGGGAAGGGATTCGCCAAGGGATGAGATGGGAAAATTTTGGTTATATCTGGATGAGATTTTTGAAAGGGATGGCGCTGGGTAAAATAACGGCGCGGCATTCGAAAAAAAAAAATTAAATTAAAACAATTAAATAAAAATAACTTGATTAATATTGCCAACCACTAAAACAATTTCCATGAAAACAATGTACGCTTTCGCAATATTAATTGCAAATAATGGCGTTTCAATATATTGGGACTAAAAATGGCGGCCTCAGTGGCCAATCTATGCAAAGTTCCCCCACTCCAGAGAACGCAATTTTCCTCAATCGCTCCTATCTCTTCACGATTATATTTCATTCTTTCTACAGACATTGGTGATTGAGAATTGACATTATTTTTCAAAGGCCGTTAAAAAGCTGTTTTTTAAATTTTTTTAGTGTCTGAAATCAGATTTACAGGTCATGGCTGTTGTGTCGAGCCGAATCAAGCGACTTTAAGTGCTGGAAATAAAATATTTTGTCGGAGCACCTCTTGCGTCACCGACAACTGCCGATGCGGAGCATCGGGTGAAATTTACGACGTCGAATCGCAACGCAATCCCTTATCTCTGCGCCCATTTTCCCTCCGATTCTGACGATTACAACTCGAAACGATAATTCAGTTACGGGTTGGAGAAAAATGCTCCCAGTCTCCCTCTGGTTCCTCGATGGTTTCCTTTACAAACCGATATATCCCAGCTTGCGTCTTTAATGCTCCATGAAGGCCATGGAGGGTGAATCAAGAGTGAATATTTTGCCCGACGTTCATCTGATAAATGAAGAGGGTCCAGGGCGAGGGCGAATCTGAAATAAAACCAATGTACCGAACTATATGCCATTAGTAGTTATGTTGTATAAAGGGGAACCGAATGGAAAGATGGGCTGAGATTAAGAACGTCTTCAAAACGGGTGAGCTCTGTCTATCGAGATACGCATCAATTGTTTCCCTCTTGATTAAAGAATTGTAATGAAAAAACGTTAGATAGCGCAAACAAATTAACGCCCATCTATAACAGTAGATGCAATTGTGAATAGTGAAGACATTAATTTTACGAACATTCAAAACGAGTGGGCTAAATGGTTATATTTTATTTCTACTTTTAAAAATGAAGTCGATCAACGAAGATAAAATCGAATATTAGTACGTTTTGAATCTAAATGATCTCTTCATTTTCATGCACATAAAGCAATGCGCCTTTCACTAAGCAGTGACAGACATGGTGATAAGATGATAAGAACGGAGGGACTCCATTGCTTGTGACGTCATACTCGTTTCAAATTTCAATTGGCTGCTCGATGAATTACATCCAAAAACATAATGCTCCCAGCATGTTTACTGTCGATTGATAATAAATATGAGATAAAATGATAAAATCATTATCACCGATGACAATTTGGACTTTTTTTGCCAACCGAGGTTGTAACAATTCGAGCGGTTCCACCTTTTCGCTCGGAATCACAAACTCGAATCACAACTGATAATAACAGAACAAGAGGACTCGGCCGTATCGAAATATCGAGAAAAGCACAGATGTACGGGTCTAGAAGGAAAACTCACGATGAGGGCTTCCAACGGAAAGTTCTCTATAAGACAGGCGAACTGGGGAAAAAAATCCGGAGGAAGAACGGCCGGGGAAAAAGAGAGGAAAAGTTGGGAGCAAAACTGGAGAGGGTACAATATACGGTTATGGAAGGCTGACCGTTAAGGGACAAAGTAATTCCCGAAGTCTTGTTATCCTTGGGTGAGCGTCAACTGTAGTTAGGGATATTGGGAAAGTTCATATCGGTCGGCCGCCTGCCTCCTTTACCAAACTGTTTCACGTCAAATTTATCTAAGATCTAGCAAGAAGCGGTTTCGCCGCTCAAATATGCGCACATATTGAGCAACATTGTATCGAACGGCTGTCGGCTATTGATTTCTGCACGCAGTAAATTTGCGTGAAACAATCAAGCCAACACGTGGCTCCTTGTAATAGCCACTTTTTACTGATGAATGAAAAATGAAATCTTGTAAAATTTGAAGCCTTTAGAACGCCTTGAATTTCAGAAAATCTTGCAGGCACTGAAGTGACCTCAGCAGAGCTTCCATTTAAATGAGTGCACCTAGCAGAGTTGGAACGTAATTTAGTACCTGCTGGGTTCTTAGTTTCCAAAAGATCCGCAAGGAGCACTGCATTTGTTTTGACAAGAGCCCAAATCGACGAACCAGATCAAGTATCCAATCTCGTTCATTTATAAATCAAGCAACCACCAATCAATCTCAAAAAGTTTTTAAAAAATCTTCAAATCAGTACAGTTCGACATGATGTGCATCAGTAAAACTCAGCTCAAGCGAGTTCATGGAAACTGATAAACTCAATTTTCCATAGAGAGCCCTTTCGTTTCGCTTGGTGCTACGGCCACCAGGAGCACTAGTGAGTTCGCAACACTGACCGTGTACCAGACGCTCCTGGCAAGAATGGTTCCCTTTTTATAATTCTTTGTAGCGGAGTAGGAACAAAGTGACTAGAACACCTTGGAATTTATACACCTTGGAGTAGGAATACGCAATCGGTTAAAAGTATCGATTCTGAATAGGCTTCAAAGAATCGATTATCAAAAAATCGTTCCTCTCAAGTATCGATTTTTGCAAAAATCTAGTTTTTAAAGTTTTTTTTTCTTTTTTTTTGGGATCCAATGCGATCATAATAAATAAAACTCAAACTCAAACAGAACCCATAGCGATGACGATAACCACGCAATAACCTCGCACCGAAACCCAAACGATTTTTTGAGAATCGATTCAAAAAATCATCCCCCATTTTAAATAGGAGAAAGAAAATGTTTCAAGGAGAACAATAATTTTCAAAACTGGTTAAAAACATTTTTTGTTGAAAAAACCTGATTTTTCCAAAAATTGAGAATAGTATAGTATCGATTTTCAATTTTATCCTATTAAAAAAATCGATTTTTTCACAAGGAAGAATCGATTTTTAGCAAAATCGGAAATCAATTGCGTATCTTTATACTGGAGTGAAAAGTTTTTCAAAAAACCAGCGAAAGACCGTTCTCTGCACTTTTCAACTCTGTCATTTTTCGCACTTTTCAACTCTTGTAATTTTTCGCTCTTCACTTTTCGGCTTTTAAATCCCCGAACAATCTGGAAACGTGCAGCGAAGAGTGAACAGTTGAGTAAATTAAAAACAAGTCCCGAGCACGCCTCTCCGAAAGATCGTGCGAATCTTTTTACACGATCTAATGAAAGATGAACGCCATTATGACCGATGAAGCTGAGTCATCGGGGCTGTTTCTCGAAGCGAATTCGAAGCTTAGCCGACCGTGTTCGTGCCTTTTCCATCAAGAGCCGTCGGCATATAAAAATGCAATAAAAAACGAGCCTCGCCGTATATTTATTCAACTATTGCGGAATTGATTTCGAGCCGTGCCCGCTCCTCGTTTCTTTCGCTGCGTTTACTGTTCTTCGAATCCGGGGGCTGTCGGTCGTCGGACAAATGACGCATGGAGCTTTTAAGAAACATGGAGCCCTCGCACTAATCCTGCCACATCCCCGTTCATCCTTCGGCCGTTATAGATCTTCCTATCTTCCCTTTCGTAAAGTTGCTAGACGGAAATTCGGCCCCCCGGGCTCCAAATTGCACCCCGACTTCGGATATGGCTTTCTCAGACGGGACATTTGTAAGCAACTTTTATCGCCGCCGGGGAAAAAATATTCCCGTTTTATTGCAGTGTCGAACTCGTAAAATTGTAATTCTACTCTCAGTTCGCTTCTTTTCCGTCGAGGGGCCCGCACTTTGAATGCAACTCAATGAAGGCGCGGTTCTTTTACTTTTAATAACCTCCGGCGATAGCTTTCGTAGTAAAATATCTTTATTGTTTTTTCTCGAAAACCGTTTTCTAGTTCTGAGGCGAATTTTATCAAGGAACACGCGTCTTTAGATTTAAGAAGGACGCTTGCTAATAAAAGGCTTATTATGAGGAACATGACTTTTTAGAGCTCTCTGTAAGGAACGGTAGTTGGAAATTTTTAAATAAGAATAGCTCTTAAAGTTCCTAATATTGCGTACCTCGTTTGCATCGAGGTGCCAGAGCGTATTTTAGAACTAATTTGAGACAAAATATTCCGTAACGTTCTTATCCTAACCTTCGATTTTTCACAGTTTTTTCACTTTTAAGATTCGCTCGTGTTTTTGACCATATATAAAGCCGCCGAAACTTCATTATTCAAAGCGAATTCAAATCTGAGGATACCTTTGGAAAGAGCGTTAAATTTACTATTTTTTAAGCGCCAAACCAAATATTTGGGCTCACGTTAAACTGTAATATATAATATTGAATTTTTTATATAATATCATTCGAAAGCTGACAATTTGGCGTAATTTTTAGGCTATATGAAATTTGCGTTTTTGAATTATAAAAGTGTAATAAACTTATTTTTTTCATCGTTTCATTTTTTTTTTTTTTTTATAATTTAACGTGAGCTAAAATATTTGTTTTGGCACAATAGGCAAAAATAGTAAATTTAACGCTCAATCGACCTATTCTACATCGGCGAGAAGCTATGTCATAATTATCAGAGGATGTAAATCAATATTTGCGGGACTCATCCTCTAACACGGGCATGCCCATATAGAGGATTAATCCAAAATCAAATTAATAAGGTGTTACACATTACTATGTATTATAATAAGTTGAAATAAATAAATATTACGTGATATCAGCAATACAAGACAATTCCACTCAATATCAGTCAAAATCATTATTACTAGGAATGTATTTCCAAGCTGGCGAAAATACGTCGAGGATCATAAGCTCAATTTAGCGTTTCACATGCCGCGATACTGGGAGACATTGCTATTAGGGCTTTAAGGCGTGATAAGATCCCCATCTGCAAGGAGCCGTTTCGGTTTTAGGTAGAGTATGCATCGACGCTTGTGAAAATTGGCTTAGGAAGCTTGAAGCGATGTAATGACATCAGCTTTGGCAGCGAGAAAACTTTCGGCCAAACTGTGAGCGAGAAGTAGACGCTCCAGCTCGATATTAGGGACCTGGGATATATTTTTTCAAGTACTTTTCAACTTATAACTCAGCTGGGAAACATGAAAAGTGAAATGAAATTCGGTTTTTGAAACTATCAAAGAGTTTTCCATTTTTTAAAATTTTTTTTAACATTAATTTTATTTTATTTTTTTTTTTTAAGATTGCTCCACTTTAACTTGGCTGTTCTGTTTTTAACGGCAGTTTATACGCACTTGGAGTAACTGTCCCGAAAATTTGTGTTCCACCTATACAGATTGGCAACTATAAGGAGGAAATCCTTAGAATCAGTGGAAATTTCAATTCTTTTTCTTTTTCTGACGTATATAATTAAAAGGTAAATTATTCGCTTGGCGATAAAGCTTGCGAGCGTTCGACGAGCATTCCTACGAGTATAGAACGTTTTTTCAAGGTACTCTGGAAAGTCTCGAGCTACACAATCCTAACATGGTTCTCAAAATCCCGCATTTGCCACACAAAAATGGGATAGGTATCGATTCAGATATGGTTTCATTCAATTCAGCGTCCCAAAGTATAAATAAATTTATACCAGACGCACCATTGTGATGAAAACATTGGAAAACACGAATCCCTCCTTGAAACCGACTGAAAATATCCTAAAAAATTGTTTCAACAATTTGGCAAAAATTTCAATTATGTGGTTTTTTTATTTTTTATTTTGAACCACTAAGAAAAAAAAAAAAAAAAAAAAAAAAAAAAAAAAAAAAGCTGAATTTTGCCGTTCAAACCATGGGAGAAAATATTTATTATTCCTCCCGCGCCTTATCTTTCGGTTTCACGACTATACTTCCTTGATGGATATAATGACCGAGAAATAAAGGTTGGGAAGTACTTTGAAAGGCACAGCGGAGGGAAAACATTTTCTTTTGAACCATCAAGGAATTACCGTTATGCTGGAACGAGAGGCAGGTCATCCGTTGGCAAGGGGGAAACGCTGTATCGCGACGGGGGTCCGCTACTGGCCCTATAAAGGCCTCAGTATGCACGCAGTGTGGCAGGGTTGGCTTCGGGGTAAATGGCTAAGCCCTCAAAGAACACCGAAGGAGATGGCATCTTTACGGGTAAAAGTCATTTCCTTCACTCCGGAGGTCAAACAACGGAGGGCGAGGCTGATTCGTTTTCGGTGTGGACGGCACATAACCAGAACACGCACACATTGTTTCTTCTCCTGACTTGTCAAAGAATTCTGTCAGCAAAAGTGCCCTTTCCAGCCCTTTCGTTCCCTCTGAAAGTGGACTTCAAAAACGCCCTGTTAAAATTCACAAGAGGCAGCCCAAGTTAAAATAGATGTTCGACCCACGGCTGCTTCGCTGTGTCAATTTTCTTTAGATTGTGGATCCTAAAGCTGCTCGTGGTCTCGATAATTTTTCATATTTACGGGGATTTATTAATCGTATCAGGAATGGACACGAAAATGTCAATTTTGAACGTTATTATCATCCAGTTAGGGCGAAAGAAACGAAGAATGAAGCATATATTATTGATATACACATCTTCAAATATCATTATGCTGAATTTGAGCGAAATCGAAATAAAAAAAATTTTCAAGAAAAATCCAAGGGGTACCCCTGCGATTTTTTCGAACCGACTAGTTAACGAATTTTTACTCGTCTCTCGATGGAGATAAAAATCTGAAATTTTCAGGAAACTTGTATCTTACCAAGATCTAATTTTGTGATTTTTTTCAGTTTTCGGAAAAATCTGCAAGTGGTCCAAAAAAATCAGTTTTCGAAAGCTCGAAAATTGAACTTTAACCGTGATTTTCGGGGTCAAAATCTATGCAAATCAATAGTTTTATTATGCAGGAGTCTCCATTCGAACGCCTTACATACGTACATAGCAAAAAATTTTGCGAAAAAAATGTAAACAGCGCCACAGAAATTATTTTCCGTAAATCGAGTTTTTCACCGGCCGAAATGGCAGCGGTAATGGTGAAATATTAAACTTTCGTTTTTAAGCGTTTTTGAAAGCTATTCTTATAGGAAATTGAACGCTGAATCCGAATTTGACGTCAAAACTACGGAAATTTGCCGACTACGATCGGTTTTTCACACTTTGGTACTACACATTGTTATGTTTTTCAACGTCGAAAATCCGTTGCTAATACAGTACCGTTCAATATTATTCATTCTTGTAGAAAATTAGACGTAGAATTCGAATTTGAAGCGAAAAAAAAACAAATTCTAAAAATTAATAACAATTTTCGAATTATTCTAGAATTTTTTAAAGTTAAATTTTTTTCGAATTTTTAAAGTTTCAACTTTAAACTTTAACAGCCATGTAATTAAAATATAAATCAATATTTCCTATCACCACGTTTGTTACGTCATCATGGAAGACCCCAACGCTCCAAAAAATGCGACCATCCTTCGGAACCGGTAGTTTCTCCAAGTGCAGATTTAAGGGTTGAGACTGCATGTGTCCTCTTGACTTTTATCGCCGACTGCTATTACAGCAGGAAGTGAGCATCATATTCTCCAGATGACAATGTCTTCAGAGTCAGGGATTTACGAAATTATAAACCTTTGCCTTTCACTCCAGGCCCAATAAGCTCTCGATGGCCACAAAAATGGTCATCTTTGTCTAAACATTCTTCATGGTCTGGGTTAAGGGGGAGGAAAATAAGGCGACCGATTCTTTGCCCCAGTTGAGCATTTTAACACCTTCGGGCATCTCTAGGGCAATTAAAAGAGCCAAATTCTCGGCTAGGTCGAATATTAGTCGCCTTTTTCTCCTCCCAACACCAGAAAAATGCTATGCTTATCCGGAGCTAATGCCAAAATAGACAATACTGTAACTATCAAGTTCCTGGCAAATGGCGTTCAATTTATAATAGGTAGATTACAACTGTTTATCCCATAGTCCAAAACTTACCTTGTGTGTTTGGAGGGTTTCAGTCCCGATGAACTATAATGCACGAAACTAGAGCGCAATACAGAAGAGATGGAAGTCGAATAGGACAATCGATTTGCGGAAATGAGCTTCGGATGCCCCGACGGCAGGAGGCTTAGAAACTATCCGACGAGAGAGAGGAAGTTTCCCTGTACGGTTTGCATCCATTGTCAAGATTAGCTGCCATTACGCCTCACCTCGAGTTTAATTTTCCGCTACATTTAGAGGCAAGCGGCTCCTGTCACCCCTAGGAACAAAATCAAGTAATAAATTTGGCTTAGTTCGATCGGATATAAGGGGACCGGGTCACTGAAAGGCTGAACGATCACCGAAGGTGAAACTCTGCCCGTACGGTTGCCACGGAGGTTTAGAAGGCAATTTGAGTTGAGGGAGGAGTGAATTAGGTAAAGGGATTCGGATCGGTCGAGAATAGTTCTTTTTCCGTTCCGAGTTTAATATTGGTTCGTGACTTTTAAAGAACGAACTTTCTCTTTAAAATCCAATTCTCCCATCTTGAAAAGAGAGAAATAACTGTATCAATTTATTCTATTTCGAAAGCAAGGTCGAAATCCTGTTTCAAAGCGCATTAGAGGAAATTGCAATAGCTAATTCGCTATGTCGAACCCGTTATAATGGTTTCTGGCGTCATCATAGCGTTCACAAGTGTTATGGCAAGCTGGAGGAGTCGTCTAACAAGGACTAAAAGGTCAACCTGTCGTAAAGGTAGCGTTATTTCCGATGCCTCAGGAGGAACGTTCGCGTTGCACTTTCTTCCATCGCGTTTGTATAATTATGTTTTTTTTTAAATTTTGCACACTTCACAGCTGTCCATTTTCACGTTTGAGCTGAAAAAGTCATGCGGCTTGATGAATTTCAAGAAGTTTTTGAATTTTAGAAAAATAGTAAAAATAATGAAAAAAATACTTGTTGAACTCCTTGCTAGACAAATTTCGTCAAGCAAAATTTTGTACGACAAGTTCTGTACTTAGCTTCTGAACTGAAGTCGACCCAGTAAGTCATATAATTCACCAACTATGACTCACCGAAACCCATTTACCAACTCTGGCTTAGATTTACCGAATCTGACTACCCGAAGCTGACACCCCGACTCTGACTCACAGATTCTGACTCACCAACAATTACAGACCAATTCTCACTCAACAACTCTAACTAACTCACTCACCGACTCTTACAGACCAACTCTGAATAACCAAACGTTATTCACTGACTCTGACTCACTGACACTGACTCACAGACTCTGACTCACCGACTCTAACTGACCAACTCTCACTCACCAACTCAGAATCACCTAGACTCTGACTCACGACTCTAACTCACTGACGCTGACTCACAGACTCTGACTCACTAACTCTTGCAGACCAACTCTCACTCACCAAACGATATTCACTGACTCTGACTCATCAAGTCCACTGACTCGCCAACTCGCACTCACCAACTCAAAATCACCAAGACCCTGACTCACCGACTCTAACTCACTGACACTGACTCACGGAATCTGACTCGCCGACTCTTACAGACCAACTCTCACTCACCAACTCCAACATACCAACTCTTACTCTAAGGAGGGTTTACAGGCATCCGTCAAATGAGTTTGCGTTGCTGGGTTCTGCTCTTAAATTCATTGCATTTCCGCATCAGTAAGTCAATAAAAAAAAAAAAAAAAAAAAAAAAACGAACCAAAACGCATTTGACCGATACCTGTGAAGATGCCGAGATCTGTGAGTCAGAGTCGGTGAGAAAAACAGAGTTCACAGGTCCGTCGAACGGAGTTGCGTTACTGCGTTTTGTATTTTGATTGACCAACATGATCATGAAAACAAGATGAAAACAAGATGAACACAATCAACATGATCATGATTTTGATTTTTTTTTTGTTCTTGGTTTTGCATCCGACGCATTGAAATGCGAAACGCTGTAACGCAAACGCGTCGACGCACGCCTGGTTACCCTGCTTCCACCGAAGCTTACTCACCGACTCTGACTCGCTGACTCCAATTTTAACCAGCAAGGTATTGCTACTTCTATCTTGTGCACGTCCATTTATGATGTTTCGGCTGTGTTCAAAATATTTCTCAGACCAAAAGCAAACTGATTTCGATTGCAAAACCGTGTCTATAGCCTAGGTATAAAGAATTACGACATGCAGTTGAATGCGATTCGCACGACAGCCGGACATTTCCAGACGCGTCACGTGCTCTATCTCAATAGCTTAGCCTCTGATGTGACAAAGGTGAACAACGTGAGACGAGATCTAGTGTAACGACTCTTCAGAGCGAACTTAGCAGAAGGAGGTGTATAAAATCTGTAACAAGGTTAGTTAGATAAAGTTGGCGTTTTTATGAAGTTCCAAAAAATTGCAAGTGGGATCGCCAAGATTTTCATGTTTTTCTTTCGGATTTATTTATTTACGTATGTTTTTTGTTATGTTTTCTGTTTTAACTTCCCCTCCGTCGGCTGTAATTTTCTTCCATTTATCTATATTAATTTTATCGACGTTCAGGTAACATTTTTTGTTTTTTCTTTGTTACCAATGTATTTTCGATTCTTCAATTAGTAAATTCATGTCTTCTTCATTCTCGTATTTCTTCGTAGGATTGAAAGAACGCCTCAAGATCTATTTTCCTGCACGCATCGAGGCCCAAAAGAAATGATAGGTTCGATGAGATGGGATCATAATCAATTTACAATCCGTGTCCGAGGGGAACTTGGTTTTCTTCATCAGATTACCGGCCGATATTGGAGCCGCGATAGGGTTAATAAGCGATCTATTACACTAATACGGTGTACGTGAGCTCCAATCAGCTTCGCCGAGGCCTTCTAATGAATTTATCAAACAATCGACCAAGTTCGGATGAAGATCCTCCTCAATCTTATACTGCGAGGTTTCGTTTCATTATTTTCCCCCAGGCAGAAGGTTAGAAACTATTTATATTTGTATCTGACAATCATCTGTGTTAAATAGCCTCAATTAAATAATTTTCTTCGAATTATGATTTTTTAATGATCGACTTTTGTTCGAAAATAGAACGGAAAAATCGTCATGATTGTAATTCACATTTTAAATCGTCCGCCGATTAAATGCAAAACCTCCATTGATCTTTACCTAGAATCTATTGTTCGCCCTATCCAGAATTCACGCGGCCGTTTCATTATAAACTTTTAATTGCTTCACCATTAGCGAGGGATTTATTTCTCAATGCCCTTCCGTCTATTCGTTATCCCCAAGTATTCCCCCAGCCGACCAATAAGTTTTCAACCTAAATCTGAGTCCCGTTCGAAGTTTGGACTGCTATTGACACTTAATTAAATTGTGACGAGAAAGAATGCCCTAAGACTGGGCGAAGTTGTCTGCTGAATTATATCAAGTTCATGATTGGATCAAAAACTTGGTAATAATTATCGACCTTACATGTTCCTTGCGAAGATTTTCGCATTCGGAACGTCAAGTTGTCAAAGATCGTTGGAAAGACTTTCCCCCGCAGATGACAATAGCGACCCGCAACACTGAAGTGTACAGTTGGAAACCATTCTAGCCTCTTTTACGGCTCGCAGCATCCGCAGCTCAGAGCTTTCGAGTAGATCCAACACACACGACCTTAGACCACGATATGGAAGCAGAGAATGTCAGACAACAAAACGGTGCATTTTTTGTTTTTCCAAAAATTATTGTCAAATAGCCTCGTTCAATTAGCGAGATCAAACGGTATGAATGCGCGCAATTAAACTCGGTTTTCTCACGCCGTTTGGCGGACATATTTGATTTCCTCGACGAGAACCCGAGGGAAGATCAAGACGTCTGCGAAAGGCGAGGTCGTTCATTTGATTGTTTATTTAAGCAAATTGTGTCGGTAAATCTAGAGCTGAGACACCCGGGAGGTGTTTTTCTTTCTCAGCTCAGTTTTTCCACGCCGAGAGAATAATCGTCGCTTTTCGAAGCATGAAGATAATTGAAAAACAGGGGAAACGTTACCGGCCCGTTCGAGGAATTTTTTAATAAAAACCAGGGCATTTGTCATTAGCTAACAGGTAGCGGAGGCGAGTTTCCTTGTATCGAATGTAAATTATGGAGGGCGAAAAATTTATATGAGCCGATGTTGCCGCTTGTTTTATTTCGCCCCTTTGACGCTCACGTGATTTACGCGACTAGCGTAGTCGAAGATGGAATTGATTTCGGGCGGAGAATTTTCGATAACCGCCGTGAAGAGCTTTTGAACCGATTTTCAAGTGAGATATAGCCAGGAAAATCTTATTCGGTGATCCAGGTAAAAAAGAAACAATGAAAGAAAGAGGAAACGAAGAGAATCGTCATACAAAAAGCTGAAAGTGCATGATATACTCACCGATTGAACTCTAAGTGAACGATTTATCAACCGATTCAACTGTAAGTGTATGATATACTCACTGATTGAACTGTAAGTAAGTGTATGATATACTCACTGATTGAATTGTAAGTGAATGATTTACTCAACGATTGAACTCTAAGTGAACGATTGTATCAACCGATTCAACTGTAAGTGTATGATATACTCACTGATTGAACTGTAAGTGAATGATTTACTCACCAATTGAATTGTAAGTGAAAGATTTACACACTGATTGAACTGTAAGTGAAAGATTTACACACTGTTTGAACTGTAAGTGAATGATTTACTCACCGATTGAACACTAAGTGAATGATTTATTAGCCAATTGAAGAGTAGGTGAATGATATGTTTACCGATTGAACTTTAAGTGAACGATTTGCTCACCGATTGAGCTGTAAGTGAAGGATTTACGCACTGTTTGAACTGTAAGTGAATGATTTATTAACCGATTGAACTGTAATTGAATGATTTACTCACCGATTGAACTGTAAGTGAATGATTTACTCACCGATTGAACTCTAAGTGAATGATTTATTAACCAATTGACTGTAAGTGAATGTTTTTCTAACCGATTGAACTGTAAGTGAAGGATTTATTTACTGTTTGAACTATAAGTGAATGATTTACTCACCGATCGAACTGTAAGCGAATGATTTATTAAACAATTGGACTGTAAGTGAATGATATGCTCACTTGTTGACAACACGCTTTGCAGATTTTTCACGCGATGTACTTTTCGACGTTAAATATTATCCTTTCGAGTTAATAACATTCAATTTCATTCTTCGCGATGGAACATTACCAGCGTACGCGTTTCATCCGTGCCCTTAGCCCTTTAAGGAGCACTTGGTGTGAAACCGAGTAGAGACACTTTGATGCATAGCGATTTCCGAAGTTTTAGCGAAGGTAGGCCTCGGAACATTGTAGTAGCCCAGTAGAGCGATGTCTAGGTAGGCTGTTAAGCTCAAAGGAGCCCCTAGAATACGGTGAGCCGAGCTTTCTTTACTGTCGAAAGTTAACGTACCGTGTGTAATAGACATTAAAACTAATGACACTAAAAACTGTTCTGGGGCCCATAAAGGGGGCTTTGGTCTTAAGCTCTTAGTGACACCTTACCTTCTAACTCCTGCCTAGCCTCGGGCGAGATCCTGTCCCGCCGTCGTAAAATGCTCTTAGGTTTCTTTTTACCCTTCTTTTTATGCTAGGAAAAGCCTTTCCCTCCGGCCGTTAATTTACTCCGCCGTCCTTTCCGCTCGCGGCCAGAGGGCAGTTGCACTCGTCTAACTCGTAATACATTTTGTCAATACAACTCTATCCGACGGAGTGCTCGAAAATGTTACCCGTGTAAAGTGAAAGTGATGCACGAATTTTGAGGTAAAAAATAAATTAATAAAATAAAATTAATATACCAAAATTAAAACTCGTACATAAAATAAAATTAATATACCAAAATTAAAACTCGTACATAAAATAGAATTAATATACCAAAATTAAAACTCGTACTCAATTTTTAGCTGTACTCAGAATTGAACCGTTTTCTGCCTTGAACACTTTTTAACAATATTTTTAAAGTGTTTAGCTTGAATTTAATTTTTTCTCGTTTCTCTCGTACCAGTTTTCCACCCAATAAAATCTAATTGTTCACTCATTGTAGCCCACCTGGCCCTTTTATATCGCCTTGAACTCCGCATAAACAATCGTTTCAATCCGTCGAGGTTAAACCTTAGTGACTGCGCAGTTTTCTAATAAACAGAAAACCGAATCGCCCTCGGTTGACTCGATCTCCGAGAGGCCGCCGAAGGCACGAACTCCGAAGCTTATCAACTTCGGCCATGATCGTAAAACCACGAAATGGAGGTAGTGTCAAGTATATTGACCAATATTAGGGCGGCCGACCCTCTTATCAAACGACTGCTGGTTAACAAGCCGTTTGCACTGTAGCTCCGTCCGATATCATCCCCTTTGCCGAAAATTGGCACCGGCTCTGTACCAGAATACGGTCATCAAAACATGTCTCGTAAACACTTCCGTATCATCGACCGTCGAGTAATTGCTACGGCTCAATTTGAAAAAATATAGCTTCAGACGGAACATCGATCCTGCTATGATAACGAGCTATCTATTGCGTCGTTATATATTTGTTTTTATGACGAAATCATTTCCCAATTTATTTCGCTTTTTCTTCTCCAGGTGGTCGCATTCCTTCTTTCTGCAGGTTGAGGGGGCCATACCTTTGGTCCTATAATGCCCTGAAGAAGCCCGAACGGGCGAAAGTACTCGGCTGAATTAAAATATGGAGAAGAGGTCGCCTCGTTTTTCTCCCCCTCAACCTGCAGAAAGAAATTTATTTCACATTTAAGTCACTGCCTGTTGCTGTTTGTCACTGTTTGTTGCTGTCGGTTTCTATCTGTTGGTGTCTGCTGCTGTCTATCACTGTCAGACAGCGAAAGATAGGACGCGAGATGTCTATTAATCTATCAAAATTAAATAAATTAATATAAATTAATTATTTATTAATTTATTAATTATTTATTATTTATTAATTTATTAATTTATTATTTATTTATTATTTAGTATTTATTAATTTATTAATTATTATTTATTATTAATTAATTATTGGGTCTATTAATTTATTATATTTGGTCATTTGAGTCCTAAAATTAATGTTGTTTTCAAAAATGACCATGAGTTGAAAGCCCAAGGCTCTATGGCTAATTATGATAGCTATTCATGTGTCATGTATCAGCGTTGCAATTGGCCCTTCAAATAATCGTTCAAAATTCCCCTTTTTTTCAATAAGCGATGACCCATGATACGATCCTTGCTCCACTTTTCCTTCCATTTTCCAGGAACGGGCGGTTTAAAAAATTGATTTTAATTCCAGAAAGTGTATTCAGAAGCGCGATAGTAAAACGAGAAATGTGTCCAACTCTCAGTTATCGTAGCTAATGGTTATGGCCGATGCAGAGGGTTAATTTCTAGAGTTTTTGGTGCAGCGGAGCTCGATAGGTTTTCCATGTCGGGGGGTTGGAAAACGTTTCGAAAAAGCGAGCGCGATGCGAGAGAAGAGGCCAAATGAAACAAATAGAAAAAAACCGGCGGGGCGAATTTATTACGCCCGAGGGAGTCGAGAGGGTATATTACACAGCCTTCGGGGAATTACCATGAGCGCGAACACGGTAGCTGGGATAGCGTAGGGGAAGGCAAGAATATTTGGCAAATTATCCGAATTTATCATACCCATTAAAAGTAACACATCGGTTAATTTTCAAAAGGAGGAAAAGAGCTGGTGGGGAAACTGCGCGTCGAGTCAATTATTCCGAACTTTTTCCAGCGTTTTCCGCCGGCTCGGTCGTAACTTTACGTTTCCACATAACCGTTGCGCTTCGTTTAACGCGGTTCGGGCCTCAGGATAGACTTGAAGGCGATAATATAGCTAGCGAGTCGATAAATTTCCTATAGACAACTAGCGAACGCAAGGGGAATGTGCGAACGATTTAAAATGCATAGAAACTCCTTTCATAGCGGCCTCTATGGAATAAAAGTTGCAAGAAACCGTAAATGAAAAGGTTTCAAATCAGTTTAGAATCAATTAACCCTTAACGGTAAGAAACGAAGAGTTTTCATCAACAAAGCGTTCATTTCCCAATTAATATTCTTCCTTATCTCTTGAATCTACTATGAAGTTAGTTTCATTTAAGTACTGCTCGCGGTGAAATATTTACAACGATCCCGTTCCCTCACACAAAATGCCAGACTGATTTTATTCATTATTTCGTAAGACGCCACGGAAGCCGAAATTGGACGCGGCGTCAATTCGATCCTTGTTTGGGCGCTTTTGAAGGAAAAGGAAAAGCAAGGTTGCGGCCCTTACCCTGGGGGAGCCTCGAAGAACGAACTCAACCAGGAATAGTATACGAAGGAACACGGAGGGGTATATTACAGTGCTCTGGC
Source organism: Tupiocoris notatus (assembly GCA_037159825.1). Classification (NCBI taxonomy): domain Eukaryota; kingdom Metazoa; phylum Arthropoda; class Insecta; order Hemiptera; family Miridae; genus Tupiocoris; species Tupiocoris notatus. The sequence continues at coordinate 1,164,025 of JASJUZ010000032.1, read as the reverse complement.
ATATTTATATGTCGCAGGGGATCTGCATAAGCTAATTTAGGGAGCGCATTCCGCGCCTTGAGCTATGTAAGTGGCACCGCTACAGCGCACGGCCGCTACCAACTTTCCTATCCTTCTCCGGGTTTCTCTCTTGCAAGCCTCGAACGATCCTGCAATTCGCCCTTCTCGTATTCACCGAGTTCCAGAGCCTTCTCCCTAATCTTTCGACCAATTACGCCTGTCCGAACAAATTTCGCACAAATGAGAATCGTACATTCGTCGCATTTTAAAGCAGAACGTATGCAAGGTGAGAGAAATGCTGGCGAAACACTACAACAATTTCTCGGCGGTAAACATTTAATTAAAATGCGAGCATTCGAAAACCAAAAGTTCAGCAAGTTGGATCAATAGCAAGTAGTTGTGCTCTGGAGAGGCTCACTCAACGTTCAACGACATGGTTACATTGAATGATTAAAACAGCATCGCTGACAACAACTAACGCTAACAAGTAACTCACAACAACAACGAACAACTTTTTGCATAACTCACAATAATAACACAATAACTATAAATGAATCACAATAAAATAAAATAAAGAACAAAACAAGAAAAACAACAAACAACTCACAACAACAGATAACCTACAACCAAAACAATAAATAACTTGCTGCAAAAACAAATAGTTGACAACAACAACAAGAAATACCATAACATCATCATCAGCAACAATGACAAATAGGTTGCACAACTTACAGCAACAAGTAACTCACACCAACAAATAATTGGCAACAAAAACAACTCATGAAAAAAAAACTTACAACAAAAATAACCACAACAACAACAAAGTGCTGATAAAAAAATCGGACGGCAAAAAACAACAACAAATAATCAGAATAACTTGTGACATGCTACAAAACAACATTTACAAAAAACAAAAACAGTTTCACGAACAATTACAACAACAAATCACACAACTAATAAGAATAATAGTTAACAATAACGAATAATGCACAACAAAAACAAAATGCTACAGTGAAAATAACAGTTACATAACAACAACATAACAACAACAAAAAAAAATCATAACCAAAATGACAACAACAAAAAAATAACTCACAATAACTTATAACTTGCTACAAAAACAAACGATAAAAAAAAAAAATTTTAAAAAACCCCAAAAAAAAATCACAACGCTGAAGAAAATGATCATTTGAAAAAAAGATTAAAAAATTTTTTTAAAAAAAAAACATCAAGTAACTCACACAAAAAAAGGGTAGATTACTAATAACAGCCAAGAATAACTTACAACTAATAACTCGTTAAACTCTTAAATTGAGCGTCAAGTTGAAACTCCAAAAGTAATAAAATCGACAAATTCGATTGGTTTGACTTGAAATCTACGCAGTTTACAATTTTTCACTTCAAATTCGAATTCTGCGTTTCATTTCCTGTAAGTAATGTGATAAAATATTATCGAAAACTCCTGTAAGTATTTGCAATCAATTTTCAAAGTTGAAAAACATATGAACGGTGTAGTACTAAAAATGGGGAAAACTGATAATTAACGTCAAATTTCCGTCGTTTTGACGTCAAATTCGGATCCAACGTTAAATTTCCTCGAAGAATAGCTTTCAAAATCGCTTAAAAACAAAAGTTTAATTTTTTACCCCAGCCGATGCCAGAACTTCGACGAGTCGAGGGCTCAGTTTACGGTAAATAATTTCTGCGGCGCTGTTAAAATTTTTTTCACAAACTTTTTTGCTACGTACGTGTGTAAGGCGTTCAAATGAAGACTCCTGCGTAATAAAACAATTGATTCACATGAATTTTGACCCCGAAAATCACGGTTAAAGTCCGATTTTCGAGCTTTCAAAAACGGATTTTTTTGGACCACTTGCAGATTTTTCCGAGAGTTGAAAAAAATAGCAAAAATACATCATGGTAAGATACAACTTTGCTAAAAATTTCAGATTTTTATCTGTATTGAAAGACGAGTAAAAAATCGTTAACTGATCGGTTGAAAAAAATCGCAGGGGTACCCCTTGGATTTTTTGTGAAAAATTTTTTGACATCGATTTCGCTCAAAATCAGCATAATGATAGTTGATGATGTGTATATTAATAATATATGCTTCATTCTTTGTTTCTTTTGCACTAAATAGATGAAAAGAACGTTTAAAGTTGAAAAATGTGATGTTTTCGTGTATAGTCTACTAATATTGTTGAATACCTCACAAACGGTTGAGAAATAGATAGGTACATTACATGGGGAAAATGTGGAATGTTAAATTACCTATCTTTTGGTATATTGAAACATCTGAATTGACGACTTTTTGTTGATGCTATAGCCGGTGCAAGATACAAATCTTGGAAAACTTGAAAAGTTGGTATGTTTACTTCGACTGAAACTTTGCCCAAGTTGAAAAACCTATTAAATTATGGGACAAGAACATGTAACACCCACCACCTAATTACAGTTATACTACACCAACTATAGATTGCGCCTCTTCATACAGAGAGTGATAAGCACCTGAATTAATTTGACGATAGCTGCTCAGGAGTTTTACGTTATAGTTGTTACGTGGAAACATTAACAGATGTTCGGAATAGTTACATCACGAATTAATGGTCTAATTAAATCATAAATGACGCAAAGGTGTATTATACCGCTTCAATAATAAATCATTTAATCAGCCCAAAAAAAAAAAAATTTTCCCCCTCCATATTTGATGAATTACGTGTATCAAGGCATGTAAAGTTTGATTATCCAATAAAAAAATTCTGTCCGTCCGCCGTAAGTATTGCTCGATTCTTTAATCAAATCGCTATATTTATTCTAAGGGTATTTTTCAACAACAAAATAACCTAAAACAACAAATAAATTTTTTTTAAAGTGAACATTCAAATTATAATTAAATTTCCGAAAGTAACTGTTTCTGCGGGGATACAACGCTCGAATTTTCGTATTTATCTCTCCAAACTCTTAAGATTTTCATTTTTTTTCTCATCTCCCGCGAAAAGCTGCTCCGGGAATTTTTCTCCCGCTTTGAAAAACCAACAGATTTCGTCACCGAGGTCGAGCTCGATTTTCTTCCGCCTCCACGGGCCGGGTTTTCTCCAACGACAGAATTAATAGATCAAGATTACCTCGGAATGGAGTAATAAACCAAATAAACGGCTCCGCCGAAGACGTTTAGCTCGTCTTCTCTTCGCTATTGGAATAGCATCGGATCTCGAGAGGAATAAGAAGCCAACGTGAATTCCGCAAGGTTGCAATTTATCTATGGAAAGAGTTAGGGCGGTTTTTCTTTGTTGACAACGCCTGTTAATGGCTTATCAGCTACTCAGGCGCTCCTAGCTCTTCGAAAGGACGCTTTCGCTGACGAGGTAGATAAGGACAATTGTTGCACCATTCGCCCTATCGCTAATGTGGGCATCAAATGACGTTTGGAAAGCGTTAATGCAATTTTGAATGGCTCCCTTCATGGAAGAGCCATTTTCTTGTCCCTTTACTTGTAGATGGAGCAATTCTCTCACTGCTCTTTAGAAAAAACGGACGATTGGTTTATTATCAATAAACCATTGGAATCGGCCAAGAAAAAAATGTTTCTACATCCCCTCAATATTTGATGGCACCTTTCAAGGCATGTAAAATCCAAATATCTAATTTAAAAAAATCTGTCCGTCTTTACAAAACTATAAGAGCTAAATTCTTCAAATTTTCACCAAAAATCAATCTTGGTCTGACAATGGCTCAATTCTGTAGCCAAATCGCTAACTCAATTTTAAAGGTATTTTTGAGGAGTTTTGAGGTGGAGAAAATTCGTATTTTCCAACGTTTTTCAGAAAAATGTGTATTTGGTGTCAATTTCTATAGATTTTTGGACGCTGAATCGAATGAGACCATCGCGGGGTCGATAGCTTCAATGGTTCTCGAGCTATGGCAGCTTTTGTTTTGAATTTGGGAGATTTTCAGAAATATTTGACATGAGGATAAAACTCGAGAGTTCTTGGAGCTATAAAAATCGTACTATACTCGTTGGAATGGTCGTCTAACATTCTCTCCAGGCAGAAAAAATAGCTTTTAATTTGGAAATTAAGAATAATAAAAATGATTTAAAAAACAATAGTCGCTAAGGAGTTTTCCCCTATAATTATCAATCTGTTTTTGGGTGGGAACGTTCAAAAATGTTCGGAATAATTACGATCAGAAATGGATAGTCTTCTTAAATCATTATTGAAGTGAAGGAATAATTAACCGCTCTACAATCATTTTTTTGCAGCGTTTTTCCTATGTGGTTGTTGTTGTTGTTGATATTGTACTTTTTGTTGTTGCTGTTGTTGTAAGGCGGGATAGTTTAATTACTAGAGCACGCAAATAGAAAATCTGAGCGAGAAAAGCCTCTAGGCAGCCATTGTTTGCTCCCTCTGCCACTTTTTATTTATTTATATGTTTTTTTTTCTGGAGCAGTATTTTTGTAAAGTTCTTTGATCCATAAATAAATAAAAAATGAGTTTTCACAAAGAGAGGACGACTTCAAAAGTTGAGCCGCATTTGATATTCGTCGCTCAATTTTTCCCCGACCATCGAAAACGTATCAAGCTCCTTGTAAACGTTCGACGTTTCAGATCCTCGTTTTTATTCTTACTTATAGAGGATCAGATGATATATTCGAGTTGACCCTACGATTTTTCCGCTATTCAAATATCTCGAAAGGATATAAGAAGTTGCATTAGTTGAAACTAAAGCAGCCGAGGGCTCCACACGTGACAGATGAGCTCCGAGCTGATGCAGTTGACCCCAAGAAGGGGAATGAATAAGGTATGAGACGGAATATAAAGTAAGACATTAGACTTCAAGAGAGTATAATTCATATTCAACTACTGCGAACCGCATTAATAATACATACAATGTTGGGGGACCGAAAAAATAAAGCGGTTTGTACGGCCAATTGAATTGTAGCGTCTTCATTACGCTGATTATTCGAAGATGAATTATTTGTTTCCATTTTCTGGATCGGGTATATTTGCGGACACGAAATTGGCCTGGTCTGGAAAATTGCAACGTTGCCAACTCGCAGGGCTAAGAATAAGGAAGAAATAGTCGAGCGTGAAGCGGTTCTGGGTTCAAATTTGCTACGTATGGCAATTCAAGGGCTACACCAGTTGTCAATGCGTCAGCACTAAGTGCGACAACGCAGCAAAAGCCCCACCCGCCTAATTTCGTGTCCGCAGCTAAAATAACACGGTCAACGCCCATTTACTACAATTTGCGCTTCAGTTTAACACGTCTTCATTAACTGATTATTTAACTCGAACAATTAGCAGACTAAAATGAGAAAACTGCTTTCCGTACGTTGAATTTTAACGAGCCCACGGAGTTTCAACGATGGGAATGCAATTTTGCATCGGGTTCCATTGTGATCGAATTAATTCAACTTCATAATACAACTGGGTATAGAGAACATGGAGCTGCCAGGTCCCCAATGTATTTGCATCGAGTTGCAATGTATTTCTCTCGCCTTCGTGATGTATGCATGGGCGCGGTCGTCTCGGGGGGCCATTCGCATTACTCGAATTTCCCTTTGGCTCATAGATGATACGGATCAAGGATAGCAGTAGTCCTTTTTCATTTCCAAACCCCTCTTCACCTGGATTCGATTTATTTCTATCCTTACAACACCCTATTGACTTCGCCTTTGAAAAGGCCCTCGCGTTTGTTCTACCATCGATCTCTGTGAGGAAGATTTTCGGTTTGATATGTTCCGATCCCTTATTTGCAATTCTTTTCGTTTCTGTACAACCCCTGAAGAGGAAAGTCGAGTAGAAATGGATGGGAGGGATTTTCAACGTTTAAGATATTCTCTCCATTGTGTTGCTAAGAGCGACGAAATATGTGAAATTCCGAGTAGAGAGTTTTACAAGTAGTATCAAGAATGGGAGGATTATTATGGACGGAGCGAGAGCTTCAGTGTGCAAAAGCGGGAGTTCCTCAGGGAACAGTTCTTTCTCCAATTCTAGCCTGCATCTCTCGTTTCACCTGTCGAACTTGTCCGGATTTTCTAGTCGAACTTGATGTAGGTATCAAAATGCAAATAACTTCCTCCATTATATGAATCCGTTTTCGAATTCAGGTTTAAAATACTCAAAAACCGATGATAAATGTATGTTCATTTCCGCCGTTTTTAACCAGAGCTTCGTCGTATTTCATGCGAACTACTTTCATCCTCTTTTCTCCAGCTCGAAAGCTCCGATTTACTTGTGTTGAAGGATCAGAAAATGTGGCCAATTAAAACTTTTTAACTGGACGCCGCTATGGAGCTCGTCCTTCTTTCGGCTCCCATTTTCCGCAGTCTTTTTGTCTTAATTTTTAATTTTGCAAGTTTTTCTTTTGAACAACTTTCCCCTTTGTGGAATTTACATGCCGAAAATTAGAGCGAAGATGGCGGGGAAAAGGATTTCTTCGTGCGGCTTCGCCGGTCTAACTTGCGTGGGAAACGAAAATATGAGAATGAACGCGGGTTTTCAGGTTTGAACGCGTTCGTAACTGGAGAACATTATTTATTAATGTCACGACACCTATGACGTGTTATACGGCTATTATAGAAATAATTTGACGATATTCTAATGAAAGGAATCCAATACTATAATTATACAGAGCTGATTTCAGAGAAAGAAAACAAAAATTAAATTGACAATAATTAAATTTTGCCGGTTAAGTCTGGTTAGCGCATATCCAGCTCTAACCAGCACTCCACCAGACCTAACTTTTTTTTAGAGAGAGAAAGAGAGATTGATTGATATTTTAATAAACAAACAAAATTAGGACCATATAATAGGTCCTCTCTTACATTTTCTAAGAAAAAATTACTGCAAAATAAACAATCAGCTCTTTCAACACAGTATCTGGGTAATAATAATAATAATAAAAAAAAAAAAACTTCCGGATGACATCCTGCGTCATATTGGTCTTTGAGATTAAGCATAAGCATCAATTAGAGGCAACACAAGGGACCGATCCAAACCACACCAGAGAGAGAGAGAGAGAGAGAGGGAGAGTAAACTTTATTTGTAAAATCCAGTGTGCAACTCAAAATTGCATTCTGTTCTATTTAGCAAGACTTACCGGCTCTCAACCAGCCCTAACCAGTGCTCAACCAGCCCTAACCAGTGCTCAACCAGACCTAATCAGCCCTATCATCAGTATTATTTACCAGCCTATCATTCGTATTATTATTAATTAATTTAGTTTGCTTTAGTGTTGGTTACTGCCGGTTAGGGCTGGTTACAATCGCCAACCAGACCTAACCGGCGAATATTGAAAACATGTATGCAAAATACGATATTTTACCCTAGTTGAGGACAGTTTTGCTCAACTCCCGGAACTTCGATCGTTCCATTTATTTTTCCTTTCGACCGTTACCTTTCTTATTCCTACTTATTCAACAACCCTAGAAAAGCCTATGCGAAAAAGCCCCGTTTGCATATACAACAGGGGAGGGGAATGTTGAAGCGAGAATTGAAGCGAAAGCAAATTGGAAGAAAAATTGCGCACAATGAGAAGCTGAGGGGAGTGTACCGTAACAAGATAAGGTTATTCCGTCTGTATGAAAATAAAACAAGCCGTAAACTTGCTTCACTTACTTTTGTATGAGTTGACTAACTCAATAGTAAAGTTGAGAGGACCCCCAGGTAGTTACATAACAAGATGGTAGGCGAAGGAGCGGAGAGCCCGGGCTGAAAGAAAGAAGATATCGTGCTTCCTTTTGCCGGCTTTCTTTCCCAACCTTGGCTGGTTTTACTTTCATTATTTATTCTCCGTACCTTATCACGCGTAAAAAGAATTCCGTCCGTTCCGCGTTGGTCGGCGAACAAGAATCTGTCGACGTCGAAATTTTGTCAGAATGACAAAAATAAAGTACGAAAAATTTCTTAGTAGCCAGTTAGTTAACGGATCATTTAACTTGTGAGTTGGCCAGGTGACTGGTGAGTTAAGCTGTAATTTAACTAGCTGTTTGGCAAGTTAGCCTGCGAGTTAAACATTTTAGCCATTAGGAGATTAAAGGACGAGTTACCAGTTATATTCTAAATGAACAAGTTAATTTGCAAATGAACAGTCGGTCACTGAAGAGTTAACGGTGAACCTAAATATTGCCTGGTAGGAAAACTAACGACCAGGTAAGTAACCAAGCTTAAAATGAAATTTAATAATTAATAATTCTAAATGATTTGAAATTTCTCAGAATACCGGCCAGTTAACTCAGTCAACCAGTTAACCTGTAAATTAACCAGTTACCGTGTAGAGAAAACTTTGAAAAATGAAGACAACGTTTCAAAAAACTGCAGCCATTTATTTTTCGCTCTACCAACCCCGCACATTTTACTGCAAGTTTATCATTTAAACGGCGGCATTTAATTTTTAAACCAAAGTCAACTATGGAAAGTTGTGGAAGCAATGTTACTACAGCTGTCAGGTTGCTTTTATTGCGCCAGCGAGGGATCCGAATTTCAACCGAGCTGCAAGGAAGTTACAGTCAACTCAGCATGACGTTCAGCGGGTAAATGCGGTTTCCTCGTTTATGATAACCGCGGGACGAGGAACTGTTTCCTTCTTACAACTGAGACTGGCTGGGAAATCTAATAGCATCGTTGTTCTTGTAGTGTTGTACCACATACGGCCTTCGGAGCCAAAGAGATACGTATCACGCGAGTGCTAGTATAAAAAGTAATGACGCTAAAAACTACTCGACGGAAGGAGCAAGGAAATGGAACCTATTCTACCCGTCACCGTCGGCTCCCCCGTGACAAAGTTGTAAGCTCCAGATGGTTTGAAACGGGAGGCCGAGGAAAATCCAAAAGAAGAGTTCCCGAGGGTTGAAACTGCAGACCGGGAGGCGCAGAAAAGACGTGGAGCTTTAGAGAAGAAAATGGACGAAGGAGTTCGAATATATGAGAGGGAGAGCGACGGAGAACTTTGCCCCTGCGTTCTTTTCTTTTCCGAAAACTCCCCAAAACTAAAAGTTCCTCTAGTTTCAGCTACAGGCTTCTTAGTCGAACTCTGTGAAGAGACATTTCCATACGATTTACTGTTACAACGAGCGTTTTCGAATTTCAATTAAGCCCCCGGTTAGATATGAGAAAACATCGATTTATCTTCGAGCGTTTTCACCTCGTGCACTTGTCCGCATTCTTGTGGTCACATAATGAACTTCAAGGCCGTACATTTGAGCTACAATAGAATCTGTGGCTATTGTGAGAAGGACCAAATGTACAGCTAGAGCAGAATGTACACGATATGCTCACCTATTGAACTGTAAGTGCATGATATAATCACCGATTGAACTACAATAGAATGATAATTATACTCATCGATTGAACATGTTGTACTCAATAATCGAACTGTAAGTGCATGATATTTTCAGTAAATCAAATGCAAACACTTGATATACTCGATGATTGAACTGTTAGTGGGTGATACGCTCACCAATTTATTGAACTGTAAGTGAATGATCTACTCACCAATTGAACTGTAAGAGCATGAAAATATAGTAGTCGATAGAACTATAAAAGTAAGATAACTATACCTACTCATCAATTGAATTGTAAGTGCATGATATACCCGATGATTGAACTGTAAGTGCGTTATACGCTCACCAATTGAACTGCAAGTGAATGATCTACTCACCGATTGAACTGTAAGAGCATGATATGCTCACCGATGGAACTGTAAGTGCATGAAAATATAGTAGTCGATAGAACTATAAAAGTAAGATAATTATACGCATCAAGTGAACTGCAAGTGCATGATATACCCGATGATTGAACTGTAAGTATGTTATACGCTCACCAATTGAATTGTAAGTGAATGACCTACTCACAAATGGAACTGTAAGTGCTTGATAATAGAGTCATCAATTGAACTACAAGAGTATGATAATTATACTCATCAATTGAACCGTAATAGTGCATGATGTACTCAACGATTGAACTGTAAGTGCATGATATACTCGATAATTGAACCGTAAGTGCATGATGTACTCAACTATCGTACTGTAAGTGAATGATATACTCGATGATTGAGCCGTAAGTACGTGATAATACAGTCGTCTATTGAACGATAAAAGTATGATAATTATACTCATCAATTGAACTGTAAGTGCATGATGTACTCAACTATTGAACTGTAAGTGCATGTTATACTCGATGATTTAACTGTAAGTGCGTGATATGCTCACCAACTGATCTTTAGCGCATGATTAACTCACCGATTAAACTGTAAGGGCATCATGTACTCACTGATTGAACCATAGGAAAATTAATTTAAGTTTGGTCCGAAAATGCTCCACAAAATATTTCAAGTTATCTTGCAACAGAAGTCGGTCACTGTAATCGTCCACTCAGTTAACTATTCGTGTCATGACAAACTATCATATCGTTCTCAATTCAACCCCCTCCTCCTCTTTCCTTCAGATAACGTATCGATAAGACCCACACTCGTACACTACAGCGCACCCTGTAGTCAGACTATGCGTGTCTTTCTGTTTCGTCCCTCTGCTCTCTCACTAATCTAGTTATCCATTGAAGACTCGTTCCTTCTACTCCCCTTCAGCTCAGATACTAATCACATTTGGCCGACTCGCTTTCCTCGTCCTTTTTCCCCGAACGGAGTCCCGTTACAGTGAACTTCTGCCGGTCCCTTCGCGTTTCGCTTCCAATTTTATAAGTAGTAAGGGTGAAATGCAAGCTGAAGAGGAAACCTTTTCTGGCTAAGAACAGCGCAGCCCTGAGTCTACGTGGATAGGGAACACTAACTCGAGTCGTCCCTTTCAAGCCCGTCGACCTCACCCTCGCAGTTGCACAAGTTGTGGACCATTGGGCGGCGATTTTCTTCTCTACGACTAGCTACTGTATCTCAGGCGCCCCTGGTGATAAAACTTTGGTACTAGCTATGCGTACGAACAACTTAGTTGAAAGGATTTCGCCTTTTCCATTGTGCGACACGGTTGGAATTCGAATTGCGAAGCTTCCAGAAATGGACACTGAAGTTCGATTGTAAATACGAGCTAAGGTATTTTATTGGCTTTGGAATCGATCAGGTGATAGAGTAACCGCAGATACGATCGAGTGGGAAATTGTGCTATTAGTGGTTTGACAATTATATATATTCACCTATTGAACTGCGGGAAAATTAAGATTAAGAAATAGACACATTTGTGTATAGCGTGATAAGACTCGCGAATTTATGGCCGTGCGAAGAGGCCATCATTGGCGCACTTGATGCTTGACAAGCCCGTGGAGTGATTTTCGGTCATTTCTGGACTCGTCATATTATCGGGCGTGGAAAGTAATTACTGGCCGTGAAAAGGGTCGCTGGATGTTTTTGAGGTTCGCCACGAATTATTCGCGGTTAATTTAAATTTATGAACGCTATACAACTTTTTTCATTCGCGATTTACTTATTTCCCATTATTATTTCATATCCGAATCGTGTCTTCGTCCACTAATGCTTCATCAATAGAATGAGTACCTCAACTCTAAATTATTTTTCATTTTCCTCTTGAAAAGAATTAATTTTCCAGAACATAGAACGGAATTTTCTTCAAATTAAAATACTGCGGTAAATACGAGCGAATTACAATGATATATTATTTCGAATTATCTACACTTCGAGATCGATAGCCAATGTAATGGCGATTTAGCAAGCATGAAATTGGCAATTAGCTTTTGTCGCACGTCTTCGTGCAGTATTTAAACAATCTCGGCCCGGACGATGGGCACCATTCGACAGAAAATGTCCACCACGGTTCTAACGCTCGTGAGTAATATTTTTAAAATGTAAAATATTTTTAAATTGAATTTTCAACCAATATCAATGTGTTCCAAGATTTTTTTAGGGAGAGAAAGAGGGCGATTTTTTCCTCGGAAAATTAATTTCACAATCATTCTTATTATTATTTGTCAATTATTTAGTGAGGAACAATCGGCTGACGGTAATTTTTCCAATGATATATTGTTTCAGGTAATTTTGGCAGCTTTCGGCTCCATCGCGACTTCTCCGATTGCTGGTGAAGAAGAGGCTGCCCAAATATTGAACCCACGAGATACTTTATTACCCGACGAATATCAAGATCATCATGATCATGACCACGACCATGATCACGACCATGACCACGGCCATGACCACGACCATAACCACGATCATGACCACGACCATGATGATGGCGACTCTAATGACGACAACTCTGGACAGATGACATTTTCGAAATTTTTCGACTCGTGGCTGGATTTCATCAACCACATTGTTGAATTCTTCGGGCTCAGATTTCAGAAATCTTAGCGGTTATCGCGAGTAATACACAATGAAGTGTGAAATGATGAAATATGAAAATAAATTTCATTAGTTTAGCAGATTTTTTTTTTGTGAAAATATATTTTTATTTTGAGAAAATAAATTACAACAATTTCGCAGATTTTTTGGATTAAAAATAAATAAATAAATAAATAAAAAAAACTGGTTTGACGACAGTGAGTTGATTCCGACGTTCCCTAATTTTATACTTAATGACGATCCTCGAAAAACAAATAATGTTCGAGATATTTATGTACAATAAAAAATCAATAGTCATCGCAAAATTTTCAAGAGATTTTTTCAACGCGAAACCCTTCAGTTTGTTGGGCTTGAAAAATGAATATTTGCACGTAAGTTTTTCAAAGCACAAGCTTATATTGCGGTCGTTGAAAATGATCTGAAACGAGCCAATTTACGCGAGTGACGTCAAACGTCGCTTGCAATTCGACGATGCACTCGACGCTCTTCGGGTCGTCTATTTTGACTCTCAAAGTGCAATGAATAATCAAACGGCCGTCCTCCGTAAACCTCGATCAGATTAATGCGCGGACTAATGTAAACCTCGAGGGGCGTTATCTAGACCGATAACCGAATAAGGGATAGTGACACCGCGTCACCATTGGGACGTCTAATTGCGAGTGTATTATTATTTATGGGCACTCAGAGCAGGAATCATCTGTCAATATCGTACTGAAGTGTTCATACGTCGAGTCGATAAATTTTTAGTTTTACTCGCGTTTAGTTTTCAAATTTTCGGTAGTCGTGAACGATACGCGCAATTTTCTCGAGAACGAGCCTCGTTTATTCGAAGAGAAATTCTTCGGTTAAAGGGTCATGTCGGAATATGAGGGATAAGCTGGCTTTTCCAGGTGGAGTCGAATTTTCGGGGGTAATGTCGAGGAAAATCGTATTTTCATTTTTTTTTTTTTTTTTTTTTTAAAGAAAGTCGAATTTTTGGGGTGAAGATTAGTTTTTATACCGTGGAGTTTCGGTTTGAAATCAAGATTTTGTGATTTAATCCGACGTTTGGGGCGATGTTGTATTTTTGAAGTAAATGTTGATTTTTAGAGTAAAATCTGCTTTTTGGGGCTAGAGTTGGGCTTTTGGAGTACGGACGGATTTTTGGGATAAAGTTGAGGTTTCTAAGGTAATATTTGAATTTCTTGGGTGTTGATCTTTTGGAATGAAATGAGATTTTTTCGGGTTGGTAAGTCGGATTTTTAGAGTTATGTTTGATTTTCGTGGTAAGTCGAACGTTTGGGATAAATTTAGACGAAGTATATTGGTTTAAAGTATGGTTGTTAGGATAAACGTAGGGTTTTGGGGTGAAATCAGGAGTTCGGGGTAGAAACGGATTTTTGAGATAAAATTCGTTTTTGCGTTAAAGTAGGATTGTTCGGGCTGAAATTGTGGTTCGGAGTAAATATTAGTTTTTGGAATCAAATTATCAAAGTTTTGGGTAGGTAAATGCTGTTTTTTTTTTTTTTTTTTTTTTTTTTTTTTTTTTTTTTTGGTAAAAATCTGATTTCCGGAGTAGAAAAAATGTGTTGAAATGAAATGAAATATCGTTTATTGTATAACCGTAAGGTATTACAAAGGAAAAAACGCGTTTTTGGGGGTAAAGTTGGATTTTTTGAGTAAAGTCGGATTTTCGGGGTAAAGTCAGATTAAAAAGGTAAATAAAGATTTTCGGGGCTAACTCGGTTTTGGTGTAAAAAAAAAACATTTTTGGGACAAAATCGGTTTTTCTGAGTGATGTCGAATTTTTTCGGGTAAAATCCAACTTCAAGGGTTATATTTGATTTTCTTACTTTTGAAGTGAATGCTGATTATTTTGGTAAATTTTGCCTCGAGAGGTATACTCTGATTTTGGGATATAAATAATTTTTGGGGTTTTCAGGTTTTAATTTGATATTGGGGTTGTTTTCTATCTTTTGGTAAAATTTGAATATGGTGTACTTACTTAGGGATAGTCCTGAAATTAGGGATAAAGCCGGATTGTTAGGCAAAGTAAGGGTTTTCGAGGTAAAGATGGATTATTGGGATAAAATCAGGTTTCGGCGTGAAGTGGGATTATTAGGGTATAATCCAAATTTTGGGGTGTATGATTTTGTGTAAGATGTATGTGAATTTTTCGGTTGTATGTTGATTTTCAGAATAAAGTCTAGATTTCGGGGTAAAATAGTATTTTTGGGGCAAATTGGATTATTGGGGTAAATGCTGGTTTTTGGGCTAAATCCTTACTTTTTGGGTACAGTCAGATTTTCGGGGTGAAGTTAGACTTTCGGAGGAAAGTTGGGTTTTCAGGGGAAAGCCAACCTTTAGCCTGAACCTCCACTGGAAGCGTTTTGATGCGACGCGATGAGAGGCGCGACGACAAGCGGCGAGGCAGGCGTTACGAGGCGACGGAGGGTCCTCCATTGGAGGCGTTTAGTCGCGCGTAGTCTGCTGTGATTCATATGTTGAGCAACTTGAGCCCAAAGTTTTCTTTGTACGTCCCGATGGTGGTACCTCGGGTCTCTCATGTCCCACAATGACCTACGTTCTCTTACTGCCTCAATCAAAATTTCCACATCCATTTTTGGCGAGGAAAAGAAAAAAAACGTCGATAGAGACAAAAAGAAAAAAACGTCGACAGAGACAAAAAGAAAAAAAACGGAGTCGATAGAGACAACTACTGCAAAAATGTGAGAACAGGATTGAACAGGAATTGCGAACAGGAACAGTGAACAGCGATTGCTAGGTGCGCTAAGGATGGTGGTGACGGGAGAGCGGGGGGCTCATCGCGCGTAAACGAGCGACGGATCCCATCGAAATGGGATCCGTCGCCCGTCGCTCCGTTTCGCGCCAAACTGACGCTTCAAATCGCGAGCAGTGGAGGACTCCCAATTCACTTCTTTACGATGGGATCTGTCGCTCGAAACGGACGTAATCGCGTCGTCGCTTCATCGCGTCAAAACGCTTCCAGTGGAGGTCCACCCTTAGTCAAAAATTTTTCATCCTGACGTCCGCATATGCAACCATAGTGTCAATGAGTGGTCACTGACCTCCATATGAATAAACCTCGTTATTCCATGGCTCAATATAGATCACCGCAAGGGATGAAAACTTATTAGCTCGAAACACTAGTACGACGAGCTCAAACTGAATACCGCTCTTTTTGGCAAATGTCAAACAACGATTCGGCGCGCCGGTTGAAAAAGAAGACATACCGCGAAAATAGCTAGAGCACGTTTTTCGCTTGCGAAAATTACCGCGCACAAAGGGAAAAGTCGTTGTTTCGATTATGAAACCATGTTTCTTTCAGACTTCATTGTAATGGAACTTCCGTGTTAGCAGTTGCCGCATACGAATTTTCTGCAGAGAGGGAGAAAACGAGAGCACGAAACGGCGAGCGTCTTTTTTTCTGTGTTGTATTTTTCGTTTGAAAACTTTTTCCGCCGTAATACGAAAAGTAAAATGCTATTTTTGTCCCACTCCGCACTAAAGCCTCCTCTTTCATCCTCTATTTCTTTAGCTGTAAATAAGTTGATTTGGGCCAGAAGCAGCTTGGGGATCCAGTTGAAGGGGGCGACTGTTTCAGAATTACGGTCGAACATACATGTGCTGACTGGAACAAAGAATACGTGCTCTCCCGCGAATTACATTACCCCATCCAGGGTCGGCGAAGCTTTTTCCTTTGGCTACAATCTCCTACAAACTGCCTGTCTGCAGGAACTGCTCTGAAGGTTTTTGAAGCGAACTTGAAAACCGGAGTTCCCTTCCATTCCGTCCGCAGAACCGTTAACAAGCTAGCAAATTGACAGGCATTGGATGTAGACTGTTTTATCGCCGTTTGAAGTTGAACCGATTGCCGCATCGTTGTCTGTCTGGCATATTATGAACATGTAGCAAATTTCCACCGTCCAATTAATTTAATGAATTTTTCCCACGAATTTCAAAAGAATCTAAATAATAAACCAGTAATTGAGCGTCAATGATGTGAATTGCGTGTACTAATTTTGTATGTCTGTCACGTGCGGTCAGCGAGACATTTTTCTCCACATTAAAAACAAGCATCCAATAAGGAAACATTTGTGGCACTTTTTCATTCGGTCCTTAACATGGAAATATTTCCGTCACACAGTTCTTTTACTACTCTATTGCCACCAGAACAAAATGCCGTCGTTTACAGAGAAACCGACCACTCTTGAGGCAAGGAACATTTTTTGAAACTCTCCACTTGGCTCAGAAGTTCAACAAGCTCAATTCCAGCCACCTATAGACCAGACGGAAGAATATCAGGGGAAACTGCCGTTATATTAAAAAAGTTGCCCCCGAACCATACGGTGCTACTTTGGAAGAGGAAACTCGTCTTGGACAAGTGATGGAAAAGACTCCTCAAGAGACGTCGGCATCTTGAAAACCAGCGTTGGTAAGCATATTTTGCATCAACGTCGCAGCTGTATAATAATCCACAAATTGTTACCCCTCTTTCCATCAAATGGGCCTTTAATTGTAAATATCAACGAGAATATTATTGGATGAAACAACAACAAATGCCTTCCACATTATCGATGGGCTACAAAATAAATTCAATAAAATTAAGGCTCTCTGCAATGTTGTTATTTGAGGTTTGGCTATTTACACTTGAAAACCATGTTTGCTCTTACACCTTTTTGTTATATTTCTGTTGCTGTTACTGTCATTCAAACTTGTCTTGTTGTTGTTGTAAACAATTTGTTTCTGTAGATGTTATTCAACAGCTTATTTTGTTGTTTTGAACTACTGGTTTTGTTGTTTTAAAACTCATTTTTAAAGTTATTTATAAAACTCTGTTGTTGTGGAGTTAACAGCTTGTTTTGTTATTGTTGTTGTTGAACAAATTGTTTTCCAATTGATGTAGTTCAACAACTTGTGTTTTTGTTGTTCAAAACTTTTCTATGTTGTTGATGTTCAACTATTTTTTGTTGTTGTTCAACCACTTGTTTTGCGGGTTTTTAATCAATTATTTGTTTTGTTGTGTTTGTTCGACTACTTTTTTTGTTCAACAACTTGATTAGATCTTGTTAAGTAAATAGTTAAGATGTTGTTCAACAACTTCTTTTGCAGTCGTTGAACGAGTTGTTCTACACTTCTTACCGTTACACTCCTCTGTTTTTTTTTTGTTTTTTTTTTCTTATTTTGTTGTTGTTCAAGATCTTGTTTTGCTATTATTTTACTTGATATTATCATCCCTATTTGTTGCTGTTGACTCAGTATGCTGTTGTTGTTTATGTTTCAGTAATGATTTATTGGTTGTGATGTTATTGTATTCTGATTTTATTGTTCTTGCCAACCCACTCTGTCTTTGTCGTTTACTCCTCATAATGATATTGATACAATATCTTGTTCTTAACGGTTAGTTGAAGTTATTTGTAGTCTTATGCTGTCGTTTTTAACTTGTTCTTGTTGGAAAAATAGTTTTTCAATGATTATGATTTCTGTAAAGTTTTCATTTGAATTGAGGGTCGACATATCTGTAAAGTAATTAAAACCCTTCTTCATTGAGGAAATAATAAACCTGAAGTTTTTTACATTTTCAAAGTAAACGATTTTTCATCACCGGTTCGGCTCAGTTCGGTACTAGCGTCAAATTAGAATAAACTCTAGACCGGAAAAAAATTCCTCCAGTGCCCCGTTAGTCCGTTCGGTGTTCGGATTATGACCCTACTCAAACAACACGTTTCTAACATCACTTGGATACGCTCCGGCCAGTTACTGCAAATAAACGGAAAGGTATTAGAACCGTTACTTACCGAATAGCTCCTGAGAAATCGTAAGGACATGGGTACTAGAGTCTAGCATTAAGCCTGACTACCTCTCGAGTAATTGCAGGGAGTGGCCGCAATACAAGGTTTTGTGCCGCATTTGGCGATTCTTTCGTTCCATTACGACTGCCAGCAGTTAACGTTATTGCGCCAGCTACGCCCCATCCGCCCCTTAATGAGGCTGAGGGGTGTAACGTCAAGAGAAAAGAGGGAAAGACACCCTTTAAACTCGGGAGGAGTAAATAAAATAACAAAATGGGCACGACCTGAATAAAACATCACGAGGGGTTCGATGCGCGGCGCGTACGGATTTGGAGTCAAGATGGATGGCCTTTTGAGGCTTCGAATCTGGTAGTTTTCGAATGTCTTTCGAAATCGAATTCGACAGCGGGACGCAAAGGAATCTGAGTCCGTAGATATAGTGCAGCGAATTTTCAAAGTGAATCATATAGCAAAGAGCTATGAAAGCAGCGAGTTCAGGAGAGCGATAGCACTGAGCAGTAGACTGAGTACGAACTATGGTTCGCCTTCAACTTTGGGTGTAGTTAAGATGGTTTCGTTTCAGCAGACATTCAAATAAATAGTCGTATCTGTATTTTTTGCCGCATTCATGAGCTAGCCGGTTAAATAAATTATGGATTTTGGAAGAGCTCTTTGATATAGAGGAAGTCGATACTTCAGAATTCACCTATGTCTACCATAGAGGTAAAAGAACCATTCGAGCGGCGATATTAGGGGAATCAACCCTCCAAAATGCGACCAGGTGTTGAGCTTTGGAAAAAAGCCGCTTCGACTTCGTTGACCAATGAGGTGCGATTATTGATCATGTGCCCATTGAGTTGGTTCAAAAGGCCTTTGGCGATTTTGTGAGGTTCAAAGCTTGCAGACACAAAACTCAAACACGGTCACAATTTTATTAAATTTTTTTAAAACTATTTTTATGTCTTATATTATTTTTAACAAGGCTAATATGAAAATGGCAGTACGAAGGGAAATCGCTAAGGAAAAAAGCTATTTCTCCTACAATAAAAATAAAAATCAAGTTGATTAAAGTTTGAAAAAGTATACCATTATAATTTATTCCAAGGTTAAAAAATGAAAATCGCCTCATTGAAATTGGTACTTTATAAATTTTTTCAAACCAGTCGAATTTTGTTGCAGTTTCCTCGATTTTTCCCCTGCAGCTTTCAGATGATGAACTATTCATTAACACTCTTCCCTCACGTCACGTAAGATTGAGCTTCTAACTCTGACCTAAGGTCGTTTTGTCTCTTAGTATCAGTCAGTTTTTACTCCCTCTATCGGATCGGTTCAATTAGCTGATGGCGTACGGTTAGCCAACCCTAAAAGCGTGGATTACTTTACCGTCGATTTTAAGCTATTTCTCCCAAGAGATTGAAAACTTTTTTTCTACGCTGAATTTTCTATTTAAAAAAAAAAAAAATGTCTCCCATAGGCTTCTATTAAATTACGATCATAATATTTCAAGACGTCGTTATGAAACGCATCTTCATCAACAAAATAGCTAGTAATTTCAGAAATTGAGAAAACTACAAAATATTACAGCTAAAGGGACAGTTTGAATAGTAAACAACAACAAGAACAATTAGATGAAGCGCCATAGAGAACAGGAAGGTTCCTGAGGCGAGCGAGCAGCGCAAATTGCAAAAGTGACCTATGATAGAACTAATGATAAGAAGTTAAATAATTAATATGAATGGGATCTACAGAAAGTCTCCTCTTAATTCTAAGGTAAGTTCGATGCTTTGCGTAATGTCACTCCGTTTGTTTTCGTTTCGCCGATTTCCAAATTGTATTCAATACGAACGGGAGGCGGAAGCGCTGGTCTACACAGCCCAGTCAGCTGGTATTGATTGTCACCCGCAGCTCTTCTACCCCGGGGATCCAGGAATTCCCTTTAGTCCACTGTCATTCCAAATTACTGGAATTGCTGTAGCTACATCGAGAGAAACAAAACTCAACTGTAATCGAAGCCGAATTGAGCGACGTGAAAATGCAAAACGTGGACAGCGATGAAGATTTTGAATATTGAAGGTGTCTCGGAAGCGTCACTCAATAGTCGAAAATTTATCTAGTCTCATTTTTCTATAACAAGCCTAACAGAATTTATTGCCATTGATTTACTAATTTATTTTCATGTTTCGTAGTTTCTTAGCTGTAATTACTAATTTCCTTGTTTTCTACATTCCTCCGATACTAAGTTCTTTATTTTCTCTGTTACTTGGAACCTTAATTTTAAAGTTCATAATTTCTTTAGTTTATAAGTTCTTTAGTTCCCAATTTCCTTAGTTTCCACGTTCTTAATTTTCGTAGTTCCTAATTTCCTTTGGTCCTTTGCTTGTAAGTTCCTAACTTATTTAGTTACTAATTACCTAGGTTCCTGATTTCTTTAGTTTCTAAGTTCCTTAGTTCCTAATTTTATTAGTTTCCTATTTCCTTGATTTCTAATTATCTTCCTTGATTTCCAATGTCTTTATTCCTCGCTAGCGTTCATGAAGAGCTTATCCCAGGATGTTATAGGGAAGTTTATTTTCTAAACTGTGAAGGAAATTAATAGTGAACTAAAATCCGCCGTGGAGCACACATACCGTACATCATTTATGTATTTCTAATTTTTATTTTTCAAAATGATCTCTTCACGACAGAAAAATTATTATATTTAGGCGAGTAAAATCCTTCAAGGATACGAACGGTTGACAGTTTTACGGCGCAATAATTCCTAAATGCGCGAGATTCCGCTCTCAAAAAAGACGCCGCTTTATTTCAGTTCTTCTCATACATCTTTCTGTGTCGGTGTATGTCTTATCAATCATTTCGGTCCCAATAGCTACGCCATTATAAAAGGAAATTGGCCCTGCTCAGTCATAATAAATATACGACGGCTTACATGAGAAAGGGAATCAATCTAGAATAAAAGGCAATAAGTGTCAGACGGGTAGAGGCCTATTTCAATTCAAAACGAGCCACACTGCTGATAAGTTATGGAAATTTTACGAGGTCGGAACCATGTGAAGAATATGCGGCCGGAAGTCTTCAATGCTGTATTAAACCGAAGTGCAGTCGCAAGCGATGTAATAATAAAAAGGCCCTTTTAGCTAGATTAATTCGGAACATTATATGACAAGCAGGATAGATTTATGGGGAGTTGTTATTTTGTGAAGCAATTCACTGCGGAATAAATCGAATAAAGAATCGATTTTTTGCTGGATCTTTTGTCACCCACGTGGGTTTCAGTTTGTCGGAATAAGCGTGGGTATTCAAATGTGAAATCTTATCGTTCTATCATTTTAATCAACAAACCACTTTGTCAAATATACAATAAGTACATCTTGTCATTTATCATGTTATAACTACCACCTTATCAGGCTTATCATCTTTTATCTGACTTATCAACTTAATATCATATTTTAGTACAATCACCATATCAGTCTTATCTTCTATTCATTAACTACCTTCCTTTATCAGTAATCATATCATATCACCTTATCAGTATTATCAACCTATCAGTCTTATCAACATGTTATCCGTATCTATTTATCACTTTCTCATTATAATTTTCTTATCAGTCTTATCAATGTACATCTTATCAACTTAGCACATATCAGTCTCATCAACTTATCAGCATCATCACCATATTCGTCTTAGGACTCATCATCCTATCAACCTAACGCCTCATAAGTCTCACAACTTATCACCTTACCACCATTCTTTATCACCTTATCAGAATTTCACTATATTGGTATTATTAACATATCACCTTATCCGTTACTTTATCATTGTTATCACCTTATCACTCTTATCAATACATCATCTCATCAACTTTGTCCGATATATCTCTTATCATTCTTATCTACCCATCACCTTGTTGAGAAGCTTATCAATACATTAAATGCACGGATGAATTAGGGAGTAAGTATTCACCGTTTGTCCAAGTTTCGAGCTCGACCTGGTTGCATTGCAGATTATCAAGCTGCCTGCTCTTAAGCAAGTTCTCGACTATGAAAACCCCAAGCGATTCTCTCCAGACAGTCTCCCTGCAAAGCTGGAAGACTCTAATAACTCGATGTCGCTCGGGTTACAATTACTTCCGACTTTTTATGGACGAAGGTTTTCCAAAAAGCCGGATAAAGACTGAAAGGACGGAGCGTAATGAGATCGTGATTCAAAACGGCTTTGCATGTTGGCGCATTATCGCTGCGAACAGTTGGCAATAAGTTCGAGTCGGTGCGAATGTTACTAGTTGTTTAGCGTTTTCAAGTGAATCTGTTGCAAAGCCGCTTTTTCCCTCGACTACACGAGGGCTTCCTCTAACTAGGGGGTGTTTCATACGACAACATTCATTCCAGCCTTAACACCTTCCAAACTTGCCCAATAATTCCCTTCTAATCTCTCTAGTACACCCCCACCCTTCCTGCCGTGCTTTATTGCGAAACTTTTCTTCCGCACTCTCTCTGTCTGAGCGCCGACCCCAGAAATCCGCTGAATTAAAATGATAAAACCCTGAAATATTTTTCACCCCTTAGACACCGGCGACACATCCTAGAGCAGAAAAGGGGAAAGTCCAGGGGGAGTTGATAAGCCGCTATTGAAACTCTGTTTACGCCCCTAGATAAGCTTCGGCTCGATGGGAGCCGCTTCCAGCATCGGATTACACCTTTTCAAAAAGGAAAAAATTCCACCACCGCCTTGCACGAGCAAGACTGTTCACCTCTCTTATCTCACTTTTGGGTTCTAGGCAGCGAAAATGAAAAATTTCCCCCCTCGGTTCCTATTGGGCTCAGGTGCTTCTTTGCTATAGCCTAGAAATCTATAGACTGATCAAATGGTCGATAAAAAGACGTTATAGAAGATTATATTGAGCCCTTATCAAGGTAGCGCTTACTATTTCAAAAGCCATGCACAGAAAAGCGTGTCTTTGAATAAGGAACGTCTTTGGGTCTGCCGAGCACGTTTTGTACTTTTTATTACTTGGTAATCCTGTTCCTTAGAAACCGCCATTGACTATTATCCATCCCTGTTTGATTTACTGAAAAACTAAGCTCTAGGGAAATGATGCTCCAACGTGAACGTTCGATATTTTAATTCACATCATAGATAACCTGTTATCAGTTTATTTCCATTTAAAGATAACAATAGCATTGGATCTAAGGTTACTAGTGAGGTTCTAAATAGAAATGTGACTCTGATGTGCCCTGGTGAGCACAGAAAACCTCCTAATAAAACTATAATGAACAGATCCTAAGTTCTTTAGTCCCAAAGTTCCTAAGTTCTTTAGTTTTTTTTAATTTCCAGAGTTCCTTAGTTCTTAAGTTCCTACGTTTTTTAGTTTCTAAGTTCCTTAATTCATAAGTTCTTTATTTTCTAAGTTCATTTGTTCCTTAGCTCCTAAGTTTATTAGTTCGAAGTCCCTTAGTCTTTAAGTTCTTTAGTTCATGATTCCAGAGTTTCTTAGTTCTGAACGTCCTACGTTTCTTAATTCCTAAGTTCATATTTAATAAGTTCTTCATTTCCTACGTTGGATAGTAGGTTCCTAAGTTTTTAAGTTCCTTAGTTACTAAGCTTCTTAATTCTGAAGTTCCTTAGTCACTAAGTTTTTTAATTCCTAAGTTCCTGAGTTTTTAGTTTCGAAGTTCCTGAGTTTTTTTTTTAAATTTCCTTAGCCCAAAAGTTTTCAAGTCTTTTAATTCCCAAGTTTCTGAGTTCCTAAGTTCCTAGATTCTGAAATACCTTAGTCCTTAAGTTTTTCAGTATCTAAGTTTCTAAATTCCCAAGTTCCAGAATTATTTTGCTTCTAAGTTCTTGAGTTCCTATGTTCCTGAGTTCTTTAGTTTCCATGTTCCTTAGCCCCAAAGCTACGTAGTTCCAAATCCTTCAGTTCCTGAGTTCCTTAATTGCTAAGTATGCACTACAGATATCGGTGGTGAGCATAGAATGCTTTTCCAAAATACAAAAACCACAGCGTACTCTGCAGAGCATGAAGATCCCCAGAATGACGAGGTTTTTTTGAAAAAGTTAGGCTCCGTTTTCAAATGATCCTCCACATCACGAAGGGGATGTCCCAGATGAGTAACGCGAGGCGAAACGCAAGTAGTACGCAGTAAATTTACTCCGCAGAGAAGCGTACATAACAACTCGCTTGTTCGAGGGTGTGAAAAGATGGCGGAGGCGAAACGTGGAAAAAATGTTGAAACGCCGGGGTGATTAACAATTCGCATTTTAGCGACTGAACTATACGTCGTCATGAACGCCCTTCCTCTTTTTCTGTTTGCCTTTTTTGTTTCAAGAGTGCGGTTACCCGCTGGAAGCCCGGGGGAAAGGTATCATCAAAAACACGCTCGTCTTCCCTCTTTCGAAAACAAAAGTAAAGAATTTACGAAAAGAAAGGCGGAAAAGGGGAACGGAGAGTGCTCTAGATGCTTGGAGGGCCGACGAAACGAGAGATGCTTTTCCCTCTCTTTACGGGACGAAGTAAGGTGACACTTAATTAAAAATGATGGGATGATTAATGTTTTTTCGAGTAGATGGTTAGCGGAGAGAGTTTCGTCAAGGGATGAGAGCAGATGAGAGAGATAGAGCGAGGGAGTGTTAGTGCATTATTATTCACGATGAAACGGTAATGACTCCCGGTTAAAGCCTTGTTAACACAAAGGTCTTGCTCTGCATGTCCCGAGGCGTCAGCTACGGGGTTAACAGCTAACCACTCGTAAATTTAACGCCCTGCAAACTCGTCCGATCGCATCCAACTCGTTTCCAACTATTCATCGAAAGCACTGCGAGCCTTAAAATTTAATTGGAAACTCTTCAGACACCTACGGTTGAATAGTTTGCCGCAAGTTCATCATTGATTGGACCCTGAGCGGATGTGTTGAGAAACTAAGTACCGGAGAATGAAATTAAGTGTACCGGAGTCAAGATTATAACACAATCTCAAAAATGAAACGTTGAACGAGAACATGTGAAATTATGTAGTAGCTCACCACTAATACTGCTTATAAACAATCTTGGATCCGACGATAACGTTATCAAATCTCGTTATAAATGGAGATTGAAAAGCCTGAATTACTGGTCAGAGTATTCTTTGTCACTGCAGTATTCAGAGGGCTTAGAATTATACCAAGATGCTCCAAGAATAAAGACCGAAATAATGATAAGATAACTGATAAGAAGGGATCCAGAACGAAAATGAAACATGAAGCGAATACCAACAATTATCTTCAGCGATGGAACATCACATCTAGAGCGCGCCACAATCTCAAGAGAGCACTGGAAGCACTTCGATCAACGTCAAAAAACATGTTGCGGTAACGCATGTATCGTTTCAACTTTCTACCTCGCGCCCGGATTGAAATTTAATACTCAGAAGCGTCGGAACGGCGAGTGCAATCAAAACTTTGAACCCTCCGCTCATTCCTTTGAGTTTCCCTTTCCCTCGCGCACGAGTTTACATTTTTCCCGCTACAAATAACCTCCCCAGGGACAAACGGCGTGCCCGAGAGCGAGCAAGGAGGAAACAAGTTGCGCCAACTTAAACTAGCTCCCGGCTTAATTAAGAGGTAAGTAGGAGAAAAGGTCGGTTTCACCGGGTGAAATGGAAAGGCTCGGTGGAAGAACAGTCGTACTTGTAGGGTGCTAAGAACGTGTGCCGAGTACTAACCGACCCAACCGACAGCGGAGGATACCCTGAGCGAAGTTCTTCTGCACGAACTTTTAATACGGGCTTAATATTTGCGATGGTGACTTCACCAGAGCAGCGACGGAACTTGACAAAACTGCGATACTCTTTTACTCAATTCCAGCTTAGGTAAGGCGTTCCTTTTTTCCCTCCTGGTGAAAAGTTTACACCGGCATCCCGAACCCCTGTCACGATAACGACTTGATAAACCTCTGGAAAGAAGTCGACGACGTTTGCTTAGAGAGTGGCTCCGAAGTTAAAACGGACACCGATGTCTGTAGAAAATCTGCCAGGAAGTAGAGATGGAATCTAGGGCGACTAAGTGTTTACTTATTCATAGGAAGATGAAGAAATGGGCAGAAAAAATTATGCCATGCAGGGATAATTGTTTATTCATGTTGGCACCCATGGTACCAGATGTTCGCGAGTCATTTCAGTTGCAAAGCTGTCACTTCTTGCAATCATATAAGTATACAGTGCTGAAATCATTATCCGTTGACACCTCTTCGGCATTTAAAAATCGCAAAACACGGAAACTGAATTAAGAGCGTTGAGAACAGGATAATATAGGAATAGGATATAGGAATAGGATATAGGAATAGGATATAGGAATAGGATATAGGAATAGGATACAGGAATAGGATATAGGATATAGGAATAGGATATAGGAATAGGATATAGGAATAGGATATAGGAATAGGATATAGGAATAGGATGTAGGAATAGGATGTAGGAATAGGATATAGGAATAGGATATAGGAATAGGATATAGGAATAGGATATAGGAATAGAGTGTAGGAATAGAGTGTAGGAATAGGGTGTAGGAATAGGATATAGGAATAGGATATAGGAATAGGATATAGGAATAGGATATAGGAATAGGATGTAGGAATAGGATGTAGGAATAGTATGTAGGAATAGGATGTAGGAATAGGATGTAGGAATAGGATGTAGGAATAGGATATAGGAATAGGATATAGGATATAGGAATAGGATATAGGAATAGGATATAGGAATAGGATATAGGAATAGGATATAGGAATAGGATATAGGAATAGGATATAGGAATAGGATATAGGAATAGAGTGTAGGAATAGGATGTAGGAATAGGATGTAGGAATAGGATGTAGGAATAGGATATAGGAATAGGATGTAGGAATAGGATGTAGGAATAGGATGTAGGAATAGGATGTAGGAATAGGATGTAGGAATAGGATATAGGAATAGGATATAGGAATAGGATGTAGGAATAGGATATAGGAATAGGATATAGGAATAGAATGGAGGAATAGGATATAGGAATAGGAATATGATAATACGGGAATGCTTTGAGAAATCAGGTATTTTGAGTTGATCCTATAATTCAAACAATTAAGAACTCATGGGTCATCAATATTCCTTCTATTCTCACACAACTATGTATGTATTTTTTTCGCCACATTGCTTAATTCTTGCTTCTTATAGGGGCGGATTATCGACTGGTCGTACCTGTGCGGATAAAATTCACCGTCACCGGCACCGATATTTAATCATATCTCGTCGGCGATTGTTATCGTGCGGCTTTTTTTAGACACCGTTTTTCGGAATAATTTAGTCCGATAAACCGGCCCTTAATTGAATTGCACGTCGGCTGTGTGCATTGAAGAAGAGCCAACACGAATTTCGAATGTTGCGTGTCGAGTCGCAAGGGTTACAAGGGATGATAGGGGTAGTTGGTGGTTAGGGGACGTCTGATAAAGCCAGCGGGGCCCGGCTACGTAAAAATCGACCGAAGGCGGGCGCCGAGCGGTCGGGCGCCTGGGACACGATACCGACCTCCTTTAACCGGCTCGACGACAAGGGGGGACGTAATTCTATCCCCTGCGGGGGCGGAAGGGGGTCCGTTCCGTGGACCGCTTTCCACGGTTCGTTCTCATTAGGTTAATTGCCGGCTCGCGAATTAATTCCGCCAACGCTGTAACATCCTCACCGATATCGTTGCCAAAAAAAAAAATCTTGTAGTTTTCTCATCCCTCGGAAAAATAATTTGCGTAATCCGTAATCCCAATGATCGATTCTTATTTCTATACCTGATGATTAAGCCCAAGTATTAGGAATAGATTTTTGAAATTGAATGAAGACGGTTAGTTTCCCGGTAAGATGGACTCGATCATCAAAACGTCGATACAAGGAATTGTTATTAATTTTTTATTATAAATATAACCGAACTGACGATTATCACAGTTTGATCATAATTTTGAGAAGGTAATTTATTGAGTAAAATGCATACGACGAGCTTTTAATGAAAAGTTCATAATGAGGAGCAAGAAGAACTGGCTTATAAAAGGTTCAATAAAGCTACTTGTTTCTGGAAAAATTCCGCAATAGAGGAAAATTGTAACTCCATGTTCAAAAATTTATAAAATAAATTAGTTTGGTGTTAGCTTGCAGTGAGTTTTATTCCTGAGCTAGT
Source organism: Tupiocoris notatus (assembly GCA_037159825.1). Lineage (NCBI taxonomy): Eukaryota > Metazoa > Arthropoda > Insecta > Hemiptera > Miridae > Tupiocoris > Tupiocoris notatus. Next base: position 1,135,764 of record JASJUZ010000032.1, on the reverse strand, counting down.
ATAATTGAATGTATTAATTATAGTAATTGAATTGAAAGTAGGTTACTTTCAAAAATCCCTCTTGATGTTCTCATAATAATTTTATCATCTTACTTTCGATATAGCGAATTCTCAGTATATCGAAATATCAATAATTTTCTATATCTTACGTTCGCAATGCAACAGTTCGATCTGAAAAACTCAAGGCGCCTAAAAAACCGAATTCCGCCACTTTAAACAGTTAAGCATGAATCCATCGGTTACTTTGTCAGGAAAAGTTTTCCTACCGTAATTTCGACCCGAAGGTTAAAGGTCACGCTTCTTCCCGTTTAAACTTTCTCCGATTCTGTTAGGGGGCGAATGCGGTTTCGGCTGGGTTGAAATTTATTTTCAGTGGGAAAGCCGAAGAAGGCCTATCCACTATTCGAAGTTCTCTCGCCTTCATGGGCTAGTTGGATCAAAGTTAAATGGTCCGCATCGCATGCACCCGCAGTTACAGGAAATTAGTGTTAAGTTTCTAAGCTGTAGATTAGCGGCTCCCCTTTTTGACTCGGTTGGAAAGCAATCCGAAAAGCCAGGTTCCGTTTGGTGAAGCTTACGAAACTGATGTTGTATTACCGTGTCGAGAGGATGCGTTTTAAAATTTTTCATATTTTTGGTTTATTATTCAATAATAAACCATTGTAATCGCCCAAGAAAAAAAAATTTATAACTCCCCCTCAAAATTTGATGTTTTACGTTTCAAGGCATGTAGAATCCGAATATCCAATAAAAAAAATTCTGTCTGTCCGCCGTACGCCGTACGCCGTACGCCGTCAACACTTTTCCGGCCAAACCATAATAGCTAAATTTTTGAAATTTTCACCAAAAATCAATCTCGGTCCTACGACGGCCCAATTCTTGAACCAACTTGCTAGCTCAATTTTAAGGGTATTTTTGGGGGGTTTTGAGGGGGAGAAAATTCATATTTTCCAAGGTTTTTCAGAAAAATGTGTACGTGGTATCAAATTATATCGATTTTTGGACGCTGAATCGAATGAGACCATCGCCGGGTCGATAGCTTTATTGGTTCTCGAGTTATCGCAGCTTTTGTGAAAAATTTGGGAGATTTTCAGAAATTTGACATGAGGGTATAACTCGAGAGTTCTTGGAGCTATAAAAATCGTTCTATACTCATTGGAATGGTCGTTAAACACTCTCTCCAGCTGTATCGTTAGGCAACAGGTTTAGTTTTTAATTAGGAAATTAAGAAAAATAAAAATTATTAAAATTACAATAGTTGCTACGGATTTTTCTTCTATAGTTTACATCTGTTTTTCGGTGGGAACGTTCACAAATTTTCGGAATATTTAAAATGACAAATGGATGGTCTTCTTAAATCAATATTGAAGCGAAATAATAATAAACCACTGTACAATCATTTGCAGCGTTTTTTCTTTATTTTTTCATAATTTTTAATGGTTTTCTAAGTTTTGGCTCGGAGCCTTCTCGTGCGAAGAAAGCCTTAGGCGAATTTCTACAATACCCGCACAACAGATACGCTTTGCTTGGACTGTTTTCGAACCTCAATTCGACAGAGTATATAATATGAGCAATGAAAAAGTTCTTACAGAACTCGAGGTTTCCTGAATTAATAAACTATTTAGAATAGTTCGAAGACGAGAATATATATCTTAATAAATTATCAATGTCGGTAAACCGGTTTTCATGGAAATTGAACTCGTTTATCTGTCCGAAACGAGGAATTCCTTGCCATCTTGGGAAGGCGACGAGAAATAATAGGTAAGCGAGGCCGGTTATATTGGCGTCATGTTGTAGACGACAGCGGCATATGTCTGTCTTTCTCGTTCCCACTCTCAGGCAGCACGATTTGACTTGTACCGCTCGTGTTCACTACGATATTGCAGTCGGCGTATTAAATGCCTTCCGTTTGCCACCCATAACACGGACAATATCTTGGGAAGAACAATCGCTTCGGAAAACCGACCGAGCGCGTGCGCATCGTAAAATTCGAATGAATATTCTTATCTTGAATTCGAATCGAAGTTGGTTAGCCGTGCTTGTGTAATATAGCGGAAAAGAAATCAGACGCATGAAAGAAGGCGAAGAGAAGGAAGTAAAATAACAAAAGTTGATAAATAGATGTCTAGGAAGTATAAAATTATTAGATCAACCAATACGGATGAAGAAAGAGGAGAGAAAGCGAGATTGATGCAAGTTATGGCTGGTTTCTGTTGGTTAGGGCTGGTTAGCCAACAACCAGCCCTAACCAACACTAACCAGCTCTAAAATCAATGCGCTCTAGGGCAATGCCTCTACTAGGACAGTTTGACACGTGAGTTCGAACAGGAAGGCCAATTATATCACCCAAAGCTCCCAATTTTCAGATGATAGCTTCTCTCTATAAAATCTCATTGGCCAATCTTCCTTGTAGTCAAGCCCACACTTAATCTTGCAAAAATGACCGATTATAAAAAACACATGGCTACATAAAATCATCTTCAATACGACTCAATCATTATCTAAAATAAATGTGGCATTCGAGTAACGCTTTATTGCCATTGACTTTTCCTCCCCATTCGAAGGCTGCTTCTGAAAAAATTATAAACAGCGCAGACGTTGAACCACGCGACCAAACTGCCGATGATAATGCCGGCGATTATGTCGGAAACGTGCTGGTAATAATCGTTGAGTTGAGTTATCGATACCATCCAGGCGGACATCATAAAAGCAACTTGCATGCAATTATTGAAGACGGAGAAATACTCCCAGCGTACCTTGTTATGAAGGTAAACCGACAGGTAAACCATGGTGTAGAAACAGAATGTCGCATGTTTCGACGGGAAAGATGTCCGAGAGTAATCGTCATCGCGCTCGCTTCGCTCGCATGTGTAATCTTCGTGGTACTTATACTTCATTTGTGTTTCCGTGCAGTTGATGTTGGGTAGACAACCTTCGATGAAATTCGGCCGCATGATGCCGACCATTTTCTGAGTCAGGAGGACAATAAGTTCGCAAATGAGGAAGCCGAACATAAACGAGATAAGCATGTCGTACGTTCGGACGAAACCTTTGTGGACGCGCCATTTGAAAATAAGATGGTGAATGTCGCCTTCGTAGTCCTCCTCGGAGGCGAATAGGATTTCACCGAGGCCGAGGAATATCAATGGGAAACCAAGAGATAGGAGGTACAACGAGGCGGAGCTGACGGTTTCTTTCTTCAGCGGATACCTTATCGAGTTATCTTCGCAGAAGAATCCCCTCCTGAACGGGCGCAAGTACTCGTTTATCAACAATATCATACCCAAAATCGGCAGAAGGAGGCCAACGTCGACTGACATTTTCTTCAAAAAGTTCACACGAAACTCGTCAAGCGGCATGTCGAATTCCACCATGTGTGCGCTAATCTTGCGCAGTTAAAATATTCATCGCCAAGAATCAACGTGGATGGGAATTTTGCACTCTTGTATATTCATCGTGAGGACGACTTGAAATTTACAACGGGTTATGGTGATTTTTCAAGCACATGGCGAGGCGATTTTTATAATTGTTGGTAACTTGATTCTAAACTTCGCTTGATATTAAATCCACCATGTCTTGATATATGAAAGTGATAATTAAGGCTTGGTATGGATGCCTTGGTATATAAGATAATTTCAGATTGACTGTGATCTTCACCTTCGACCTTCAACTTCGACCTTCACCTTCGACCTTCACATTCGACCTTCACCTTCGACCTTCACCTTCGACCTTCACCTTCGACCTTCACCTTCGACCTTCACCTTCGACCTTCATCTTCAGCGTTGACCTTCAGCTTTGACCTTCAGCTTTGACCTTCACCTTCAACCTTCACCTTCACCTTCGACCTTCAACTACAATTTTGTTACCATCTTTACGGCTCACGTGAGGGCGTTCTAGCGGCAACAAATGGCATAACTTTGGCTTTCGTGCTTTTTTAAATTCCTTTTATTCATTTTTACCGTTCCCCATTTTGAGTTGTCTCAATGCTCGGGAAACGGTTTCAACGCCAGTTTCATGAACTATTACTCCCCTAGCTGCCGTACATTTGCTCCTCGGCTTCTGCGAGAGTTGCACGTGCTTCAACTCCCTCGCAAGGAGGATTCTAATTGTATGCTGATTAATTCCGTTAGACAACTCAGTCCTTCACACTTCGCCCATCAGCAATAACTTACAACTTCAGTTAATTTCCAACTCGGTTGAATATCTGCAGTTCGCTCGCAGTTGTTGCGATCGTTCGAGCGGAACTTCATCTGCAACGTGATACTTGACATGATAGTGAATATTTTATTGTACGTTCCGATTTTCCAGAGGATTTTTAAGGAAAGTTTTTCTCGCCAAAAACGCGAGGAAACCGTCTTCCGTAAAAAGTCGTTTCCATAAAAAGTTTTGTTTGATCTTCCTGCCTGCAACATCATTTTCGCCTTTGAACCTTTTCGCATTCGACGTTTCAACCCGCTTTCTATACTCACTTCGTTATTTATACACCAGTTACTAATTAGCTATTGCTGTTGCAGTCAGAACAAATCTCTTTCCCTGTGCGAGTTGCTCGTTCCGCAATAACTCGAGCCGCTGAACGGAAATTGGGATGGGAGTTGTAAAACGCGCTAGGTTCGTTGTTACTGCTTGTTACTCTGAAGGTGAAACCGTTAACGCGAAGGTGTGCGAGGCCGACTGCACTGCAGATCAACCAGCTTCACCTCCGCCCAACTCCTAAACACCCCTAATTGGCTAGGACTTGTACACCTCACCTCATTTCCCCTCCTATGCTTCATGGTCTTTCTAATTCTCTGCATCCCTCTCGCTCCCATTCCATCTTTCCTTATCATGGGATCAGCGAACGGTCTACTATTTCACCCTTCCGCAGCTTCGACTCTCGAACTCTACCTTCTGGCTCACCGCTAGAGCGCTTCTGCAACGTTGGCCCTGATAAATTGGCTACAGTGGCTAAACAGGGCCTTAAGCTACCCTTCCAACTATCCTCTTTAACGTGGATTTGCGAGGGAAAGCCCATTCCGTTAACCGTAAAAGCTTCCAGAGCTATACTGCGTTGGAAAAACCCTGAGTGGACTCTTCGAGACCGACTTTTCAATCTTCGATTCTCTAGCCCAAGAGTTGTGACTCAGCTGGTAACCCAGAGAATTATCCTACACGATGAAATGATTCGAGAACGTTGGTTATCAAGAAATAGGATTGCTAAATTCGAAATGGTCGTCGCTTTAGCGCATTCACTACTTGTGATCATTTCGGGGATCTATCTGCTCTGCAAATGTACCAATTGCTGTAGTCGTCTATCTTCAGCTTGAGGGGTATTGCTCTGCCAAAGTTTACAGCAGGAGACACTGAGGAGGATGCAGGTGCTTCATAGTCGAAAGATCGGATGTCGGTAAACTCTGGGTAAACATCATGATTCAAGGGAATGTTGCAGTCGCCATCTGGAAAGCAGACATGTAGATTCTCGTTGCAGCCATGAAAGTTTAGGTGGGCACACATGGCTTTAGATCACCATTCCTAACTGGGGTTCTTGGAGCGTGTCAATTTTATAGGTTAGACTTGGAAGACAGCCATAGAATCTCGTCCACTCTGGACTTACACGTTGGGCATGAGATTTCCTCAGGTCCTTTTTGCAAGGCTCAGCTGATATGCTCCATTTGCCATTTCGGACAGGAATTTTCAGTCAGGACTTCACACAGTCTAAATGACCCTGAAGTCAATCAATAAGCACTCGTGCTAAGTCGGCCTGCACTCATCCTTCCAACAAACTATCAAGCCCTGCTTTCAAATTCCCTAGCAGGGGATCTAAATTAGATACCCTCCACAAAATAAGGATTACACTTATCGTTCCGAGAAACATGAAATTATCCTATAAACTTGACAAAAACTCCATAATGTCTTCCTTAGCGCTGAAGAAATTTCCTGCATTCTCTGCCACCGCCTTATTTACTTGTAAATGGGATGAGATTTCCTCTTCGAAAAACGTTAAGGTGAACAGCTATTAACTCGACTATGACACAGCGGAGTAACTTGCGTCTAATGAATACAACATGATGTGAGAAAATGCTATCCAGTTCGGAATATTGCAGTAGAAGGGCGTTCCGAGTGCCCATTAAAGGGGCTTCGAGTCGATCCCGCGGGAGCAATGAAACTCGACTTACATCCAGCCCCGTTTCCCTCCCGTTCCTTCTTCCATGGTCCTTTCCGACCCCTCAAAATAATATATTTAATAAAAATGAGTTGGAACGTTCGAATCGTTGCCCTCAGCAGGATAGTACGCTGAGGATGTGCTGCTGCGGCGAGGCATTGAAGAGGTCCTCCGAGTGCTGTTACGACTTTCCTTTCCTTCGAGCCCTTTCGCGCTGCGTCAGGTGAACCCTCCTCTCTCTCCAGAACGTTTCTCTTTCCGTCGTCACTACGAAGACCAACCAGCAGTGCTCGAGAACGACACCTCTGGGACGGCGACCGACAACTGCTGTATCGAGCAGTCAAACCGAGTCCGCAACAATTAGAATAATACGAACAATGTCGAACGGATTGCTTCCAGTTTTGCAAACCTCGACGATAAAATGTCTCTTTGATCAAGATGGAGGAAATGGAGGGATCGGAAACAATTCTGGGAAATTATCTCCCTGGAGGTTTCAGAAGCGTCGCTGCAAGTCTATGAAAGTCTCTATTACTGAAGAGAAGGGAACATTAGTGCAACTTGGTCTGGAGCCGATGGAAACAAGCGATACCACGTGGTGATGAGTTTTTTTGAAGTTGCAGTTCCTGCAAATCAGTATAACCGGTGTATAAAATTTTAATTTTTTTTTTACTCTATCCATAAAGCGATTGAGCCGGATAATTCGTATTGTTTATTCAAGCTGATCCCAGTTCAACAACTTCTCTGTGGTAATCAATCAATGACGAGTAATGCAACGTTCCGCAAAATTTAAAATTCTAGCCGTCAAACCGAAGCCTGCAAATGCAGGTGCTGTGAATAGCTGCAAGGGTGCGAGAAAAGAGTAAACGAAGAGTGAAAACTAACCGGTGATTCGCTTTTATCCTGACGCCGAGCTAAAGCGAAGAAGAGTTAAGAGTTGGAACACGTAACTACTGCAGTGTTGCAGCAGTCTGTCTCCGTCTCCTTTCAGCTTGGATCTAAATAAAAGAGAAAAATGTTAACAGACGATAAGGCAGATGTAGAAAGGGATGGCGCTTTTTGCAGCGATGTTGTTGAATATTTCAGTAGCTGGAGAGCGAAAATATTTTTCAAACATAACTGGCAATTTTATGGTTCTGATGGCAGGTAAGAAGCTCTCGATTGGTCTTCGTATAAAATTAATTCGCGAAACATATTTTCCAGGACTCGATTCCTCACAGAATCGCTCCGGTCAGTTACGGCTGATGAAAGCTTTGATATTGCTTCGAATCACTAAAACGACAGTGTAGTCCAAATATTGAAATATCGGTCAGCCCTCGGCATAATTAAATTACGAGTGGATGCTTTGCATTTCAAACAGATGTCGGCTCGAAATGTAATTACAGAGAGCTGCCAACTTCGCGAAAGCTTGCGGGCTTCGAGATGCCCGACCGAAAGACTTGGGCGTTGGGGCATACATTAATGAAATATGATTCGGAGGGGACCTCATAAATCCAATTTACAAGTAGCCGATAATCAATCTTCGCTCTTTTCGAATAACTCATCCTTATTCAACATTTACCTACCCCATTTGCTTCGGATTAAATTTACAACGCGCCGAACAAAATAATATCGCCTTAACCAGCAGCTTTTCCCGCTTGCGTTTTCATGATTGCTCGTTCTACGCTCGAGTGGCTAATTAAACAAGGACAGGTGAGCATTGTGGAGGCGTTTTCCGGTGGAAGAATTTAATATTGAAGATGGCAATGGAAAGGGTTCGCCGGACTCATTGTGCTCTCCGGGCCTGGATTGACTCCGAGAACATTTTTGCGGTGAACCTGACAAAAACAGCTTCGCCCTCTCCCTTTCCTTGGCCGCTTTCTGACACACAATAGCGTGGAATGCTACAATATTTTCCGCGCGGAGGGAAGAGAACTATCTAGCATCCGCACTGCCTTCTCGTCCCATCTCATCGCTTCGCTTTCCCTTTTGCTAAGATTACTTTCTGCATGCCGTTGTAGCTTCCCCCGCTGAAGCCTCCGCAAGCCCATTCCAAGCGCCCAACGATCCAATCTTGGTCCTATTAAAAGGCATTATTCAGCTAGGGAAAATACAAGATACCGCAGTAAGAAAGCTAGTCGGACGAGTGAAAAAATAGATTCCCCGCTGCGATATGTTTGGAGCGTTCAAAACGCGGCAAAGCGAAGGAGCCGATATTTTTCAAGGTGCTCGATTCTGTTCTTTGTCGGTTTTATCAATGCAAGCTGATCGATTTCCATGGTACTGATGCTGATATTATAGCTGGTACTACTCATGTTGCAGATAATCGTATTGTTGATCAAAACTGTTTTGATTATGCCCCTGCCTATGAATGGACTCACATTTGGGGACAGATGCAGATAAACCTATTGATGGCATCGTGTCATTCAGATATCGACGAAAGGTGGCGATGCAGGGCCATGAACGTTGAACAAGCCTATTGCTAATGTGATGATTATGATGCTGCTTATTATTAATAATTGCTGCTTTGGATGGTAATGTTGGTTAACAGCTGGTTTCGCTGGTGATTTTATCCAAAAATAGTCTACATTCCTGATTGCTGATCCTGCTGAGTCTTGATAAATGCAAGTCTATTCTTAACTGCAGATTTTAAACCACTGCAGCTGTGTAAAAATGATGCTGATGATGAGAATGCTGGCGTAGCTGATACTTTGCTACCGTTTTTGATGTAGAGCCAAAGTTGCTGGTTCTTTTTTGTTGAATAGCCAACGCTGACTTGCAAATGTTATTGATTTCTCAAGTTATTCCAGCTGCTCTTCTAGCGATGAGCCTGATCGATGGAAATATTATGTTTAGGCTGGTGTTGGTGATTGATCAACGATGACAACCACGAGTACCTCGTGAGCCGGTTAATCGTTAAAGTTAACGCCGTACAAGAACGGGATACACTTCTCTATGCATAGCCCGCTGCGGAGGTAGGGTCTGAATTCTAATCGCTCGCTTGTTTGTTGTGTTTGCCTTAAGTCGGTTCATGAGTTGCCTCATTAATACAGCGCTCAAAAAGGCTGCGGTTTACTCCTCGTGGCACAACATTTCAAGATCGAGGGGAAGCTTTGATTTAAATTACGAAGAGCTCGCCGGTTAATCTCGGCATTATACTGTATGCACAGCAGATGATTAACCGCGTTGGCGATATTTTGAATAATCCAGTTCGACTATTCGGCGAAGACTTTATAGAAGTAGCTAGCGAATACCTCAGAATCGGATCGTAGGCTTCGTTGGTAAATTCGTGGAAGCGGGTATGGTCTGATTTGAGATTGAAACCATGATTTTCAAAGTCGTGTTGATCCATGCTATGAATGGACGTATAGATAATATAAAGTGCATAAAATCTATATATTTGGAGCTTCGTGAATTTTTAAATTTTAAGGGGACCTTTCCTTTATTTGTCTGATCGAATTTCACTATTTCATGGTCCGTGTGTACCCGGAGAATTTCTTATCACGCAATGCAGCTGCGCACGCTTAAATGAAAAAAACCGACTGCACCAAAACGGCTTAATCTAGTTGATCTCGGTCGTAAAATTCCATCGGTAATAACAACTTTTGAGCTGTCGAACGGAACTTCGAAAATCACCTTATGCAGCCCAGCGTTCTGCAAATAAGTAGATATACCACGCACGCAAACGGCCCAGCTGTCTCGTCGAGGGTCGGCGGCCGGAAGTTCAGCTGGTCAGGCCTCCATGAATCATTTATTAGCTCGGTTACCTACCCTTTTTTTTTATTGCAGGCCCTCCGCCATTTGCCTTATTAATCTTTTATTACCTCGCACTCACGCAGACGATGATTCACGTCCGAGACAGTCGTTCGACGGCCGTCGTTTGTCCTTTTGACGGCCGTATAATTGACTGACGACTTGCACAACATCGGAGGCTTGATTCGGTTGATTCGAGTTTTTTCGTGATGGTGGACCGGTGTTTTTTACTAGATATAGTAACTTAAATCAAAAAGGTAGATTTAAGTACTCTCGTTGAGGCTTCATTTCGTCGGCCAAATCGGCCAACTCTTTATCGAAATAAATGGATGAATTAGGATTTAAATCAGAATGAAACAGTATACACCTTACTCGGTCAGCTCTACAAAACACTGTGTATTCAGAGACTCCTAGATCGTACAGCGAGTGTAACAGTAGCCACTGCCATGCCACTGCCACCAGAACTGTGACTCAATCTACTAAATCTATTTCAACAATACTGCGTATACATCATCACAAATATTTTAGAATATTATTCCATTAATTATCGAGGGGCTCATAATTATTATTAATGGATCTTGGATCTTCTTGGTCGCGCCTAACATGGTCGAAGTAACGAGGTTAACCTGCGCGATGTGTTGATGTTCATGATGTCCGCGCTATCTAGCGGCCATCTGTGTAACCATTTACTGGTCAGTAGGACCATGCATTGTATCAGTACAGAGCAACCGTCCTGAGCTTAAAATATCTTGAAAATAGATTCATACACCGAGTCAGGAGTTGCTGCTGGTCATGGAATAATTTATGTTAAAAATAGGAATATTTTCTGTGTCAAAAAAAAACGAAATATATCTCCTCGTAGGTTTATCGCTTCGTTGGCATGAAGACAGGCTGTCATCTTCGTTCGTCTCACCCTTCTGCAAGGAGCCGCTCAATCTTCGGACCACTGACCCTGCCGTCACCCCTGTAAACCGACCGTGTAAAGTCCTCTAATACGTAACTGAATTGAATAAGTTGCCCGAGGGCAGTTAAGCAAACATGCAATCGAAACTATTGATTGGAAACGGGGGATGAGTCAGAACGAAGGGGACCATTGCCTGACAGTAATTGAGGGATAACTAGCCAACTAGTTACCAGCCGTTGCTGATCTAGCTTCACCAGTGCAAAAATACAATTAACATAGCTAAGAGGCAAGAGCTTATTTTACTTATTTCACTTATCTAAACTCCACCAAAATCCTCGACTGCCCATCACTGGAGCACGCACGCTTCAGAGCTTTTGGGACTTATATGGACCAAAAATCCTTGGAAAGTGGCAATCTGGTGAGGGACCTTCTTGGACAAGCTTTCTCGCCTGAGAATACTGGGGGAATAGTACAATGGATTGAACAATCTTGAAGAGCAATATTTCAAATTTCGAACACTTCTGAGCCCCTCAAAACCATTTTGGCGCCTCGCTGAGAGCAAATAATTCCAACAGCGCGAAAATTGCAAGATCTTGTTATCCAACAGCAAAATACACGGCTCGTTACACAACTGCGCAAAATGTTATTCGGCTAACGTTTCGGGCGGCGTTTCCTCTTCTGCGGACTAATTTGAACGCCGTAAAAGAAAACTGAGAGATGGGAAAATGAAAAGAGGCGAGCGAAGGCAATTGCGAGAAATAAAGAGGGCATGGATTCAAGCGCGGGAAGTGAAGGAGCCGCAATTATTAAGGGCTTTCTGATCCAATTAAGATAAAATGAGATATTACTTCAGCTTTAGTCGAAGGGTTTTCTTTCAAGCAAAATAAAAGGGAGAGGGGGCGGCATTATCAACATTTTTCCATCGAATTTTCCCCCTTTCCCGCGCTATTTTCCTCAATTCAGTCCCTAAGTGTCGCCCGATTTCTTCGTTGTGCTTCTCGCTTACAATGGTAGTGCGAAACAGTAGACAGTTATCAGATAAGTTTCACATTTTCACCGCTAGGTGTCTCTTGGAGATCTCATTCCACGCACTTGGTCAGTTTGGAAGAGCGTAAGAAGCCTTTGGATACTTGTAAATCCCTCTCCAGTAACCTGCCTCTCAGACGTATGTTCTGCCGAACGTATATTCTCGTTTAAAAAAATTTGAAATAAATAATTTGAGATTATGTACAAGAATCGGAGACATGAATTGATGAAAACCTGAGCAATTCATTTAGGAAATTCCATCCTTTGCTCGAAGCTAAGATAATTCCGTCTTTCGTAATAGATTTTTCAACGACGCATCGGGGGAGCTAATCGAATGAATGCAAAACATGAGCGTTACAAGGGTCGTAGCCAATCAACGCTTCGAATTCTGAGCAGGCCATTAGCGAAAGTGATATCTGAATCGGATTAGCGTTCAGTTCGAGGGTGGCTAAGTTCTGGCAGCTTGTACGTTTAAAGCTGAGCACTAGCTCCTGATTCCTGGATTGATTGGAGTTCACTTTAGTCATAAGGAGCGTTGAATATTTTAAACATTGGATGCATCAAGGTATCCTTAGCGTGGAAAATTCTTCTTTCTCCGGCACAAGGGATGATTTCCTTTCGAAAATAATTTGCGTTAATGCCAACCACCGAACTACCTCGAATCGCCATTTTTACTACCGTTACTGATGTCGGAGGTGCTGAAATTGAGAATACAGCTCTATTTAAATTATCAGAAGCTTAAAAATCGTCAGAAAAATTCATTCATCATTCAAAATTATCAGGTGTTAAAAAATAAAAATAAAAACGAATAGGAACAAGAGAAGAAAGGAAAAAATTAATCCTTCGAGAGCTGATTGTTCAAAAACACGAGACAGTTTCATCCTTACAGTCGATTTTAATTAATGTAACGAAACACGGTCTCGCTCGAACTTCGGAATAAACCGAAGGAATTAAATAAATCGCCACTTCTCGCACAATGGACATAAATAACCGAACAGAGAAAGTCGGAAGCCCTCTCTCGGCTTTTCTTCCCTGTATAAATAAAGAGCTAAAAGCGTTCGTATTGCGGAGAATGCGAACGTATCTCAATGGCGGCTGGAGCAGCGACGGTTTGTTTTATATTTCGAACAGTCGAGAGGAAATTTTTTCCCCAGAATGAAAACAATGAATTCGAACGCTGAAGCGGGAAATGTTTCAAAATGAGTGCAGGGCATAGGTATATACCATTATTCTTCTCCTACGAGTCATGCATGATAATCATTGTTAATTGTATTTTTCTACAGAGCGAAATACGAGTTTCGAATGGGCAGTTTCTTTGTTTATTCCTATACAGGTTTTTTTCGAGTTTTGTAAATTTCTCGAAGAGCTATTCCGAAAAACCCTTGTCAATCATCGTATCATCTAAGTCGACAAGTCTCGTCGGTCGTAAAATAAATGCGAATATACTCCGATTTCAGCCAAAGGTAAATATTGAGAGCGTCCCAGAAAAGCGAAATATTATACGTTAGCGATACGATAGTAATTCCACGTCTGGAGGGGATTTTTTCAAAACATTTCGCCCGTCGATACCGGCAAGGAAGTTTTCCACATAGGGATCTAATACTCGGCTCGGGAAAGAATGCACGATCTATGGAAAGCCAACGGAGACAACTTCGTAAGGTGAAGAGTAGGCAGGTATTGATTTTACAATCGACACTAATGCTTCTGCAGGCTCCTCTGGTTTTCAACGCTCTTTTCCACCATCACACGTAGATTTGCCTTGATGCGAAGGTTCCTTCCTTCCCTTTCGCCATCTCGTCGACGTTAAAGCTTTCCTTCAAAACTTTCGATCTTCCCCCGAACTCGACTTTATCGGGACGAATTTTTTTCACATGCCGTTGGAACTTTTCCCCTGGCGATTGTTGATGGAAAAAGTGTCGCAAGTCGAGACGTAAATGCCCAATTCGACGGAGCGGTGTCGCTTTTTTCTATCATTATGCTCCTCTAAATCGCTCCAGAACTTTCCTTTCGAAGAACTGACAATTTTTTTTGGAAATTTTCATTCAATAAAGTTTGTCTCGATTTTTAAATAAAAGCAAGCGTACAATAATACTTTAAAATTCTGATAAAATTCCCACATTATCAACGAATGATTCTCATCGACATAAAAACGACGATCAATAGAAGTGTTATTCGATCACAGTTTGCGATCCATATATTCATCATTCGATTCTTGACGAGGGCGACTTCTCGAACGCTTCATATTCTTCTTACGGGAAACAATAAAAACAATTCGTCTCGCATTCGTCGGATATGAATTTCGATAACTCGAGAGCTTCGGGAGTGATAAATTCGGCTTTCAACAACAGAAAACCGGCAAGGGCAACGTCGGACAATGTATTTCCATTGGTGTCATAATATACGGCGAAACACGGGTCAAAAGTGTTGCCGCATGTTTCATTTTTGACACTCGCCGCAGATGAGGGTCCCGGAGAGGTCGAATATTACCGTAATTTCGAGCTTATCTCAACCGATTCACTTTTGAAAACCTCTATATATCACTGAGGAAAACGCTCCCCTGTAACCCTCGTTATAAAATCTAATCTGATTGCGCTCGCTATCACTGCCCTTGTTTGCACTCGTATACTTCGATGGCTCAGGGAAAATTAGTTTCATTAAAATTTAGAACCGGCTTTGATCCCTTTTGTTTGCTAAAATTAATACCAACATCGGCAAGGATGTAGCGAAAAATCAAAGGAGACCTGCCTGCCTAATCTGTCGTGAAAATTAAACTTTTAATTGCCCGATAAAGGAGGCGAAAGACGAGGAGAGAAGATTAGCCAGGCTCATTGTGTATACGGCGGGTTAGAATTGTTACGTCGAGAAAGTTGGCTCTAACTGGATCGAAAGGGTTTGTCGAACGAGAGCGTTTCCGTTTATGAAGCAAAAAATCCTCTCCCTGAGATTGGCTTTCGAATAGCCTTCTAAATCATCGACTGCATCTAATCGAATGATTTTCAATTTTTATTCGGTTTTAGGAGACATTTTTCTGTTGATATAGGAAAAAATAAATATTATAGTTGCTCAAACGTCGAAGGTGAAGGTCAATTATGAAGGTCAAAGGTGAAGGTCGATTATGAAGGTCAAGGGTGAAGGTCGAGGGTGGAGGTCGAAGGTGAAGGTCGAAGGTGAAGGTCGAAGGTGAAGGTCACAGTCAATATGAAATTATCTTAAAGACCAAGGCATCCATAACGAGCCTTAATCATCACATTTATCATATTTTCTGTACAGCATTGTTATTTTGCTGAATGTTACAATCCGTTTCAATTCAGTGAACTATGGTCTGTCACTTTTTATTATAATTTTGTTGTTTTTTAATTTTTATGATTTATATTTCCCCTATTTATTCCATCCAACTAGTCCACTCTAATTGTTTTATCAAATGCCGAATGTGTTCCATTTATTCGATTCGTTCCCTCTATTCATACTTCGATTTCAACAATCTAATTCGTCCACTATTTTACATAGAAGCAAATCTGGACAAATTTTATTTTCTGTTCTGCTTTACGAGAGAATTTTTCTCAAGCGCTTTCAATATCGACATTTTCTCAGCCCCGCTGTTCAATATTGCGTGTTAAATCTTGCACTGGCGACCCTGCAGTTGGGAGTGGTTTCAAGACAATAAATCCAACACAGCCGCAATAAGCCGGACGGCCTACCTGTAGCGACTCAACGTATAAATGTAGAGTTGTGCCGGGATTTATCTCTAGGTGAAACTAATTTCGAAGGTTCCAGTTTACAGCCGTATCAACTTTACGCTCTCGAGAATAAACCGAGTTCAGATCCGCGAATTAGAGGACATTGTTGAGATAGTATGAGAGGCAATCGCTGTTGGAGCGGGAAAATTAAATTCGCCTCTGCTTGGAACTTTTACTATTGTTTGTAATAATACAAATTAGACTGGCACGATGAGTAAGACGATTTTAGGCGAAAGAAAGAGGATTTTATTTTTCTGGGAGGAAAAAACGAATGAAATAAATTATATTTGGGTGTTGCCTTTTTTATAAGTGGACTCTCGACGTGCACATCAAACTCGAGGCGATTACACTATGCGCAAACGTAATAGGTTGCGCAGGTGCTTAGATAGATGAACGTGAAACTCGTACCCTCGGCAGTTTCTTCGAGGCCGTAAAAGAAACTGTCACACCAAATGTCTCCAATACATAATTAAGGCTCGCCCTCCGAGATGACATTCTTCGGTCGTAACTCGAGCGATGTGCGGCTTCAAATTTTGTTTTCCAGCTCTCCCGACGTCCGAACGGCTAAACGGTCTGTAAACAGGCATTCTCCCGGCCGAGGTTAATGAATTCGATCAACCGGGGCCAAGTTTGCTCGCCCCGATGTTAACTCTCTTTTGGAAGGAAAACAAAGCGCCAAAGGTAAACTAGGGAGTGGTCCAAGGTTTGATCCGGGCGGCCCTAAACTACGCAATCATCGTTTCGATCACAATGTTCGCCAAGTTTGGCCAGTGTTAGAATTTCGGGTATTATTAATCAGTGGAGCATCCCCGAATGTTGTATTTGTATTGTTAATTAAATGTGGACGTCATATAGTACGAAAAAATAATTTATTTATATGTTCGCTAACCTCAACACACAACACCTCAACAAATTTCATGTCTTTCATATCCCTAAAAGTTTATCACATCTTATCATAATAATCTTATCACATCTTATCACTATGAGTTTATCACATTTCATCATTATAATCTTATCACATATTATTACCATAATATTATATCCAGGGGCTGTGAATCATATAGCTACACGTCGCCCTGAGGATGCCCGAACCGGCGAAAGTGCTCTGCCAGCAAATAAAGAATCGGAGAATGAGTGGCGTGGTTTTTCTCCCCTCAAATCCTCATGTCATCGAAAAGTGTGACGACAAGGAAAATAAAAAGATATACATCTTATCTCTGTTATCTTATTACATCTTATCACTATAGATTTATCACATCATATCACCACAATATTATGGCGCATTTTACCTCTATGATTTTATGACATCTTATCAATTTAATCTTGGTCCATATTATCACTATAATCTTATCACACATTACCACTGCAATTTATCACATCTTATCACTATAACCTATAAAATCTAATCTCTATAATCTTATCACATCTTACCTCTATGATTTTATCACATCTTGTCAATATAATCTTATTACATGTAATCACTCAAATCTTATCACATCTTATCAATATAATCTTTTCCATATTATCACTATAATCTTATCACACATTATCACTATAATATTTCACATTTTATCACTATAATCCGATCAATTCTTATTTCCTTAATCTTATCACAATAAATTTATCACATCTTATTACCATAATATTATTGCACCATATCACATCTTCTCTCATCCTGTCTACAATCTTATCACTATAACGTTACCACTTCTTATCACTGTAATCTTATCTTATCACTATAACCTTCGCAAAAACAGATCATTACAGATTTTTGCCTCGCGTAATAATTGGATACATTATCAATTGACTATCCCGTTGCAGGATCGAATTTATCGACAAAGCAAGGTACGGTTGTCGCAGCACTTTACAGGAGTTAACAGTTGGAACGGTTCAATTCAAGTACCATTCAGCATAGCCATTATTCCGTTCCCCAATCAAGTTTTCAACAATCCTCGCCTCGCCGTATCGCTGACGAAAACTAACGAGAGGAAGAACCCATTAAAACACTCTCATCATTCTCGCCCTAATGGGGACTCGAAAGTTTGCACTAATTGGAGGGCGCGATCAAAAATCAGTGCTCATGAGAGTTTTTACTGTTGAACGACCCAAAAAAGACCAATGGAAAAAGCTCAATTTCCGAACGATTTAAGAAATAAAGCCGTCATAATGGAGAAAAATGAGTTGATGCTATTGCAGAATTTATTTTTCTCTCAGGTTCCTAGGTCAGCCCGATTTTTATTTAAAGCTACCTGGCTCAAAACTCGCCCATTCCGTCACAATGTAAACACTTCAATATTGCTACGCAATAACAGTCATTCAGATGTTTATTCAGTTTCGGAGCCATTCGGCAAACGACGCTCGGTCCGATGAATAATGCAAAGAAGCAACCTGTCACCAACGGCGTCGTTTTCAACAGCCGTTCAGATGTAATACCGGGCGTTGACAGGCCTGAAAAAATTTCGTCTTACGAGTTTTGGCCGCGGAGAATCATTCCTAACGTGGCCATCAATATTTCCTAGGTCGATCCATAATCGTCGACCATAATCGTCGAAGATGGGTTGATGGACAACGTTGGGGACGATGAAAATAAAGTATAAGTCGACACAAAAAAAAGAAAACGTTGGAGTGGAGGAATTGAAGATGGATCACAAAGTCGAAGGAGAAGGGGAAAATGAAGAGAACGAAAGGGACGATGAGGACGTAGATGTCGAAGGAATAAATTGAGCAATAATCAACGTAAATATTATCAACCTACAAAAAATCTCCTGTCCTTGTAGGATACGAGTTCGAAGCAAAGGCAGAACAACCCATTAAAACTCATATTTCCCAGCAATTTAAATAACCGCGAGAGAAATACTGGAGTAAATTGAGCTTGTATGCGGGTCGAAAATTGCGACGAAAATAGACAAAAATTACGAACGGAAATGGCCGAGGATCTGGCGAATTTTCCGCTTCGTGTTGGCCACATTCAGATCCCAGCGTTTCGGATATAGAAAATCGCCGAAGGATCGGAGGGTGCTGACTGCAATTACGGTTTTGCCAAGTCAAGTTAGTGCAGTGCAGCATGGCACCATGGCGGTCGGTCCGTGCCAGGCCTTCCCGTCCGTCACGCGATCCGCCGACCTTCCTTCTTTATTTTATCTTGATGAAAACCGAGAAGACAGCGGGGGGAGCGAGAGGAAAAGCTTTGAGACTCATTTGAAAATTAAACAAGGAATTAGACGGGAGGGCAAGGGCTTTGGCAGCGAGCGTGCCGGTTCGACGATTTAGGTCGATGCTTTTGAGGGTGAACTTTTACCAAAGCGAGTTCGGCTGCTCCATTACACGAAATCTCATTATTCGAGAATCTCTCACTGTTCGCCGCTATAGTTTGTCTACAATAGCACTCGGTGTTGAATATGTTAAGAAGTGAGCAGAAATATCTCATCCGTAAGAGGAGCAAGAGGAAGCAAACAGAAAAACAAGTCTGTGTCAATAAATGAACTGGTTATTGTTTATGTGGTTTGTGTGGTTGTGGTGTGGTTTATGTGGTGTGGTGTTGTGTGGGTGGTGTTGTTTACGTTGGTTATTGTTTATGTGTTTGTTGTCTGGTGTTGTTGTTGTGTGTTTGTTGTCTGGTGTTGTTGTTGTGTGTTTGTTGTCTGGTGTTGTTGTTGTGTGTTTGTTGTCTAGTGTTGTTGTTGTGTGTTTGTTGTCTGGTGTTGTTGTTGTGTGGTTGTTGTTTGTTGTTGTTGTTGTTGTGTGGTTGTTGTTTATTGTTGTTGTGTGTTTGTTGTCTGGTGTTGTTGTTGTGTGTTTGTCGTCTGGTGTTGTTGTTGTGTGTTTGTCGTCTGGTGTTGTTGTTGTGTGTTTGTTGTCTGGTGTTGTTGTTGTGTGTTTGTTGTCTAGTGTTGTTGTTGTGTGTTTGTTGTCTAGTGTTGTTGTTGTGTGTTTGTTGTCTGGTGTTGTTGTTGTGTGGTTGTTGTTTGTTGTTGTTGTTGTTGTGTATGTATGTGTATTTCTAGCTCAGAATCCGAAATCAATGATGCCTGAAAGTTTGGGAATATGTAGTTTGGATAGAAGAATCCAAACCGGTCGTGGCGACTGCAGGGGAAATTTCCAAGACGTATTTCACTTCAGCATCAAGTTCTCTCATACTCTTGGAGAAGCTCTTAACATGTGCGGATTGCTAAATTAGACAAGATATACTAGGCTGAAACCGTTTTTCCTCAAAATGGCTCAAAAATGGTCAAATTTAAATTATCAGATGAAACCAGAGGCAAACCATGGGTTTCTGGTCATATTTATGGCGTGAAGTATGCTTCATCCGCAAGATGAGCGCGTTTTTGCAATTGCAGGGTCCTCGCAATAAAGCAAACTTGTTCTATAAACGTGAATTTATTGTAAACTTTGAGAAATCGTGAGGATAATCGCAATTTTCCGAGGTAGAGGTTTAAATTAAGGCGGGTTTTCGTTCTGAAAATAGCGAGGGAACCCGTAGACGTGAGTTCCAAGATCGGCCACCGCGCGCTAAGGACTTCAAATGCTGTTCAGAACTTTTTACGAACATTAATCATTCAATAGTCATGAGTTCTATTATTGAACCTCCACAAGAGTTATTGTAACAATTATTTAGATAGAATTATTCATGCGAGTCTGGTGATTTTAACCGGTAGCTTCCATTAATTTCAAATTTTCATTCCAAAACGACGATAATGATGAAATAAGGGTTGCTCATCGAAAACTGATAAAGAAGCCAGATAAAGAAGTCTTGAGTCAATGTTGAGATACCACCGTTCTTGCATATTGGACCCAGACTGCAATATGTCTGAATAGAATGTGAAAAAATGGCCAAAAAAATTACTCCGACGCTTTCTGTTGGTTGTTTGAGTAATGAACTGTTGAACGAACTATCGGTTTCATCAAAAAGGGAACGATTGTAGCAAAACGGGAGCTCTTCCAGTGTTTCTTTGGCGCTCTCGTGCTTCTTTGGTTTCCTCTCACTGTTGCATTCATATAATTATCTTCAATACGCCGAAGCTCTCTAAATTCAACAAACGCCTACTTTTTTTTTATAAATGAACTACGGGAACTGAATTGTGTTTTTTAAAGAAATATTATTACACAAGTGATGAATACCGACTAAATTAATTACTGGAGAAACCAGTTGCTAATAACAGGAAACACATGTTGCATTCTGCAACAACAAATAGTTGAGATGGAGTGACAGATTTCAACAATTTTGGCTGTTAAAAAACTGGAGAAATTCGCTTGGGCAAAAATTCCGCTCTGCAACCATAGAGTATTTCGACAAGGAATATCTAAAAGGTTGTCTGCTCAAGCTCCCGGCGAAAAATAGGGAAGCGGTCATGAATACAGTGTGAAAATTTCAAGGGTCGGATAAAATGTTCAGATCTGGAAAACTCCGCCTGGATGCGGGGAAAATGTTGGGGCGGACTCGGAGCTAGCAAATAACTGTCAGAAGCTTCCCAGTTTGTTCCCTCGCTGAGTCCTTTTCTCGAAGGCCGCCGCCCGAAGAATCGTAATTGCCCCGTTCGGAAAGTAGAGGATGATGCCAAGCACGTCCCTTTTCTTCTACAAGCGCCCTGCACACCCATGCTTACGTTCCTAGCGAACTTCCCCGCCCTCGCTGTTCTTCGTTGCCGAGATGACTGGGATAAGACTTTCCTCATGTGTACACTCTGATCTCAGTTATTTAGTTCTTCGAATTCGACCGACTCGAGATCCGGTTGTCATGAAAATTATACGAAAAATTATACATTAATTCTCGGTCGTTTAATTTTCTTCGAGTTAGACCGCCTTTCCACGGACATTCGTCGGTGCGCTGACGTTGGCCTAAATGCGTTCGCAATTTCGTTGAAGCCAAGCTTGTCTGGCGTCCTCTGGGTGTCTGTATCGACGCACATCTCTCAGTTCGTGTTCACATTTTATTTCGTTTTAAAAATAAATCGGTACTTTATAGGAAGAGCGGTGACTCGGAATTGTTTGTTCGCCCACAGAATTCATCGAGTGCTGGCCAGCGCAACGCGTCGACATGCACGATCAACATAAGTGCCACAGAAAGGTGTCGATTGACTGAAACTCGATAAAACGCTTGTTCATCTCAAGGTAACTGCATCTGCATCTTCCTCCTAAACTACCTACACCTAAATTCTTCTTATTTGTAAAGAGAATCATCGGGGTTGAAATAATGTAGGAAAAATAACAATTTAATTTCCTCAATTTGATTACACAAAAACTATTTTTTCAAAATTCGCGACGAAAAAAAACTCCAAAGTTATAACTCCAAAAATATGAAAATCGAGGAAAAAATTTAAAAAAAAATTATTATTCATTAGAATTTGATCGTTTTCACTTTAAATTCGAATTCCACGTCTAATTTCCTGTAGGAATCATTAGTAAATCAAATTTGAAAAGTACTGTAAGTATTTGCAAAGGGTTTTCTAAGTTGAAAAACATGAAGACGTGAAGTACTGAATTATTAAAAACTGATAGTTGTCGTCACATTTCCGCCGTTTTGACGTCAAATTCGGATTCAGCGTTAAATTTCCTGTAAGAATAGCTTTGAAATTCGTTTGAAAACGAAAATTTAATTTTTCACCCTTACCGCTGCCAGCGGAGCAGGCCGGTGAAAACCTCGATTTACGGTTAATAATTTCTGTGGCGCTGTTTAAATTTTTTTCACCAAATTTTTTGCTATGTACGTGTGTAAGGCGTTAAAATGAAGACTCCTGCATAATAAAACAATTGATTCGCATGCATTTTGACCCCGAAAATCACGGTTAAAGTCCGATTTTCGAGCTTTCAAAAACTGATTTTTTTGGACCACTTGCAGATTTTTCCGAAAAATAAAAAAAATCACAAAAATACATCTTGGTAAGATACAACTTTCCTGAAAATTTCAGAATTTTATCTGTATTGGAAGACGAGTAAAAATTCGTTAAATGATCGGTCTAAAAAAATCGCAGGGGTACCCCTTGGATTTTTCGCGAAAACTTTTTTGCAATAGATTTCGCTCAAATTCAGCATAATGATAGTTGATGATGTGTATATCAATGATATATGGTTCATTCTTTGTTTCTTTTGCACTAACTAGATGAAAATAACGTTTGAAGTTGAAAAATGTGGTGTTTTCGTCTATATTCCACTAATATTGTTGAATAGCTCACAAACGGTTGTAAAATGGATGGTAAAGTACATTGGGAAAATGTGGACAGTTAAATAACCTATCTTTTGGTATATTCAAACATCTGAATTTACGACTTTTTGTTCAAATTATCCACTGTGCTAGTTACAAATGTTGGAAAAATTAAAAGTTGGACTGCCTACCTCAGCTAAAATTTTGCCGATTTGTAAGGCACGGCAGGAGGGGCGAAGCCCCTCCAACGGTCTGCGCCGGGGGGTGGGGGGCGAAGCCCCCCTCCCGACGGGGATTGGGTGGCGAAGCCCCTAGTCTACTAATATTGTTGAATAACACAAAAAACGGTTGAAAAATGGATAGGAAAAATGTGATAAATTACCTATATGTTTTGGTATATTCTAACATCTGAATAGACGAAGAAGCAAAGGAAGTTTTCAGACCTTTCGTATTTGAAGGTTGTCAGAAATTGCTCAAGCCCGTCTACATCGACGCGATTCGTTTTTTGAATTCCTCAAGATACAAATCACGCTAATAGATTCGTTCTCGCTATGGTAAAAAAAAAACCTCGGAAGAAAACTGATTCCAGATGCCGAACCGAGACGTAATAGAAACTCGAAGGGAATAACACTTTTCAAAAGCACGGCGGCATCGTTCTCTGACAGCCTAACGGAAAAAAGCGAGCTCGAGCCGGGAAAAACTGGCACAGATGGAAAAGAGCAATGATAGCAAAAGTCTTCGATGTTCCTCCCCCTACACCGAATTCCCAGTAAGCTCCGCAGTCCGGAACATTCGAACGGCGGGAGGTTTTTCTCTTGAAGCCCCGTGGAAGTAATAATGTTGCTACTTGTAAGATTTGTGTTTGGACGTGATCTGTCGGGCCAATATCCCTTGGCGCATCGTTCAACAGAACCGATTCCAAAGAGTGCGCACATACGTGACCGAGCAGCCCCAACGGGTGTTCCATAGCCTCATTACTCCTTCGCTGGAGGCTCACCACTCCATAACTGCAAGACCGTTGATACTTTCTACGCGTTTTCCCATCCCTGAATTTTCAAGGGCGGAATCGCATTTTCTATAGGAACCCTCCGTCGTTAATTAGCGGATTTCCATCGGTGACCGATGATTTTTTTCTGATTCAGACCAGTTCAGCTCAGATCTGCTTCCCAGTGGTCTTTATATTGATTGAAAACGTCGCTATTGTTCAATATACATAGCGATCTACTCCTAAAATATTGCAGTTGATGCTTCGAGATGAGCGTTTTATACCTCGAACGCATCTCGAAAGGCAGATGGTCAAAATTAATTTCAAAACGGGTGCTCGAACTGTGTAAAATCGTTTTTCTCCTAACTCTGTAACCGCAATCTCAAACGACTTGAGATGGAACAATCTTGCTAACCGGATTGTCGTGAGGTAAGCAAGCGTGAAATTTATGTACGTGAAATTCATCCCAAAAACGGCACGGGCCGTAATCCCGAGCTACAATCAATTGGATTGGCATCGTAATCACCAGCGGAGGCGGCCCATCAATTTCAGGTGGGGCTGGTCTGGCTCTGACGGTCTAGATAGCCTGTTCGTCTGGGGACTAGGTTTCCTATCCATGGGAGGATAGCCACAATTTCACATACGACTGAGCACAATATCTACCCTCGGTGGTGGATGAGAATCGACCCGGATTCGAGTCCTATTCGCCAATATCCCCCTTCGAATATAATCGTCCCCTACCACCAATACCACTGCAACTGAGGACATTGCTCCATCTGCTTTAGCGATGTACACATCAGTGGCAATCGACTGTTTATGAGGGACGTTTGGATTATAGCCTCGTTTGCGGCCCCATTTCGGCTGTTCACGATTTTTCAGAGGCCGGAACAGCATTTTTTTTTTAATTGACCACTTGTATAGATCGCCGCATTCGTAAAGCATTCTCAACATATTACGCTGCAACGTCATCCGTTCTAGAAGGTTCCTCGACTGCCGCAAGGAGACAAATTATTTCCCACTCGGTGCAAGCGGCTGCTCACCGATCCGTGCTACTTATTTCCAACCTCATTAAAAGCGTAAGCCTCCAATGGAAACTGTCAAGGCTGCAGAATACTAGAAATTAAATGCACTGACCGCAGGAATTGTTCGCGCCGTATTTGTTGCACTGCGAAGCGGAGCTGAAAGCATCTTTTAGCTTACCAAGCTATTTACTCTCTCGTTGGAAATTTATAATTAATGCCACCATGAGTTCTACGAACAGTATGTCTCGTGCGAGCACTTGCTCTCAGAGTTCACTGATCCAACACAAAGGTTAGATTCGTTAGAGGTTAGAATATTCTCTCGTGAGTCAGGGAAAATGAGGCTGAAAGAGCAGATAGTAAATTCTCTTCAACCGATTGCCCAACTTTGGCTACGTTCTGACCAGAAATCTCATAATCTTTAAACCTTATCATCTTCTCATCTTATCATCTACTTATCGTAATATCATTCTACCATCTTATCAATAGGTTATCTTAAATTCTTATCATCGCAGAATATTATGTCCTTATCACATAATCACCTTATCGGGTTATCACCTTGTTTACTTATCATCTAATCATCTTATTCTCTATTCCTCTTGTCATATCTTATCATCGTATCACCTTGTCATCTTATATTCCTAAAGTTTTTATCATTGCATTTTTGTTTTGAAGTATTTTGTCTTATCACCTTATCACCTCATCCTTTTATCACCTTATTATCTTGTTTTATCATCTTTCGTCATCTAATCATTCCTCCACTCTATCATCTTTATCATCTTTCTAACATCTTTATCATCTTTACCGTCTCTTTATCATCTCTCATCTCTTTATCATCTCTCATCTCTATATCATCTCTTTATCATCTCTCATCTCTTTATCATATCTCATCTCTTTATCATCTTTCTATCTATCTTTATCATCTTAACTATTCTGATTATATTACCATCTTATCGCTCATATTATCTAACGTATAATGTCCTATTATCTTTTTTCCTTATCATCTATTTATCACACCTCTCCAAATTTGAAACTGTAGCACTCGATTAACCGATGAGTACTATGCACTCGCACATTTCCCATATTCTGTTAGCATCGCGAGTCGCATTTCCCCGCAAGCGGTTCAACCCCCGTTGATTAGCTTCCTAACGGTTTCCTCACGAATTCAATTTAAATGGCGTCCGCTTATATTTTACTGTTTGCCTTCTGCAAGGTGCTCGAGGAAAAAACTCCTCTCCCCAGAGTCAAGGGTTGTTAACTCCGCGTCTCATTGGGATTCAGTCGGGCATACCAGCCCATTTTCGATCCCCCCGACGTCGTCTTCGGACAAAAAAAGACCATTATTTTATTTAAAAATCATTATTTAAATGCGCCCTCGAGCTCGAGGAGAGCAGAGAGGGATAGAAGAACAATCAATGGTTTACAAGTCGGCACCTCCAAGCAGACCTGTGTAGGTCGACCTTCCGAAGACTTCCATCCTATTTATTTGCTCCAAGAGTTCGCGTTTCTTCCCTGCCTTCTTTATTATACCATGAATATGCTAGCAGTCCTTTTCATTCTTCAACGTTCCGTTGCTGAGGTATTTTTCTTTTTGGCGTATACGGTCCTTTTCTGTTCACCTTTTGTAAACAACACTTGTAAGTCTTGTTTTCGCCCAAATTTTAATTAAATGAAGGAACGGGGATGCGAAAACTTTTCCGACCCAACCTTCGTCTCCCTTTTTGTAAAATGCGCCTTCTCCCCAACGTTGCTCTGACTGTACTGATGCTGTACAGGGGTAAATCGCTCCTTGCGCTCTTTCTCTCTCGAGAAATTTTCATTACGAGCAAGAAAGAAGCTTCCGTGATGGATCTCCAGGGTGCCAAGGAAGGAATGAACTTCTCATCCCTTATTTTTAGCCTTGGGGATGAGCGAGTGGGAAAAAAAGGGCAGTAAAGCCGAAAATGATGAGGTCCCTTATAATTCATCCGAGAAACGGGATTTATCATTGGTTGTAATTCTGCGAAGGAGTGGCTTCATTGCTTAAGTTGTAGCATTTTCACGTTTTACCTCCGTTTATGATAAATAGAATTGTAACTAAAGGTGGCTAATGTTCTGTCCAGTTTTTTTTCTTTCGATTAATATAATTAATTAACTAATTTCCGCATCGAAAATCGATTCGTAGTTTTATCCGGTCCCAATCGAAAACAACATCCCTTGCGTGGGAGGTCCTGTGAGTGGACGAGAGCTTTATGCGATCGCACTTTACCTTGTTTACGAAGACCCACGCCCGATCAATCGAACAGGCGGAGCCCCCTCCCTCCGAATTAGCGATGCCTGTTTGTGCCTGCTACGCCCCGAACGTAAACAATGGCAGTCTTGGATTCTCCCATGACTCAAGAAGACAGTCGCCAAAACGCTTTCAATTTCACGATTAGTCGCCTCGGTCGTTGATTAGAAAGTCGACTAGTTTATGGATATTATTGACACCGATAAGAAGTGATAAGTATATTCTTTAATATTTGAGCAATCGAAATCGCTGAAATCTAGTACCTATGATCTGTGAAATTCTTTATTACTGTTGAAAGCGTGATATCCGTGGTGAAATCAAGATACCATTACCTGTTCTGCAATCTTGTGCTACCTAATTCAAGTGGCAGCAGTTGAAATGTTTATTCTACTGGTTTAATCAAGACCTTTGACAATCTTTTCAGCCAATGAACTTCAATTTTTAGTCTTTTCGAAGCCCGTTGCCCGTAAATCGTCGAAATGTTTGCGACTATCTTATTCACAGAGCGAGAATGAGTTGAAATTTGACGTATAGTTGGAAGGTTAACCTTAATTCCTCCCTGGCGGCATACATTCCTACGGGAATTGAACGCTGAAAATACCGTAAAGAGTGAATAGGCCATTACGCAGCCTAAAATGTAAGAGCTGGAGCGCTCATTTGATGCGAGAAAGTTGAATGAGGCAGGGGAGAAGAATTATGGCTTGCATGATGGAGGCAGAAGGTGTGCGAGGGGTAGATTTATGGCTCCGAGGTTATTACCCGAGTATTTAGCATATCTGGACTTCTTGGGGAGGCTCACAATCGGCAAAAATGGCAAAGTTCCATTTTCCTATCTATGGCCAAATCCGAAGACGGCAATTTGATTTATTTGCAGTCGTTATTCACTACTTTTTTACAACAGGATCGCTTTACCTGAAATTAGAAAATGATGTGAGTTGTGTATTTGCAACCCTCTGCAGCAACATCTAAAATCAACAGGCACATCTGACTAATTCCACTGTCTACCTTGATAAGCAGGATCTCATCATCACTTCATCATTTAATCACCTGTTTAATCACCTCATCATTTTCTAATCTTATAATCCTGTCATCTTATCACCTTGTCGTCTAGTCATCTTATTGTCTTTATCTTATCATCTTACCATCTCATTATCAAACCATCTTATCTACTCATCATCTCATCTCCTTATCATCTTATCGCCCCAATATTCATTTCATTATATTATTATAAATTGTGTTTTTGTTCTAAGTATTATCATCTTATCCTCTTATCATTTTGTCTCATTTTCTTATCAAACCATAGCCTTATCACCTTATCAGTCTTATAATCTTATCACCTTGCCATCTTATAATCTTAACACCATATCATCCCACGATGGTTTTATCATGGTATCATCTTATTACTTTATCAACTCCAAATTTTATAACCTTATCGTCTTTTTGTCTTATCATCTTGTATTTGTATCGTCCTAATGTTCTTATCATTATATCATCTTATCGTATTTTTTCTCAAAGTCTCATCATTGGATCACCTTCGCATCTCTTCTTCTTATCATTTTAACACCTTATTAGTTTATGACCTTATCATATTATTGCGTTTTTGTCTTAAAACCTTATCATCCTATTTACTTCTCATCATATTGACCCATGTTTTTATTATGATATCAGCATACCGTATTTTTTTGTCGCAGTCTTATTATCTAATCACATCATTGTCTAATCATCTTATCATGCAGTTTGATTTATTTAGAGTTGTAATTCCACTATTGCAGTAGAAGCGAATGAGTACTAAAAGAGTAAACGTTCAGTAGGTCAACGTTTTCTCACACTGGCGACCCTAGCGGCCATCCTAAGCATACAATTGATAGGGTGAGACAATGGAGCAATAATTTTTCATAGTATATATTATTAAAATAAACTATAATTCATTAGGTATATCATTATATTATCAAAGAAATAGTGATGGAATGTATGAGGAGTAATCTTCTAAAAGATTCCTATAAATAAAAATCTCGAAAGATCCCTTCGTCATTTAGCCTTTCCAACCGCAACAGGTATGCGTTGAATGCCAACCTTTTAGCTTCTTCGCGTTCTTGCTTCAGTGCATGATTGCTCAGCGTCCTATGATAAGAGATTCATTGGGTGAGTTCTTAAGATACGCCTCATGGAATAATGGTGAGGGTCGTGATTCAACATAAATTCAATAAGTTTTCAGTGAAGAGGTCCTTCAGAAATTTATGGTTTCGACAAGGGCCCTTGAATTCTATAATTGTACGAATTATTTAGCACTGGTGATGGAACTGTTAAGAAATCTCAACATATTAGCTCTCCAACCAGAAAACAATTGGCTCTCTTTGTTGTGGCTCAATGGCTTGCGTAGATGCAACTAATTCTTGCAGCTTTTGCTGCCATGAAGCATAGGCAGTGCTGAGATTTTGTGGCCTAGCCAATAGATGGTCTTTAAAGATCCCTTTGGATCTCAATACTTCCATATTGGCAAACAGATCCATTTCTGGTCCACAATTACTCGTCCAGAGCATCTCCTGTGCGTCGCATCACCAAGCACTTCCATTGGCAATCCAAATTCAAGAGCCCTTGCTGGTGTCATTAGTATAGAGGTAGTTGTTTTGTTAACACTTACTTGGCCAATTCGTTGGCTTTGGGTATTTCACTTCTACACCTCGGCTTACACGCATTCAGCAGCAACCCCTTCCAATCGCGCACAGGCCGCTCCCAACCGCATCTTGGCGGATCTTTCTCTCTTAGATGATAAGATGGCCTCCTCTGATCACTGTAAATGAATTCTTTCACCAACTCGGGCTCTTTCTGCTTTTGTAAAACCGTCTCGCCATCGTAATCCTCTTCAGAACCCTTGAGTATGTAATTGTAAATTTTCCCTTGAGTCACGAGCTCGGAGAGTTCGAAAATGAGTTTGTCTTTCCGCGGTGCCACGCATTGGCATGAGTCGGTGCATTTCGGTTGTGTCGTGTTCTCTTTGTTTTTGTCTAGAGGATCCATAGTTAATGCAATGTTCGGCAGTGATGAGAATGTGATGCGCCTGAATGGATTGAAATTGAAAAAATGTATATTTAATCTCCTCCAGAGACAACTGTTCCTTGGATACCTCGACTGGTGAAATTTCATACTCGAAAGAAGCCGATTGTAATTCTAGTTTACCTGTCTCCGCATTATTTATCCCCTGTGCGAGGTGAATTGAGCTTCGAAATTGAATTTATTGAGAACTAGGCGGACGTTGCCGGAGACACGAACCCTGGAGGGTCATTAGTTAGTGGACACGACACACGACGAGCGAAGGCTTCTCTTCAGCCTTTGCAGGAAGCGGCGACAATATCCGGGTCAACTGCTGTGTGTACCCGGAGAGGCTCCATCCTCACCAGC
The DNA here is from genome assembly GCA_037159825.1 of Tupiocoris notatus. Taxonomy (NCBI): domain Eukaryota; kingdom Metazoa; phylum Arthropoda; class Insecta; order Hemiptera; family Miridae; genus Tupiocoris; species Tupiocoris notatus. The sequence continues at coordinate 1,105,419 of JASJUZ010000032.1, read as the reverse complement.
CACTGCCATCCGACGCCTTCCATCTACTTCTCGGTCGTCTCCTTCAGCCGAACGTGAGTCTAGCCCTGCTCTAGCGACGCAGAGGGGCACGCAGGTATGTGTCACTCTAATGGAACTTCCCCCACGATTTTCCGTCGCACTCCATCGCATGTTGCCCAATAACACGGCACTGCGGCCAGCCTTATACGGAAGATTGCACTTAAATTGATTAAAACCGAGCTAATGCGACGAATGGGGAAATATTTTCCACGTCACCGGTCTAAAGTTTATCACGGAATTATTGTTTTTTGAGAAGGACGAATATCATTAAATGTGAGATAATAATTTTGCTGATAATGATACGGCTAAACGGACAATTATGAGGTTAGATGAAGAAGAAGAATTATGAGGCTAGTTCTGCTAGAGACAGTGTAGCCAGTCAGAGAGCCATTAATACATTAAATTTGGCAAGAATATTTCCACAAAACTGCAGCTAAACTGTGAAGTAAAAAACCTTGGAAAATTCGGGGCAGCTCCGAATTAATATGATTATCGTCAATAATGTCTGATATTGATAATACAGTGTTGGCAACTAAGGATTCCACAAATTTTCCCACCATGCGAAAATAATCCGCTTTCATTCTAAAATTCTTTCTCTCTCTTCGGTTAGTAATTGGCAGTTCTAATATAGTTTTAGCACCTTTTATCCAATCCGATCGGTTCTCCGAATAAGAAACGAGGTATTTTAGCGTTTCTATCGCCTATCGAAGGGAAGAAATCGAATTTTATTCCCGAGCAAACGATGTACCTCGGCCGTATATCAAGTCAATGTAGAACGTTTTACTCGAGAGAAAAAATTCATCTCCATGCGCTTTCCGCTGCGTACTCAGGAAAACTATCAGTGGAATACTCGATGCAGAAAACGGGTTAATGCGACGTTATTGCGCAGTCGTTGTCGGAGGGAGGCGTTCGAATAGTGCGAAGATGGGAGATGGAACCGTCTATTGCCGGATGAATGATGACGCGAATTCTCCTAACCCGATTACGCCCTGTCGAGGGAGGATTTAAATGGAAACTGATCTCAGCTGGAAATAAAGGGGATTCAGAGGATTCGGAAGATGGGAAACCTTCTCTCGTATACTTTCGCATGAGGTCGCGATTCTATACGGAGCGTATGCGAAAATCGCGCGAGATGTTTATCCTCAAACATGGATAATGCCCCGTTCGAGGAACTCCTATCGGCTCAGCAAAGAACTGATTGTACATCAGCGCAGTTGCTTCATCGTAAAATCCCTACATATCTCGAATTCGAGTTGATAATATTTTGCAAGTAATGACAAATTGAAGATAATATGTGCCTATTTAGAAGAGAAAGAGGACGAGAGGAGAAACCTAAAGGAAAACAATGGATTACAATTATGGGAGGAGTGGGGGACGGGAGCGGCGGAGAGAAGGGGTGAGGAATCACAGAAGTGAACAGGTAAAGCAGAGAAGTAGTGAAAGAGCAAAGAAGGGAAAATGTAGAGAAGTGAAGAAATGAAAAGTAACGAGGTGATGAGAGAGTTGGAGGAGTGAAGAACTGAGAGGTAAATGAGCGAATAAGGGAAACGGTGAACTGGCGAAGAAGGGCAGCAGTGAGAGGTGAACAAATAAGAAGTGAAGAGCTGAAGAAGAGAAGAAGTGAAAAAGGTAAAGCAGAGAAGGGGTGATGAGAGGAAGAGAAGAGTTGAAGGAGAGAAGAAGTGAGAGGTGAAGAAATGAAGAAGGGAAGAGAAACGGCGAGGAAGTGGAGAAGGGAATTGCTAAAGCAGTGAAGAAATTAAGAGAAGAGATGACGAGTGAAGAAGTGAGATGTGAAGTAGTGAAGAAGTGAAACGGTGAACTGGCGAAGAAGAGTAGCAGTAAACCTGGAGGAAAGAGGAATTTGAAAAGTAAGAGGAATTGGAAAAGTAAGAGGAAAAAAGTAAGAAGTGGAGAGCTGAAGAAGAGAAGAAGTGAAAAGGTAAAGCAGAGAAGAGGAACGAATGAAGAGGTAACGAGGGGAAGAGAAGAGTTGAAGGAGAGAAGAAGTGAGAGGTGAAGAAATGAAGAAGGGAAGCGGCGAGGAAGTGAAGAAAGAAGCAGTAGTGAAACGGGGAAACTGAAGAAGTGAGAAAAAGGTGAAGAAGTTATGAGAAGAGATGAAGAGTGAAGAAGTGAGAGGTGAAGAAGTGAAACGGTGAACTGGCGAAGAAGGGAAGCAGTAAACCTGGAGGGAAGAGGACATGGAAAAGTGAGAGGTGAAAAAATTAAGAAGTGAAGAGCTGAAGAAGTGAAAAAGGTGAAGCAGAGAAGAAGTGAAAGAGTGACTAGGGGAAGAGAAGAATTGAAGGAGAAAAGTGAGAGGTGAAGAAATAAAGAAGGGAAGCGGTGCAGAAGTGATGAGCTGATGGCGTGAGGAAGCGAAGAAAAAAGCAGTGGTGAAACGGGGAAACTGAAGAAGTTAGAAAAAGGTGAAGAAGTGAAGGGAAAAGGTGAGGAAGTGAAGAAGGGAATTGCTAAAGCAGTGAAGAAGTTAAGAGAAGAGATGACGAGTGAAAAAGTGGCAGGTGAAGAAATTGTGGAGTAAAGCGCTAATGAAGAGAAGAGGTGAGTAATCGGAAAAGGGTGAAGAAATGTAGAAGTTAAGAAACAAAGAAGTGAAGAGGTGACGAGGCGAAGAGAAGAGCCGAAAAGTGAAGACGTGAGAGGTGAAGAGATTACTTGGTGAAGAACGAAAGAAGTGAAAAACTGGAAGAGTGAAGGTGTGGAAAAGTGAGACATGAAGAAATCAAGAATTGAAGTTGTGTAGAATTGAAGAGCTGAAGAAGGGAAGAAGTGAGGGCGCAATGAAGAAATGAATTATTGAACAGGAAAGGTGCGATGAGGTGAAGAAGTGAAGAAAGAAGTAAAGTATGTGAAGCAATGTAGCGACGATGGAATAAGCGAGTTCGGCATTTTTTGTCGAAATTCGTCACTCGAAAAAAATCATCGAATATATTTTCGCCTACTATTTATATACTTCTCTCGTCATTGGCTCTCGGCGGTTGGCACGCCGACGAAAAAATATCCCCGCGATAACTTGCGCATTTCGAGCGCGGCTGCGACAACTTTTTCTATGTGCAAGTCGTATTTTAGCGAGGAATGGCGCATCAGGAGCTGTCTGCGGCTGGTGCAAGCTCATCGGTTCGACGGCGACGTCGGCTCCCTCCGGTTGAATAACGTATCGGCCGTATGCGGGGATCGTGTTGCATAATATACTGACTGCAGCTTCAAGCCCCGTCCCATTTGCGAGTAATCGGTGCAATATACAAGGCTGGTCGATGGTTAGGCCTGGCTGAGCTTGATTCTATTCTCAACTGCAATACAGCGATGCACGTCTCTTGTACAGCCTATTTCCCAAGAGCTGAAACGCAGAAAATAGCGGAAAACCTCGGCATTTTTGGCGAGTCCGTAAATTGTTGGCACGAAGGTCATTTCGAGGTGAATGTGGAGAAAATATTTGTCAAATTTTGGGGCGTTGCAGTGGCTTAATTTTGGTTTTGATTTTTTGTTGCTGCTGTTTTCGCCGTTGTTTTGGTTGATTTTGAACTTGTTAATTTTGGTTTATTAATTAATAAACAATTGTAATCGCCCAAGGAAAAAATTTTTCTAACCCCTCTCGAAATTTGATGTTTGACGTTTCAAGGCATGTAAAATCCGAATATCCAATAAAAAAAATTCTGTCAGTCCGCCGTACGCCGTCAACACTTTTCCGGCCAAACTATGATAGCTACATTTTTTAAATTTTCATCAAAAATCAATTTGGTCCCACGACGGCAAAATTCTTGAACCACATTGCTAGCTCAATTTTAAGGGTATTTTTTGTGGGTTTTGGAGTGGTGAAAATTCGCCTTTTCCAAGGTTTTTTTAGAAAAATGTGTATTATCAATTTCTATAGATTTTTGGACGCTGAATCGAATGAGACCATCGCGAGATCGATAGCTTTATTAATTGTCGATTTATCGCAGCTTTTGTGTCGAATTTGTGAGATTTTCAGAAAATTTGACCTGAGGGTATAACTCGAGAGTTCTTGGAGCTATAAAAATCGTTCCATACTCGTTGGAATGCTCCTCGAACACTCTCTCCAGCTGTACCGTTAAGCAAAAAATTTAGCTTTTAAATACGAAATTAAGAAAAATAAAAATGATTAAAATTACAATAGTTGTTACAGATTTTTCCTCGATAGTTACCTATCTGTTTTTCGGTCGGAACGTTCATCACAAATGTTCGGAATAACTTAATCACAAATGGATAGTCTTTTTACTTAAATCATTGTTGAAGCGAAGGAATAATAACAACTGTACAATCATTTGCAGCGTTTTTCCTTAATATCTATTGATCGCGTAGTTGATTCTTCTCGGATTATAGAAGCTCTCCCAATATTGATTCCACTTGAACAAATAAACCGAACCAAATATTGAACCTCGACAGCGCTCCGTTTTTAAAATGGTTCTAAAACTCACTCTCTTCGCTTTTAATTCATTAATCTCCTCGCTGTCCAAAAAGACCGTCATGAAGATTGTCCTCGTTTGCCTTTTCGTCTGTAAGTACATTTTAGTCCGATAGACATCTCATTTAAACACACTTCCATTTCAAATGGAGGAGAAAAAACCTGAGAAAAAAACGGTGCTTCGATGGAATTTAAATTTTTTTTCTTATTTATTATTTTTTTATTGGACAATTATTTTCGCCCAATTGATTCGCCCGCAGATTAAAATTATTCAGTATTTTTTCGTTGCAGTTTTAGCCGTATATGAGGCGCAAGGAAAGTGCAAGTGCAATTGCCCTTCTACGGATGTAATTTGCGCTATGGATTCGTCGGTAGGAGAAAAACGCACTTTCCACAGCCCATGCGCCCTCGCTTGCTACAACTGCTCTTTTAACACAAGTACGTAACCTTTCCGTTCGGAAATTCTTTTACGAAAAATGAGAATAATTAATTTTGAGAATCACGGGGACTTGGGATTCTAAAGGAGAATTAGGAGAAGTGAGGGCGATGAAGCGAAGATAAAACGTTAGAGTTGATGGTGAAGATTATGGAGACGATGAAAATGAGGAAAATGAATTATGGGGAGGATCGTGAAAGTGATGATTAGGCTTATTTTCCTTGTCGTCGCATTTTTTTTTTTTTTTTTTTTTTTGTCGAGAAAAAAGCTGTGGACTCTATGGCTCCACGTCGCCCTGATGCCCGAACGGGCGAAAGCGCTCGGCCCGAAAATAAAGAATCGTAGAGAGATTCGCAAAAAATAAAATAAAATGCTAACTGATTACGGCTAAATGGTAAAAAAAAAGAAGCTCGTCTCGAGAATATTATGGTTGTTTATTTTATTCAAGAAATGATTGACAAAAATTTGAATGTGCGCATTATTTATTTAATTTTTTTTTTAATTTAATAAAATTACATTTCTACCTATACTAGTGTTAATTCGAAATTTTTTTTTTCCGCAGAGTTCGTCATCATTAAAAGAGGCTCCTGTTAATTCGAAGTAATAAATTTTCTCACTCGCCTTTTTCCAGTTATTTCCTACCCGACAAACACCTAGTGTGAAATGTTCAATAAATCAATATGATGAATACCAGTAATTTCCAACGCTGACTCGATCAAGACAGTACTCAGGTGTATTGAACGGCGTCCGGAGGAAAGTAAGGGGAAACGGGTCGAAAAAGGGTTTTCAAGAAAGCGTTAGTTTATTATCGTTTTCCCACTTCGGGTTGGAAAGGATAATAAACCATTGTAGCTCGGGTTCTTTTCAGATGTTGGTTTATTATTTTTTTGAATCCATGAAGGATTTCATTACGCAGCGCTAAGCGATGCGCATTTAGTTAGTCGAATGAAAGAGGCGATTCAATGGCTGCGAGGGCTACAGCCGCGAGGGCTGGGAAAGCTGCTCTCTAATGGAGGAGCCTTGTACGCGGCTTCCCCATCTCTCGCATTTCGACCGACAGCGCCCACTTCACACGTTTTCGCCCAAGTGCCGAGCTAAATTGTTTAACCCTAGTCCATCTCTTACTCCAGCGTAGCCGTCCTTCTCTTCCTCTCATATAACCGACGTTTTGCGGAGTTGATGGGCGGGAGTTGAATAAGCGCAATCCGATCCGTAGTCGGAGTGCGCTCGATTAAATTCGACCCGACATTTGAAACTAGGCGGGAAGTGTTTATTTTCCTAAGGCGACGAAAGTACATGGAAAGGCGCTTGATCAGCTTCCACGCGCGAAGACTTGATAATATTAGTAAAATCGTGTCTTTTTAATAAGAAATATTCCATTTCAAGTACCGAATCGTCGGTTAGAATTAATATTTTTCCAAATACTGGCTGTTGAAAATTGAGTAAAATTTTGGGTTTCGAATGAACTAGAAAATTATTATTTTAATTTGAAGGATAAAATTTTCGTGTTTTGTTACCATCTGAGCTATGATGGTAACTTATTTTGCAAAATTAAGATTATTATAAATGTTGGAATAAATTATTATTCCCGTTCAGAGGTTTTACTCACCGCGTTCTTCAAAACATACCGCTTTGACTCTTGAAGAAAATGGAATTTAAACACCGCTTCAATAATGAACTTGGTCAAACACAAGAGCTTTTAATATAGTATTATAGTCCTTTCTAGTTGTAGATACAAGTACAGTTCCTTCTCGGGCAGAGTCTCTTGGCAAAGATGAGACAGTGTTGCCTTTATTTAATTGTCCCTCCGGGATGTTGAATTGTCCGTTTTCCAACAATAAATGTTGATGCAAAAATAAGCTGAATATTATTTTGATATAATAATATGCTATTATTATTTTGTTGATGTTACTGGTTTTTTTTATATATACGATTCAAGCTCGGGAATTAATCAGTGATGATTGCATCTTCTGTAAAGAGGCTTTTATTTTAAATTGAGTAAATAAATGAATAACCACAACTCCAATTTACATACCAAAATACAAATGTTAAGAAATAAATAAAACATACCTGTAAAGAGGAAATCAAAAACAAAAGATAATTATTCAAGCTGGAATCGTAGGTGTACTGTTCCTTCCTTAACACTATCGGACATAGTGGAGCTGACACGCTCAAGCTGTGGGCAGATCCGCACAAGACAAAACCAGACAGACAATACCTGACCGGACAGCGATAAAGACGGCGAACGCCGTGTTGTTATCTTAAGTAGATAAATCGACTTTACATATATATTTTTTTTACAAAGCAGTTGATTTAAGTGTTGTCAAATTTTGATTTGATATTTGAATTTTAGTATTACTATTGTAGTGTTGATTTCGTTATGGTTGTTGTTGCTGTTGTTGTTGTTGTAGTTGTTATTTTCACTGTTCTTGTTGTAGTTGATTTTGTTGTTTCTTGTTTATGCTAAATAATCTTTGAAAACTGTACACCAGCCAATAAAACCTGGCGACATCGTCGTCACGGTTACTGCAGCTCTGAATAAGTGAACAAACTCCCGAGCCAAAAGCAATCTGTGTAATTTATTTGGTATCCCCCTCTTCCTCTTCTTGCCATCTCGCTCCTTCTACAGCATTCAACCTTCACCAGTGGCACTCCTGGTGGCGAGGACTGGTAAATAATTAGGTCTAGGGTAGGCGGAAGGAGGACTGAAAGAGAAACCGTGTTGCGTAGACGACCGTTGGCGCCACGAACGACAAATCCATCGCCTACTAGCAGCCTCCGCTTTTCCTGGGAGACTCATAAAATGTATCGCTATGTACACTCTCCACTTGTTCGGGAAATTCCCATTTCTTTTTTGGCAAACATTTTTGCAAAAATATAGTCTCGCACTTCTTTTCCCGACGGAGAGAAAATCCAACAACGAATTCCACCAAGATAATCTCGGTGCCGTTTATCTGGCGTCGTAACACGATACCTGTTTGATTGATAATTCACTAGATTGTGGTTGATTAGGATAGATTTCTTTTAGTAGGCTGGTTAGGGCTGGTTGTTGTATGAGTTTTATCAAGTTTTATCATGATGCATCTAAAACAACTGATAACGATAAATGATAAGTGATATGGAGTGGTGATAATAATCGTGATTTGATTCTGCTGTGTAGCGTAATTAAGCTGATGCTATTAGAAACGTTATCGTTATGTTGTTTTTATTGTTGTTAAAGATAAATTTGTTTTTGTTATTGCTATTGCTGCAGTTTTTAGTTGTTTAGTTTTTTTTTATTGTTTAGTTAGTTTTTAATTTTTTTTTTATGATGTTTTTAGTTTAATTGCAGTGGGTTTTCGTTTGTGTGGTAGCTGATGATGCTGTTCTTTTTCATGTTTTAGCTACTGTTTTGTAGTATTTGTCGAAGTTGATTTAACGGTTCTTGTTCAATTGATTTTGCTGTTGTTGGCCATTATGATTTTGTTGGTCTGGTTTTGTGTTTTGATTATGTTAATGTAGTTTTTTTTTACACAACAATTGATTCAAGTGATTTGGTTTTTGATTTTCAGTATTGTTGATTTCGATGGTTGTTGTTGTTGTTGTAGTTGTTATTTTCACTGTTCTTGTTGTAGTTGATTTTGTTGTCTTTTGTTTTTGCTGCCTAATGTTTTTATTTTCCTTACAGGTTGATTTAAGTGTTGTTGCTGTAAAGTGTTTGTTATTCATGATGATTTTTCAGGGGTTTTTTTATGATGTTTTAGGTGTTAATGATGATAATTTTGCTAAAGTATTTTTTTGGTTTTCTGTAGCAGTTGTTGGATGATGATGATGCTTTTATTATGGCCGATCTTCTCCATGTTTTTGATTTTGTTGTTGTTGTTGTTTTGACGTAGTTGATTCGGGTTTTGTTGTTCGGTTGATTTTGATGAAAAATTCTTTGTTGTTGCTGTAGTTGCTGTTGCTGACTCAGCTGCTTTTGTCTTAGCGATTGGTTTCCCTCTCTTCTTATATAGTTTGATTTGTATTGTAGTTTCAGTGACTGATTTTGTTGTTGTTTTACTAAAAGAGGTAAATTTAAACGTTGTTGCTATTCTAGTTTTTTTTTTTTTTTTTTTCTGCTGTTATGTTCTGTTGCGATAAATGATTTAATGGTAGTGGGTTTCTTTTAGGTTATAGATGACTGATGTTGTCGATGAAGTTATTTTAGTTTTACTTGATTTTTTGTTGCTGCTGTTTTTGTCGTTGTTTTGGTTGATTTTGAACTTGTTAATTTTTTTTGTTAGTGTAGTTTATGTTGATATTGTTGTCATTGTTCTCAGTTCGGTTGCTGCTGCTGAGACTACTGTTGTTGTAGTTGTTGCCGTTGATTTAAGAGCTATCGTTGATAACGTTGTTGCAGTTAATTTAGTTTTTGTTGTGTATTGATAACTGATAATAAATGGAATTTCCCCCAAGATGATTGCTCGTTTCCGTTAGCCCCAGCGTTCGAAATCAATGTCGATTCGGTCGTGATAATATAACAATAAAACGCCAAAGTGGGCGATATTAACCTGTTTACAACTTCGGGCTGCCAATAAAATTCGATCATGTTTCGTCACGTTGGGGAAACAGTAATTCGAAGTGGTGAGATAACAAGTCGGGAAATAACTTAGGATCGTACCCGTATGAGCTATCAAAATCGTCTGGTAGCTCTAAATCCGATCAACCCTGTCAAATCCAACTTTTCCTTTCCATTATGTACCGGCTTTTACTGTTCTTCAAAATTTATTTCGCGGTACGGAGTGAAAAAAAGTTGCTAACTCAGTTGAACTGTTGACGGTTATTGTTTTTCTCCAGTTTTTTATCACCGCGGCGATACGAGTTTTATTGGATTTCGCCTTTTTTCCACCATCTCTCTCACTCCGGTTCTTAAAATAAAGAATCGCACTGAATTGGTTGCGCGAGAGGGTGCGTTCTGGCGGAATCTCAACTCCCGCAGCGACGACCGCAAAAGTTTCGAACACCTCGTAAAAACCTGGAGTAAAAAAGTTTTCCCCACCGACCATAACTGGAAAAGAGGGCGACATCGGCGCCGTTTCTCGACCGCGCCGACTTTCGAGCCCCCGACGGCCGTTACTGCGGAAAAGCTCCCGGCCAACTCGGGAAAAGTTTTTCCCCGGGCAAATTACCTGTAATCGGAGACTAAGCAACCTTTCATAATGTTAAAGCTTACCCTTTTACGACGGCATACACCATTCTTTCCATCTCCATTTATACCAGTACGTTTCTTCCTCTTCTTTCAGCGCTGTTGCTCAGGTCGAAGATTATTTTGAAACCGGTTTGGATAATTCTTTCAAAAACAGGTAATATTCGGGAAAAATTAAATTAAACTGAACAAAGTCGAATATTGCGTCTTATATTTTTTTGCATCAATCGATTCAATTTTTAATTATTTTTTCGAGATTTGTTCTCTCCAATTTCTCTTTCCAGTAGGAAGTTCCTATGGAAATTGGAGACCTTCCGAAGCGGAAAGGCCGTATTGAATAGATACTATCATAATTCGATCGTCGTTAAACTGCTGATTGTGTATCCAGAAATCCGAGGAGCGGCGAAGTCAAACATCGAAGGACCGTCCTAATGGGCACCAATCGTCCAGTGCAAATATCAGAAGCCGAGGCTCTCAAGCAAAAGGCTCTCGGGTGTCTCAATCAGAGGGTTCAACCGGCGACCCTTAACCTTAAATACACAACATCTGCATACCGAGAATTGAAGGTCTCTGGATTTGAACAACGCCTTCGGATTCGTCAACAGTGGCCATTAAACGCAGCAAGTTATAACTGCGATTGTCATTTCATAGCGAACATGACCAATTTTTCTTCTTTTTATAGCCAATTTCTCCTTTTATTAAAAATCAAAGCTCTATAGCACAAAAGCGATGAGGTTTTAGCGTGAAGGGAAGAATCCGCCTGAACAATTATTTTTTGTTAGCTACGGAGAACTTATTGTACTCCAATGTAAGACAAAGCTATCGTTTTAGCTCGAAAAAGAATCGCCGAAACCGAATCTTGAAAGTGTGGGCCATGTAACGCGTGGTTGCCCCTCGCACAGAACGGACAATAGTCTGCAGAACAGAAGCGGTTGTAATATCATCTCCACGAAGCGACTTCAAGCTTGACCTGAGCGATATCCGTTTCTTCGCTTCTCTTCTTTCCAGAGGTGGGGCGACCTATGACTACCAAGATGAAACTGGGAGCAGAGTCAGTCGCAGTATCACAAGACGAGATGGACAAACTTGACAAAGTGCTGAAAGAGCTCGTCACTGAAGGACATTTCGGGCCCGGGCGGTTTTCCTTCGTCAAGATCAACGGCAACAATGAAGCGCAACTTTACCCTGATATCACCTATTGCGATATGGGCGTCGAGCAAGGTCCATCACCGAGGACGCACCAATTGGTCATCAAGAGCCAGCAGAGGGCCGAGTCTGTGCGGAAAATTATGGAAACGAATAAACTCTTTTCCAACGAGGTCGCCGCGTACAAAGTCATCTTGCCATTCCTAAACGCCACCTCCTTGGCACCTAAGTACTACCACGGCCTGGCAACCCTTGGAGCAGAAGTAAAAAAAGACATCCTGATCTTAGAAGACGCTCGGGCTTCGAATTTCGCCAAATCCAAAAAACTGTACCTGGATTACTTCGAAATAATGGCTGCCGTGAAGAATCTGGGGAAGTTTCACGGCTACAGCTACAAAGCAAAGAACATGTACGGTCATATGTTCTCCTGCGTCGCCGGAATGCTCCAGCCGGTGATCCCAGGAGACGACCAATGGGACATCGCCTTCAGAAGCGCCTTGGAACGAGGCATTCGCCCTCTCATGGGACGCTCCGATGAACGCTCGCTCCTTCAGCAAGTCCTCAACAAGCTCCACGACCCCAGAAAAGCGATGAAGAGCCTGCGAACGCCCAAAGAACCGTTCGCCGTCATTTACCACGGCGACTTCAACAAGGAAAACGTACTTTTCAAGTACAACGAGAAAGGCAACGCCACCGATTGCGCTTTCTTGGATTTCCAGATGTCTCTCTACTCCGATCCATCAATCGACCTAACTTATCTCCTCTACATGAACGTGTCGGCCGACGTGCGTGAAAAACATTGGGACGATTTCCTCAACGCTTACTGGAAAGGCGTCACGAGCGTCGAGCCGAACCCGGGCTTCTCTTACGAGCAATGTGTGGAAAATTTGTCGAAAAAAGCCATCTACGGGTATTTCCCGAGCGCGATTTTCCTCACCCGCGCTCTATCCAACGATCCTAAATCCGACTCGACGGAGCAATTGGCCAAATTGGGCGTCGAAGAGAGGGCCCGCAAAATCGCCAATATGGGAGGAGCCGAGGCGACCAACGCGCTCACGAAAATCGTCAAACACCTGTTGGATCGGGGATTTTTGGAAAAGTACGTTCACAGCGAATTTTAACAATTGCCAACGGCCGACGCTTTTAACGCACCTTGCAAAAAATTGTATTACGATAGAATTGTAATTGTTTAGTATGAATTAGCGGGGCAATTAAATATTAACAAGTAACGAGGTTTTTTTTTATCACACCCTCGTCCTATGTTCTCGAAGAATATTTTTACACTTTGGAAAAAAATCGTTCTCATTAACGAGGAAAAAAATGAACGTTAGTTACACTCGTTAATATGAAACGACTTTTATATTATAAAGGAGTTCATATACAAGGTTTTTTGATTTTATCGAAAAATTGTCCTCATTTTGAAACGATGTGATGGATAATAATTCGGGAAAAGCGATTTCTGTGTTAATAAACCCCTAAAGTATAATTTAATTTATTTTTTTTTTTTTAGTTTTTAGTTTTGTTAAAACCCGACTCCACAAGGTTTTTAACTATAATTAGGTATACGTTGGCGTTGGTGTTTTCATGGTTTTGCATCATAAAGTATTGGGTTTTTCAACATGTCCAACTTCAAGTTTTCCAAGATTTATAACTTGCACAGTGGATAACTTTAACAAAAAGTCGTCAATTCAGATGTTTGAATATACCAAAAGATAGGTAATTTAATTGTTCACATTTTCCTAATGTGATGTACCTATCCATTTTTCAACCGTTTGTGAGCTATTCAACAATATTAGTGGAAAACACCACATTTTTCAACTTTAAACGTTATTTTCATCTATTTAGTGCAAAAGAAACAAAGAATGAAGCATATATTATTGATATACACATCATCAACTATCATTATGCTGAATTTGAGCGAAATCTATTGCAAAAAAGTTTTCGCGAAAAATCCAAGGGGTACCCCTGCGATTTTTTTAGACCGATCATTTAACGAATTTTTACTCCTCTCTCAATGGAGATAAAAATCTGAAATTTTCAGGAAAGTTGTATCTTACCAAGATGTATTTTTGTGATTTTTTTTATTTTTCAGAAAAATCTGCAAGTGGTCCAAAAAAATCAGTTTTTGAAAGCTCGAAAATCGGACTTTAACCGTGATTTTCGGGGTCAAAACTTATGTGAATCAATTGTTTTATTATGCAGGAGTCTTCATTTGAACGCCTTACACACGTACATAGCAAAAAATTTGGTGGAAAAAATTTAAACAGTGCCACAGAAATTATTTTCCGTAAATCGAGTTATTTCAAGCTCCGCTGGCATCGATAAAGGTGAAAAATTAAATTTCCGTTTTCAAACGAATATGAAAGTTATTCTTATAGAAATTTAACGCTGAATCCGAATTTGACGTCAAAACGGCGGAAATTTGACGACAACTATCAGTTTTTATTAATTTAGTACACGTTATTATGTTTTTCAACTTCAAAAATGCATTGCAAAAAACTGTTAATTTTTAAAAATAGAAATTGTTAACAAATTTTAACACAAAGTTTTCCATTTTCGTAATATTGGTAATTTTGTAATTAATTAAAACTCCTTTGAAAAAAAACGCTAAAAAGGTTTTTTATGTAAAAAACGCAATATTTTTAATAATGTTAAATAAGATATTTGAATAAAATCGTTCGAATAGATTTTTGTATGAATGAATGATAAGAAGATGGCTTTTGTATTCAAAAATTAAATAGAAAAAATAAGTTTTTTACATAGGTTCCAAAAAAACTAATAATTTTTTTTCAAATGAAAAACTTTATTAGCAAAGTTTTTTGTTTTTGATAAAGAAATTGAAATGTTTTTATTAACAAGTTGAAAATTGTTTTTTAATTTAAAAAACCATTAATGAATAAAAATTTCCACTAAAATAAATTTTTAAATTAAAAAATACCTAAAAAAATTTAATTTAAAACTTTTAAAAAAAAATTAATAAAACATAGTTTTAACACATTTTTGGAATTGAAAAATTTAAAACCAAATGTTTTTTGAATTAAAAAAATTCAAACATAATGTTTTTTAATTAAAAATGTTATACTAAATGTTTTAATAGACGAGTTTAAATGTATTTTGAATAAAACATGTTCAAACATGTTCAAAAAATAAAAAAAGGTTAGAAAACTTTTTTCAAACCGAATTGTTTACGAGGTTTATTAAACAAGCAACTATTCGATGATTTCCAAATGTAACACGTTTAAAAAGGGCCCCTTAAATATGAAGTTACACTCTGAATATTTTTCCGTCAAATTTAATTACACTATTAAAAACCTTTCTATTTTTAATTAACGCCTTTTTCGCAATGTCTATCGACAATAAGTGTGCCTCACATTGTTATATTCATTCGATGATGCTGCGGCATTCCCAGTCGAAGAGGGCAAACGCAACCGCTGATATTCATTTGATAGCCCATCTATCTCTACATCGTCTGATGTCTGCAGTTTAAAGACCGTTCGGTCTTTCTTAGCCCGACAATAAATCCGGCCGCCGTAGGCGGCATCTTTCTCCGTATATAGTCGCTAGATAATGAAAGTTTCATGGTCGGTTCATTCGGCGTCACTCCCTCGCCTATTACTTATACTGATGAAAAACCCCCAAACTTCCCGACGAGGTTCCATAAACATTTCACGAGACCGAGGGACGCTTCGGTTTTCAGACTTTATGACGCTTTCCCGACCGACCGGAGCCCGACGGTCCATCTTCGAGCCGCCGATACTTCGTCTTGCTCCATGGTCAGTCCTTCTTCCTCTAGCCGTCCTGCTCGTTATTAGCAGGCTACTTATAAATCAGCCAGAGCTAAACCGAGACGCTCATAGGCTCAAGAATGTAGCGACCATGGGATAATTGTCAAGCTGCCAATCCTTGACCGCACGCAATGGAAAAAATCATTCGAGAAATTTTCGCCGCCGGTTTTCCTCCTCATCGCATTAAATTGTTCGTCATTGATATGGGAAAGGAAGTTCTTCGAAAGCGACGCCTCCGTTTCCAACCCTTGCCGCTTTGGCGGCGTCTGGCTGCAGTTCAAACTGGCTAAACCCCAACACTTATTAAACTGAACTCACTTGAGGGAACCGCCGTGCGCCCTTTGGGAGACTGGGAAAGGAGCAATTCTCCTGAGTTACTGCTTTCATTTACATTTTAGCGGCGGGAGGTAGGTTATTGGTTTTCACCGCTGCTCGTTGACGGAAAGCAAGTTTCTCTTTGCGGCGGAGTAAGACCGCGTACTCAAGACGGATTCCGTTGTCTGTCTTCCAAGTGCTAATCACTTGGAAAGTTTCTTCTTCCCGTTCATTAAGAGCTAATAAGCGAATGCTATTTTGCTGAAGAGGCGAAAACTCGAGCTGAATCCGTTCAGCTGTTGGCATATTACCGCAAAATATCTGCTGGAGAAATTGCGGAGTTCTGACCTCAATTTCAGCTGCCTATAGTCCACTTGTGGGTTCGGTTATTTTATTTGTTTATTGTTGTTAACTACTCCACAAGAGTAGCAACGTACATAGACATGTGACCAACCATTCAGAATTGAAAATATACCAAAATTTCCAGTACGTGCAAATTCGTAACGTGACATACCTAATATATACAATTGATGTTCTCCACATTAGGGAGTTTTGGACTTCTACGGCGTCCTACGCGCTGACAAGAATATATAGGAACACATGGCTCGACTGGAAAGACAATTGTTTATGGGCAAGCGTCTCAATACAGTAGTGGACAGCCTGAAACCGGACCCGAAGGAAGACGGAACGACGGCAGTGGACGCAAAAACAGCAGCATGGCCGGAATACCAAAAAAGAAGGAGTAGAAGTAGGTATGGGTAAGGGATAAGACAAAGCAAGTTTGGCTACGAGGTTTGATGACTTAAAAATGCAGTAGAGTGTTGTCTATGAAGTTGAAGCGACCCATGAAAAATATGCAGGTCATTTGGGGCGATCGGAGGAGGAAGACCAAAGAAGGGAGGGGATGTCAGTCCAAGGAAAAACGGAGGAGTAATTTAATGGAATGTTTACTTCTCCCCAAGAGTAGCAGCATCTATATAGATGTAATCAACCATTCTTCTGGTAGGGCTGGAGCCATACTTGGGTGTGTCAATGTCCATCCTCCAGGGGCAGTTGCGTGAGTGGATGACGGAGCGTCACCAAGAGGCCTGGAGGGGGACAAGGGCACAACCCCATGGAAAATTAAAGATGCCAAGACCTTGTAAGCAAAGGGCGATGGACTGCTTATCGCTTAGCAGGAAACGGCTCAATCTTATCGCGGGCCTATTTACAGGACATGGAGCGTTTAGGAAACACCTATGCAGAGTTGAAGGAGTGGAGCCAGACTGCAGACTGTGCGGGGAGGAGGATGAAACGGCATCTCATCTCATCCTCGACTGTTCAGCACTGGAGCACGCTCGCTTCGGGACTTTTGGGACTTATATGGACCAAAAACCCTTGGAAAGTGGCTATCTGGTGAGAGAGCTCCTGGACCTTTTTATAGAAGGGACAAGCTTTTCGCCTGAGAATACTGGGGGGATAGTGCAATGGACATCAAGGTCCAAGTACAGGACGACAAGTTTGGTCTACCACCGCCTCCTCCCCCCAGGTCGCAAAAAAAAGTTTGGAATTGAAAATACCAAAATTTCTATACAAATGATGTTCTCCACATTATAATTGTATTATAGGGGACTAAAGCAGGGCCACAGGCCTCCATCAAATGCGTTGATGCGTTTTGCGTCAATGCGTTCGGCCTTCTGATTGCCATTGATTCTCTGAAGAGTGTCCTACAGCAAGGTTACCCTCGAATGTTTGACGATCTCGGTGGAAAACCGCGCTGAAGGCAAATCCGCGAAGGCAGAGGTTTATTGAAGCATAAAACTTAACGAGTGCCATCGCTTTTTGATTTTTCCGCCCTCCAGCGCGAAAATCCTTCGGCGGAAATTATATTATCGCTGCTCGGAACGGGTAATGTCGGACAGTGGCAAAACGGCCGCCTGGACGCAAGCGATAAGAATGCACTGTAAAGGCTGGCAAGCGTCGAAAGTTTACATTTCATCGTATAAATTATGATTGTAATCCGAAGGCAATAAGTTTCAAGAAAACCAGCTGACTCAACGGGCAGGTAAATTAAAGTTGAAAACTTGAAGCGGCGAAAGAGTTTCCACGGCTTATCCGCGCTCTAAACGACTTCTAGGTGATTGGCCTGGCTTTCACTGAACAACTTCGCTAGCGACAGCAGAATTCGAAAATTTCAGTGCGACATTTTTCGAAAATTGGCGCTCCGAAGGTGAAATTATAATCACTCCGCTGGAGAATGGCGAATGATCTCGCGGCGTTGAATGTGAAGAATTTGACGGTTTATGCGAATTCATCAGCTATTGAGCTATAGTCGCGAAAATGCCTGCAGTGGCGAGAGCTTCTGTTCGGAAATTTGATAGAGGACAAGAATTTCTCCCCCTTGCACACGAGGGAATAACTAGAGAAAGCACGAGAAGCAACTAGAAGAAAAACATTTAACAGGTTGCACATGATTAGGCGAGCAGTACGTCAACCAAATATTCTACGATTAAGCATTACGTGTGAGCAATTTGTGCCCAGAAGGGCCATTTTTTTGCTAGATGTTTGTTCCAATAAAAAACTGTTTTCAAAGGCTTTTTGAATGGAAACGGTTTCAAAATAGTTCTTTGAGCAAAAACCCATTAATTTATTTTATTATTTTTTTTTTTTATTCATTAATTTTTATTTCTTTTTTTTTATCTTATT
Organism: Tupiocoris notatus; assembly: GCA_037159825.1. Lineage (NCBI taxonomy): Eukaryota > Metazoa > Arthropoda > Insecta > Hemiptera > Miridae > Tupiocoris > Tupiocoris notatus. The sequence goes on along the minus strand of JASJUZ010000032.1, from coordinate 1,087,396 downwards.
AAAAACGTTAAAAAAATATTTTCGGATAATTTTTTTTTTAAATAAAAAACGTACGACAAAATTTTTTGAATAAAAAAATATAATATATGATTCTTATTCAAGTATGAAATGTTGGAAAACTTTTTTATAAGAAAACTATATACGGTACACAATTAACTGGTTCAGGACTTTTCAAATGAAACCCTTCTAAAAGTTTTTTTTTTTTTTAAATTGAAATTTCACTTTGTATTTTTTTTTTTTTTTTGTTAAATTTAATTTAACTCTTGAATAAAATTTTACTGCGGCGAATCGCCATATAAAAATATAAATATAAAGAGAAGTGAAGGTTTCGTTGTCATTCACCAGAAAATTTACAATCATTAAATACTGTCAGGCTCCCAGTACACAAAAATCAGGCGGCTAATTCAAATTGTTTGGCACCACTGATGTTTCTACATCCCTCTAATGATGCCTGAATAGGCTTCAAATAAAACGCAGACAAAGATGAATTTTCGATATTTTATTTAGGAAAGTTCAAGATGGAAATTTCAACATCATCTTGGGAGCTGAAGATTCAGCAATAGAATGTCTGCTCAATTGTTGCATGCTCCTTCCCCCACGAACCGATAGTCTGCAACAAATAATTGCATAACAATTTTCATATCGATGTATTTTTATTCGGTTCGATTTTTGCCTAATTTGGCCACCTTTTCAACATTAAGCCAGACAGTTTGACGGAGGTAGACAAAAATACATACGATTGTGGGCATATAAGCAGTTATGGCAAAGGCGATGGCATTCATTTTTGAAAGTGATGAATTTTTCGTCCCCATTTTTTGCGCAAACTGGGTCAATTTTTTTAGTGGTACATGTCTTGCAAAAGCTGCAGTTTTCTGCGTCGCCTGCGTCGGCTGAGTTGAGAATCACAATGACTCCTGTAATAACAAGTATTGGACTGTCACGTTTAAATACGGCCGGAAAACATTTTAGCAAGGGCTGAAAAATAACCAAAACTCCAAATAACCAAAAATCGAAATGTTTCTTACCGAGGAGTAGGAGGAAACACTTTGCACCGGTGACCATTCTTGATGCGCTGAGACTGTCTTGAAGCAAATCCACAATCCGAATTCTTCTCGAATGCTGTTGGTTTTGAGTGAAAACACCGACTGATAGGTACACAGAGCCTCGATTTTAATAAACCGAGGGCAAATTAGGCTCGTTATTTTTCGAAACGATCCCAATTTAACGACCCGTTGTCCTCGAGTCAAATCGTTCAGCAGAAGCTTTGTCGGCACATCTCTATTATTGGCGGCATTGTGTTGACTTATACAATGCGAATTTAATTTACGCCCATCCTCAGAGCAATCTGTACGCAGACCTGCCAGTAGCGCTCTGGCGGTCCCTTAGAACAACTAGAACAGCTGATAAACCTTAATTCCTGCAAAGCTTGATGGTACCGAATGCTTGGCATTTGGCAGTGGATTAACGGAGAGGAGGGGAAATCTTATAGGGACTAACAATGAAAGCTATGAGCTGAATTGTATTTGATTTTATTTGAAAATTTATTTATCACCAATGGCACACAAAAATGTATGAAACTGCGAGCAGTACTGTAGCGATTTGGAAGTTTCAGACGAAAAAGATGTGCGACCTCTTTCTCTTGCAAGCACCATTGTTTATCGCGACAAATTCTGCAAAAAAAAAAAAAATAATTTGATTATGAAGACAATGAAGCATAGCAAGTTACATGAAGCAGTGCGTCATCCACTAAGAGCTCAATTATGAAGAGTGATAATAATGATGAGAATTATAAGAATGATACAAATGATAAGAACGATAAGGATGATATGAATAATACAAATGATAAGATTAGAGGGACGACATTGGGCAGTACGATAACCTACCGGCTGTTTGCCATTCTACTTACTTGTATTATGAGTGCAGTTGAAGCAAATGAGATGACACGCGTTTCTGAAAGTCTCCAGATTCCCAGCGCTGTCCCTGCCACAAACTAGGCTTCCGCTGGGGCAATTGCATTTGCACGGAGCCGCTTTGGCGGTGTTGAGGAGTACAACCACAGCTGGAAACCAGCATTAATAATTATTTACATTACTGTACACTTGAAAAAAATAATATTGTAGACAATGGTGAACTTCTAGTTTTTTTTTTTTTGTTTTTTTTCTTAAGTACATGTCACGGGATAACGGAATAATGGCTCAAAGGTCTGAAAGAGCCATTGTAAAAATTGCAGATTCTAGCGAGGTTTTTGGTCTTGAAAAATGGCTCAACTGAAGGGAGCTACCGCGTTGTTGACTTGATCTCTAGCCCTGGAGGTAGGGAAGTGATGCAGATTTGTGGATGGTGGATGGGATGGAAAGTAGACGCTCCTTGTGATGAGGCTGAGCGTCTGAAGTCGGAAAATGGCAACCAGCGGGTAGGTTATCGGACTGGCCTATGTCGTCAGTAGCCTTTCAGTACTGGACTGACGTGGGAAAAAGAATGCGCCAGAATAGAATGCTTAATAAGTACGTGGCGCAGGCTATTACTGAGCACTGGGACTTTGCGGCAAACCTGGCTCGATTGGGGCTGGCAGACGAACCCACATGCTCCTGCGGATCATAGGAAACCGGAGGCCATTATAATATGTGCCCTTGTTATCTGGAACAACGTCCCCCCTTGAGGGAGCTGGTATAAATGCGCAGAGAGACGTGGCAAGGACAAGCGAGGGCTGGAAGATCTTTACAAAAGTATGTTGGGAAATAATGGAAAGAAAGAGAGCTGCAAGTTACTGCATCGCATTGGAAGACGAGACCCAAAACACAGAAGAATCACCATGACTAAGAAAGCTCCTAGGATCCAGGGTCCAGATGCTTGTCTACAGAGAAGTGATAGGATGTGGCGGAGGGTCCTACCTGATAGGTATAGGTACCCGCCAGGTCGTTATGGAGGGTCCACAACAATGCCCAATGTCGTCCCTCTAATCTAATCATTTTTATCATTTGTATCATTCATATCATCCATATCGTTCTTATCATTTGTATCATTCATATCATCCATATCGTTCTTATCATTTGTATCATTACTATAATTCTCATCGTTGTTATCACTATTCATGATTAAGTGCTTACTGGATTACGCACTGTCTACTTTAATTGGGTAAAAGTTGCAAACATAGTTTTACAGGAAAACGTTGGACAAAACTGCCTGACAAGTCTGTGAGCCTTAGTTTTGACAATTTTTGGGTCGTCCTCATGAAGTAAAGCGATGCCCAAATACTAGATCCCAGCGATTCCGGCTCGGTGAGACTTGGATTAAGATTTTTTCCTGGTATTTCTGTTTTTCTCCCTTTTTATTTGAATGAGAATTAAGGAATTTTGTATTCGAAGCTAATCCATAAAAATCTGGATTTTTTTTCCTTCAGCCGGTTTCCAAGTGCGGTTTCCAAGATTACATGAGCTTATGTGAGCATAATATGTCACCGTAAGGGAATTTTGGGTTAAATGTGAGCTGCAAGAGGAGCTAACATGTTAGTTATTTTTCCAAAGCTGCTTTGGTTAGAGAGTATGTATCAACAATTTATTGACTTCCTAGTGTCGTTTGTTATTGCACGGAATTAATAGCGACGTCCGACTGTCCACCAGCATTTACAATCATTTGTTCAAATCTATAGATAAAAAGCCAATTTAACGCTCGGTCTGATATTGTAACGAGCTTCTCGACCTTATTCAATTTTAATTTACTATAGTTTCACCGTTTCTTATCGCAAACTAACTAAGAACAATTCACATGTTTCAAACAATGCCCGATTCTTCAGTCGAAAACTTTAAAAGTCCGTAACCCCATCGAAAAACGTTTCCCAACAGCGTGACTAAATCGAATGGCATTCGGGCATTTAAAATCCAATATTTGCATCGCATTATTCCCGCCGTGAGCAAAATTTGCATTCTTACCGAGAAGAAAGACGAAACACCTGACTCCCGGTTTCATTGCGATGCGATGTCCGCCGCGACTGAATATCAACTGAAGCTAATTTAGAATACGCCGACAGAGTACAGCGCGATTTGAATATTCGCGTGACGACATAATATAAATACCTACTCTCAACAAGATACCAAAATTGCGCGAAACGCGCCATAAACCACGGCACTGTCAAGGAGCAAATAGCGGAAGATAGTGTTCATAAATTAGCGACGCGTCGTCCTCGTTTTGAAAATGTAGCGCCGAAACAATTGGCTGACCTAGTGCTCCTAATATTTAAAAGCATTAATTGAGCGCTCGACCAAGAAAGTATAACATTCTGAAATTCGGTTGTCCCTCCTCCTTAACAAGCCGCAAGAAGAATAGCGATGACCATAGAAATAATAAAATACAGCTAACATTGAAAAAGTATATCTTGGAAGTACTGTGTGTGATCCGACAAATTGTCGGTTAAGGAGTACCTCATGTTCACCTAATCTAACCTCCCGTTGCAGCAAGCCTTGGGAATCTACCTCCATTTTGAGGGCACCTTCCGAGGAAGTAACAATTTGCCAAAGCGCTATTGGACGAATCTGGCGTTTCAGCTCGCAGTACCAATAGTAATGGTCGGTTTCGGGGTTATTGAAATGACTCTTACCTCACGACTAAAATCAGATTCCTCCCCACTATTTCCAACCATAGCCTGCTGGCTGGCCATAGCGGTGGCTGCTGAGCAGCGACCACAGCCACCACCGCAAATCCGACTTAATCGATTGGAAGGCCGTTGATGGGCTGCCCCAAGGTATGCTGCATCTGGGGCACCCATCACCTGTGTACCATTTCAAGATGAGTCCGTTCGGGTGCATGCTTCACTTGCACCCAACCCTTAAAGGTCAGAATGGTCATTGATCTGCAGTTGAGACGAACGCCACACTCGCTACCGCTTCCCATGCCCCTTGCCATCCGCTGACGGTGGCTAAGGGCAACGTACAGGGCAGCATGTTCACCTGTCTACAACTTAACAACAAGACAGTTCTTTTGTCTGTCGCATTTTTCCATAGTCGTTGGGGTCTTAGGCCTGATGGACCAATGTAGCTCTGAAGATTCCCAAACGTGCTGAAGATCTAGGCAAATAATAGGAACGCTGGAAAAAAGAGTAGCCAAGTTTGTTTCCCCTCACCCCAACAACAACAAAACAATGTACCTTGGAGAAACCAGCCAATTTTCGCCAAAGTTTCCCTCCCCATTTTCCCTCGGTTTCCACCCACGATTCCTCGAGCTTGATTTTCCAAGGGGAAAACGTCCGCTTATGTCCTATGCAAGGTTGGGAACGAAATCAAGAAACTCTCTCCAGCTTAAATTTGTCTATGAGTCTCAATTTATTCAAACGTGTCAATATCTGGTGATAAATGTGCCTGAAATTTCCGCACATACAACTCCCAAAAGTATGCAATGATAATGGAGAATTTTCGAGCACCAAGAAACCCTGTTAGGGGTAGTATTTTTAACCTTCCCCTCGCTCTTTTTCATCCTCAAACTTTCCCTTCTTCGCGTTTAATCTTGATCTCACGATGCTTCTCATTGGGAATTCCACTCGCGAGCCATGAGAGAATAAGGAAACTCGAGGGTGAACAGAAAGCGTGAGGGAATGGCGGGGCGAGGCTGATAGAAAAACTCACACACGAACTCAGCGGTGGAAAATGAAGACAAGCAACAGCGCGAGACTCTGTGATGAATGCGCCGGGTCGGATCAAGAAGCGCCCATCTTGGAATCGCAGAAAGAGGAAAGGAAATTTAAAAAGGTTTTTCCACTCTTTTCCCCGATCAACTCCTGCAAGCCCCTTTCCCAGGTGACAAGTGGAAACAGCGAAGCTCCCGCCATTTGTTCTGATTCTCCTCGACTCGACGTCTGCATCTGGTTGGCGTCAATCAGGATTACAAGCTTCCCGGTGTTGCTCTACACTGCCAAGAGAAACAGCTCGGCTTGTTCGGGATATTAGGCGAACAGGGGCACCGAACTCCTCCGCAATGAACTGCCGACGCCTCGTTTTGTCTTCGTTTTCAACGTCGCCACCCTCATCATTTCCTTTCTCATTCGACAGAGCCGGATACTTTTTCCGCATGTAGAGGATTGGATCATTTTAACCTTGGCAGATATATGTAAAAGAAAAATCTGTGACAGACAGAGGCGTTTTTTCCCTCACAAAATCACGGCGCGTGAAAAGATAGAGGAAACCGGCAACGGAAAGGAAAGGAAACAATATTCGTAGATTATTAAATTCTTTTTAAAAAAAAAAAATTCTTTAGAAATAGCACAAGATTTGTTCGTTCGTTGATTTTAGTTTAGAGGAGCTCGCTGTGAAAGACGATTGAGAAACTGTGGCAAGGTGATCAAATTTGATCATATAATCGTAAAATAGAGACAAACTCATCATTAGGAAAAATCGTCTTTTTTTTATTAAGCCTTCATTCAAGTTTTATTGCGCTTCAAAATTTTATGATCCAGTTTTTTGGGAATTTTGAACTGTATTTTTTTTCCCCCAACTTTTGAACGGACCACTTTCACATAGGTATATTACTCAGAAACGAGAAATAGCTATCAAAACCCTACAATTTATATATTTGATTATATATTTATTTTATGTCCCAGCGGGGCTATTAGCGCTCGAAGAAAAGTGAAAACACATTTTATAGGTACCAAAAAGTAGGACAGAGCATCTCGAAAACGAAAACTATTCCGTGTCTTTTTTTATTTTTCATCGATTCTAAATTAGATTTCCTCAATTCGCTTACGCACAAACCTATTTCTTCCGAAATTCGCCGACGTGGCAAAAAAATTCCAAAGTTGAAACTACAAAAGTATGAAAATCGAAAAAATTCGTAAATATTATTAATCGTTAGAATCTGATTGTTTTCAGTTAAAATTCGGATTCTACATCTAATTTTCTGTAAGAGTAAGTAACAAAATATAAATAAAATGCACTGTAAGTAGTTACAACGAGTTTTCGAAGTTGAAAAACATAACGTGTAATACTAAAATTAATAAAAACTTATAGTTGTCGTCAAATTTCCGCCGTTTTGACGTCGAATTCGGATTCAGCGTTAAATTTCCTGTAAGAATATCTTTGAAATTCGTTTGAAAACGAAAATTTAATTTTTCACCCTTACCGCTGCCAGCGGAGCAGGCCGGTGAAAAACTCGATTTACGGTTAATAATTTCTGTGGCGCTGTTAAAATTTTTTTCACCAAATTTTTTGCTATGTACGTGTGTAAGGCGTTCAAATGAAGACTCCTGCATAATAAAACGATTGATTCGCATGAATTTTGACCCCGAAAATCACGGTTAAAGTCCGATTTTCGAGCTTTCAAAAACCGATTTTTTTGGACCACTTGCAGATTTTTCCGAGAAATAAAAAAAATCACAAAAATAGGTCTTGGCAAGATACAACTTCCCTAAAAATTTTAGAATTTTATCTGTATTGGAAGACGAGTAAAAATTCGTTTAATGATCGGTCTAAAAAAATCGCAGGGGTACCCCTTGGATTTTTCGCGAAAACTTTTTTGCAATAGATTTTGCTCAAATTCAGCATAATGATAGTTGATGATGTGTATATTAATAATATATGCTTCATTCTTTGTTTCTTTTGCACTAAATAGATGAAAAGAACGTTTAAAGTTGAAAAATGTGATGTTTTCGCGTATAGTCTACTAATATTGTTGAATAGCTCACAAACGGTTGAAAAATGGATAGGTACATTACATTAGGAAAATGTGGACAATTAAATTACCTTTCTTTTGGTATATTCAAACATCTGAATTGACGACTTTTTGGTTATGTTATCCGCTGCGCAAGTTACAAATCTTGGAAAACTTTAAAGTTAATGTGTTTATCTTGGCTAAACCCAATATTTTATGATACAAAACCATGTAAACAACGCCACTTACATACCAAATTATAATTAATACTATAATAACTATAGGTTCCGCCTATCCATACAAAAATGAAAAATATAGTAGTGAAATGGACATCACCCCAACTAACGGTGTAGCACGGCAGGAGGGGCGAAGCTCCTCCTGACGGACCACGCCGGTGGGCGTGGGGGGCGGAGCCCCCCTCTCCTGACAGAAAGTTGGACGGTGAAGCCGCCAGGGGCGCTCAGCCTCTAGTGTTGCAATAAGATTGCAACTAGTTTTTTTTTTTTTTTTTTTTCAGAAAATATCATTTACATTTCTCATTTTTCCAGAGAAAACCGTACTACCTACGTGAATACAGTGTTTTCAATCAATTTCAATCAGCGGAACTCTGTTGTAGTTCGCGTATATCGTTCGTTCGAAAATACGCCCCAGGCTTAAACGTGAAAGGGTCAAGGGTCTTCCATTATTTGTCACTCATACAATGGCCCAGCTTGAACGTATTAGTGCAAAGTCGAGATGAACCCGACTCATCGGCAACGCATGACGCGGCCACAATACACCTGATACCGTCTATTGTTCTGTTTTTAATGGACGTGCAATTTACAAAACAAACAAGCGGCTCTGCGGAAAAATAGAGGAACGGCAATGAATGCAAGGGACGAGCTATTGTTACGCAAAAGCGACGAGAGCGGATAATATATTTTCCGAATCGGAACTAGTAGGCGAACAATCGATATTCCCATCAGAAACCAGATGCTGCCCTTTTTTAAACCTTTTTTTCTCTAAATTTTGAAGCAAGTATTCCCGGTGATAGAATTTCCCATAGTTGTTTCATCGGGTTGACTCTATATGTTAGGTTCTATTGAGTGATTAGGTTAATTTAGGATGAAGTTAATGACAGACAGGAAGAGGACGTTCGATACAGTAAACGAAATAGCCTATTATCGAGGCTAGGGTTGGTTAGGGCTGGTTGGCTGGCCGGCCCAACTATAATAGTTGTGAAATGGCCGCGCCAGAGGGCGTTGGGGGCTGAGCCCCTAGGATTGTATCTATTTTTCTGCTTAGGGCTGATTGGCTGGCTGGCCTAACCTGCCCTCATCACCTCTACTGTAAAAGCTTAGGGAATTTTTTCAATCATCATTTTTCTCCTGTAAGCCTACTCTAATTCTAGTTTTAGTCAATCTTAATGGGTCCAATATTTCAAAATAATTCGCTCCACTGACAACATTGCCTTTACACCTTTACACAAAAAAATCCATCAAATTCCTCCCCGCTCTACCTTCTGCTTCGAAGTTCTTCAAAAAGAATGAAGAAAAAAAATTTAAAACGAAAAAATCCGTTAGCGCCGAGAAACTTGAAAGAGAGTTGAAAAAAGAGAGCTGAAGTGCTAAAAATCTAGATTGGAATACATTAGTGGAATAAACTCTTGAATTACAGAATGTTATTATCGAAGAAGCCACCTGTTCTCTCGGATTAATTTTTCTAATGCATAGTAATGTAATTGGAGGCGGCGAGCAGTAAAAAGGCGAGTTAGGCAAGATTGGGGAGGGGGAAACGCTGCCAAGAGACGCGGCGAGGTTTTTCCTATATTTATGCAGATATTATTCATGCAGACTGTGAGAGCAATAAAGGTGCACAAGATCTTCCCCTGGCCGTTTTTATCCCGAAAAACGAGGAAAAGGGGAAGACAGGAAAAATGGCCTCTTCCGAATAGGCGAAGGTATGCTCGCTGAGTCGAAGGGAGGGGTATGTGACACCTGGCCTATGGCTCTATGCGCCTGTGAGCACAGCTCCCTGTACTATGTAAATCACCCACAATATTCCCCTCCTATTGCCGCCACCTTGGGCTACCCTGTTCTTGTTTTATTAGAAGAATCAACATTTTTTATAGCCTCCTTAGACCTCCCTCTCGATGGCCCTCCTTTAAACGATATTTTCTTTTGGCACGATTTCTATCCTAAGTTTCTCCTCTCATGAATTTTATTTTTCAACTTCACCCCATACGGATGGCGATATTGATTTATTGCAAACGATCCGTAGAAATTTTTGAAGTGGGAAATATTAGTTGAGATAACACGTTTTGGAAATTCGGTATGAGATCCTTTCAAAAAGAAAAATTCTGACCAAGAATATCCTATTATTCTTAGTTTGTCTCCTCCCCAACGTATTCAGTTTGCATTACATCCATTTTCGAGGGCTGGGAAATTCCGGTGAAGACATATTCATATCACCATTATTCGGCTGTTGTCGCAGTGCGTTATTGAGAAAATCCGAGCCCCTCTAGAAACCTCATGAATCGTGATTACAAGAAGTGACAGATAATTCGAATCGTCACCCGACGTTGATGGGTTTATGGCGGTTCCCCGTCCAATAACTCAATCCGTGGTCTGAATACATTATTTATACGCCATGAATACATAGTGTTGTATCTGCAAGTAATGCGGTGCTAAGGCTTTTTAAAATTCCGCACAGGTGAGTAATGGGATATCCAGGTGAGCGGGCGGAGCTGCGTCTTGCTCCGTAGTGGGAAATTATCTTACAAGACGTGACCACGCTCTGCTCCCATCTTCTCGACTCTGAGGTTCCGCGAAACCGCTTCAAATTTGACTTTCGAGCTTGCCTTTGGTTAATTTCTAACGTCAAATCAGAGAGGAATTCAACGATAGAACAGTGGAAAATAGATTTGACTCTCGGACCAATATAATTTTCGATAATTTGAACGGACGAATTTTATTGAAATTTAGGGTAGAAGCTTCTTGGGTATTGCGAAAAGCAGGAAATGAATTTATATAATTTCGTCAAAAAATAAACGGAATTCCAAATTTTGCTGATATTTAATTAGAAAAATTATAGAACACACGCACATACTTCACTATACACTGTAGGGATGTTAGTGTAATTTATAATTTACCAAAGAGAGCGTCTCGTGTTCTCTTTCAGCAGACCTACCTGAACGAAAGGTAGACAGGACTATATAAATGAAAGCGTTTACGAAATGCTGTAATGATATGCTCATCGATTGAACTGTTATCGACGTTTTTTTATAAACTAATTACTCATACAACAGACCAATTATTAACACGCAAGATTCCTACCTGTCTCTTATGGTGATATACTTATTAACCTTCCGTAGGCAGAGCTCTACTCTAGTTCATTACCTCTTGCCTTTCGAATTCTGGAAGCTCATCTTTTTGAAACAAGGAGGAGCCTTTCGGCCGGACTGAAACAGGCTTAAGGATCTAAATAGGGTAACGTGTTAACACCGGGCCACTTATAAATATTAGAGGAGCCAGGGATTAATTCGGCGAGGCCTTGCTCTGGTCGCAGGTTAACTGCGCCTGGGGTTTTACTCTGATTGCCCTAGGACGAACCACGTCTCTTTCCTGTCTTTTCTCTCAATCCCTCCGGCTCTCTCTTTGTCTTCATCGGCGCCTTCTCCCCCGCCGGGCCTCCTCGGCCGTCTACATTATTTAAAGGGGCCACCCCCGTAATTGCAGGCAACAATACAAGAAAGAATAGGTGGAAAAGCCGGGCCTCTTCTTCCGCACCCTCGCGCCAGTAATTGAAATATATTATTCAACCGACACCGTACGCCGTTGCTTCCAAATTTCCCCCATCGCCTCGGTCCATTCTCGCACTTTCCATTTTATTCTAGAGACCGGCTTCTTTGCTTGAGCGGAGACCCTTTTTCGCATTTTCTTGTTTTCCCTCCGAGTCACTGGCAGCCCGAGAAGAAGCACTTATCTTAAATTTAAATTCAACCACTTCGCTCGCTGTCTCCGCTCTGTCGTATTCCACCCTTCGCCTGAGGGCTGAAGAACTTCCAAGATTGGACGCCGTTCTGCCCTCAATTTTGCGTCCGCTGTTCGAATTCAGTCCATCCTATTGGAAATAAAGTGTGGAAATACTTTTATTAGAAGGCAAGAACTGATGTAAAATATATATAATTTAAATCCGACAAAAATAACAGATTTTTCAGCCCTGAAAAATAGAAATTTATAGAGCTGCTTGGACATAAGCATCAATTGAGATTTAACTGAGGGAGTCGCGATTAAGAGATACCCGATCCTCTGTGGTATTCCTCTGATAACGCATTATCATCTACTATATCGATTACCATGAAGCTTCCTCTTCAGTTTTTCAACTTCTAAATTTGTTGTCAAGTTCTTCTCAAAGTTAATTCAGTTTCGGACGCACGTGGCTCAAACGTCTCTTCATGAGGTGAGAAAGAATTCTGTTGTTAGGGTTGGAAAATAGCTTAATTCAATGCCCATTGATTGAATGTCCATCGTATTGAGGTACCGGCTAAGTGGTTTCTAGAGCATGTGAGATTCGCTTGCTGCTGCGGGGGGTCCCAGACCAGTCCTCGGGAACCAGTCGAGGTAATCCCAAGAAGTGAGTTCCGCTGTTGGCCCAACACACTGGGGGTAAGTTATTTATTGGACAAAGACCTCGCTTCTCTCCGCCGCTTCAGGGCCACTCAGATAATTAGGGTTCCTCTCGTCTTCAATCAGAATCTAATTCAATTACTTCCGTATTCAGACGACGAAACATTTGGCACATTCGCATGCTCCAAGCTACCGGAGGGTGTAGGACGGAAATATTTCATCAAAACAGAGCTAATCAATTTGAATATTTTATTCAACTGGTCATCTTGCTATTGTAGGCATGATACTAAAATTTCACATTCGCTGATGTCATGCGAAAAAAGAAGAACGTGTGGTAAGACGAGAGTCAAGAAAATTGAATCAGAATAAGAGTAAGTCAAAAAGATCAAGTCAGAGTGAGAAAAGAGTCAAAAACATTAACTCAAGGGAGAGCTTCAAAAAAACTATCGCAGCGGTTGAAAACATGATGGATAAAGGAACTAAAGCAGTGGAGCTTCGAGCGAGCAAACCAGTTTACCACCAGTAGTTCTTGAAAAACTACCACGTAGCGCCGGGCCCCCAGAAAGGAGATTGTGCTTCAAATTACGAGGAGAGCTCGTCCACCTTATAACATGTGACGTCTTATTGTTAATCTCATTTAATACAACTGGACAAGAGCCAAGAGAATCCAGTCAGAGCGAGACAGGAGCCAAAACATCGAACCAGGGTAAGAAAGAGTAAAACAAACGTATACTCAGAGTGAGGCAAGAGGCAAAAAAATCAGCGTAATAATAACAATTCAACATATTTCACCAGCATTGTCCTTGCGTTTGAAACTGATTAAGCAACAACGTTCTGGCAGGTTTCCAAACCAACAGATAAGCCTTAGCAATTTGTGTTCATCAGCCAACTTAATTCGTTCGATTACATTCAACCGCATGCCTTAGGGAGCGAGTGTTGACAACAAAGAGTAGATGCGTTGCAGACAAGGAGACTACTTTGGAAACCATGGAAGCATAGGCTTTAAGTATTCCAGCGTTGTAGAGAGCATTTGTCCACATTTAGCGGCGAGCAGGGAAGCGAGGCGGAGTTTAGTATGGGCTGTTGGGACATGTTGGTATAAGGTTGGAAGAGACGACGAAGCTCTCCTCCTTCTAATGAGAAAACTTGGGGGAAACGGTAGACCGAGTCATTGCAAGCATTGGAAGAGGGTCGCATCTTCTCAAGACGGGAGATCAGCCCTGTTGACGGAGCGGCATTGCCAGATAACCAAGTTCAGGGACATTCCAAACTCAACCGTCGGTCAAGGAGAGTAGATTACGCGTTATTCGGGTTCCCCGAATATAAACGGAACGACGGACAAAACGTAATGACGTTGATGATGATAAGAGCAGAATAATACAGTCTTACAAAGTTCATTACTGATAAAGATAAGCCCACGTGGTACAATTCTGTATTACCTATGTGTTCGAATGGAGTGTTTCTACATCTCACACCATGAGGAGCTTTGGGGTCAAACGCTGCCACCATTTGTTCATCCAGTAAGACAAGAAAAGGTCCGCAAGGCCATCCCAATCAGCAGCTCGATTGGATAGCGCAATGCGTCGTTCTGCTACGTTAAGTGGTAAGAAATGTCCTTGAAGATAGCAATGGGCGACGAAATAATAAACTCTCGGTTTATTTAATGGGAAAATATTTACCCTCGTATTTAATTTTGGCTCTCGAAAATTTCGCTGCCGAACAGCTTTGCGGAACAGTAATATCCAATGAGCGGAGGGAGGTCGTTTTGGAAATGAAGCGCGTTTTAATTCAAGCATCCAGCTAATACATGGAGGAATCGGGCTGCAAAAACGTCGTTTCAAGAAGGAAAGTCCTTAAAAACACATCTACGTCCTCACATAAATCACTTATAATTACGTTTCAGATGAAAAGGAGGGTCCTGGCCGAGTCTTAATTGCGAAGCGCAACTGTTACAAAGCTTCGAGCTATCTTAATTCCTTCTTTTGCTCCCTTTTGGCTCCGAAGCGTCTTTCGCTCGGAATGATAACGCACTGAAGACGAAAACTTAAGGAAATAGTGCTCCTCAGGCAGTAAAGGAAAGGGAAGATAATTAATAACGAAGAAACGTCGACCAGATTTGCAATTTATCTTGCTGAGAAGCAAAGCAATTACAGGTCGGAATCAGCTGATGGCTAGGGTGCAAAGATTACTGCGAAGTATTCATAGCTACCTGAAGATTTCCAGAATACTCTTGAGTGACGAGCCGAAAACGACGTTATGGTCACAAAAAATAATTCTTTACCCCCTCCATCATCAATTGCGGAGGAGAGGGAGGAATGCTGGGCTGGCTGGCTGGGCTGGCTTTCACCCCCACCAAGTTGAAGTGGGGGTAAAAAAACAGGTGATGAAATTATGCTCTTATCAGTAGTTCTCCATTTTCACACAGCTGTGTTTAAATATGGATCTTTATATTTTAAAAAAGCTGGAAAATGAAGATATTGGACAAATCAAGGTTGACATTTGTGGTAGGTGAACATCTCTGAACCAATTTTATTACGTTGTGGCCCTAGAAACTTACATTTTTGGTTCTGCAGTAGGCCAAATCTTTTAAAAAACCTCCAAAGCGAGCACATTGTTGAAATCGACCATTTCTGACATCTCGAGGAGCGCTCTCCGTCAAAAAAATACAGACGTTGAAGTCAAATAAGAATACGGGCTCGGAAAAGAGAAAGTAGCCGCGAAATAAAAGGCAACATCCGGCCGAAAATCGCATTTCCAGCTAACGAATTGCGTTTTATAGCAACAGCGTCTCTCTGAAAACTCGCTGACTAAATGAACTAATCATGAAACGGACAGAAAAAAGATGAAGGCTCGCAGTGAAAAGAAGGCAAGTCCACCCCCTTGAAAATGAGAATTCACCGAGAACAGGTGGGATGGAAAAGGGAAAGACAATTTTCGTGTAATTCAGTGAGAGGGTTCCCATTGTGGAACCCGCCGAGAAGACCGTACTTTACCGAGCTACCATTTCTACTCTTCGCCATTGGGAATGTCATTTCTTTGCCATCTACCGAAATCCCCCGGCTAAATGAACTGGCAAGAACTCATTAGCAATATTTCCCATTTGAGCGAGAAAGCATCACTTTCCTGACCTCCTTGCATTTATCTATTATATTCAACGCTCGTAAATCCGAAAGGTTCTTACTCGGTGAACCTATTCCATCCCTACGAGGCGAATTTGATATCAGCCGTTAAATTAAAAAATATCGAAGTGTCATTTCAAAATATTGCAAACGAACCAGCGCTAGCATTTTTACAATGATGACTATGAATCTTGACTCTCAACTGACTATTGACCCTAAACTCTTGGCTATATTGAATCTAAACCCTTAACTCCCAATTCTTAACTCATGGCTGTTGACTCGCAGCACTTGACTTTCAACTTTTGACTCTCAGTTCTTGACATCCAACTTTTTGACCCAACTCAATTCTTGACTCACGGCACTTGACTTTCAACTATTGACTCTCAACGTTTAACTATTGACCCTAAGCTCTTGACTATATTGGCTCTCAATTTTTGACAACCAATTCTTGACTCATGGCACTTGACTTTCAACTCTTGACTATTGACCCTTAACTCTTGACTATATTGAATCTTAACTCTTAACTCCCAATTCTTAACTCATGGCTATTGACTCACAACACTAGATTTTCAACTCTTGTCTCTCAACTCTTGACTCTCAATTGGTGACACCCAACTCTAAACTCACTTTTCACTCTTGACTCCTAACTATTGACTATTGACTCTAAACTCTTGACAATATTTACTTTAAGCTCTCGACTCCCAATTTTTGACTCCCAGTCCTTGACTCATGGCACTTGACTCTCAATTCTTTACTCACGGCACTTGACCTTCAACTCTTGATTATTGACCCTAAACTCTTGACTATATTGACTCTAAACTCTTGACTCCCAATTCTTGACTCATGGCTATTGACTCACGGCACTTGACATTCAACTCTTGGTCTCTTGGCTTAGACTCTTAACTCCTAACGCTTGACAGTTGACTCTTACCTCTTGACACTCAACAGTGATAACTGCTCTAATATACCCGTTTTGTCGTGCGGCTCGTACAAAACAGAACGTATTTTCCTCTCTGTCGTGCCTAATTTCCAATAATTCTCACCTTGGAGAAATATTGCAAAATAAACTTCCTCAAGAGACGACGGTAACACCAAGACGTTGACTATAATCATTTCTCAGCTTGGCATTTTACAAAGGGGTTTTCTTTCGGTTTCCCACAATTTCGAAGCTTTCCTTTTGCCGCTCTTTTGCCCTATCTCTTCATTCTTTCTCGCAAGCCTCGTTTTCCCCAGGTGAGCTAAGCCCTTGAAGTATGAGCCAGGGGAATATAAATTTAGCGAAGGATTTAACTCCTCCCTGCACCCCATTCCGCATCCTTCGCCAATATCATCTGCCCACTTATCTCCCTTCTCAGAGCGGTTTGTTCCATTCCGACGACGAAGTCCTCGAGCGAAAACGATGAATCATTATTTCAGCATTTCTACGCTGCGAGCCAAACTGGAATCCTCTTCGGGATGAAATTATTATTGCCGACAATAAACAACGACTCTAATAAGGTATCATTCGGAGTGATTCTATTTTACGTGGGTATTATAATGGTCTGGCTCGAGCGAGTCAAAAATTTTAGGTGCCGGTAAGCTTAGAAAGTTTTCAGTTTTTATGCGCATTATTCCATCACGCAAAGGTGCTCATAATGTAAATTTTTTGCTGAACTGGGAAAATGTGAAAAAGTAAAAGCTCTTCTTGGCAACTAAAACTCTTGGCACTCGACTCTTTACTCTTGTCTTTTAACTCTTGACTTTCGACTTTAAACTAGTGCATCCTCGAAGCATTTTTTATAACGCCTTATCTAATCTAAATATCTTCACAATTACTAATTCAATCTTGAAACCAGAGAACCGAACACGATTTCTCTCTAGTTTCTCGCACGAAATGATCAGATCTGTCTATCCTTCGTTTACGTCGGTTCTTTTTGTTTATCTTTCCGCTTCCCGTTGCTTTCGTCCCTGATCTTTATCCCCAGGTTTCGACAGGTTTATTTAAACTGGGGAAAACACCAATTTAAACGGCCCAGAGGCAATTCCTCACATGTCAAACAGCTGAACGGCTCGTGAATCGAACGTTCGCCGGCAAAACTGCACCCCCAGGGCACCGGCTGCATTTCTCCGTTCCGACGTTTACGTTTAAAGATGTTTAAGAATTCAAGGGTTTCCCTTTTTGAGAAATAATGGGCTTTCCGACATGCGGAAAGGTTCAATTTATTTTCCCTTTGAAATGCCTACTTAATTATTTGTTCGCCATTCGAGGACGTGGACGGTTGAATATGCGATAGGCTGAATTCGAGCAGATGCTTCTAGTGAATATTATCAAAGGAGAATTTAAAATTCAGTTGGGCTGAAGTGTAGAATAATTGAGCATTATTTTATTGTCTAATTATTGCTCTTCAGCCCGGATTATAATTCTTCTCCAACAGAGAAAAATAATGCGCTCGAATTGCATTTTCCGTCGCCCGAAGAACTATCGGTAATCTATTTTAACGAGGAATCGTGATTAATCAAGTAAGCCTTATAAGGTTGATTACTTAATGTTAAAGTTAACGATCGCGGAAAAAGCTGCTACTCCTCTTAAATGAACGAAGCTCGGAAATTACCTTCCTTCCCTTTCTTCAGCCGGGAAGCAATATTTATTCAGAGGGGGCGTCCTACAATCACCGTCGGAACAATTAGTGTAAATAATGCTTTAATTAAATGCTGAATTGATCTTATTGGGCCGCCTTCCAAGGAGACTTTTAATAAGGGCGCCTTCTCAAGAGTCAGCAACTTATCAATTAAAAGCTGATTACAACCGAGTAACGGAGCCGATAATTTGAGCGAGTACGGTATAACGGTGTGCCAAATTAAAGTTTCTTAATATGAAACTCGGATCTATCGAGTTTTTCAACATTTTGTAAATTGGCAACCGTAATTTATCCAGTATTCTACGAGTTATGTAATGTCAGCGTAAAAGATCAAAATTCAGGAGTCAAAACATGATCAGGAGTGCCAACCAAGGATTTTCGGCAAGACGAGAGTCAAAAACATTGTCAGAGTGAGAAAAAGTCAAAGAGAAAAGTTGTAACCCCCTCTTTTTTTTTGGAAGTGACAGGAAAAAAATTTCCAAGGAAAAAGGAACCAAATTGTACAATCATGAGTACCAACTGCTGCGTAAGTTTCCCCGATAAAATCCCTTACGGGGAAATTATGTGTGAAAGTTTCCCTATGACAGTTGGTACATAGCTGTTGCCATACAAGTTTATTTCCCCTACTCATCAAGTTAGGGAAGTCAGAGTGAGAAAAAGTCTAAGAGAAAAGTTGTAACCCCCTCTTTTTTTGGAAAAGGCAGAAAAAGAATATATTTCCAAGAAAAAACGAGCCAAATCTATAATCATGAGTACCAACTGCTGCGAAAGTTTCCCCAATAAAATCCCTTACGGGGAAATTATGTGTGAAACTTTCCCTACAACAGTTTGTGCGCAGCTGTTGCCATAAAAGCTTATTTTCTCAACTCATCTTGTTAGGGAAGTCAGAGTGAGAAAAAGTCTAAGAGAAAAGTTGTAACCCCCTCTTGTTTTGGAAGAGGAAGAAAAAAATATGTTTCCAAGAAAAAAGGAGCCAAAATCTATAATCATGAGTACCAACTGCTGCGAAAGTTTCCCCAATAAAATCCCTTACAGGGAAATTATGTGTGAAAGTTTCCCTATAACAGTACGCAGCTGTTGCCATACAAGCTTATTTCCCCTAATCATCAAGTCAGGGAAGCCAAAGACAAGTACATCAAGTCTGAGGAAAACAATAATCAAGAACATCTCCAGACATGGTAAAGAAGAGTCAGAAACATTAAATCTGATCGAGACAAGAGTATAGAACATCAAGTCAGAGGGAAACGAGGCAAAAACAGAAAGTCAAGAATCATGAGAAACGCGATATAAGACAAATGTCAAGAGTCTGCCGCCCAGGACTAAGCATCAAGAACTAGAGAGAATCGTCAATGTCGTGCGTCAGTAATCAAATATAAAAAATGAACAGTCGTGAGCCAAAAAGCAGCTCATATGAACGGAATGTGCATTTTTTTATTTTGCGATCGACCTTCTCGAGCGTGTTAAATATCAATCCACGCTGAAGCAAGATCTATTTCGAGCAACAGCGAGATTTCGTCATTGCGAAAATTTCTTCCCGTTTCCCGATATCATTCACAGCAATCGTTCCAAAACAAGATGACACCAGTAATGGGGAAGACGCCTATTTTTTATTTTCGTTCCTAATGGCCTGAATTCTGCTATTTGGTGTCAGCCGAAGAGAGAATGACCAATTTTTCATGAAAATTGTGAGTTTCCGCGGAGAAAATCGCTAAGGAAAATCAGCGGTTTGAATAAACCCGAAGATGTAACTCCAACCGATTGAAGTGACTCCCTAGAGCGCTCTGCAGTCGGCTGAAAGACAAACAAGAACAACAAGACGGTCTTTAAGACTGGAGTCATGCTAAATCGAGTAAATGACGCTAATTTCACTGCTACTTGTTTTATATTTTTAATCGTCTAGTTAGAACCGCCCAAAATGCCTCGTAAAGCAAATAAATTGCTGAGGGGGGTTTGTTAATCTCACAGCAACCTCAAATTATTGCTCCCAATGTTAGTTTATTCTCCGAAGATTCAAGCGCTAGTATCGATATTAACGTTCAACGGACTAGTTATGACGTAATAACTATTCATTTTTCGTTCAAAATCATCGGTTTTCCTTAGCGATTTTCTCCGCGGAAACTCACAATTTTCATGAAAAATTGGTCATTCCGTCTTCAGCTGACACCAAATAACAGAATTCAGGCCATTAGGAACGAAAATAAAAAATAGGCGTCTTCCCCATTCCTAGAGTAAGTTCCGTTCATTGCCACCAGTTCCAAAGTTATCTCTCCGAACAGATGAGCTTCTGGAGCTTATGATGCCATGTGCTGCTATAGTTTATCGGGAGCTAATGCGCGATTCGCCGATAAACCAATAAATGTCACCGTTGATACGGAGGTCGGAAGATCGGCTCATCTACGCGTCTCAATATCATTCCATCGGTATTCTAAGGTCGATGTTTAGGCAGAGATCGTGCTTTACTGAAGAGGCACCGTCGGAGTTAGATGCGAGCGCGGGCGGGGCAGGTCGTTAGGGCAGGAAAGAGCAAATGGGTCTAGGAATGGGTATTTAATGAAAGTTCCTTCGAGCTAATCCAGAGAACCGCCTTCCTCTCTTGCTCGTGCCTTCTCTGCAGAAAGCCCTACATCCAATGCAGCCATTGCCTCTTTTCTCTCGCATTCTCAGACCCCACTTCGCGGGCAGGTCCCCGAAATTAAAACGATAAATTTCCATAAAGGTGGTGAAAGAGATGGAATAATTGAGACAGGGAGCCCTCTTATAAGTATTTAGGAGAGTGGAAGAGGTTTTATAGAAGAGTAAGACTAAGCGGAGGTCTCGACACACTCCTAATTGGAAACTAAATAGAGGGTAGCGACGACGACGGTGGAAAGGATCAATGCTAATGGCTAATAAGGATTCGCTTTCTCAATCGGGAACGCTAATTTACAAGCCACTAATAATTCGGTACTGTTAACTAGATAGGTTCCGTTCCCCCCTTTATGGCACTGATTCAAAACGTCTTTCCTTAAAATTAGGCGAACACCTGATCACCATAATGCTCTCCCAAGATTCGAGCATTTGCGCTAGAGAGATTGCAAGATTGAAATTTATTCTTGCCGAGATTCATTTGTTCAAGAATGTTCAGAATTATTAAGAATCGAAAAGAGAAAAATTAACGGCCATTTATCAAGTACTGGGGAAAGAATCAATAGTAAAAGTCGAGAGTTAAGAGAATAATAAAAAAATAAGACGAGATTCTAGTATCCAATCAGAAAAAAAGACGCGATCGAGAGTAAAAAATGAAAAAAATAAATTGGACCGAGTCAAGAATCAAAAAAGGATGAAACGTAATAGTGAAAAACGAGGTGAAGATTTTAATCATGAGTTCGAAATCGAGAGTAAAATACTCAAAATAATCAAATCGAATCAATAGCAAAATAATATTAAAATATAATAATAATAAAAAATAGTAATGTAATAATAGTAAAATAATCAAGAGCAAAAAGTAAAAAATAAAATTAACCAAAATTAAGAGTAGAATCCAAATCAAACGTCGAGAAAGAGTAAAGAGTCAACTGTCACTTAAGAGTAAAAAGTTCAGAAAGACATGAGAAAATTTTGTTTTAAATGAACAAACAAATACATAAGATTTAAAAAACGAGAATTATGAGAAGCATCAAGTTTGTACCAAGTCAAGAATATTAAGGAAAGAATGAAGCGTAAAAGTTGAAAATGATGCTGAGATTATCGTCAAAAGTAAAACATCAAGAGAATAATCCAGAGTCAAGAATAAAAAGAAAATTAAGAGCAAAAAATAAAAAAAGGGTCAGGCGAGCCTAGAAATAAGAATCAAATGTGAAGTGTCTGTTACGTATGTCAAGTATCCTCTTGAAACAGATTAGTTGTTGTTTAAGTTGTTATTAAAATGTTTTGTCCCCGCATTGCGCATTGTAGGACATGAACGCCAATCACTGCATTTCGAAAGTTCTAGTAAAAACGAGACTTCTCTGAACGAATCGACGTTCGATCTTTCTCCAACTATCGGGCATAAAATAAGTTCCGCGGTAGTTAATTCGCGCTGATGTTCTATTGTTCGGATAAACGTTGTTTAGCTCGCGAGCTAAGATAGTCGGAGCGATACGGAGCACGAAGCTACGAGATAAACATTCATGTGATCCTTCATTGCGGACGATAGGACGTAGGAAATCCGGAGAGGACTCGCTATAGAGACGAGTAGGCGATGATGAGCCCAAGGCTGCCCTAGTATGGAATTACAACCAGTCCTTCGCCATATCCACTTTTGCAGGCTCGCCGGGAGTCGCGCTGTCTGCCTTCTATTGCTTTTGCGTGCAGAGGTCACAACGTTGCGGTTCTCGCAGCCATGCAACGTAATTTACATTCGTAGCAGTCAAAGTGAGCTCAACACGAAACCGACCCTTTCGAGTATAATCAAAGACTAGGAGGAAGTTAGGTCGTAGCGGCAGCAATAGTCGGCAGCCCTGCCCGTACGTAAATGGCTGACGTGAACAAACCTGTCCGCGAAGAAATTATGGACGTTCAATAAAGGGAGAAAGCAAAGTTATGCTAGGAGAGCGATCAACCGAACCAGAAGAGGGTGGCTTATTTGAATTTTATGGCCAAGATCATTGTCTAAGGTGAAACGGATCTTATCAGTTAGTGCCCAAACGATCGCCACAGCTCACCTTCAAGCTGCCTGATATTTGTCTTCAAATTAGAATCATGATGTTCGGCCCTGTGCCTCAGTAGTGGAAACCGTATGTCTAGCATAGCCAGCACTCACTGATCCAACTCACGTACATAGAAGTTGTTATCAAGATGTTTTTATCCTTATTATTATCTTGTTTTTGTGTTACTGTGTTCCTCGTAAAAACAGTGCCTTTCTCTCTCTGACTAACAGACAATAAAGTCCTTTTGAGTTAAAGTGTAATTTCTCTCTCTCACTGACTCAGAAGACGTTACACATGAGATTCAGGGGATAGTGAAAAACTGTACAGGATGATAGATTATCAATCTCCAAAGATAGTGAAGTCTTGGTGAATTCATTGTCAAGAGCTAGTCGAGTCATTATGGATAAATTTGTGAATGTAGTGAAGATGATGGATTCACCATGGTGGAAGTGTTCTTCAGCGGCGATAATGGAAATCATCCCACTCTTAAGTTCACTAATGCAGTTTTTCTAGCTATTTTAAAATTCAGCTATAAAATGCAAATGTTTCCCTCCAAA
The DNA here is from genome assembly GCA_037159825.1 of Tupiocoris notatus. Lineage (NCBI taxonomy): Eukaryota > Metazoa > Arthropoda > Insecta > Hemiptera > Miridae > Tupiocoris > Tupiocoris notatus. The sequence continues at coordinate 1,064,196 of JASJUZ010000032.1, read as the reverse complement.
GATACAACAACGATTCTGTCTGAAACCTCTTTTTCCTGCCTGAGCGAATTATCGACTACTCGAAATAATATTGTTATTCCCGTTCCGTATTTATTCATACGGTGAAGACGAATTAAACCGAGGAGAATGGGGTTCGATGAAGTGAAGGTTGCTGAGATAGCTGTTTGGAAGGAACGACTCTGCGTATTAAGGAGTTACGAAGCGAGTCCCACGGGTGCGATACGTTACAATCTCGGCGGGCGCTCCTCATGTTCATCTTGAGTTATGTTCAGCTCGCTCCCTCTAATTGGCTCTTTATGCCGGTAACGACCTCAAGCAAAGCGAGCGTGTTCTTCACACTCCATATCTACTGGAAGCTGTTCGTTGCCGTCTTTCATTTCAAGTTTGACGAGGCAAGGTAACAACGTGATCTAGAAATTAATTTGTCCTGAAGAGCAGGTAGGTTCGGATAAGACAGTAGAGCATCAATGCAATGGTGTCATTAGCTTTGATCAGCATCTGTCGTGGTCACGAGCCTTATTTGTCACCGTCACCAGTATTCGTCACCACTAGTTGTGGTCACCACCCGTATTTGTTACCACTAGTTGTGGTTTTACCACCAATCACCAGCTTTGATGAATCCCCGATCCAAGCTACCATAAGTCACTAACAATAATTACTACCACTTGGTCGGCCACCAGTTGTAATCCCCAGCATCCATTGCAACGAGTCGCGGGTGCACGAATTGTAGTGAATCCTTGCGGCGGTCACCATTAGCTGCCAGTATTATCACCATTGGTCATGAAAATCACTCCCAGCATTATTCACCACCGATTGACATCATCACCAGTCGTCATCAAACCTTGCCACTAGTCTGTCACCAACAGGTTTTCACCAACATGTCACTAGCTATAGTAACACCCAGGTATGGTCACCAATAGTCACAAGATTTGTTTGTCGCCATTTAGCACCGCTAAGCATAGTCAGCTTCTTCAAATAACTAGCTGTAGCTTTGCTTACCACCAGTCCTAGTTACGAAAAACTTTTTCAACACCAACCTTGGCCACTCCAAATCACGAGCTTAATTTAACGCCAGCTTTTATCACCACCAGGAACCAGTTTCTTTCGCCAATATCACCATCTTAGATGAACCACCAATCAAATCCACTATCAATCACCAACCTGAATTACCACAGCTTGTAACTAGCGTTGTCCGCCGCTAGTCGTAGTCCCCAGCATTCCAGCTTTATTACCATTCGTGCTCACAATCACAGGTTACCTCCAGTGGCTAGCTTTGTTTGCTACCAGTATTCATACCATTCGTAGTCACCAATGTCACAATTTTCAGAGCCTACCGTTCAAAGCGCATTGATCCAAGCTTCATCATTATTCATATTCCGTTTGAATCTGAAACTTCGAAAATTATAACAACCTCCACCGCTTTTTAGCCGGTTCCTCTCTAGTTTCTGCGAGTACACTCTTCGTACGCAAGATGCGGAATTACTAGAATCCCGACGGCAAAGGACTGTCATTGGCTATGCATAAGAAACGAGTCCCTGTGAAGTCTAGGACCGAACAGATCACCTCCTACCTTTGCCATCCTGTTTTGCACGCCCTTTTACATCCCCATCCTGGAGTTGGTCCCCTTGTTAAGGACTTTGCGAAAAGGTGACGTGCTCAGATTCAGAAAAGAAGTCCCCATAGTCTCCCTTTCTCGTTTCATCCTCTCCTAGCGTACAAAGTGTGCGGAGCTCGAACAGGGTAACAACTTTATATCTGTCTATCCAGCTCCCTCGTTCTTCATCTTCTCCTCTCTGTCCAAACTTGGGGAATGAAATTTGCTCCGCAACCCCCGCATTGCCAGCCGGCAACCAACAGGAGCATCCTCGCTTTCACCATCCTCTATGAAATACATAAGGAGTTTGACCCTCCTCGGGGTCGCTGTTTGAGGATTCAATGTGACCGACCAACTTTCAGCCGCCGTGCCACCTCCTTTGATCTGCGCAGAGCGTTTCAATGTGTTACTTTGTCGCTGGATGAAATGCAACTCCTTTGGTCTGTCTTCTCGAGGAAAAAATACGGGGAAATAAATAAATAAAGGCGAAAAGAAACCGTCTCTGACGTATCGTCTTCCTTTTTCCTTTGAGGAAGTCGCAGATTTTCCAAACCGGCTCTGCTTTCGCTGAATAATCTGGCAACCTGGCGATTTTTTCAGCACTGGATCACCCGCTTTTTCGCAAATCTTGTTTTGACTTTTCAATATAATTGGAAACTACCTGATCTGCTAAGCGACTGCGCTAGGTAAATGAGATTTGAATCAGAGATCCAGGATTTTTGGTTTATTTTCTACGTTGCGAGGCCAAAAATAACAGCTGGCGACTTCTTCAGAGCCTAGGGCACCAATTTTGGTTACTCGGTTTTGAAGTTTGCGGGGGAGAAAAACTGGGCGACTCGTTCTCAATTTTCTTTATTGCCCGCCGAGCACTTTCGCCCCTTCGGGCATCATCAGGGCTTTGTAGCACCATTGGTAGCTACAGCCCTTCTTTATTGCCCGCCGAGCACTTTGAGAACTTAAAGAAAATTGAGATCGAGTCGCCCAGTTTTTTCTCCCCCGCAAACTTCAAAACCAAGAAGATATGAAGCGACTACCCAAAAACGAAAATTTTGGTTACTGGTAGTCCAATTATACCTTGGTCGGCTTCGGTTCGTTGGGTAGTTCCTAACGGCTCATACATTGTTGAATGAACTCTTTATTGACCGAATAAACTCTAGTTTGCTTGCGTTTTAGCGCTACAGAGGATGCGAAGACGCCTTCATAAACTCCATTCTTCAACGGATAAACGGTTTATTGGAAAGGTTTCGGCCACGGAAGTCGCTTTCGGCGGTCTCATGTTGAGGTTAAGTCGAACTCGATGGGTTAAAATGGAAGTCAAGTCGATTAGAGGGGCATGCAATGAGGAATTCCTCCCTGGAATCCAGGCTATTGTCAGACCCATTCATCCGCCCGGGGCATTCTTAATAAGGGAGATATTGGAGTCGTGACCCGAGAGGCCCTTTCGAAAGAGACTACAGTAGGATCAGGACGAGCTCGAGTTCAGAGCTCGATTAGGTGAATTCGCTCTACGGGAGCACAACTTGGCCGTTTTCGCCCTTTTTATATGGTAATGCCGAAGGGAAGTGACTGGCCAACCAGACCTATGTAGGGGATCATTGTATTTAGGACACGTTCTTGGCCCGTCCACTCAGCCTGAGACATTCATACGAGGAGGTGAGCCATTTTATCTTCGAGGGCTGATAGTTCTTCGGCGGGGAGTAAAAAACCTTATCCCTTCACGATTGACCTCGCTCCGCTGAAGGTTCGCGAGAAACGTATTCGCCTTTTTCCAGAGTACTATTCGATGGTTTCTTCTAGATTCGTCTCGACGTCCGATGAAATCGGTATAACTAGTAAATTACCCAGGAACTGGTATACATTGCTGTCATTCGAAATTCTGTTGTTTTAAAGGTCCGAAAATGGAAAAAAATGGCGCATTCTACGCACCGATAACGAAGAGAAGAGAGAAAAAAAATTGAAAATTCGTAGTTTCAAAAGTTTAGCGGCAATTCGCTGCTATTTCCAAAAATTAGAATAGAAAACCGGCAATGGGCCGATTTTTGAGAGGGGCGAGTAAAATTGCTAGGCTGATGGTCTCCTGTTGTTCGCCTCCTTTCCACGTTTTACATCACATCCAAGTTTCATTTCATTCGAAGAACAGAACGGAGGGTCGACGGCTTGACAGCTGCTAAAGTTGCAGGTGAGGAGACATTCTCGGGATAAGGGAAGGAAAAAGCTCTTACCCTCTCCTGCCAATCCGAAGTTGCATCACGATAGAGTCGAAAGATCTCCGCGCAGCTCGAAGGTCTCCTGAGGAAGTCGCAGACACAGCGAGGACGGAAACGGAGAACCTATTAAAGGCATGTAAAGTCCCCTGACAACAGTCAAGAACTCCGAGGAATAAAAAGTAGGGGATCGCATTCTAATTCCGTAGAAGGGACCGAGGAAAAAGGAGCGAGTCAATGCCTTTTTCTACTTTTTTCCCTCTTTTTCCTGTTGCTAGCCTCGCACAGTGGATTCTGCATACTGGAAACGGAGAATTGTCTGCAAGCTACCCTGGCAGAGGGATGTGCTCACGAGAAAAACATTAGCATGACCCAAAACAGGTTTACGGTGTCGAGAATAGAGAGAATAATGCTCTTTGAGATGGCGAATAAAGCACTGTGCTAAAATATGAATACACAATTGAGAGAAAAAGTTATTTTTAACAATTTCAATTCAACAATATCAAATATTAAGGAAGTGAAAGTAATGGAGAAGAGAAAGGACAATAATTTTGAGAAATTTTTTTCCTCAAGGTTCGAAAAGCGAAAAATGTTTGAGAAGAGGGGATTATATGAAAAGTATAGCTTTCAAGAGCTCGCAATTCGTAGTGGAAAAGTGAAAGTAGTGGAAAAGTGAAAGTAGCGGAAAAGTGAAAGTAGCGGAAAAGTGAAAGTAGCGGAAAAGTGAAAGTACTTAGTGGAAAAGTGAAAGTAGCGGAAAAGTGAAAGTAGTTATAAAGTGAAAGTAGTTATAAAGTGAAAGTAGCGGAAAAGTGAAAGTAGCGGAAAAGTGAAAGTACGAATATCTGGAAAGATGAAGGAGATAATATTCTAAGTGAAAACTGTGAAAAACCAGAATGAATCTCCATCTTGAATTTTCAATTGTTTCAGAGTAACAAGATGAGTGACAGCAACAGAGAGGTGAATGTACAACCATCTTTGAAACTCCATAGGTACTAGAAATTATGAAACTGAATGATTCAAAGAACTCTTCGAATTTGAAGCTTTCATGAGATGAAATGATTCAGTGAAAGTAATGTAGAATTGAAAGTACAATAATTTCCAGGAAAGAAGAGCTCTATGTTGGAAATGAAAAATAAAAGGACCTATATTATAGTCAATTCGTTCGTTTTTCCAGTTACATAAAACAATAGCTTTAAAAATAAGTGAAAGTAAAATTAAAGTGAAAGCACAATCGAATAAGAAAAAGCTGCAATTTCCAATCTTAATTTTGAATCTTTCAATAGCATCACATTAGTAAATTTAATGACATCCACGCCATCGTATTTTCATCTTTCTACATAAATCGAATACTGTAATATTTGACCTATTTTGCGAATCGTTTCAAGAATTATCGCTCGGCAAATTTCCAAAGCCATTGATTTTCCAGTATTTTTCATATCGAACAAGCGAAAAATTTCTCGCCCAAGAAATAGCATTTTTCTCTTCTCAAGGGCAACGTAACACTTTTGATGTAAAACATGATTCCACCGTCGGACAGTTATTACTTCTATCGATGGCATTGGAGAAGGAACGTTTCGTTTACTATTCCATTCAGCTTCACACTCCGGACATAATTAGCCAAGAAGCAACGCACACTCTCGAGCAATTTGTCTCCCAAGACGTTTTCAACCCGCTCTCCCTTAGCTCCCGGTTTTTGCCGAGAATAAATTACGTACCCCGCCGTCAGCACGCCCCTCGTCATTATCCTTTTTCGCTCGTTTCGAGAAAAACGTGGCTAGAAATTCGAGATCAGCTCGTCGACTTTCTTTTAGCTGCTACACGATAATATGGCGAGCAAATGAGGTATTCGTGCTGCGATGCGGAACTGCTGCATAATGCAGTTCGACGAAGGTGCGTTTTTAGCGCTTATAAAACCGTTTATCAATTTCGAAAATTGTTTTTCGTATTTAAACGGGTTCTAGAAAATTCGTATTGCTTCGGATGGGTAGCGTTAAATAGGTTGAGAATTTTATAAAATAAAAAACGGTAATTTTAAGGTGATTGCCCAAATGGATTTGTATCGAATTATTATCATTAATTCGCGGGATAAGATTTTTCAGCACATTCGCCTTCGCGGCCTTTGCTTTTTTATACCTGACTGACCTTTGTTTTAATGAGTTGAAGACCTTTAGCTCGCAGATTATGACTCATGAAGGCGGGTCAGTGAAACCGTGGGTGTTGATGACCTCTCATTTATGCGAGATCATATTATTTTATTTATTACTTAATTATTTTATTCTAATTTATATTCGCTTTTATCATTAGGGAGCAATTATAAATAATAGCGCAATGTGAGCGAATTTTTCGAGAGCGTCTGCATAAATTGAAAACTCATATATGGTGGAGGTACTGTGTGTGATCATAAGTTCATAGTACCACGCTTATTTCTCATACATTTTAAATCACGCGGAAAAACAATAATATTCGTTGATATTAAGATGAGACAAATTTTACTGAAAATTGCTTAGGATTGAAATTGAATAGTCGGATTGAAAATGTTTCAAGAAAAAAACCTCCAAACATCTTTGCAATTAGTCGGCCGAGCCCGCCGCAAAAGTTCGTACAGCCGGCTATTACAGTGACTTTTATGGCTGTTTTAAAGCTGCCAAGTAGGAAGTATACAGCTCGCATAAAATGTGCACTTGTAAGATATATATCTCATAGCTTTATAGCCTCGGAGCTGAAGGGACGGCCGAATTATTGCTTGCGACCCCGGCTGAGCCCTAAAATTCCTCAGTCTCGAGCCGTCACTTCCTCCTATTCTAAATCCATAGAACATAAGAGACATGTTTAATGTTGTGGAGTGGAAGTAATAGAAACTGTACATTATTTCTTTTTTTACTACGATTTGATGGCCGAGTTTATTCTCTACTATGAATTTCCCTCTGATGGCTTTCGAATGGGCTGAGGGGATATTTAGTCGATAAATTTGTCGTATATCTCTCATTTCGTAAGAATTTCGTCGCCATATCGAAACGCGACGCAAATTATTCGCCGGACAGTTTAACATAAAAAACGCTGCCAATGATTGTACGGCGGTTTATTATTTCTTCGCTTTTCAATAATAATTTAAGAAGACTATCCATTTTTTATAGTAATTATTTCGAACTTTTTTTTTTTTACGTTTCCAACGAAAAACAGATCGGTAACTATTGTAATTTTAATCATTTTTATTTTTCTTAATTTTCAAATTAAAGCTGAATTTTTCGACTAACGATATTTTGAAGAGAGTATTTGAAGACCATTTTAAAAATCTATAGAAATTGATACCAAGCACAACGTTTTCTGAAAAATGTTGGAAAATACGAATTTTCTCCCCCTCAAAACCCCCTAAAAAATACCGTTAAAATTGAGGTAGCAATTTGGTTAACCCGTTGTCAGGCCAAGATTGATTTTTGGTGAAAATATCAAGAATTTAGCATTTACAGTTTCGTCAGAAAAGTTTCGACGGCGGACGGACAGAATTTTTTTATTGGATATTCGGTTTCTACATGCTTTGAAAGGTAAAATATCAAATTTTGAGAGAGGGGGGGGATAAGACAATTTTTCCCTTGGGCGATTATGTTATTACTGAATAATAAACCAAAATGGCGAAAGATTATGGAGAAAATAACTAAATGTATTGTGTACCTTCAGTACCAACTTCTCAGAACACTTCACGTTGAACATGAATAAGAAGAAGGGCGATTATCAGTTAATCTATACTTACCTTAAGATAACAGTTGAATCAAATAGTTTGTTTTCAATAGCCACATTGCTGATTAGCACATCCCGAGTTCCCAGTTAATTATTAATATTTAGCTAAATTCAGCCGCATATTCGGCAACTATATACTAGTATTAAAATTGTCTTTTCCCTTCTCCGCGTGGAAAAAAGCTGTCTGCGATTTAAAATAAAGCGTGCACTGCAAAAATCGGAAAAGCATCTCGAACCTACGTTTAGCCGGTGAGCGAATAATTAACGCTATAACGTCGAACTTACCCTCGGTGTCAGTTGGCTGAACAATACCCTAAATCAACGCCCGTGTAATAACCAGTTACCCTAAAACCTTATTGACGACTTTCCAGCTCCAGCCAAGTCTTCACGGTGAAACTATAGTTACAGCTTCGCCGGAGAACTAACTCGATCCGCCGTGAGGGCAAGTTGAGCGCCAAACTTGACGTCGATATGAACAACAGTTCAAGGACCGAGGTTACTAGGCGCCTCTCGAGTTAACTCCGTAATTAACTATCGGCAGATGTGTCCCCACGTCGACGGCAACTGAACTTCCCTATAGTCGGTGCTATCCGACTATCGGAACTAAACGAGCGAGGCGAATTTGACTAGATAACGAACAAGCGTTTCATCGAGGCGATTCTTATCGAACGTATGGTCCAATTAATAGAAACGGCTTTTGTACCGTATCAGATTGCTTGCCAAGACAGATTTCCCCTTTGTCAACACTGTGTGCTATCAAGTTTCAAAGAAGAAGCGTCAAAATGCCAGTTTCAGCGCTGAAATGTGCGAAGCGTGAAATTCATCAATCGAAAGTTAAGACTCGACAATTAAGTAGTCATAAATGAAGAATCTACAGTCAAATAATGGGATTCAAGAGCCAACCGACGAGTCAAGGATGAAAAGTCAGGAAGAAAAGAGTCGCAAGAATAGTCAAGACGGAGAATCAAGTGTCAAGAATAGAGATTAAAAAGCCACGATTCGAAAGGAGAGAATCGAAGGGCGAGTGAAGGCTAGAGAATCAAAAATAAAATAAAATATAGTCAAGAATCAAGTTCAGAGAAATGAGAATCGACCGAGGGAATAATCAAGAATCCTGATTCAAAAGAAAGATATTCAACGAATCGAGAATTGAAGAGAACAAAAACAAAACGCTGCGAATGATTGTACAGTGGAAACTCCTGAGTTTCACAATTCTTGACTTTTTAGTCACGCTTCTTGACTTTTTGAGTCACGATTCTTGACTCCTGAGTCACAATCCTTTACTCTTGAGTCCGATTCTTGACTCCTGAGTCACAATCCTTTACTCTTGAGTCTGGTTCTTGACTCTTGAGTCTGGTTCTTGACTCTTGAGTCACAACTCTTTACTCTTGAGTCACAACTCTTTACTCTTGAGTCACGGTTCTTGACTCTTGAATCATGATTTTATACTTTTAAGTCACGATTCTTGTCTCACGATTTTTCACTCATGAGTCACGATTCTTTACTCTTGAGACATGATTCTTTACTCTTGAGTCACGATTCTTTACTCTTGAGTCGCTGTTCTTGACTCTTGTTTCACGATTCTCTACTCTTGAGTGAAAAGGTATAAAAGCTATTGCTTTTGAACGAAATCATAACATGCTTAGCTCAAAATAGGGGTAGTTTTTCTTTAAAAAAAAATATGTACGACCTATACCTACCAAAAACTCGGCCGAAAATCCACCCCGTTCGGTTGAGGTGAAAATTCGTAGAGAAACCGACGGGGAAAAATTTTCGTCATGTAAATAATGAAAATCGTCGCCGTAAGGACATCCCAATTTGTAGTTAAGGAGCAACAAGGGAAACAAATATACACAAGAAAGACACACACGAGACGACAATGCTCGCATCTCAACTTCCACAGCTTCTTCTCGCACTCCTTTCACGATATTACCCAACACAAAGGAGCATTGTCCAAGTTTAGGGGCCCGTGCGCGGAGAGTGAGAATGGTGAAATTTAATTCCCGCCTATCCCTTTGTAAGGGCTTCTAGCGTAGGGAAGCTAATGCTTTGCAACGGAAAGGAACGGAAGGTGAAAAGCTGCCGAAAGAAGAGAGAAGGCCGTCATCTCCAGAGATGCGGAACGCGATTCTGCCGAGAGCGCCTCTGCGTGCGGAATTCGAGCCGCGTTTCTGCTGTAACGATCCTTCACAGGAATAGAGAATTTTCGAATAGTTTCCTCTGTCAATGGGGAGATTTTCCCTAGACAAATACTGAATTTCATCGCTACAATGTAGAAGTATTTCGGATGAGCTCCTGTAATTTGAAGCGGTGACTAACATTGTGCCCGGTAAAATGGCTATTAAAATGCAGAGGCAGTGAAATTGGTGACTAAAAGGTAGTTAGAATTTAACCTTGCTTGTGAATGATAGTGAACAAAATGGTGCCCGAAAGAAACCAACTGGAGATAAGTCCTGACCCAATGGGTAGTAGAATGGTGACAAAAATGGTGTGCGGTGGTGTCCAAACTGAGACTGACAGAGAATAAAATTTTGATTGGTAATAAACAAATTAATGACTATGTGACTAAAGTTTTGATCGAACTGAAAGTTACAATACTGGAGACTGGTAATAGAGAAATTGGTGAATAAAATTACGGTGACCAAATTTTTCCCAGAATAAATCCAACTGGTGATTGTTAGTGATGCAAGTGCTGACTGGAGCCTGAGGGCAGCTCTAATAGTGAGTGCTGTGACCTAACTGTGGCTAGCGTGCTCTAGAATGGTGATTGGTGATCAATAATTTGGTGACAGGCGGTGACTAAAATGGTGAGTAAAGGCACAAAAAGCGTAATCATTGGTTACCATGGTTGTGACTGGTGGTGAAGGAACGGGTGAGTACTGGTGGCTAAAAATTATGTAAGATTTGACCAAATTTTCGAGTGATGGTGACCCGAGCGGTGCGTTGTGGTGACCCGAGTGGTGCCTTGTGGTGACCCGGGCGGTGCCTTGTGGTGACCCGGGCGGTGCCTTGTGGCGACCCAAGTGGTGCCTTGTGGCTACCCGAGTGGTGCCTTGTGGCTACCCGAGTGGTGCCTTGTGGTGACCCAATTAATGACTGGTGGTTAATAGAATTGTAATTCCGGTGTCTCGGATGTATTATTTCCATCCAACCTATTCCGTTAAACGATGTTTCGATTACCGATACCGCTGTTGAAATAAAATAGCGAATTTCTCCCTTCGCTTTCGAATTAGCCGTTATTTCTGAAATCGTCCTTTCAACGGCGATCGGATCGCTAATTGAGATTGATCAGAATGGGCATTATTGTCATGGGCAGTCGCCCCCGCGACGAAATTCCGACTGTCTATTACATTCAGGTCGTTTCGGTTGTCGTTGCTGGCCATTATATCTTCGGCGTTGATAGGGTTTTAGCGAATGCGAGGGTCGTCCAAGCCGAATCGACCCGACCTAGCCAATCTAAATGGCATCAAGGCATCAAGGAAGACACATTGGGCTTTTTCCTCGCTAATTACGCTCTGGACAGCCTCTTTCGTCCGTCCATTCTCGATCCTTCGTCTGTTCGTCGTACTTATCCGCTTCTCGCCCGTTTCGACCAGGAAAGGATTTATTGATTTTGCAATAGAAAGGGGAAATTGTAGGGACGAGTGAAAAACACGGACCTCGATGCTTCGCAGTAAGTCGACTGAATTTATTGATAGTTTGTCTCTACGCTTGGGCAAACGGGAGTTGAAACCGCTCGTTTTACAGCGATGGCTACTTGGGCAAACAACGTTAACTACGATTCCTTCCCCATCAGCAAGACAAACTTGAAGGCCGTATTTTCGACACAAAGACGGCGATTTATAGCGATTCGGCAGTTCTAGTCGGCGGTGATTAAAATATATCCAATTAGTCTCCGAAAAGGTTTAATACCTGAGGCGATAGAATCGGAAAAATAATTTTTATCTGTAGTAAAAATTGAGTATAAAGAACAGAGATATTGTCACGGGGGCCATAAAGTACTCAGCTGCTCCCACGTGCGGCGAAATGCTGCAGGGCTGTGTTTCTTCCGTATGGAAACGGCCTGGACGGTGAATTTTTGCAAAAATTCCTCACATGGACGGGTTCTTTGTGAAACGGCGCGCTTCCGTTTGAAATCCTCAACTAATGAATCAAAAGCGGAATCCGCGAACGGGATTGAAAGGAGTTGAGTTTTTTGACATCGCAATCGGTCGGCGGACATTTACGTGACTGTTTTATTGGATTTTAAGTTCAAACGAGGGGTGGAAAAGGAGTCAAACGTACGATTGGAAGCCTTCAGTGCGAAAAACGGGTGGATATTGTTCTTTGATCAGCGTTCGTCCTCTAGTTCCCTTCGCTCCCAGAAAGGGGCAGAAGAGAAGGAAAACCCGGAAGATAAGGTAGAGGAACCTGCTGCTATGGAAAAAAGCGAGTCAGCGATTTTCTAATAAAACGATGCCCCAGGTTGACAGGCATAGCACCCGTGATGTTATTGTCTCATGCCCCTCCGCGCCAAGTACGTGACCTGAGTACCAGCACATGAGAAAAGGCTCACCAACAACTAGGAAGCAGCCGTGAAGGAAGATATCTTAACTTGCAATATCTCATACGTCACACATCCGAGTCAATATACAGACGCCATCTGTTTCATTCGAAGAGCCCAACATAATCTATAAATCATTGGGGAAAAATCCTGTCTCTCCGGTAAAAACAATTTTTTGCGAGAAAGTCTAGCTTTGCCACTGCCACGTGGAAGTAAAACTGTTGGAAGACATAAAGTACGCCGGTTCGACGAGGTAAAATATTTCGCACATAAAATTCCCTTCGAATTAGAAAATTAAATGAATAAGAAAGCGGCGGGGAAATTCCGTGTTTATTTCGCTCCCGGGCTTTTTAGGAGGCTCGCAAGCTTTCATGAGGTTGAAATGTTTTTTTCTCCGGTGAAAGCTTTGGGAAAAAGGCCCTTTATTGAAGGGTCTCTTTATAATGCTCGAGAGGACCTAAGGGGCTAAGGCGGTGACAAGTTGTTAATGGAGGAGGCTGATTAGCTCTCGTCCAGTGACATCTTCAAGACGACTTGTCGAGCATATAAATTAAACTCACTTTCTGCTTATCGAGCGACGCGGAAATTTACATATGAAAGGTGCCGTGATGAAATGGGGGTTCAGGGAAAAAAGGACGAAAGCGCGAATCTCGGTTATTAATTAACGGTCGTGAAACGAATACTTGGCGAAAGAGTCGAAAAAATGAGAACTGGAGAAGTAATAATTTTCCCCCCTGGAAACCTTTCGTTTCTTTTTATTTTCCCTTCGTCAACCGAAGCAACGGCGAAAGTGGAATGAAATTGTCGTAAGCCGGTGAAAACATGATAAGCAGCTTTCAACGCTCGGAGTCGACTCCCGAGAAATTTAGCCAATCATTTCACGTCTTCTCATTTCGAGGTTTCCTTTCATTTTTTCCTCCTCGCCGGGACCTTCTTTGCATGAAAGGAAAGTCAGTTGGAAATTGACTTCGAGTCGGCGAAAAGTCTCATCTTGTTCCTTTTTGCAATAACCAGTTTTTTTTAGTTTTTTTTTTTTTTTTTTTTTTTTTAAGATGTTCCTTCAGGAAAATACTTGGAAAATGCTGATCACGAGTTTACCGGTAATGAATACAAGGAAATCGTACCATTAGATTTTCCTTTAGTTGATGCGAATTTCCAAAATTTCTCCCATCTAAACTCGATTGTATGATTATATTAGGAGTGTATTGGACTAAGCCAGGACGCTGACCCAATGAAGGATGAAAAAAGTACGTTACGAAGGTGAAGACATTTATCCCATCAGACCCACACCAACTTCAGCCACCAGACCGACTAACCCGACTAGACGGACCAACCACACTAAGCCAAACAACCAGACAAACTCCAACCGACCAGACCAACAAACGCAACATGGCCGACTTCACCCTACCAGACCAACACACACGACATAACCGAATCCAACTTACCAGACCGACTGCGAGCTACCAGACAGACTCCAATCTACCAGACGAACACACACGACATGACCGACTAGACACTTCCAGTCCAACCCAAACAACCAGACCGACTCCAACCTACTAGACCAACACAAGCAACATGACTCTAACCTACTGGACCGACTTCAAGGCACTTTCCATGTTTCATCCTTCAAGCACATTGTATAGACTCTGTGAAGTGTCCCTGTTGGCCATTGAGAAATGAACACCTTCGGCCAGTGTTGCCAAAACGAGTGAACAAAAATGAATGATCTTGATGGGATCATTTTTCTGGCACCACTATTCCAAGCAAGGGAAAAATGAAACAGCAAAATAAACCGAGGGCTGAAGGGTTTGTCTGTTAAATATTTGACCGCCCGTCGGGCGGAGAAAATAGTGGAGGTATTTTCTTATTTCCCTCGAGCATCTGAGAGCTTCCCACCGTAACAAGTTCTTCCTTCATTTACTCCGCGGAGCCATCATAGCTCGCCTTACATTTCCCTTGTCAACTTCACCTTTAGCGAGGGAAAAGATATAAAAGACCGAACACGGGGATGACGGTTGTAAAATGGCTCGGCGAATTTGTGTTTCAGCCGTGGAAACGTAATGTTCGCAAATTCCTTTCGAGATGTTCCAAGAAAATGGAAGACGATTACATTTTTCTACGTTGTAATATTTTTCCACCTAAAAGCCATTGGCGATGAAATCACTCCACCCGTACGATGGATTGTTGCAGTTGGCACTCATTCATTCAAAGCTGCAGTCAAAATTGATACAATGCAAGTGCTTCACACACACCTGGCGACTATTAATTTCGAAAAAATTAACCTAACTGTTCCTTGGCAGGTTGCTGTTCAAGGGTTCAGAGCATGTCCGGCAGTAATCGATTTGACGGGCATCCTTTATCAACAGTCCGACAGGTTGCGGGAATATTCCCTTGAGAGTCGACTCAACTGATCAAAATACCATTAGTTAACGCGACGTGGAACGATAGTAAGCCGTCCTTCGTTAATAAAAGGAGGGAAATTAATTTCTCGCACTGCACCATTCGTTGCAGAGATTCGTAGGAGGAATATTGGACTGAAAATTAATCAAAAGTTTACGTCTGAAAATACTATAAATATAGGAAAAGTTCATTCATTTAGGCTTAGCGTTGCAATTTTCAAGCCTCCATTTTGCGCCATGATAGTCAACAATTAAAAGTCAAAGTAACAACAAAAAAAGATAAACAATATTTAAACATCTTCAATAAAACTGATGTATTTTTTGTTTTCAATGAGATTTATCGAAGGCTAATACATTTGTGGAGCCGATTGTCACTGATAAGCGGTAGACATTATCCACTTTATGATGGCACTGTTCTGCTATTTACTTTGTTTTCAACTTTGGTATTCTTGGTGGTCCGATTTTTCTCCCACAAAATTTTTGGATTTACAAGTCAATAGCAATTTTATTATAACAAATAATATAATAGTAATTTGTCATCATCAGGAGCCATATTGGCGCTATCAACTAGAGACTGGTAAAGTATAAGGAGAAGCCTTACTTCAGCTCAAGCACCACCCACCAGAACAGCTGAGCGATCTCCGCCATTCAGAAGCCTCATTCTTTACAATAAATATCAGTAACATGATTTACACCGTGTGCTCAACATAACCAGAGGACGGCTAATCTGAATCCACATCAACAACAACACGATTTTGTTCATGATAACGATATTTCTAGACGATTTTGCGGGTCCCTTGATCATGGAAAAGAGATCCCTTCCCACCATCCCTTTTCCTGTGTTGCTAGATAAATATACAGATTTTTCCAATATCTACGGACTCATGGTCCTATCGAAAAACAAGAAGAATCCATGACATTTGCAGTATTTCTGAGAAACCCACTAAATTTTTTTCCTTTTTAAGGCCTTCTCGAGTGGCTTGAATAAAAGTGAGTCATTAATTTACCTTTGCCCCAATGAAATGTTTTGCTAATAATCAATAAATAAACTTTTCTACAGATATTTAAAAAACGAGTACAGAATTTCCGTGCAAATCTACAGAAATTTTGTCCTTGTCCATGGAAAAGCCATAATTTTGATCTGGCAACACTGATCGTCCTCTCTGGATTGGGTATGATTATCGTGACTATTTCAATCATTATCTAAGTGATTGTGACTTGCTTAGATACAACAGCATGAGTTTCATTGGTGGTCGTGTCTGAATGATTTGAATTCATTAGTTGGTGATTGTTTTGACGATGTATAGAAAACCATTAGGTTGGTCATTATTATGGTTATTATGGTTGATTGTTATGGTCAATTATGTTGACCATTAGGTTGGTCATTATTATGGTTATTATGGTTGATTGTTATGGTCAATTATGTTGACTGCTCTGAATGTAATGTGATAATCGTGAAGTGATAATTGTGGCTATTGAAATGGATTGCAGGGCTTTTTTCATGAGGAAGGGTTCGTTGAACGAGGTTATCCCGATTTCGACTGTGTTAAACCATCACGTGACAATGGAAATCCTACAGAAACAATATGGCCGACGCTTGAATGACATGATTGTGTAAACAGTGGCATCTGATTAGCTGAATTAATTTGCGGAAGATTGACAACGTGAAATATCCTTTCAGACTTGATCGGAGGAAAGTAAAAGCGTTAGAAAAGGATGACAATATTCCTCTCTTCCATTTCATGTTTGCTTTTTGGAACTTACCCACAGTAAGCTATATACGCCATTTAATTGTCACCCGACGACGTACGAGCGGCTGCTTTCGGAATTTTATGGAGTGCCATCTCGACGTCTACTCTGTTCTGAGGTAATATTATCCGTAACGTGGGAATAACTCCTATGGCGGGAGTCTTGACGCGTATGAAGCATCTTTCGAGCTGGCCCATGTATCAAGTTTTTCCTCTTTATACGCCCACGCCGCCTCATTCGCCTTGAACACACGTTCCCACTTAACTAGCTTCTTATTCTTCCGCGTAAACAAGGTGCCCCTTCGCACTCGTCACTCATTTCACATCTCGACCTGAGAAGACGTTTTATGAATATAAAAACTTGAATCTCCGCTACATAGAAGAATTCCAAGTTGGCGGAGTCGTTGACGTTTTCACACTCCATTTTGAAATGAATTTAGAAAGAGCCTTTCCTCTTTCGAACGGAAATGTTTTTACAAGCCTTTTGTTGAGGCTAGCATTAATTAAAACACTAGTTTCTTCATTTTGATGTCGAATTTCGACTCGCTCTTTGAACTTTTTATACATACGATTTTTACGATTGGAAGGCACTTTGGATCTAAGTAATTCTACAGAGAGGGGACAATTTTTCTGATTCGTCAAGTCTATGTGGTCACAATTTCTGACTATATTAATTTATTACTGCAAATATAGAACAATGAATAACTAGAGAAGGGACTATGAATTTTTTTTTACCAGTCGCTACAAAAATTAGATTAGTGTAAATCAGAAGCATTGAATGAGTTAACTAGCTAACCTATTTCTAACACTAATTGTCACAACAAAAAAATTCACCTCTTTTCTATTATCCTATGAACAAGAAGGCTTATGGGGGTTGGGCACTCGAGGGCAAGAAATGGCCGCCAATCCCCTCCCAGTTGGAACATTTCCTCAGGACCTTTCCAATTACTTATTAACTTTTTGATACACCTATTGTAATGTAAATGACTTCAGCGAATAATATCGGTTTCTTGCTGTACGATTCCTATCTCATCGCAAACATTAAAGTCCTTGTTATGAAGAGATTTCCCCCCGTTTTGACGGATAAAATCCTCGACAGGAAAAGGGATGTGACCTTGTTATCGAAAATGGCCCTCCTTGTTAGAGTTCGGCCAATTACATAGAAAGAAACCTTGATCATACAGGGCAGTAACTTTTGTTTCAGCTTTATCCGACCAGTATTCCTAGGAGACCCCTAATGTATCACCCTTGATTTTTGGATCGAGCCCAAGTGGGAGTTTCCTCGGCTGTACATGCCGCATTCGTTCTACCCAAGGTCTCCAGAACTGTTTGTTCAGCCATATTCACTCGGATCTAGCAAAAATACCCGAACCGCGTGGACTGTTTTTATTTGTTTTCCTTTGATAATCATTATGATTCAAATCTTGATTCAATTCTGATAACGACATTGATAATGATATCGATTTTGATAAACTGATAATGAGAATGGTTTTTATAATGATGATTATTTTGATAATAATGATAATGACCTGATGATAATGGTAATGACATGATAATGATAAGAGGTTTTCTTTTTTTAATTGATAAAGGAGAAAACTTGAAGGGGAGAATACAGAAAATTGTCCGTGATAAATCATATAAATTAATTGAAGTGCCAACTTGGGGAAATAAATGACGGAATCGTGAATTTGAAGGAGTAAAAATAATCGAAATAATATTCACCAACTTGAGACGAAATCAGATCATTTTTCTAGGGCACAAAATTGGAAAAACGCAAGAGGAAAACGACTGTAGCTACGAATAAAGCGGAAGTACTGTGAGTGATCCGAAATTCAAATATCGGGCGTAATTTAATTGCCATAATTCCACCCGCTTTTATTTCTCGATCGTATATTATTAATTTGCCTGGGAACACTGTGTGGAACCTGAGCGCGAAAATTAAAATCGGAACACTTAAGCATTCTACCGGCGTCCCTAGTAACTAACAAGTTCACAGCTACACTACTAGACTGCTCTACAAAAACCTTCCCCGTCGCACGAATAAAAATTACTAGTAAATTAAAATATCCGTTGTTTATTTAATTACCAGTAAATTAAAATATCCTTTGTTTATTTCGACTAATCAATAACTTCAACCGTACACCATTTTAATAATTAATATCTTGTGGATAGCTAGAAGAACAATTAACGTCTATCATGACAACTAAATCGCTCCAAAATCGTGAAATGGAGCCTAAATAATTGACATTATAATTAAATCGAGGATAGAATCTGCTAAAAAAAATTTAAACCGTTCGATAAAAGCTAAGAAATCGGGAATAGAAGATGAGTTCCGCTTTTTCCGAAACTTAGCCGCTGCTAGCGCTTCTAGCGGCGTTTTTCGTACTAAACTATTTCATCTACAATCAAAATAACCTCCTCATGTTTATCAACTCTCGCGTTCCGTGTCACGTCACAACAGTTCACAAATTTCGACCGTATTGTAGATTTGAATTGTTCAAATTTTTTTCCCCTAACAAAACTATGGTCTCTTTGGTGTGCAATATCGACACCGCCCACGAGGACATCGTACACGACGCGGAAATCGACTTTTACGGACTCCAATTGGCCACCTGTTCGTCTGACAATGTTGTGAAAATTTTCGGCATCAAAAACAGCGCTCAAACGCTGATCGCCGATTTGAAAGGCCACTACGGCCCCGTTTGGCAGGTATCCTGGGCTCACCCGAAATTCGGCAATATCATCGCCTCTTGCTCGTACGACCGTAAGGTCATCATATGGAAAGAGAACCAGGAATGGACGAAAATCCACGAGTACAGCAATCACGACGCTTCCGTCAACTCGGTGAAATTCGGCCCGCACGAGTACGGATTGATTTTGGCCTGCGGAAGTTCGGACGGGGCGTTTTCCATAATCTCTCACAACCCGACGACAGGCTCGTGGGAATTTAAGAAAAAAATGAACGCCCACGCGATCGGCTGCAACGCTGTCAGTTGGTGCCCGGACGGCAAAGGCCCCAAACGCATTGTCACCGGCGGTTGCGACAGTTTGGTCCGAATTTGGGAAGAAGGGCATAACGGATGGGAAGAGAAGGCGAAATTGGACGCGCATTCCGATTGGGTGCGCGACGTCGCGTGGGCCCCTGCGATTACATCAAACCATACAACGATAGCCAGTTGCTCTCAGGTAAGCGAATAATTCGGTCGTACGGTCTTCATTTGAAAATATTCGAGACTTTACGCGAAAATCGGATCGTTCTGTCGGGCCGTTGAAGCGAAAACGCATGAGTATATCGTGGAAGTACTGTGTGTGACGCGAATTATAAAAATCGTCCGGTATATACTTGCCGTAGCGAAGAATTCGATGCCTTGACCTTTCATAATAAAGATTTTGGCGGCTTGTAGAATTCAAATAGAAAACCCCCGCTAAAACGCTGCAAATGATGCGTTGGTTTATTATTCCTTCGCTTCAATAATGATTTATGATGATTATCCATTTGTGAAAGTAAACATTTTTTTAACGTTCCAACCGAAAAAAAAATTGGTATCTGTAGGGGAAAACTCCGTAGCAACTATTGAAATTTTAACCATTTTTCATTTTTCTTAATTTCTAAATTAAAAGCTAATTTTTTTGCCTAACCGTACAGTTGAAGAGTGTTTGACGACCATTCCAACCAGCATAGAACGATTTTTATAGCCCCAAGAACTCTCGAGTTATACCTTCGTGCCATAATAAAATAAACCAAAAATTGGCTAATAACGTGGAAGTACAATTTATGACTGAAAGGATAAAAACTAGGCTCCATCTACTTGATATAGAGAACATTTCAAAACCTTGAGCGTTCAAAAATTTATTTTCACCGCTTGTGAAAAATCTAAAAGAGAAAAAAATATCGCTTATATTTTTCAAGTACTGTTATCAATCCAGTATTGATGTATTGATTGACATATTGCTCGTTATCAGCTGATCTTTCGATTTTTAATCGATTGTCTTCTGTTCAAGTCGATATAATTTATATCTGATGCATTTCTCATTGCAGGATCGTCGCGTGATCATTTGGACGTCGTCGACCGGTATCAACCCGACCGCTTTTGTTCCCCTAGTACTGCACACATTTGACGACGCCATTTGGAATTTGAGCTGGTCCATAACCGGGAATATCTTAGCCGTTAGCGGCGGCGACAATAAGGTCACGCTTTGGAAGCAAAATTCTGAACGCCATTGGACCTGCATTTCCGACGTCAACAAAGTCCAAAGCCACGATCAGCGGCAACTCTGATTTGTTTAATATTTGATCGAGGCTTTTTCTTAAACCGGGCTTTTTTGATCAGCAAATTCACTTTTTCATCTATGTCGGTCATTGAAAGTGTTACATCTACCTAATATAAAGGAAAATTATCAATTGAAATTCGTTCAGCCAGTAGTCGTTTCCACAATTTTTTTTAAATTGAATTTGTGTACAACTTTTTGCAAACTCCCCTCGACCGGCAGATTCATTCTTTTGTAAATTATATTGGTAAATAAACATAATTTTTTCTGTGTTATTTTTTGGAGTTATTTTCTCAAAAAAATCTAGCGTTGGTAAAGAAATCGTGGGGATATGGAACATGGCCTCTCCCGTGCTCTCTAATCTCTTCAAATTCAGTTTTCCAACATCTTTTTCCACTTTGTCTATCAAAAACTTGCGAAGAACGTCTCAAAAATTCAAATAATCTTGAAAATAAAATATAGGTCTGTTTTAAATAAATTAAACTGTCTTCGTTTCTTGATAAAAAAGCTGTTTTCTAACCATTTCTTCGTTATTCATGGGTACTAAACGAATGAGTAAAGGAACGAACAGTTGAACAAATATGTATGAGGTCTAATCATTTAACACACAGAAAAAGGTTGAGTACGTCGAGGAGCGTTTTCTTTAGACCTTAATATTCACCTTGGATACCTCAAGTGTAAAGCTTGAAAGAACGCGTAGGCAGTGGCTACCTTAGGCACGCTTTCCTCCCTTAAATACCTTATAATTCGCCTTAAATTCTGGTCCCTAACGCACACTTAACGAATGACTTCAGATACCTCAAGCGTGCTCCTTAAATAATTTACCTTATATATCACTCAAGCGCGCGTTTACCTAATAATTAAATGCCTCATGTACACTCCTTAAATCATAATGCCTTACGCACGCTCGTTGAAATTCACCATACACCAGCCTGGATACCTTGAGCGAGCTCCTTAAATAATTTGCCATAAATCAAGTGTTTTACTCGTGCTACTTAAATAATTTTTTTACAATACAATACAGAAAATTATCCGTCTTATAAATAGCATTCTTTACCATAAAAATAACTGTGGAAAATAATCCTCCATGTGGGCACCAGCCCGTGTTGGAAGATGAGTGTTGAATGTATTGTTGCTCTAAGCGGAAACGGAAAAGTATACAAATGAACAGATATCCAGTCTAAATGATACAAATGTTCTAAGTGATTAACAGATGATGACCAGTCTAAATGATAATAGTTTCATCCTGGTGTGACAAATTATGTAGGCATTCCTCTTAAAATTGCCCTCGTCCTTCTAGGATCACCCCGGCTACCGACCAACTCCTCCCTGATCGTCGAAGGGAGATTATTAAAACGCACAATGCCTTGGTAGGTGGAACCGTTTTGGGCTGCGGTGGTTTTCAACTTGGGGAGCTGCAGGCAGAACCCTTCCGCAAATCTGGTCGGGAAATCGTGAGCAGGAAACGCGAAAGTTGCTCCCTTCAGGAGCTGCTGTACGACACTCCTGCCGTACAAATCTCTGAGCTTAAGCAGACCATATTTTTGGAAAAGTGGTTCCGTGTGTGCCCTAAAGGGCGCCCTTGCGATGACTCTGATGAAGTACTTTTGAATAATTTCTATTCGTTGCAATGTGGTTTTGTACGCTCCACCCCATATTGGCAACCCGTACAGGAGGAGTGACTGAATAAGCGCACAATAGACTTGTCTGATTGTGGAGCCTCCTGCAACCCTTTTCAGAAAAGCAAAAACATAGATGCATTTCCTAAGCCTTTTCGCTAACGCCTGTACTTGTGCTTCCCATTTTTGGAGGCTATCAATTATCACCCCAAGATATTTTACTTGAGAAACTCTTTTTATCTCTGAGCAGCTGCACGAGTTTCGGTCCTGGCAGTCTAGAGAATGCATCAATAGCCTTTGGCTCATACTCGGCAGGTTCTTTGTTGACCACGCAAAAGGTACTACTACCGATTTGTCAACATTCAGCGTTAGCCTGTTTTCGACAAGCCAGGCACCAACAGCCATCATACCCAACTCTGCAATTTCAAAAGATTCCTGCCATGTTCGACCTGAAAAAACCATCACAGTGTCATCAGCGAACATGATGGAGTATCCCACTTGGACATCCTGGAAGAAGCGGTTTGCATATATTATGTATAAGATCGGCCCCAAAACTGTTCCTTGCGGTATGGCGTATCCTTCATTCACAAGGGGTTCGCTGATACTTCCATTTAACCTCACGCTCTGTTTCCTTCGGTTTAGGTAACTCCTGAACCATAGCAAAGGCACGCCTTCGATTCCCAGTTCGATCATTTTTTCAAAAAGTATTTCATGCGAAATCGAATCGAAACACTTTGCAAGGTCCAAAAAGACCGCCAAAGGTTTTTTACCAGCTTCTAAAGAATCCGTGAGATGCCCAGTCAAACACGTTACAGCATCCTGAGTATTTTTTTGAGGCCGAAAACCAAACTGCTGCTCGTTTAAGATTTTATTGTTCTCCAAATATTCAACTAATTGAAACTTTACACATTTTTCTATTATTTTGGCTATGACGCTCAGCAGAGAGATAGGACGGTAATTACCAACCTCCCTGGAATTTCCACTTTTGTACAGCGGGAAGACAAGTGCTAGTTTTAACTCCTCCGGGAAAACACCAGTTGCCGTGCTCAGGTTAATTATTCTAACTAGGGGGGCCAACAAATGATATTTTAGGCACTTGACTGTCATGGTATCAATTTCATCGAAACCGGGGCTAGATCCTCCCTTCAGAGAGTCAATTGCACAGAGCACCTCTCGCTCATGTACATGCTTAAAAGCAAAAGCAGTCTCTATACATTTTTCCATTAATAATTTGTCTTAAATCAGCTACCTCACGCACGCTCCTTGAAATTCGCCTTACGCCAACCTGTATACCTAGAGCGAGCTCCTTAAATAATTTGCCATAAATCAAGTGTTTTACTCGTGCTACTTAAATAATTTGTCTTAAATCAGCTACCTCACGCACGCTCCTTGAAATTCGCCTTACGCCAACCTGGATACCTTGAGCGAGCTCCTAAAATAATTTGCCTTAAATCAAAGTGCCTTATGCACGCTCCTTAAAATTCGCTCTATATATGGGCCCCTACGCACGATCTAAGCAATTATAGGCGCCCTACGCACGACCTAAGCAATTATAGGCGCCCTATGCCTCTTAATACGCACCTCCCCCATACCTATTTCTTGCGACCTTGTTCCAATCTGTCTGCAGCATAGCGTGCTTGGGTTGCTTTAAATTATTCCCCATTCTTGAACTTGAACGAATCCCCCTTTGCTCCGCCTTGCGTATCGATTCCGCGATCCGCCAACCTTGAGAACCCGGGGAGCCTGGCGCTCAGCTTGAATTTCCCGCTCGATCGCAATGCACCACGGGACGATAGACGGCGCCGATAGAAGACCCGACGTCCCGACCAATCGCGTCGCCCCGTTCAGTGTCGGCTTCCCCTCATTTCGTAAAGCGTTTATTGAACAAGGAGTTCTGCAATCCGCGCCTACAGTCTTGAAAGGTAAACTCTACTGAAAATCATTTAATTCACCGCGAGCATCTCAGCTCGAATTTCCGCTTCTAACGTCGTTTTGCAGCTAGGTCCGTTTTCGCCGAAATTCTCCCATGTCACATTCTAGTCCAAATGTGAGTTTTCCATTAGCCCATATGCCCCTCCGGCCCTAGAAATTAGAATAGTCGGGATCGGCGATAAACGGAAGCGATCGTATCGTTTTTCATTCTATCGATTCCCTTGTTTGAAAAAATTCCTCCCAATTCTGTCCCTCGATGCGTTTTCACGCCTTCGCGATCGCTAGTTGCGGTCGGATATAGTAATGATCATTATCGCTATCGCTAATCGTGTTGTTGTCTACAGATGACCGACGTTAGGAAAGCCGTGATCAAGAATGCCGACATGTCGGAGGAGATGCAGCAGGATGCAGTCGACTGCGCCACACAGGCGCTTGAAAAATACAACATCGAAAAAGTGAGTGCTTGAAATTCGCCCGATTTCCGCCGAACTTTACTATTTTTATAAACATCCCCAAAGAATGCAACCTCGACTTTTGATAAATCGCCTTCGGATCGTTGCCGAATTTCGATTTTTAGACGCGATAATACAACACATGATCACACCCAGTACTTCCAAGTGAGCGATCGCATTTTAATTTTCGACGCGAGCCGGAAGAATATTTCGAGTCATGTAACGCTCGTAGGTGGAGCATTTTTCGCACTTTTTCTCATTTTTATTCAATTTAATGTGGAAATTTTTCGATTCAAGGAGAAAGCAATGTAAAGCAAAACCTATGGTCGATTTGATGGAGAATAGAAACTTTTTAAATTAAAAGTGACTATTCGCAGTATCAAATGTTGTCAGTAGAATTGATTTAATGTCGAAGAATTTTTTTTAATAGTCGATCAATAACGAGAAAATTGATGAAAAGTTGAATTTTACCGACGAAAATTGACAGAGTATTTTCTAATCGATTCGAGCTGTGAAATATATTTTAACCTTGTCCTATAAAAATACATCTTGTCGATTTATGACAATTTAGTGCGTTTCACGCTCGCCGTGTTCTGACAATTCGCCATTTATTTCTCTTTTGCTCTGTCCAGGCATGTTTTCGTGTCCTGTCATAATCACCTCGCTCCTAATTCGGTTTGTCCGGATATTGTTTCCTGTCTCGCAATAAATAAACGTAAATTCGACAGGTGGTAAATAATTGTAAAAACGCGCTCCTTGGTTTCGTTCCTAAAAAAGAAAAAAAACAGACGTCTATTCTGACCAAGAAACGGCAGAATTTAGCAGGAAATATACGCGCGCTATAATTCTTGGCGGAAAATCGTGCTTCAGCGCACACAATCCAGTCTGAAAGAATGGCAACCAGAAATTTTTTTCTCTATCCGAAAATGGCCAGTTTTTGGAGTCAAAATCGACCATTTTTCTCCCCTTTTTGGGTCACTGTTAACTAAGTTTTTCTTGATTTTTCTCCAACTTTGGTTTATATCAACAAGTTTCCAAAAAAAAAAAAAAATTATAATATTTAAGTAGGTAGTATATACCTATTTTATTTTATTTATTTATTTTTTTTTTTTATTTCATAATATTTTATAATATTTAAATATTTTTTAAAAAGATTTTTTAAAAATCAGGTATTATTTAGCAGTAGTTGAAATAAGTAGGTTTTCTGTGTTGTTTTGGGTCAAAATTAACCAGTTTTTTGTTATTGGGTCAAAATTAACCACTTTTTGAAACGTCTCTTTCTTCTTTGTCATTATTGGCCTGTTTCTTTCAAAACCACAATCAACTAGTTTTTTTATTCGCTATCTACTAGGTTTTATTCTTGATTTCGCTATGATTTTTGGTTATAATCAATTAGTTTTTTTCTGCTTTGAGATGTATTTAACCAGTTTTTTATTTCTGCTTTGAGTCAAAATTAATTTTTTTTTTTTTAGATTTCTGTGTTGTTTTGGGGTCAAAAGTGACTACGGTTTTTAATTTCTCTTTATTCTTTGTTCTAATTAACCAGTTGTATTTTAGTCAAAATTTACCTAGTCTTTTAAAACCAAAACCAACCAGTCAAAACCATTTATCTGACGCTCTTGGGTCAAAAACAACCTTTCTTCTATAATTTTCACAGTTTACCATTATTTCGACTTCAACATCGACCAGTTTATCCCGTTATGACTTGAAATTTTTTTTTACATTTTGACATCATTTAAAAAACGTCCAACGTGGCATCAAATAAAAAATGTTCAACGTTCTGACATCAAATAGAAAATTTCCTACGTTTTTACTAAGAAGAAATATTTTTCTTCGATTTACAAATCAACCGTTATCGAATTAACCGGTTTATAACGTCTCGATATCGACTAGCGTTTTCTCGTTTCGAAAACTTTTTTTTATATGAAGATCTGTCCGTTTTTTGCAGGATGATAAGTTTTTGTAATAAAATCGAACAGTTTTTTTTTTCTTCGTACAAACCGTGTTGATACGTTTCGAAAATCATCGTTTCTTAGGGAATCAACTCGTTTCTTTTTCGATTTTCCAAAAGAAGCGAAACAGAAAAAAATAAATTGAACTGATGATAATTTTTTTCGTGCGTTGAATGTAACTAATTTCAAAACAGCCGATGATTGATTTCGAAACAGTTGACGTTAGCCTACAATTTCCCCCCGAAGAATTTGTTCGATTTCAAAAAATCGTCTACCCCGGTTTATATTAAATTAAAAAAAAAAAAAAAAAAAAAAAAAAAAACTGTGGATTTAAATTCCTTTTGTGATCGTCCATGGTCGAACTCGGTGGAAAATTAGCCATACTTTTATTGAAAAAGTGCGGACGTTTTTTTAATTTAATTAAAATTAATTCTATTAAATCGCAGTAATCTATTTAATCGTTTGACTTTTCTTAATTTCGTGACGCTTGAATTTCGCAGAAAAATTGGATTTCTCGATATTGTCGAATATTCGTATAATGATTGGATTAAAAAAAGTTCAATTTTCATCACACATCGTGCTCCAATATTATTCCCACTTTTGTCTATTTTATTGTAACATCTACGATTTTCCATCGTATCGATTCACATTTCCGCCCTCTCGCGTTTTCCCCTTCAATCCGAAACAACTTCGGGAGGCAGGGACAACGTTATATCTGCAATGAATGCAACTATTTGTGGAAGGCGCTGCCTTGCACTGACTATCCTCCGTCGACCGAGCGAATTTCCCTTCGTGCCACCGGACCTTCAGATAAATTGTTCGCTCTCTCAGTTCCCGATCCCTTTTTCCTTTCCACGATACTTTCGAGGGGCAATCTGTCCATGGAAAGTTCGATGCAGTTTGAATTTTACCGCATTTTTCTGCAGATTAAGCTCAAAATAGGGCGAAATGTAGGTTGGGAAAAAATCGAACTAAGTAATCGCGAATATTTTCCCCCGATAGCTCATGGCCGACTAGTTGCGTTTTAACATTGAAAACTGCTTCGTTGAACGAAAAATTTATATTAATTCATCCCTTGATTTGGGGGGAAAATTTAAGCGCACTTGGAATTATTTATTTGTTTGCATACATGCTCACAATGATGGGCATTGTTTTTGGGAAAACTTTCTCTTTTCCTATTTAGTTTTCAAATCTTGAATAAATTGAAGTTAGGTGCATGGTGAAAATATGAGTAAACCTCAACTTTTTTATTTAAAAATAATAACATAAATAGTACGTTCAAGCTAATGATTTTTTTTTTTTTTTAATTGTATGAAATAATACTAGGAAAACATTTTTTGTGGTCCCTGTGAAATATGGCAAGGGAGCCAGTTCAATAAATGGACGAAATACGCCGAAATGCACTCGTGTGGGAGGGAAATAGACTTAGAGATTCCTGTTCTGCACCGATGAGGACAGAAATTTAGAGAAGTTGGACGTTTCTACGATGTATCCTAGCCGTTCAAACCTAGCAACGGGGAAAATCCCTAGTTCATCCCTTGTTTTTTAAAAACAAATTAACACTCATGTCTAGCATGGCACGTTGACACAGATTAGAGTGAAGGATCCATGCTGTTCACGAGAATATGTATAATTATATCACTTGCACCAATTTTGTTTGAGCAAGAGTTTTACGTGAAAATATATTTTTTGTTCACTAAAAACTGCTGTAATATAGTTTTTAAAGCCTTAAATCACCTAAAAATTCCACTTTGATATGTTGATGTTATTTGACAATTCATAGTGATTAAAATTTTAAAAACAAAATCTCTATGGTGGCAATCAACTACCTATTAGAGAAAAAACAACGATGTTTTATTCACACCGCAAAAATTGATTAAAAATAATTCCGATATTTTTATTTGTTAGTAAATTCAGGCTTTGCCGTTTAAGTTTAGGTATCAACTTGAAGGTGAAACTGAAACCAGTGTTGCCAAAGCTTTACACCGTGTACCCACTGAGAAAATAAATGAAAAATTCCCACAATTGTTTTAATAACCCCACGAATGTTTTATTCAGGAGAAAGAAAACAGAGCTTCTATTAAATAAAAATCGTGGTTAAAACGTTGATGTGTCAAAAACTCGTCAAAGCATAGACATCGGTGTTTTTAGTCCGATACATCGATGTTTTTCTAACATCAATGTTGATGTCCCAACCCTATTTACGTTAAAAAAATTTATTCACTAAAAACTGCGGTAACATCAGTTTCAAATGAACGCAACTTGGGCAATAATTTAATAAATTTTGTCTATGCATGCTCCCCAGTGTCTCATCAGGATTCGAGGCTCTCAATTGTTGGAAATGATAGCTTTTGATCTGAGGGTATCAGAAGCGATTCAGTCACGTAGAAGAGACATCTGATTACAAACGTCTAAGCAGCGTCTTAGGAAAAAATTAATCCCCCCCTTTCTTTTTCTATATTATAATCAATCTAAATTTTTTCGCATTTTCCAGGATATCGCCGCTCACATTAAAAAAGAGTTCGACAAGAAATACAACCCGACCTGGCATTGTATCGTCGGTCGAAACTTCGGCAGCTATGTCACTCACGAGACTCGCCATTTCATCTACTTCTATCTCGGCCAAGTCGCCATACTTCTCTTCAAGAGCGGCTAAATTCAGGAGGAAACTAATCCACACACAAGTCCACTGTATCCCTACGTCATCCTTCGGCAACGGAAATCCGCGTTATTGAATTGTAAATATCGTCAGATCAGAGCAATTTAACGTCGCCGTATTTCCCTAGTACAGTTAATCGGAGACCGTTTTCTCTCGACGAGTTTCAAAAGGAAGCCTCTGCTCTACAGGAGTCGGCCACTCCTATGATGAAACTTGCCCTGAACTATCGGTCTTGAAATTCTGCTCCTCTCCTCGCTCCATTTCCGTTGTCGATTGCCACGCAAATCTTTCTCGCCGTCTTCGTCCAGATTCCGGTAGCCGTAAACATTCCTCTTTCGCCCATATTGAATCATCGTAGCCGTTCGTTTCGTAATAAATGTTTGATGTTATACTTTTAGAAATATTTACGTAACCGCTCGTAACCCAAATTATTTAGCCATCGTTGGTTCGCATTTCGATTAACCGAAGCCCGTGCGGCTTTAGCTGTCTTTTTCTTTTTCGACAAATCCGGTTGAACATCTGTGGTTATGTTCCTCATTCCACGTTCGGACTGTTGATTTATCCGAGTGCATGTAAATAAATTATGTTTGCCATTAAATTTTTTATATAAGTTATAAGTCTAATAAAGAGCAACTCTGCTAATTTCATTTCAAAAACGTCTCGTTTATTGGCCGTACTTCAATCTGCGGAATATCTGGAAATTTGGATATAGAAGAGATAGGAAGAAGGAAATTTCGGCTTTTAAGAACTGCACAAATGGTTACAGGGCAGAGATTAACTCCTTTTTCCGAAATCCCAGGTTTCCAAGACTCGTTATTTTTATATTCCCCTTGCATGAAAAACAAGCCGACCCAACCAGCTAATTGAAGAAATTCCCAATTCTACAAAATATTCACCCGTTACCTCTACATTTCAAGTGGCGTGTTACAATTGTGTGAAGTGAAATCTGAACGAACGATAAAAAACTTCATTTCCCTGCCATTTTTTCCATTCTGTAAAACTACTCGATAACAGCTGTGTATCGGTGATAACGCGACAATAATAACTTTCGACTAGTAAAGGAAATTTAACTTACCACAACTTTAACACACATTTTTTAGTGTGGCACTTAGTTTATGAGTTATAGACAGAAACCCGAAAATTTTTTGGCATATACGAAGCTCGCACAGGGCTTGCAAGGTCAAAAACTCAGGAGTCCCACAGCAATTTAGAGGCATGCCTGTAAGTTTCATTACGTTGGATACCAAACCAAGGAAACCTTTTTTTGACATGGTTATTCATAGGCGAGTGTTATCCTGTGACCGCCTAGAACTCTTCTAGTGTATTCTTCTGCGATTTCAACAATGAACATTCTCTGCCACCAGCAATGATCCACACAGTGTAAATATAAACATTAAACGCTAATTTTGCATCTCAAGGACTGCAGAGGGCGCTTAGGCTGCGATTGAGAGCTTTTTTAGCTCCCGATTTTTCTAAAATAACTCGTAGAGGCCAAACCGTAAGTGTAAATCTGCAAATCCTCATAGAAAACCTTTTGGAAATATTCCTCCCCTTGACAGGTGACAGTAAAAACGCAAATGAAAGCAGATAGAATATATATGTATTTACAATTCCAAATTCTGACACGCTCGAACCGACAAAAATTTCATAAGAAAACATTTTTTCAGCATAGATTGTACACAAAACCTGAATACGGTGGCGCTACTGCGCATTTTGATTCCAACGATCCGGTAGAAAAAACGGTATGTACAACGGGAAAAAACTCCCCCGCCGCTGAAATGATTTTCCAGCGATGGCAGATGTTTCTCGGGAAGAGCATTGAGAAAACCATAAAAGCTGAAGAATCAGTGAGTAAAACTTTACAGATTCGCCAGACAAAAAAAAAACTCCTACGAATCAATGTCTCGCAAAGCTCGAATGAGGAGCAAAAGCATTTCGGGTTTGAAAAATTGACGTCGCAGAATCATCGGATAGCGCTACCTATAAATAACTTAAATCATCTTCCCACACTTACAAGGGTTAACCTCTTAACAGAGGACCGTGTTAGTAATTTTTTTCTTCTCGCAATTTATTCGCTAATCAACATTATCACAGTCCTAGGAGGCACTGGCTGTTCCAAGGTGCCTCAAATTCTTAAGTAGAACACGGTAAGCACTCGACACGAAAGGAGTCGCCATTTTCCCGAAAGAATCGGCGAGTGAGCTCTCACAAGGTCACAATAGTTCCGATTTTCAAAATGGGCGTATTTTGTTTATTTTCTTTATGTTGGTGCTTTTGTTTAACGAATGGGGATGAATTAGCAATGTTGGACTTTTTTTCATCTGAAACAGAGCAGAAAAATAAGAATGAATTTACGGAGGGGGGAATTTATAATACGAAATAATTTTCCGTGCTCATCAAGGAACAAATTAGGACATTTTGGTCAAGATATACAAGTAGAATGGTGTTGAGGTAAAAAATTAACTTGCCAAAAAAAATTAATAAATAAATTTGAATAACGGCAACCGCCTGTGGAATATTTGATGAGAAATTAATTCAATCGCTTACTTCTATGTACCAGGCGATTAAGCGACGTAGGTGTACATCTTCCTGAAAATGGAAAAAAACGGAAGAATATTTTTACAATCATCGATTTACAGAAAGATTCAATATTTTTGCTCTTTCAATAATCATCAGCCTGTGACATAAACAGTCAGCACTAACCTGTCCTCGTTTGTTCGACAAAGATATTCTCTTTCGATGAGGTTTTCAATCCTCTTTTTAATGATAACCGGCGAAGGGAGGAAACGGCTTTTGAGCTGTTCGGTCACTTCAGTGACTAGAACGTTGTGCTGGAGAAGAAGCGGAAAATTAATAGAGAGAATAAAAAACAAGAAAGAAACCAATATAAGAAAATTTTGTAAAAATAAATAAATAAACACTTTTTTTTTAACTATTTCTGCAAAATCAACTTACCGCCATTCGCCTTCTGGCTTTCATTATCCTAACGATGGCGGCTTCTATTTCGTGTTTTCTGTCTTCGTCCACTTTGTTCCTTGTCTCTTTCCTTTCCGGCTCCGATTCACCTTTGGCGGCTACTGTTTGAATCTTGACTCTGCAAAGAGGGCTCAATTAACATCTCATTCCGAAATTTCAAACACCTAACAACAAACGTCGAAATCATTGTGACCGGAATTGGCAAATTTGTCTCCCAATTTTTTTCCCATGGCTCTACAATGTTTGACGTACTGAACAAACCGCGCGATGTTAATTCTGATTCGTCGCTCTTGAATACCAGATCCCGACTTGACGTATTAACAGAAAATTTGACTAAATTCGACTTCTACTGACCGATCTTCCATCTGTAAACAAATTAGGGAGTTAGTATAACCGCAGGCGAGGGCGTATTCACTTTTCCCCCTCGATTAATACCGGGACCTTTTGCAAATTATTCTATGTAAAAAAAAATTTCCCTGTCTGCACAATTTATCTACTCCCTCTCTCTATTTCACTACAACTTCATTCGAATTTGCCTGAGATGCTATACTCCCTAATTTATTTACGAATCGGTACGACAGAAACTAATCGCACCTGTGGAGTTTCGACGTGAAAGCGTCGTTGACGAAAAACACGTGCGACGCTTCGATATCCTTGGTTCTCGGTGTCTTGATTAAAATCCTCTGCGACGCTTTTCCCATCGCCAAGGACTGCAGCGCTCGGATCAGATCTTTTTCAGGGATGTCAGTCTCATTTTTAAGTTCCTGCGGCGAGAAAATCGAATATTGATAAGAAGATCGATAAAATCGAAATAAATTTCAAACGAAATCCAATCAAGTGGAATCTAAAGATATCTGGTGCTCGGAAAATTATTAAATAAAATTATAACTAAAAAGTTTTTTTTTTTTTAGGAAGTCTTTTTATGTGACAATTGAGAATCATGGAAATCAGGTGTGAATGATGAAAAATTATTTTACCTCGTAGGTAAGGCGTTCCCTTTGGTTGAAAAGCATGAGCACGCACATCTGGTAGGTGGAAACTTGAATAATGTGCTTCCTTGGCATTGCGACAACAGCCGGAACCGACGATGAGGCTCCGTCTCTGCTCGCCTCGTCGTCTTCACGTCGGCAACCGTAAAAAACCGCGTTCAGATCGGCGGAGCCAAGTTGAGGCTGCAGCGTCAACTGCCGCCCGCTGTGTTTAGCCAAATAGAATCTAAACGATGAATAAAAAGAGATATTGTAAGAGAAAAGTTTCGCCGATGTGCGAGGCAATATCAAAGAAGGTTCTCCATGGTTTAACCTTCCGGAGTCATAACCTGAACATCCCCCTAGATACTTGCCTTCTGAATACTTCAAAAGCAGCTTGAGGCGCAGCGGGGATATTACAATTGGGCGTAGCATTATTCGTAGGCCAAAAACCGGTGGTCAGGACTCGAACGCTTAGGTCAACTCCGTGAAGGTCGGCCTGAAATCGAACGGAAATTAATATACCATTACCTTTGCAATTTACCGATTGAAATTAAAATGCGACTCGGAAATCCGCTCACTTCAGTCTCTTTTATGTGATTCCTGAACTCTTCCATAATCGTATTAGAAACTGTCATATCCTTGAACATTCCTTCCAATTTTGAAGTGAATTGGCAACCGCATTCAGTCTGTAATTCAAAAATAGGTATAAATTCCTTTTTGAAAAATTGTCTTAGATAAAGCACAAATCGGTTTCGCTCAAAAACTAAATCTGGAAAAAGGTGTTGTTTGTTTTTAGCAAGACATTGACATTTTTGAGAAGGGAAAATAGAATTTTTAGAAGAGGAAAATATTGACTTTTTAAAACTAGAAAAATTTATATTAATTATTAGATTAGAAAAACTGATATTTTTAAATCTGAAAAAATGAGATTTTTGAAACAGATAAAATTAAAATTTTAAAGCAGAAAAATTGACAATTTCCTCGTAGAAAAAATCGCCATTTTTGAAGCGGAAAATCACCATTTTTGGAGTGGGGGAAAAATGACATTTTTAAAATCGAAAGGTTGATTCTAAAGTATGAAAAATATGACTTTTTTCAGGGAAGTCATAGGTCTCTATGGAGAGAAAAATTCCGACGAAACAATTGATTTAGCAGGGGGGAAATGAGTTTTTCCAGGCAAAAGAATGTTTGTTTTATTTTTTCTTGAGAAAAACTAATTTCAGACCAAAAAAAAATTTCAGAGAAAGGAACAAAAAAAAATTTTTTTTTTAATTTTTTGAAAAAAATCCATTCTCATACCTTGAGCTTGGAGATCATATTTTTTTCACTATCGTCAGACACCGATTTGTTCAGAAGAAGCCGTTTGGCCAAATGCGTTTTATAGTAACGCTCGAAAACGTCTTTCTCTTGTAAAAACCTGAAGAGCACCATCGTTTTGTCCAAGACTGTCTCCACGTCCTGTTCTGACATCTGATAGCGAGTAGAGAAAGAGAATTAGATAATTATTAAATTAGAAACGAACACAAAAAAGGAGGATTTCCACGAAAAATAGGATTTATCAGAACTTACCCCTTTTACTCCTTTTTTCAACTTGTCGTCAATGAAGAGAGATAGATATTCCGGCGATTTGGGATTCAGGTTGAGGAAATGTTCGAAATCGGCGGCGATCATGTGTTTGAAGAGTTTGTCATTTTTGAACGAATTGTGAAGGAAATGGTCTAATCTGTCTTTCAGATCCAGGAGGTTCTACAATAACAAATAAAAGGTGAGCCACGCATTTTAAACGATCTTAAAAACGGAAAAATACACAATTACAATTAAATAGAAACGCACGAGGAGATTTTTAAATTAATCGAGAGGAGGTTACCTGTACAAAAGATATCGCATTCGTGCTCGGCTCCTGCTCTTCGACAAGTTTCTTCCCCTGTTCCCTCAAATACGAGCTGACGCATTCGGACATTGTTTTAAGCCCGTCGGCGACTCGGGAAAACAATTTGTACATACATGCAAGATCGTCAGTCTTCTGGTGCATCAGCATGTGGACGACTCCGGAATTTTCCATCTGAAGAAAATTAAAAAAAAAAAAAAACAGAGAGAAAATATTGAAATGATGACGAAGAATCAAAATATTTTATAAAATTATCGCATCTGAGAAAAAATAATATATTGGTTGCGAAAAATATAACTCGCCTCTACGATAGTTTTCATGTGTTTTTTGATCAGCTCTGTCTCGACGACTTCGACAATATAATTTTCAGTGCTCTCGTCCAAATAACACTTGGCCCTTTCGGCTTCTTCGTTTATCCGGGCTTCCACTTTCTTTATATAAACGGAAGCGCTGTTTTCGGCGAGGAATTTTTGACTTTCCATTTTGTAGAAATCCGCCGACTGAAAGAGGAACGGACGTTCGAAATCCTCTTCGTAGACGGAGCGGGAATTTATCCCAAGGACCATGAGCATTTGTGAGGCGTTTTTTATGCTTATCCTGTCGACAACTTCACCTTTCCGCTCCCTCATTACCAGACCGAGAAGAGTGTCCCTCAAATGTTCACCAATACCAGGGTACCGGACGACCTAAAATATTGACAACATGTTAGAAAACAAGAGCAGAAGAGAATTGAGAGCTAGAGCGGAATTAATCGATTGTCGATCATCAACGGGCTCTTGGAGAGCTCTTGTTCTAAAGTACTTCAAGATTAGTATACACAAGCTCTCTAGAAAAAATTATGCTCCTTTGGATTTTGACTCTTCAATCGGTTCAAAATTTTGAGCAGCGCAGCTACAGTGCGAAAGAGATAATGTGATTGTTAAATTCAAAACACGCTCTGCTACCACTTAAAAAAAACAGCATTCGATTCAATAATCATTCTGCACAGACCTGATCCCTGAATATGATCAATCCAAGGTTGTACACGTTGTCAACGTCGTTCTGCTGAACGTAGACTCGGTCCATGTACATGAGAATATCGCGTATCATTACCATGGACGTCTGGTGGTCGTTCCACGCTTGGTTAAGCGTCTGGAGAAAATTGTTGTTCAACGATTTCAAGACGTCCTCCCGAACCTGGAAATTGAAATTATTTTGTAATCCGAAAGCCGAATAAAAATATTTTCAAAATCGCAGACTTTTTTAACAAGTTGCTGACTGCTTTTCAAAACGATCGCCTTACCTTAGATTCGAGATGGTTTGTAACGACGTCTTTGAGCCCGGTGTATAGCCGTTCTCCATGTTTGTGCAGCACCATGGTGTACGCATTGCGGTAGAGCTCTTCAAAACTTAAGCCGGAGTTGTTCTTCTTTTGAATTTCTTGTATCGCGTTCTTCAGAAGTGCCCAGATGCTCTCCACGTACTTTTCGTCCATGGACATCTGCCGATAAAAGCGAATTAGTAATCACAGAATGTAATGACGAATGATGAAATATATAAGTTGTTGTGCCTCCTGTGATCTTTCACGCGCGTTATCTGGTTCGATAACAATTTCAAGTGGAGGTTCCAGATGAGTCAGGTTTTTTTTAATTGGACGATAATTCGACTCGGAAGCGTCGTCCGATTATGTGAACTAAGCGGTTTAAAATAAATATTAAATTATATTAAAACGGATTTCGATGGTTGTGAGATAAGTGGAACGGATTCAACTCATTCGAAAGACGAAGGTATCTGAAATAAATTTTCAAAAACGATCGCTTCTTAACTGTGTAAAATTGTGCCTTCTAAATAAAAAAACTGCCACCATTGCAACTTGAAATTCGAACAGATATCATACCACTCTAGTTCCTTATTGGAGTCACTCTCTCTTTTTTTTCTATCGAATTTTCATCACTTCCGATTCGATTAACTCCATTCTCAAGATAGGAACTCCTCTTTTGATACCTATTTTTCCTATTTTTCGATTCGCTTACAGTGGAAAGTGGCAGGAACGGCCACTTCGCGTCTTTTCCAAACGTTAAATCCCATAATCCAAATCTGTCCATGGGATCACTTTCGAAAGTCTCTCCCATAACCCAAATGCGGAGAACATGCGTTGACCTTCCATTCACGTGAAGATCAGGGTTTCAGGTTGACCGCGAATTCGACGAATATCCATTCACGAATTTATACTATACCGATAACAAATAATTTTGAATCAACTTGAAATTTTCGAAAGAAGAGTGGAATGCGTGTTTTGGAGTCAGGTGTGTAAACAACACTACGTGCGTGAAATTTGACGTTATGGCAACATAACATATTGGAGAGGCTCGAGTTTATTATTTTTTTTTTTTGGGGGAATTCGGAACGTTTGAGTGGACCGTTCTTAGCGACGAGAAAATGGAAACGAATGAAGTGTAATTATTTATAGGTACCAACGGGGAAACGATTTTTCGGGAGCAAAAAATTGAGTGAGGAGTGCTTATAAAATTTCCTACACATAACCAGATCAAAAGCTTATCTAGCATTTTTATTTCAAGGAAGTGCAAGAGACCTAAAACTTTTTGCCCAACTTGCATATTCGTCTAGTTTCAACACTGAAGGAGTACATTTTTGACAAAATTGTGTCCACAACTTATTGATGATGAGAAAATTTGGAGACTTTCGACACCAAAATCGTTCTTGTAGCGCCCAAATTACCCAACGGGCGTTAGAAGTTTGGCAATATTTTCCAGAATTGAGAAAATCAATTTTTTCTCCGAGGCTGATCCAACGTAAAAAATATTCTTCCAACTCAAATTTATTCATTTTTAAAATATTATTATCGGCGTTTTTTTTTCCTAGGCGAAATTTGTATTTTGCCATGAAAATCGAGCGCACGACGATGGCTTCAAAAACTCTTAATGAACGCACGAATTTCGGGGTCGAAGGGTCAGTGTTTATGCAGATGAATTCGACGGCCGCTTTCAAAATAACTACAGTATAAATTAAACGAGGAGCTAAAACGGCGTTCACTCTAGTAACTATGGATCGTCGACTTGATTCGAATGGACTCCAGGCTACTTTGATGAGTCTATAACGAGCAATACAACGTCGCATAAAGCGTATACGAAACCACTGGCTACCTTATAATTCCTCGAATGTCTTCATTCAGGTCGTAAGCATGGTTCAATTCAATCGATTGACTACCTGACGCAGGAATGCTGTCACCAAGCCAATCAGAATGCCTGTGAACTATTGCATGTGAACCCTGGCTTCACAGGCCACTGTCACATGCGTTTCAGTTGATGCGTTCTTCATTTAGACTGACTACCCGACGCAGAAATAGGATTACCCAGCCAATCAGAATGCAAAACGCAGCAATGCAAACGCGTTGACGCAAGCCTGTGAACTATTGCATGTGAACCCTGGCTTCACAGGCCACTGTCACATGCGTTTCAGTTGATGCGTTCTTCATTTAGATTGACTACCCGACGCAGGAATAGGATTACCTAGCCAATCAGAATGCAAAACGCAGCAACGCAAACGCGTTGACGCAAGCCTGTGAACTTTTGCATGTGAACCCTGGCTTCACAGGCCACTGTCACATGTGTTTCAGTTGATGCGTTCATCATTTTGACTGACTACGCGACGCAGGAATGCTATTACCCAGCTAATCAGAATGCAAAACCCTGCAACGCAAACGCGTTGACGCAAGCCTGTGAACCCTGAATTGATTTTTTGCGTGTAACGAAACTTCCTATAACACAACGGAGTTTCAAGGTGCTCTTTTCACATCTCATATCATCATCACGCACGGTATAAACGCTCGAATACCCTGAAGTAACTCGGTAGCTAAAATAGGCGAGCTGAAAGTTCGAATTCTGAAAATGGCTAATAAACGCAATATCGATACAGTAATATAGAAAACCCCTCGTCGCAATGAATCATCCTCGGGGTAAAACAGTTCAAACCCTAAGTTAATAAATTCGAATACCTAGGATTTGTAATTCGCCCAATCGGTCATTTGAAAGCGACGAAATGTCGATTATTTCGAAAGAGAAACCAACTTACCGGAAAAGCGCGGATCCTCATCTTCCCTTCTTTCTTCGATACGCTGCTCTTCAACATTTTGACAAAGTTTCAGAGGGCCTCGTTGTATCTCCTCGGCGAAAATCCGAAATCGGCAAATGTTCCGAGGAGGGACCACTTTTCCCAGCTGATTCTTTCACTTTGCCTATCCTATCCGATCAACACAGACCCGAAGGGTCAATTGACTCCGAATGACCTAATACGAGATAATACCTTTGTCCGTCACTTTGTCAACTTTTCGGCACCCAGAAACAAAGTTGGGAACGAAATTGACGCGAACATCGGCGGGGAAAATTCGACAAACGCGATTATTTTGAAACGAATTCGCAACAACTTACAGAGAGAACGACGAACATTGGATTTCGGCCATCTTTCCTCGAATGACGGGACGACAGTGTTGCCAGTTGGCTGTCGGAGTTTAATCGTACTTTTGCTTTGGGAACCTCGTATTTTTTACCGATCACTTCCAATTTCATAGTGCAATGAAAAAATATCGCCGAACGAGAAATTGCTAAAATTATATAACGAAAATTCTAAAATGAATTTTTATGATGATTTTTTCTTCCCGAAATGTCTACTAAACTTGACGTCCTTGGTTAAATTAAATGACGGCTTTAATCGGGCGCTAAATTACAAAAATTGTAGATATAAACCGTGGATTCATAGTACCTAGTGAGAGCGGTTATCGATCTATCGAAAACATCGATAGTTGGACAGTTGATCGATTTAAATTTCGATATTTATCGGTTTAACATACGGGCATAACTACCGATTGGCCGATAATAATCGATATGTTCCGTCGAAATATCGATAATTTTATGCGAATCGATCAGTTAAATTTTACCTCGTCAATTCCGTATTCCTCCGAACTTTCGTGAACATTGAACATTGGCTAAACTGGGTCGGCATGCCAGCCGGAAAAGGAGCGTTCACGTTTCACGCCTTCACGTTCACGTTGACCCCGAAGAAACAATTTCTCCAGTAAGTTCTTTCCACGTTATAAATTATTAAACATATTTTGACGCTGATATTATTAATGACGGACTATATTCCTTCTATTCTTGGCAACCAATAGATTTTGTCCTCGTACTTCGATCGAGGGCGTTTGA
Source organism: Tupiocoris notatus (assembly GCA_037159825.1). Classification (NCBI taxonomy): domain Eukaryota; kingdom Metazoa; phylum Arthropoda; class Insecta; order Hemiptera; family Miridae; genus Tupiocoris; species Tupiocoris notatus. The sequence continues at coordinate 1,024,054 of JASJUZ010000032.1, read as the reverse complement.
TGCTGAAATTTCCTACCTTGTGGATTGCATGTAGATCATACTATTTTATCGAGAGAGTCTTATCATTTATAAATAGTTGCCTTGACTGTGAGAACGGAGAATGATTGTCTGTTCCATACCAGTGGCTAAAATTCGATTAAAAATTTTCATTGAAATTCAACATCCTTTGACTGTAGATTGACCAGTCCTCAATTGTCGACTTTTCATGACTTCGCAGTCTAGAAACTACGTTCTCTTGATAAAGTAAGGAACAATTTCACCGACACTTGAAATAATTGCGTTTTATTAAAACTGAAAAAAAATATTGACATAATTTCCCAAGTACAAGTCACAATTAAGATTATTGGTGCTTTGATTTATAAATAACGCAACTGATGCGATCTTATATTAAAACATTTCCACGCTTTCTATCTCTAGACGAAAGCCGTTATAAAATATAAACCAATTTCAACGATAACATGGACGGAATCGTTATTTGCTTAAGCGAACACAACAATTAGACATATTTCTCACGCGAGAAAGACATTTTTTGCGTATTAAAATAGAAAAAGGTGGGATGAGCTGAGTATGAAATATAATTGTCTAAATTATTGCATATTAGCGTGCCTATATTTGCTTGACACTTTTGAGATCCGAGTTATTCGTTTAATTTCAGATCGCTAGTTCCTACTATCTCCTACAGAATGCATCGTACGTCATCAGAATTACAAGCCGATGAGGTAATTGAACTTTAGAATAGATATTTAGAATAGAATTGTTTTGATACTGTCATATTGTCATCGATGCATTGGAAATGCTTTCGCTTAATTGAACCAATGAGAGTAACGCTGGATTTTTATATTGATTAACTGTATACCCAATTGGCCGGAACCCATTGATGTTTGGAGCCAAGATTGTTCATAGCGTCGACAACTTTGCGGAAAGTGACGTCGAAATCTTCATTCACTATTACCATGTCGATGTATTTTTCAAATGATCTCTGCAACATCGCGCTCTCCTCCACAGTCCTCTTTAAATCGTCTTCCTGTTGGATAAAATTTACCGTGAGATAGGGCAAAAACTGTATATCCAAGGGGGAATATGGCTAAAGGGTGTAGACTTGTTATCTGAGTTTTGTCAAATAATTTCGCCCCTTTGGGGGATTTTCAAGTCTTTACAAAGCTTTTTAGGTCTTCAAACAACTCTCATGGCGCTCTCTAGGTTTCAAGTCTCTATAAAGCTCTTTAGTTCACCATAAAGCTCTCTAAGTCTCCATAAAGATTTTCAAGTCTCCATCAAAATCTTCAAGTCTTTATTAAGCTTTTTAGGTCTCCATAAAGCTCTTCAGTTCACCATAAAGCTCTCCAAGTCTTCTTAAAGATTTTCAAGTCTCTATAAAAATCTGCAAGTCTTTATTAAGCTCTATAGGTCTCCATAATGCTTTTTAGGTCACCATAAAGATCTCTCAGTCTTCATAAAGATCTCCATAAAGCTTTTTAGGTCACCATAAAGCTCTCTGAGTCTTCATAAAGATTTCAAAGTCTCCATAAAAATCTTCAAGTCCTTATTAAGCTCTTTAAATTTTCATAAAGCTTTATAGGTCTCCATAAAGTTTTTTAGGTCTCCGTAAAGCTCTTTAGGTCACCACAAAGCTTTCCGAGTCTTCATAAAAATGTTTAATTCAACATTCAAATCTCCATAAATCTTTTCAGGTTCCCATAAAGCTCTTTAAGTCTCTATAAAGATATTTAGTTAACTGCAAAGCTTTTTAGGTCTCCATCGAGATATTATCTTTGGCTCAAGATACTTACGGCTTAACAATGACGTCCAAAGAGGCGAATGAACTCGACTGACAATAATGACTGTCAAGCGAGTCGCTGTGTTTTCTAGGATATCGATTCTACAGAAATAAATACATTAATATCATCTTACCTCGTACAATGAAGCGAGGGACTCCAAAGTTCTAGCTCGTCTCGAACTATACCTGATGGAGCTCTGGCGATCGAACTATTGAGTACGAACACAAATTAGCAAAACGCAAACAACAAGAAAAACTTAAAATCGGTTAAGGTCTCATTGATGTAATTTTAGTACAGAGCCGAGGTTATTTGTTCAATCCTGGTACAGAGCTGAGGTTATTTGTTCAATCCTGGTTTAGGATATAGTAGACATTTAGTTACCGTGAGCGTCCGTGTAGAAACGCCAGTCGACCGTCCGAAATCGTACATTTGCTTGAGAAGCTCCATTCCAGGGGCGGCGATGAAAATAACGTAGGGCATGAATTCGGACGAATTGTACAAGAGTTTCAACGCCTGGAAAAGTGTAAATATAATGCTTCTAGTGTTTTAAAATATCGTATTTGATTTAATTGTCTTTCACTAGCAACGACGATACTTACAGCTGGGCTGCAATCCAAAATGCACATTTTCCCTTGGCGAATCACATCTCTTATTGATTCCAAACTTGTGCCATATAGATGTCCATTGTGCTCGCCGTATTCAAACATTTGATGATCTGCGATCTCGTTTTCAAAGTGTTCTCTCGAAACGAACCAGTAGTTTTTACCATTTTCTTCCAATTCCCGCATCGGCCTTGACGTCACTGCAATTGAATTCACAATACGGCTTTCAATGAGTCCCGAGATAAGTTTACAAGCCTTTCAAAAACCTTCATAATATCCTTGGCAGCGACGCTGGCTAAAAATCCTAATTTTCTGAGCTCGGCGTTCTTTTTCTTCAATCTTTGGGCAAATTTCTCTCAAGCAGCTTCTCGGTGTTTAAATCTCTCGACTGTTACGAATGCAATCATAGTACTCACTTGGAATAACCGATCCGTATCTGTTGGGATCGCTGTTGATCAGGCGATTTTTCAACGTCCGCCTTCCGACTCCGTAGCTTCCAACTAGAGCTAGAGTCCTCCGGTTGAAAGGCGGCATCAATGCTACTTCCTCGTACAACAGCAGCTCCGCCTTGTCAAATTCATAGTTGGACTTGGACTTGTAGATGAATTTTCGCTTCTTCTTGGATATCTGGAACAAAGATCGATTCGTAACGCTCATAATTCACATAACTGTTCACAAACAAGCCCCCGTATCGATTTCCAAAATGCTTACTCTTGTTCCGCAGACGCTAATTTTATGGACGTAGTCTGCTTCTGGAGCGACGAATGCCTTCCTCCTCTCTTCAAGCTCCTGAGACGGAATCAACCCGGTCACACCTTCTTGGCCGACTTTCTTTGCTTGCCACCAGTTCGGATCTTTAGTGTCCACGATCTAGCAAAGAGTTAAACGTTAGAAATCGACTATATGAACCTGCGGCAATTTCCAGTCTACAATTACTTACTTGCAGGATGTCTCCTTGTTTGAACGGCAAACCGATCTCTTTACAGGGAAGCAACGTATCGTCAAGCGGGTCGTAATCAAAGAGCGCTTTCATAAATGTCTGGAAACAGCCATTGGTCAGAAATTGGTACGTTGTAGACTTGAATCTCACGAATGACATTTTTTTATTCAACTCACCTGTTGCGGCTTGGTGGTTTTCACATTATCCGGGGACGGCGCCACTCTAAAAGTCACTGTGTCCTTGGCGGCTACAACTTCTGCCTGCAAGTCTTCTGGCGAATTGACAGCGACACCGTTGACTTCCATAATGATATCTCCCGGTTTCAACAGCCCCTGCCGCTCAATCGCTCCTCCGGCCATTATTCGAGCGACGATCAGGTTGTTCTCTTCGTCTAGCTCGACCGTGAGGCCCTTGAAGGGAACACATGGTCAGAGATTATCAATATAATAAACTCTCCTTTGGATTTCATCTTGAGATGTGGAAGCGAGTGGAAGTGGAGTGAATCTTATCTACTTACGAGCGGCTCGCTAGCCATCTTTCTCAATCCGACGACTCGGATCGCTTGAGTAGCCATTGCTTCCGTGTGCTCTTCCTCGACTAAGGGCAGCTGGCTCCCTGTGCTCTCCCAGACTGACCCGCCGTTTCTATGTGACACAGCCACCGTATCGTGTGTTGTCAATAACGCCTGAAAGTAAAAAATAATTTTTTTTGTATTAAAAAATCAATACTTCTGTACATAAAAACCGAATTTTTTTCTAAAAATCTTGAGTCATTATTTTTTCATGTCAATATCATTTTTATTGTACTTCCTTACCTTAACGTGAGGTTTCGACAAAATGGCCGCCAATTCGCGGGCGTTCAAATTGCTCGATAGTCGACCCGCGATTGCAACGTCTTTAGCGAGTTTGGCAGTCTCGGTGTGCACTGGTTTCAGCACTTGCTCTTTACTTTTGTTTTTCTTTTCCAAACTATCTTGAGCCTGTAAAAAATAATTTCTATATAATTAAATTTGAAAAAATCTTGATAGGTTTATTTCAGAAATTAGTTGATTTAGATTTGAAAAAATTAAATCTGTGAAATCAGGATATTATAAAAAGTTGCTCAGATAATAGTTCTCAATAAAAATTCATCAATGAAAATAATTCAGTAAAAAAATTTGTATATAACAATTACTTCATAAAATAATTTGATAACAATAATTATTTAATATAAATTGAGCGATAGAAATAATTAAATAAAAATTGCTCAATCGAAGTAATTTGACTAAACTTGCTCAATAAAAATAAGTTATTTTTATATCTCTTCATAAAAATATCTCAATAAAAGTTTCTCAATAAAAAAAATTATTCAATAAAAATTGCTTGACAGTAATAATTTAATAACAATGGTGTAGTTCATTTCTTAAGAGAAAATTGAATAAATAAAAATATTTTTTAATAACAATTTTCCTGTGAAAATATTTAATAAAAAATTCACAATGAAAGTAGCCAAAGCTCCAATTCTGGATATATCTCTCATTTTAAAAATAAGTAATTTTTCCTTCCGTGGAAAAATTTTCGTTCAGAATAATTTTAAAAATTATCCAACTAGGTATATACGTCCATAAGTGATCTTATATTATTCAACGCTAGTTATTACGATTTATTCTCGAAAAAATATAATATCCTATATATTTCAGCTGAATTAGCAATATTTTTATTTCAGCACTATTTATATTGTTTTATTTTAAGAGAAATACAAAATATCTCTTCTGTTCTCTTAATTTTTTTTAGGTTATCCATTATTTCAAAGCCCTCAAAATTCAATTTGGGTTGATTCGAATTCGCCATTATCAACAGGCGATAACCAGTTGACCGAGCAACAGTTGTCTGAGAGGGGAGGGGGCTCTTGATAGTCGATACGCAACACGATAGGTACATAAACCGTTAAACACGCAATACATCTGTACCACACGATACGCGATACATGAACCGGTTTTAGGGCGAATAATGGTTTTCCATAGGGAATCGCACCACGCCCACCGCATTCCACTGTCAAAAAGGATGCTTCGAAATAGAGTCCAAAATGCTTGACTCGACTGGAATTAGACGAACAATACGCGACGATACTGTGTGTTCAGGTGGCGATCCTCTTAAGTAAACAATATGCGACAAATCTTAAAGAAAGCTGGCGTTGGTACCTGTTTCGGGCGGGTCGACTTGTTGACGTTGTCCGAAGAGCAAGGGGACGCTGCTGGCTTTGTTCTTTGTTGCCGAATCCGTACGCAAGGGCCTTCAAAGGCAATTGACCGAAGGAATGTGCAAACTAGGGCGCGCAGTTTCTCGCCTACGCCCTTTTTGACTTCAATTTAAACCCCGTATACGAGGCTCGGATGGCCTCTGTTTGACTGACGAGGCCCGACGCTCACTACCTGTATGGCGGGAGGGGCGTGGGTGTGACGTCATTCTCCTACCAAAGGCAGACGCCAGGTCTATCAGGTACAGTCGAAGCACGAACTCGTAGCTTGACGCGGAGAAAGCACGGGCGATTGCCTACCTTGGTAGCGGAAAATTTTGTAACACACGGTACTTCCGAAATTCGGGGGCCGAAAATGTGGTAAAATTGAACGGATCGTTTCGAAGGAAAATTACTGGTTTTCATTGAATTTATGGTAGTTGAAGGTTGGTTCGTTTGTAAAATTTAGCGTTTTTTTTTTTTGAATTTTTATTTTAAAGCTTTCAAGCTTTTGTCATTTTGAGCTCCGTTTTTCTTGTTTTTTGATTTTTATCAAATTTTACGCTTATTTTCAAGATTTTTTCTTCTTAGTTTATTTATTAAACTTTTTTACACGTTTACGCATTTATTCCTACTGTTCTCCAAGCTTTAATTATTTCTCGTTTTGAGGGTTCTTACGTTTATATAACTGTTTTGAGTTACGAATACCTATGTTTATATTTTGCGTTTTTCCCCAACGATGTTTTATTTTAATTTCTAGTTGGTTATAAGTTTGACTTCTTGTTTTCAGATTTTCGAGTTGTACCGCCCAATAACGATTTTATTTTTCATTTTCAACTACTTGTAATAATAATTATGTTTCGTTTTAAGGGAATCTGTCATTTTAGAGTAAATTATTTTTATTTTTAACGTTTTTTTCACAATTTTTTGTTTTGTTCTCTTTTTTTCACAACTTTTTAAATTAAATTATTATATTTCTTAATTTAATTTTTCACCCTTTTCTTGATTTTTTTTCTCATGTATTTTACCACTTTTATTCTCTCTGATTCATTTTTCTCTTTGAATTTTATCCGTGTCCGATTTTTTTCTCATCTCTCGAACTATTACCCGCTATTTTTTCGCGAATTTTCATTTGTTGGAAGGAAAATGATTGCGTCGTTGTTTATTTTTTCTCGAAAAAATTCCCAACTTCAAACGTCTTTGAATGAGGGGAATTTCCGAGCAATTAATCGAAGGAAATTCTCACGCTACAAAGACGTCGGGAATTGTTTGGCTAAGAATCTACTTTTTTCGACGGCGAGATTTTCAATTCGATTGTGGGATCAGCCTTCGAAGTTGAAGGACATTCGAAGGCGTTGACTTGATGGGAATTGTTGCATCAGGAGATTCCGAATCATTCCCCATAATTGAACACGCTTTAAAACGGTTATTTTGCAATTTTATCATTTTCCAGTTCAATTGTACCCAGTTTTAACAAAAATCTTTCGTCTTTATGTCACATTTTTTTCCATTTTTAACTCCGATTTTCTGTTTTTATTTATTTTATTTATTTATTTTTTTTTTCATTTTTTGAGTCTTGTATTACTCAGACGATTCTCTTCTTTTTTTGTCTCTTCTGAGATTCTATTTCCTACATTTGTATATATTTTTCTCATTTTCGAGCGTTTTCTACCGTTTCGATTTTCTCAAATGAAACAATTTCGCTTATAGAATAAAGAGCTACTTACATTCACTATTGATCTGACTAGAGGATCGTCGATGAGGCTTTTTAAAAACAGTATATCCGTATCTTTGGCTCCGGTTCGTTTTTCCAATTCGTATATGTTCTCCTTTATGTGGTCCATTGCTTCTGGAACACGCGAATATTTACGGTTAATAAATTACATAAAATCTATTTTAAAAAATTTAAGAAAAATCGTTCAAATCGAGGGAATTATTCCGCAAATGAAGTTCCTCTGACTTTCCGGTATTCGATGTTTTTGCACAGTATACAGACCATCACTCGAATAAATGCGCTCAACGAAATTTCACTGCGAGACCTGCCTCAAACCACTAATAATAAACGCCTCACGCTAAGTGCGCCAAGAGAAGGCGCCAAAGTATTGTCGTGCTCAAAGTGACAAATATTGAGACCGTTTTGACACAACTGCTAGTCGCTCGCCAAAATACTCGAAATGCATATTATAAAAAATTATTCACACGTTCGAATCCTCAAAACCATACATGTATTAAGCCCGAAAACTGTAGCGGAAAATTAATTTTGGTTTATTAATAATAAACCTTAGTAATCGCCCAAGAAAAAAATGTCTAACCCCACCACAAAATCTTATGTTACAAGTCATGTAGAATCCGAATATACTATACAAAAAATTCTGTCCGTCCGCCATCAACACTTTACTGACGATACTATAGAAGCGAGAGAGAAGAGAGAGACCTAACTGCAAATCCCTTAAGTTCTGCGCTATAGTATATCCCCAGAGTCACTCATTAGTGAACTCAATCATTATTTGAAGAGATTACCATTTATCCGATAGCTCACCATCGTTCCATTTATTACAAAACTCTCACATGTTCCATTTATTCCACTCCTCAGACTTCTTCTTGTTCCACTCCTCACACTTGTTCTATTTATTCCACTCTTCACACTAGTTCAGTTTTCCCACTTGTTCCTCTTTTTCACTCCTCATACTCGTTACCCTTGTTCCATTCCTCTTGTTCCACCCTTCACACTTGTTCCATTTATTCCACTCCGTACACCGTTCCATTTTCTCCCCATCACTCTTTCTCTCTCGTTCCACTGACTCTATTCCCCACTCGTTCTTTTTATTCCACTTGTTTCACTCCTCACACTCGTTCCATTTATTCCATTACTCACACTCGTTCCATTTATTCCACTCCTCACACTCGTTCCATTTATTCCACTCCTCACACTCGTTCCATTTATTCCACTCCTCACACTCGTTCCATTTATTCCACTCCTCACACTCGTTCCATTTATTCCACTCCTCACACTTGTTCCATTCATTCCACTCCTCACACTTGTTCCCTTTTCTCCCCATCACTCTTTCTCTCTCGTTCCACTGACTCTATTCCTCACTCGTTCTTTTTATTCCACTTGTTTCCGTTCCATTTATTCCATTACTCACACTCGTTCCATTTATTCCATTACTCACACTCGTTCCATTTATTCCACTCCTCACACTCGTTCCATTTATTCCACCCCTCAAACTTGTTCCATTCATTCCACTCCTCACACTTGTTCCATTTTCTCCCCATCACTCTTTCTCTCTTGTTCCGCTGACTGTACTCCCCACTCGTTCCATTCATTCCACTCCTCACACTTGTTCCATTCATTCCACTCCTCACACTTGTTCCATTTTCTCCCCATCACTCTTTCTCTCTTGTTCCGCTGAACTCCCACTCGTTCCATTCATTCCACTCCTCCACTAGTTCCGTTTATTCCACTTGTTCCAATTTTTTAGTCCGCACGCTCGTTCCACTCATTCTACTCTCGCCTCTCATTCGACTCTCCTGAAGCCCACAAAAAACGAACAAGATTTGGAGTTTTTCGAGCTGTACCTGGTGTCATCGTTTTGATAGTTCGAGCCTGTTCCACCTGCATCAACGACACGAGACGACCGACGCATCCGAGCGGTGACTAAGTTGGACGTTCGAATCACGTCGGCTCCCCATACCACCCTTTCCGCGTTTTATTTATATTTTGCTCCTCATCCCTCTTAGCCGCGTTCCGGTAATTTACTCGTCTCCGAGACCAAGTCGCGGTAATGTTGGTTTTTCGTAATTTATTTCCCAACTTGACAGGGCTTAAAATGAAAAAGGGGCTGTCTAGACGAACGAAAGCTAAAAAAAAAATTAAATAGGTACCAACACACTTGAATTGAATTTCGTTTTCTCGAGCTGCAAAAATTTTTACGCTTTATATGTATTTTTGATTTTTTTTTGTTTTACACAATTTTCTCCTTTATTTTTTCTATTTTTCTTTATTCTATCATTTCTCTTCCTCGGACATGAGAGCCCGTTCGAAATTGGAATTTCATATGAGGGCTAAATTGACATAAAATAAACCGTAACGCTCCGTGCTAAAAATGGGATAAATGCAAAATCCCTAGAGAGAAGATGGAAAGATTTTCAACAGCTCCAATAGCTTCAGAAATAGCGTTGCACTTAGGAAAGTGATGAACGGGCACTTAGCGGATTCCGGCTTTCGTCTGAAAATCAGAGGGGAATTCGTAAATAATGGCCAGGGAAAATTTCCAGAAGCTCGACCAGACGAAGTGTGCAATGAATATAAATAACTGATAGGAAAGAAGGGGGTATAAAGAGAGAAAACGTTGGAAAATACTGAATAATTTATCACACCGTTTAATAAATAATTAAAATAAATAATTACGATTGAAACCTCGTTAAAAATTGTATTAAAAATCCTGTGGGGCGGAATAGATTCGAGCTCTTTCGACATCATTGTGTCGAAATAGCTTCATTTCCTAAAATCCGGGAAAAGGCAAACGTCAAAACAATGAGCGATTTTGCCGATATTCGATCTTCAAACGGCGATGAATTGTGGGCATTCCGAATATTTGTTAGGCCCAACATCAACAGTTCATCACTCGAAAGAGTTCCTTGCATTGGACTAAATCTATCCGCGAAAACAAACACGGACGAAACGAAACATTTCCAAACGTGCAGCTGTCTATTTATTCGCACCTGATAAAAAAAAAACAAGTTCGAATGTTATTTCGACGCTCGAAACGTGGCTTGACTGGAACTGAAGCTATCGAGCGTTTCACGTAAAATCCCGTCTACCTTTGATCCTGTAATACATGTTCATTATACGTAAAACGAGCGAAACGAAGGGTTTTTTTCAGAAATGCTAAAAAAAAAGTTTGCTCAAGTGCAATTGATTTTTCCTAAGATGCGTAGAAATGAAGATTTTCCACCGAAATCAATTATATTTTGTTGCGAAATTATAAGGCCTTTTTAGTCTCTCTTAGCAACGTTTAACAGATTGCTTCTTTTTTTGTCACAAAACGTAAAAAAAAAAGTTTTTTTTTTCTGTCCAAAATTCGATTTTATTGCATAAAAATAGTTGTATTTTTTTGCAGCAGAAATCTTTCGTGTGTTTGCTAACAAACTTTCTCTTTTTTTGCTGAAAATTCACTTTTTTGCTACTAAAACATTTTGTCTCAATATCCGTTTTTTTTTTTAATTTACAAAAAAGTAAAAACTAATTTGAAAAAATTTGTTGTAAAAAAAACCCCCGCAAGTCAACCAAAGTAACTTCTTTATTCTGAAGTCGGTAAAAAAGTACAATTGTAGATATTTAAAAAAAATCACTTTTTACTGTAAAAAATAATAAAAAAATAAATTATGTAGCTATTAAAAGTACATTTTGGTTTATTATTCAATAATAAACCATTGTAATCGCCCAAGAAAAAAATTTTTATAACCCCCCCTCAAAATTTGATGTTTTACGTTTCAAGGCATGTAGAATCCGAATATCCAATAAAAAAAATTCTGTCTGTCCGCCGTACGCCGTACGCCGTACGCCGTCAACACTTTTCCGGCCAAACCATAATAGCTAAATTTTTGAAATTTTCACCAAAAATCAATCTCGGTCCTACGACGGCCCAATTCTTGAACCAACTTGCTAGCTCAATTCTAAGGGTATTTTTGGGGGGTTTTGAGGGGGAGAAAATTCATATTTTCCAAGGTTTTTCAGAAAAAGGTGTACGTAGTATCAAATTATATAGATTTTTGGACGCTGAATCGAATGAGACCATCGCGGGATCGATAGCTCCATTGGTTCCCGAGTTATCACAGCTTTTGTATCGAATTTGGGAGATTTTCAGAAATTTGACATGAGGGTATAACTCGAGAGTTCTTGGAGCTATAAAAATCGTTCTATACTCATTGGAATGGTCGTCAAACACTCTCTCCAGCTGTACGGTAGGGCAAAAAATTTAGTTTTTAATTTGGAAATTAAGAAAAATAAAATAGATTAAAATTACAATAGTTGCTACGGAATTTTCCCCGATAGTTACCAATCTGTTTTTCGGTTGAAATGTTCACACATGTTTTGAATAATTACTAATCTGAAATGGATAGTCTTCTGAAATTTTATTTGAAGCGAAGGAATAATAAACCACTGTACAATCATTTGCAGCGTTTTTGTTTTAAAAATAAATGCAATCCTATCGACAAATATGTTGATTTATCATTCAATAGTAAACCATTGTAATCGCCTGAAAAAAATTGTTTACCCCCTCAAAATTTGATAGTTTTAAGGCGTGTAGAATCCGAATATTGAATTTTTGAAAATGCTGTCCATCTATCGTCAACACGTTTCTGACAAAACTACAAAAGATAAATTCTTGAAATTTTCACAAAAAATCAATTTCGGTCTGACAATTGCTCAATTTTTTAACCAAATCGTTGACTCCAGTTTAAGGATATTTTCTGAGGGTTTTGAGGCGGTGAAAATTCGTATTTTCTTACTTTTTGTTTCCCTGTTGGGGGGTAGTATAGGTGTACGACAATATCTTGGGGGGGGTAATCATTAGAACTCCATCAATTGGACTTATCAGGCCCAATAAATTTAATTCCTAGAACTCTTCGGCGAAGGACCACCTCGATTTAACCGAGGAAATTAATAGTACCAGAATGTCTGGGCTAATAAGCATTAAACAATTCAGGAACGAAGTCTTGGTTTATTCCAAAGCTTTTGATAATAATTTCTTCCCAATAATTTCTTTAACCTAGCAGTGGCCACTGAAACTACTAATAACACAATGAATTCAGGTTGACTAGGATGATTTAGCTCACCTCAACTAGGGTGCCTTTACTAATTACTCACAGTACGCGTTCTTCGTTATACCAGAGAGCCCGGTAGGTAATCCACAGTTCTCTCACGTCGATGTTCCACGGTGACGAGGTCGGCGCGAGTCGGAGATATCCGGTTCGGTCAGGAAACCTTACGATCCCCTGATCGCGGTCCACCGACGGGAAACTGTCGTCAGTCGGAGGAGAGGGGGCCGCCGAAAGCAGCGAATATAATTATCACCACGAGCGTCGCGGCGAAGACGGCCGCTCGTTCAACCGTTAATAAAGTCGTGTGACTAACGACGTCGACTGTACAGTCGAGACCACCGTTCTGGTCGGGCAGATTGATCGCCTTCTCGATTAAAGGCCGAATCGGTAAGGGCCTCCTGAGACGTCTCTCAGAGAGAATCACCACTGCCGCGGTATGCGACAATCCAACACGTCGGTAGAAAAAATGCGGTAACGCGGTGGTCGATAGAGGTGGTACGGCCGATAATCCACGGGAAAATTGGAGCACAGCCAAAAACGCTGACACGAGATCGGTAGATACGGCACAACGAACAAAGGGAAAAAGCGAGATCCTTTTTGCGAGGTAACTCAATGTTATAAAACGGATGATAACAGGTTATCGAACTATATGGCAGGGTGATGACGAACCTCCATGGTCCCGAAGCGCAGGGGTGGCCGCAGGTCGGTTGACATTTGGGTCAATATACATCATTATTGGACATAGCATAAATTGGGTTCATTATGTTATTAAATTAAGCGCAAGGTTTACAAATATTTTACATCTATTTCTTCGATGTAGGAGAAAACTATTAGAAAATCATAAGTAGGTACTTAAGTGAATAATATAGTGGTTAACCAACTGATCGCTTGGGGCGCTAATTGACCTCTGAATTGAACGATGAGATCAGGGAGTTTATAAGGGGAGGCAAACATGGTAGACAGAATCCGTTCGCGAAATCCGAGAACCGATCATACTCCCCCCGATTTCCCAACGGAGGCTGTCCCTCAAGCATGAATGCTGTCGAGAGCGAGAGGCAGCATCTTGACAGATGGTCTCTTATAGGTGCCAGAGGCCGTGCGAACCGTGACCACTCGCACCACTCCGTCGGCACCGGGGTGGACATCCGAGATGCGTCCGAGGGGCCAATGCGTCGGTGGAGAATTGACATCGCTCAGCAGTACGAGGTCGTTTATCTTGAGGTTGGGCTGATGCTTGTCCCACTTCTGTCGAGCTTGCAGGCTGCTGAGGTATTCTTGCCTCCATCGGCTCCAGAAATACTGCACTCTCTCTCGGAGCCGCTGCCACTGATTGAGGCGTCCAGTGGGGATATCAGTGAAGTCTGCTTCGGGAACTGCAGTTAGGGGTTGCCCAATCAAAAAATGGCCAGGCGTCAAAGCTTCAAGGTCATCGGGGCTGTTGGACAAGGATTGGAGGGGCCTCGAATTTAAAATTGCCTCAATTTTGGCAAAGGCGGTAATTAGTTCGGGTAAAGTGAAAGATTGATGGCCAAACGTTTTGTACAACAGTTCCTTTACCATCCTGATCGAGACCTCCCATCCGCCGCCGAAGTGAGGGGAAGACGGGGGGTTGAAATTCCACTTCACTCCACGGGGTGTGGTGTAGTCGACAAGACGATTCTGAGTCGACTGTAGGGCGAAGAGCTCGATCAACTCTCGGAGGTATCGATCCGTTCCTCGGAAATTAGTTCCCCCATCCGAGAGGAGTTCAGCTGGCCAACCTCTCCTTGAAACAAAGTTATCCAGCGCGTTCAAGAAGGCCTCCACGGACAATCCCATGGCGACTTCCAAATGTATGGATCGGGTTGACATACATATGAAGAGACAGAGGTACGCTTTTTGGACTGCAGCTTTGCGAGTTGAGGCGGTGCGGCACAGAAACGGTCCCGCGAAATCCACCCCAGTGATGAGGAAGGCTCTAGAACAGGTAAACCTGGACTTCGGGAGCTGACCCATGAATGGGATCAACCTGGCCTTCGAAAAACGAGTGCAGACGACGCACTTGTGCCGCAAACTCTTGATTAAGTTTCTGGCACCTGGGATCCAGTAGAGCAGACGAATTGAGGCCAAAAGGGCGGCAGGACCGATGTGATGATTTTGGATGTGATGATGGTTTATGACGAGGTTAGTGTATGGGGATCGCTTAGGCAGAAGAACAGGGTGCTTCTGCTCGAAAGAGATGGGTGCATTGGATAATCGGCCACCGACACGGATCAAACCTTCCGGATCAATAAATATGTTGAGACGGCGAAGTTCGGTGCTGAGCTTGTTAAATGGCTGGGAAAACACTTCTGAATAATAATGGTGCTGCAAGGCTTTCAAGAAACAGCGGTTAGCTCTCTGATATTCGTCCGCTGTCACCGGGCCAAAAATGTGTGTATGATTCGGACGAGCATTCTGGATAAACCGACGGACGTAGGCGATTGTGCGAACGAAACGCGGGAGGCTTGAATGTCGCTTGGCGCAATCAACAAAGGATTGACTGGTGACGTGAGTGAGGAGAGCTTGAGCGGTTTTTTTCATTTCGGGAACTTCTTCCAGCTGCGCGACTGATTCCGGCCATTGATCTCTCGGTAAACGGCACCACTTTGGCCCACTCCACCAGAGGGAATGCCCCTTCAAAGCGGCAGGCGGTATTCCACGCGATCCCACGTCTGCCGGATTATCCACACCCTTGATGTGTCGCCACCAACCAACTTCCGTGTTGGATAAGATTTGTTGCACCCGGTTGGATACAAATATATGCAAAAGGTGGGGTGGAGTGCGAAGCCATGCTAGTACTGTGGTGGAATCAGTGAAACAGTGGACCTCGGTGATCTCCAAACTGTCTCTAAGGTCCTTCAGCGATTCAAGGAGCCGACTAAGAAGTAAAGCACCGCAGAGCTCAAGGCGCGGGACGGTGAGTGTTTTCAATGGTGCCAATTTCGTCTTGGCTTTCATGAGGGTGAGTGTAGCGTTGTCATGGTGAACGGTGCGTAAGTACGCAGTCGCACAGTAACCGTCGGTCGACGCGTCGCAGAAGCAGACGAATTGGCGCAGTGGTGACTTGGGGAAGGCTCTGGGGATGCATGCTTCACTTAGGGCGGGTAATTCTGCAACAAATTGCTGCCATGATCGGCGTATGTCAGGGGGCACTTCCTCGTCCCACTTCAAATTAGACAGCCATGTAAGCTGTAACAACCTCTTGGCGTAAAATATCACCGGGGCCAAGTAACCCAAAGGGTCGTACAAACGGGCGATGGTTGACAGCAGTATACGACGGGTGAAACCTTCTGGCGGTGGGGAGACATCATAGGAGAAGACATCCCGAGTAGGATTCCATTTCATCCCGAGGATTTTAGCGGCTGGAAGATCCTCATCCCCTAGGTACACCGCCTGGTCATCTTGGAACGTGGGGTCGATAAGGGTCGAATGATTAGAGCACCACTTGCTCAACTCAAATCCTCCAAGTCGTAGGAGGTTGATGAGCTCGGTCTTCAGCTGACAAAGATGCGTCGGGCAATCACTACCGGCAGTAATGTCGTCTATGTATGTATTCTTCAAAATCACGGCGGCAGCTTCAGGATATTCTTCTTGGTGGTTGCGAGCGTGCTGTATCAGAGTCCGCTGAGCAAGGAATGGCGAACTCGATAGACCGAAAGTGACAGTGTTCAGCTGGAAATATTTCAACTCTTCCTGTGGTGAGGAACGCCAGAGAATTTGGAGGTAAGGACGATCGTCCGAATTTAGCCAGACCTGTCGAAACATTTTAACAATGTCGCACGTGAAAACATATCGATGGCGGCGAAAGTTGAGGAGGATGTGCGAAATGTCCGCCTGAAGCTTGGCACCGGTATACAGGTGGTCGTTGAGGCTACCAGAAGGGGCGGGAAAGCTGGCGTCAAAGACGATGCGCAATTTCTTAATATCACCGACGGTCTTGAACACGGCATGGTGTGGGATAATGTATTTCGGCGGTTCTTCGGCAAGGCTCAAGTGCCCTAAGGATAAGTAGTCTTCAATTTGAGTGGTGTATTCCTTGCGGAGCTCATCGTCTTTGGCCAATCTCCTCTCCAGGGATCGGAAGCAATTTATCGCCCGGTTAGTGTTCGGAACGATGTTAGGTGGGACCGTACGAAAGGGCAGCGAAACAACGTAACGTCCGTCGTTGGTACGATAATGCGAACTGAGGAAGTGCTGCTCACAATATTCGTCTTCTGGTGAAACCGTAGCGGGGCGAGAAGGCTCTTCGATCTGCCAAAACTTCTCCATGATCGGCGCAAGACTAGAATAGGTTAGTAGGGCAACTGATGAGTGAGGGTAGGACTTCTCAGCATACCGGCCCATGACTGCAAGCCCGAAAACGGTGGGAATCAACCTCGGACCGCTTTCGAGAAGGACAATTGGAGCTCCGGTGACTACATCGGGAAAGAGGTCGGCGCCAATTAAGAACGATATAGGTCCTGGTTTGGTGAATTCCTTATCGCTTAGCTCATAGGACAGGTAGTAGTCCCAGTCTAACGAGCGTAACTCCGTCTGAGGAAGCGGTGGTGTGATTGATGGAACCACGACAGCGTCGGTGCACAGAGGCGGCCCAGTGAGCGTCGGCAGGAAAGTTAAGGTGATTAATCCTTTGAGGCTGCGGACCGGGGTTTGATCCACACCCGTGATGTAGCCGCCGAACGGTCGTGTGGGTAATTTTAATTTCTGGGCGCATTCTTCGGTGGCGAAGGAGTACTGAGAGCCCGGATCCAACACCCCTCGGAATGTAAGTAATCTTCCGGAGTGGCTCCGGAGAGAGGCGGTGACCGTGCCGAGAAGAACACCCGATTCACCGACGGTCGTGGTCCCCGCAAAACTTGAAGTCGGTGGCGTAGCGGGAGCAGAGGTTGGCCCTGGTCGGCCGTTTGGCTGGGGTAGATGTCTTTGGCCGGGGGGAGCGAGCCTGTCATCGGCAACTTCCAAGTGCAGATCTGTGTGATGCCGACGGTTACACTTTTTACAGGTGTAGGACGAGCTGCATTCTGGTGCTTTGTGGTAGACGCTCATACAGTTGGTACAGCCATGGAAGTTCCGCAAGAGCTCCACACGCTCTCGCGGCGATGCGGATCGGAAACGGGAACACGAAACAATTGTATGATTCCCCCGGCACAGAAAACAGGAACGGGTTTTAGAAGGGGTAGCACTATAATTGTTCGACTGTGACGTTGCAGGATTTTCTTGAGTCGAAGATTGACTTCGAGCCATGAGAGCATGTTTTGGAGGAATGTAACGATTCGTTGGACGGGGATGTATTTTTAAACCCAAGGGACGGGCTGAGTTTTGCTCCGTCTTAGGTGGTGTTTGGTGTGTAAAGGTGGAGCTGGTAATGCTCAGAACTTGGCAACGGTTTTGAACAAAATCCCTTAGGGTGGTAAATTGAGGGAACGTTGTCCCGACTATAGATGTTTCAAAGGCTTCCCGAGTGTGCGGATCCAAGCTTCTCAATGCAAGCTCACACAGCAAATATTCCGATAGATCCTGTATTTCCAAATTCCGTAGCGATGCGATACTTTCGCTGACATTTGCAATATACTCTCGTAGTGAATCGGTGGTCGGTCTACCTGAATGAGGTCGATAACTTAAAAACCGGTTCAGGTAGGTGGAGGCCAGTTTTCTTGGATTATCATAGACCTTGAGTAGGGCGGCCCAAGCTATAGGGAAATTCTCCCCGACGGCAGCAATGTGTTTAACACAATCGTAAGCGGGGCCACTCAGGTAGCCCAACAAGTAATGGAATTTTTCTGAGTCGGCAAGAGACTGATCCTCTTTAACTAGGGACACATATAGCTGTTTAAAAGTTGGCCACTGGGTGATATCACCAGAGAAATTCTTTATGTGAATTTTAGGAAGAATGGTTCGACCGGAGAACTGGTGGTTGATAGTGGTATCCAAAGCGCTGGATCCCGCTGCAGTACCGATGTTTCGGGGATTTATTTGTTGGTAATAATGATGAATCTCAAAATAATAATTCGTAATTGTACGGAAGTATTCTTCTTCGGCAGCTGACGGAAATTGATTCGCTGATTCGCCTGTATCATACAAGGCCGCCAATTCTTCCCATTTATCATTGAAATTTTGATAGAAATTCTCCAAGGTTGCAAACATTCCGCGGAAAATCCCGCGATCTGAAGCGGAAGTGACAGCCGAAAACCCTTTGTTACGGATGGTAATGATTTGAGATCCAATAGTTCTAAGTTGGCGATTAACAGCGCGAATCGTCCGAGCGGAAGGCCCATCAGCAGCAACAACCTCATCCGGCATTTTCCCAAATTTGAAGAAGATCCACTCTGAAAGTCGAATAGGGTAAATTAGGCGAGGGGTATTAGGATCAATCGAATAAATCAATTCGTCGAACAAAGTAATGAATTCGTGACCAGAAAATATTAGATTTACGAAAAAATACTTTTTTTCCCAAAATGGAATACGAAAATATCACTATATTATTCACTTCTAAATTACAAGAACCACACAAACAGGTAAAGCAAATATTGGTGCAGTTATACTGCTGATACTTACTAATATGCAATCAATATTCAATAAATTATCACAGCACAGGCGGTGGCGCTTTGGTAGTAAGTAAGTCAGGTGGGACACATCTGACAAGGAAGACAGCCTGATTTGCGGTTGTCAAAATGGACTGATTGATTTAGGTAAACGCTTTTCATCCGGCCCGAAGGACCAAAATGTTTCCCTGTTGGGGGGTAGTATAGGTGTACGACAATATCTTGGGGGGGGTAATCATTAGAACTCCATCAATTGGACTTATCAGGCCCAATAAATTTAATTCCTAGAACTCTTCGGCGAAGGACCACCTCGATTTAACCGAGGAAATTAATAGTACCAGAATGTCTGGGCTAATAAGCATTAAACAATTCAGGAACGAAGTCTTGGTTTATTCCAAAGCTTTTGATAATAATTTCTTCCCAATAATTTCTTTAACCTAGCAGTGGCCACTGAAACTACTAATAACACAATGAATTCAGGTTGACTAGGATGATTTAGCTCACCTCAACTAGGGTGCCTTTACTAATTACTCACAGTACGCGTTCTTCGTTATACCAGAGAGCCCGGTAGGTAATCCACAGTTCTCTCACGTCGATGTTCCACGGTGACGAGGTCGGCGCGAGTCGGAGATATCCGGTTCGGTCAGGAAACCTTACGATCCCCTGATCGCGGTCCACCGACGGGAAACTGTCGTCAGTCGGAGGAGAGGGGGCCGCCGAAAGCAGCGAATATAATTATCACCACGAGCGTCGCGGCGAAGACGGCCGCTCGTTCAACCGTTAATAAAGTCGTGTGACTAACGACGTCGACTGTACAGTCGAGACCACCGTTCTGGTCGGGCAGATTGATCGCCTTCTCGATTAAAGGCCGAATCGGTAAGGGCCTCCTGAGACGTCTCTCAGAGAGAATCACCACTGCCGCGGTATGCGACAATCCAACACGTCGGTAGAAAAAATGCGGTAACGCGGTGGTCGATAGAGGTGGTACGGCCGATAATCCACGGGAAAATTGGAGCACAGCCAAAAACGCTGACACGAGATCGGTAGATACGGCACAACGAACAAAGGGAAAAAGCGAGATCCTTTTTGCGAGGTAACTCAATGTTATAAAACGGATGATAACAGGTTATCGAACTATATGGCAGGGTGATGACGAACCTCCATGGTCCCGAAGCGCAGGGGTGGCCGCAGGTCGGTTGACATTTGGGTCAATATACATCATTATTGGACATAGCATAAATTGGGTTCATTATGTTATTAAATTAAGCGCAAGGTTTACAAATATTTTACATCTATTTCTTCGATGTAGGAGAAAACTATTAGAAAATCATAAGTAGGTACTTAAGTGAATAATATAGTGGTTAACCAACTGATCGCTTGGGGCGCTAATTGACCTCTGAATTGAACGATGAGATCAGGGAGTTTATAAGGGGAGGCAAACATGGTAGACAGAATCCGTTCGCGAAATCCGAGAACCGATCACTTTTTTTGTTGATAAAAGTGTGTATTTGGTGTACATTTACGATGAGTCGAATAAGACCATCGTGAAGTCGATAACTTTTAAGTTTTCGCGTTATCGCAATTTTCGTATTGAATTTTCGAGATTTTCAGCAATTTTGCACGAAGGTATAGCTCTAGAATAATTATACTATTGAAAATAGATGGTCTCAATAATGATTAAAGCAAAGGAAACAAATCATTTGCAGCACAATAATGCATTGAACTATATTACTATTTCTCGCACTCTCGTCCTAATTTCCGATCGTCTTGTGATTCTTTTTTCCTTTTCGAATTCGACTCAAAATCTACAGCTTCCGACGAAAATACTTTTACTCTCTTACCTGGTCTCGTTCTGCCGACGCTTTCGACCGACGACAGTAACGACGTTCTTTCTTTGGCGCGTCTCTTATTAAACAGAACCATCCCGATTCGACGTCCGATTCGAGGGTTGGAACGGCCGACAGTTGACTGACTATCCAAAAGCTACCATCCCCCCCCCCCCCGACTTCCCTCCTTCCGACGTTCGTCCAAGGTCGAACTTCGACTTCAAATCGATGATAGAGTAAGGGCCCATAACTCGCCCCATACCCCTTCTTTCGACCCATGACCATCGTATTTTGTCCCATAAACCTCTTATTTGTGCCCCGTCACCCCTTAACTCTACCAAAAACCTCTTATTTTGGCGAATAAACTCATATTTCACATCATAACATTTTATTTCATTCAGGGGTGTTTTATTACGACAGATAATATCTAATATCGCCCCATGACCCCCCACATTTCGACCTATAAACCACTTATTTTAAACCTATAAACCACTTATTTTAAACCTATAAACCACTTATTTTAAACCTATAAACCACTTATTTTAAACCTATAAACCACTTATTTTACCAAACTATCATCTTACACCATAACAGCACTATTTTGGCACATGGCACCCGCAACGTCTCGCTAGAGCGAAATTGTGAAACGATAAAAATTATTTCAAGACCTTTTCGCCAATTAAATCGAATTTCCTGATACCTAAAAATCCCACTTTTTCAATAAGGCCTTTGATTTTCCGAAAAATGCGTTTATGGAAAATTTCGACCTTTCCGGAACTCACGTTTTCGCGCACTTGTACTCGATTTACTCGAAATATTCCCCTGGGAGTTTGAAATTTTACGATAGCTATTTGTAGATTATTAAATTCTTCAAACGAAAAAGTACAGGAATTCGTTCGTTGGTTGTTTTTAGTAAGAGCTAGAGGGGTTTGAATGTTCAAAAACGATGGTAAGGATTGATTGAGAAACTGGGATGAGGTAATCGAAAAGTTGAACCATGTTCGTCCAATTAGAGCCAACTCACCGGCTGGAAAAATCTTCTTTTTTTTTAATTAGGCCTTCTTTCAAGTTTCATTGCGTTTTACAATTTTATGACCCGGAAATTTTCGCGTTTTTTGGCCTGTTTTTCGCGAATAACTTTTGAACCAACCATTTTTACGTACGTGTATTACTCAGAGACGAGAAAGAGCTATCAAAATCCGACAATTTGGTGTATTAATTGTATTTTTATGTTATGTCCCCGCAGAGCTATTCGCGCTCTTAGAAAACCCAAAACACGTTTTTTTTTTTTTTTTTTTTTTTTTTTTCAAAATTTGCAAACGGAACGTGGCGAAAAGAATTCATAAGTTAAAACTCCAAAAGTATGAAAATCGCAAAAAATTAAAAAAATATTATTAATCGTCAGAATTTGATTGTTTTCATTTTAAATTCGAATTCTACGTTTAATTTCCTTTAGAAAACATCAATTAATCAAATTCGAACGGTACTCTAAGTATTTGCAACGATTTTTCCAAGTTGAAAAACATACAAGTAGTGTAAAAAATATGAAAAACTAAAATTTTTCGTCAAATTTCCGCCGTTATGACGTCAAATTCGGATTCAGCGTTAAATTTCCTAAAAGAATAGCGTTCGAATTCGCTTGAAAACGTAAATTTAATTTTTCACTCTAAACTAGCTCGAAAGTTCGGCCGGTGAATAACTCGATTTACGGAAAATAATTTCTCTGGCGCTGTTTAAATTTTTTTCGCCAAATTTTTTGCTGTGTACGTGTGTAAGGCGTTCAAATGAAGACTCCTGCATAATAAAACAATTGATTCACATGAATTTTGACCCCGAAAAGCACGGTTGAAGTCCAATTTTCGAGCTTTTAAAAACCGATTTTTTTGGACCACTTGCGGATTTTTTTGAGAATTGAAAAAAATCACAAAAATACATCTTGGTAAGATACAACTTCCCTGAAAATTTCAGATTTTTATCTCTATTGGGAGAGGAGTAAAAAATCGTTAAATGATCGGTTCAAGAAAATCGCAGGGGGACCCCTTGGATTTTTTGCGAAAATTTTTTTGACATCGATTTCGCTCAAATTCAGCATAATGATAGTTGATGATATGTATATCAATAATATATGCTCCATTCATTGTTTCTTTCGCACTAAATTGATGAAAAGAACGTTTAAAGTTGAAAAATGTGATTTTTTCGTGTATATTCCAGCAATATTGTTGAATAACGCATAAACGGTTGAAAAATGGATAGGTACATTACATTGGCAAATTGTGGACAGCTAAATTATCTATCTTTTGATATATTCGAACATCTGAATTGACGACTTTTTGTCTGACTTATCCACTGTGCAAGTTGCAAATCTTGGAAAACTTAAAAATTGAAACGTCTACCTTGGCCAAGTTGGAAAACCCAATACCTCTTATTCATGGCCTCTTAATTCTTCCCATACACCTCTTATTTTGGGCTTAAGTGCTCGCTCAGTTGTTATAGTAAACTACTTTTGAAAAAAGAAGCGCTTGAAAAAAAAAATTTTTTTCTTTAATTTTAATGCAAATTTCTCTTTGTATTTCCATATAATATGAAGTTCGGTTCGTTTTCGTCGCCATTTTGTATCTTTTATCAGTGGAATATTTCGATGAGTCATAAAACGATGAAATCACTCGCGCTTCCGTTGGAAATTGAGGGAATTCGCTATCAGCAGTTGACGCTGGCTAGTCAGCATTAAATTATAGTACCTATTTAATTTGTAATGCAAAAATAACATTAATTTTTTTTTTTTTTTTTTTTTTTTTTTTTTTTTTTTTTTTTAATGTCTTTGCTATGGCACACAAACTCGAAAAGCATTATAAAAACCTGTTGTCGCTGGAGATTTTTTTCCATGACACAAAAATCGAAGCCCTGAATAATTCGAAAATTTTATATGTATTCACCTCGCCAATAACTATCCTGTTAACTGTGAGTTAAGGTTATTCATATTTTTTTTTATTATTCAAAGCATTTAATTCAAATTAGGGGAGGGCTGGCGAAGCACATAAAAATATCGCGATATAATAAACAATAAAATAAACTATAGAATAAACGTTAAAATATAGCGATTTAATTAAAATATTGCGAAAAAAATTGCGTCCTTGTACGCAACAATTTTTATTAGTCTTGCGGCATGTAGTCGAGATTGTCATTTAATTAACATTATTTCAGGACGCCGTTCTGCGCGAATTTGTAACACTCACCTTGACGACTTTTGAAAGACCTGTTCACAGGTTTTCGAGGCGGAAGACGGTCGCGAGTTCCGCGCAAAATTGACATTTTGGAAAATGGATTTTTTTTACTCTGCTCAGTCTTTTTCCCTCGCGACTAGATTGTATTGCCACTAAGCTCAGAGCTGCACTGATTCTAGACCGATGGCAGCTCAGGAATCACGCGAGTTAGCTATATCTCCTGTACAACACAACTTCCATCCGAATCCCTCCTTCGTCAACGTTTCCCTTCCGTTATCGTAACAACAAATCGTAAACTCGCGAGGCGATCGATCCGAAAGTTAGTCGCAGTGAAGACGTTCGACTTGGAAAATATTCGGCTCGTAAATGCGGTTTTCTCCGGTCACGAATCGGAAGTGGAGAATTTTTCGTGGGTCGAATCGTTGGCGCATTTTTTCAAAAATGTTTATAAATTATTAATTATTCTATTAATATTCGTTTATTAATTCTAAAACTGCCAACAGAAAAATTAGTAGGTTTTCCCCTCTATCTGTTTTCAGTTTTTAACCGACTTCAAACAAGGAGGAGGTTACTATGGTCGTCTAGCGGGAATTTTTTTTTTTTTCGGTATGTGTTGTCCACCGGCGTTCAGCTCCTGTACGTCCGATCGGGTTACTTTTTTTTTTGTTTGAAAGGGTTACTATCCAGGTAGGTCCCATAATTTTTTCAATTGAGTCCGTCCAGTAGTTACGTCTCCAGACGCGGAGAAACGCAAGAAAACGTGATTTTCGCGAAAAAAGGAAGTTTTGACTTTGCAAGCTTATAACTTCTAGAATACTTGCTTGATTGTTTTGTTTCTGGTGTCATTTTTTTCATAACTAGGGGCTGAGCGCCCCTGGCGGCTGCCGCCGCCCAACCCCCTCAGAGGGGGGCTTCGCCCCCCTCAGCTATCGCGCGCGGTCGGCCCGTCGGAGGGGCTACGCCCCTCCTCTCGGGCCTTACATATTATTACTCGGGGTGTTGTCCTTATCACTCCTATATATAGTATATACTATATTATATACTATATTATATAGTATATTATATAGTATATATAGTATATTATATAGTATATGGTATATAGGTATAGGTATAGGTATGGGTTTAGTAGTTAATTATTTGTGTATGGAGAGTGGGAATCGATAGGTATTATTGTTAGTAGGTAGTACTTAGTAGTTGCTATAATTTGGTATGTTGGTGGTGGAGTTCGAACGTACTTTGTATCATAAAGTATTGGGTTTTTTAACTGGAGCAAAGTAGGAGCAAAATTAGACATAGCAACTGTAAGTTTTCCAAGATTTGTAACTTGCACAGTGGATCACTCAAACAAAAAGTCGTCAATTCAGATGTTTGAATATACCAAAAGATGGGTAATTTAACTGTCCACATTTTCCCAATGTAATGTACCTATCCATTTTTCAACCGTTTTTGCGTTATTCAACAATATTAGTAGACTATACACGAAAAAATGACATTTTTCAACTTTAAACGTTATTTTCATCTATTTAGTGCGAAATAAACAGAGAATGAACCATATATTATTGATATACACATCATCAACTATCATTATGCTGAATTTGAGCGAAATCCATTTCAAAAAATTTTTCGCGAAAAATCCAAGGGGTACCCCTGCGATTTTTTTCAACCGCACAGTTAACGATTTTTTACTCGTCTCTCAATACAGATAAAAATCTGAAATTTTTAGGAAAGTTGTGTCTTACCAAGATGTATTTTTGTGATTTTTTTTATTTCTCAGAAAAATCTGCAAGTGGTCCAAAAAAATCGGTTTTTGAAAGCTCAAAAATTGGACTTTAACCGTGATTTTCGGGGTCAAAATTAATGCGAATCAATTGTTTTATTATGCAGTAGTCTTCATTTGAACGCCTTACACACGTACATAGCAAAAAATTTGGTGAAAAAAATTTAAACAGAGCCAGAGAAATTATTTTCCATAAATCGACTTTTTCGCCGGCCGAAATTCCGAGCTCCGCTGGCATCGGTAATAGTGAAAAATTAAATTTTCGTTTTAAAGCGATTTTGAAAGCTATTCTTATAGGAAATTTAACGCTGAATCCGAATATGACGTTAAAACGGCGGAAATTAGTCGGCAACCATCAGTTTTTCCAGGTTTAATACACGCCATTCCTACGTTTTTCAACTTTGAAATTCCGTAGCAAATACTTACAGTCCTGTTCAAATTTGATTAATTAATGGTTCCTACAGGAAATTAGACGTAGAATCCGAATTCAAAGTGAAAAAAATCAAATTCGAACGATTAATAATATTTCTCGAATTTTTTTCGTTTTTCATACTTTTGAAGTTTCAACTTTGGGATTTTTTTTCATCACGTTCCCGAAACGGGACAGATTAGGTGCTGTGGAAGGAAATGTAGGAAATTTAACGTAGAATTCATTAAAAATACGAAAATGGCTAGCGTATATGATAGCTTTCGAGGAATATTCCACTTTATGTCAAAAAACGTGTTTTGACTTTTCTTCAAACGTTAATAGCTCCGCGGGGACATAACATAAAAATATAATTAAATACACCAAATTGTAGGATTTTGATAGCTCTTTCTCGCCTCTGAGTAATATACCTATGTAAAAGTAACCGGTTCAAAAGTTATATGCGAAAAACATGCAAAAAAACGCAAAAAATCGTGTCATAAAACTTTAAAGTGCAATAAAATTTGAACAGAGGCCTAATAAAAAAAAAGAAGATTTTTTCACACGATCAGTTTGTCTCAATTGAACGGCACTATGACCAAAATTTGATTACCTATTCCCAGTTTCTCAATCAATTGGATACCCAAGATTTTTTTACGTCCTCTTCGGGCCGCTCTAGCTCCGGCAAAAATCGATCAACGAACGAATTCCTGTACTTTTTCGTTTAAAGAATTTATCCATGAACAAAATGCGCTCATAAAATTCAATCGCGTTGTGAGAATTTTTCGAGAAAAACGCGAAAAACTGCAAAAAAACGTGGTTTCGAAAAAGCTCAAATCTTGACATTTTCCTCCCTCTCGAAAAATCAAGGTCCTAAATCAAAATTTCAAAGGTTTTTCACCGTATCATTTTCAAAATGCTAAACGAATATAGTGCCAAATTAATTTTATCTCTTCACAATTTTTTTTAAATGCATGACGATTTTTCAAAAAGAAAATTTGAAATTCCGACTTTGGATCGCTATAGCTCCGCGGGGGTTGAACCAAACTTAACAATCGCAATTACAAAAATGTTCGAAATTTATCCGACTACAACTTTGCAATTCCCTTAGTATATGTAAAAAATAATAGTTTGACCGCTACGTCGCCCGAAAGCCCGAATTCCTGAAAAGCGACTTTTCCCAAAAACGACGTTTTTCGATACATTTCGAATTTTTAAAAATTTTCAGAGGCGAAATAAAAAATTCTGAAGGTTTTTCAGCCGATGGCCTTAAATTCTAAGCATCCCCTATTTTTTTCATTCAAATCCTTCCAGCCAGTTCTTCAATCAATCGTATCCCTCTCCTCCTCCTCGTTTTGTAGTTTTATATATATAGACTAGGGGCTGAGCGCCCCTGGCGGCTGCCGCCGCCCAACCCCCTCAGAGGGGGGCTTCGCCCCCCTCAGCTATCGCGCGCGGTCGGCCCGTCGGAGGGGCTCCGCCCCTCCTCTCGGGCCTTACATAAACAACTCGGGGTGTTGTCCTTATCACTCCTATATATAGTATATACTATATTATATAGTATATATATAGTATAGTATATAGTATAGTATAGTACATAGTATAGGTATAGGTATAGTATAGGTATGGGTATAGATATAGGTATGGGTTTAGTAGTTAATTATTTGTGTATGGAGAGTGGGAATCGATAGGTATTATTGTTAGTAGGTAGTACTTAGTAGTTGCTATAATTTGGTATGTTGGTGGTGGAGTTCGAACGTACTTTGTATCATAAAGTATTGGGTTTTTCAACTGGAGCAAAGTAGGAGCAAAATTAGACATAACGACTGTAAGTTTTCCAAGATTTGTAACTTGCACAGTGGATAACTCAAACAAAAAGTCGTCATTTCAGATGTTTAAATACACCAAAAGATAGGTTATTTTACTGTCCACATTTTCCCAATGTAATGTACCTATCAATTTTTCAACCGTTTTGGCGTTATCGAACAATATTAGTAGAGTATACACGAAAAAATCACATTTTTCAACTTTAAATGTTATTTTCGTCTATTTAGTGCGAAAGAAACAAAGAATGAACCATATATTATTGATATACACATCATCAACTATCATTATGCTGAATTTGAGCGAAATCTATTTCAAAAAAATTTTCGAGAAAAATCCAAGGGGTACCCCTGCGATTTTTTTCAACCGAACAGTTAACGAATTTTTACTCCTCTCTCAATACAGATAAAAATCTGAAATTTTTAGGAAAGTTGTGTCTTACCAAGATGTATTTTTGGTATTTTTTTTATTTCTCGGAAAAATCTGCAAGTGGTCCAAAAAAATCGGTTTTTGAAAGCTCAAAAATTGGACTTTAACCGTGATTTTCGGGGTCAAAATATATGCGAATCAATTGTTTTATTATGCAGGAGTCTTCATTTGAACGCCTTACACACGTACATAGCAAAAAATTTGGTGAAAAAAATTTAAACAGAGCCAGAGAAATTATTTTCCGTAAATCGACTTTTTCGCCGGCCGAAATTCCGAGCTCCGCTGGCATCGGTAATAGTGAAAAATTAAATTTTCGTTTTAAAGCGATTTTGAGAGCTATTCTTATAGGAAATTTAACGCTGAATCCGAATATGACGTCAAAACGGCGGAAATTAGTCGGCAACTATCAGTTTATCCAGGTTTAATACACGCCACTCATACGTTTTTCAACTTTGAAATTCCGTTGCAAATACTTACAGTACTGTTCAAATTTGATTATGTGATGATTCCTACAGGAAATTAGACGTAGAATTCGAATTTAAAGTGAAAACAATCAAATTCGAACGATTAATAATATTTTTTGAATTTTTTTAGTTTTTCATACTTTTGAAGTTTCAACTTTGGGATTTTTTTTCGTCACGTTCCGGAAACGGGACAGATTAGGTGCTGTGGAAGAAAATGTAGGAAATTTAACGTAGAATCCAGTAAAAATACGAAAATGGCTAGCGTATATGATAGCTTTCGAGGAATATTCCACTTTATGTCAAAAAACGTGTTTTGACTTTTCTTCAAACGTTAATAGCTCCGCGGGGACATAACATAAAAATATAATTAAATACACAAAATTGTAGGATTTTGATAGCTCTTTCTCGCCTCTGAGTAATATACCTATGTAAAAGTAACCGGTTCAAAAGTTATTTGCGAAAAACATGCGAAAAAACGCGAAAAACCGGGTTATAAAATTTCAAAGCGCAATAAAATTTGAACAGAGGCCTAATTAAAAAAAAGAAGATTTTTCCAGCCGGTGAGTTGGCTCCAATTTGACGAATATTGTTCAACTTTTCGATTACCTATCGCCAGTTTCTCAATCAATCCTTACCCTCTTTTTTGAACATTCAACTTTGAGCCCCTCTAGCTCGTACTAAAATCTATCAACGAACGAATTCTAGTACTTTTTCGTTTAAAGAATTTAATAATCTACAAATATCTGTAGTAAAATTTACAGCTCCAATGAGAATATTTCGAGTAAATCGCGATCAACTGCGGAAAAACGTGTGTTCCGAACGGGTCGAAATTTTACATAAACGTATTTTACGACGAATCAAAGGCCTAATTGAAAAAAGTGGGAAAAGTGGGTATCAGGAATTTCGATTAAATTGACGAAAATGTAATAAAATAATTTTTATCGGTTCACAATTTTTCTCTAGCCGTGAGAGTTTTTTTAAAACGAAATTTCAAAGTTCCGACTTTGGACGGCTATAGCTCCGCGGGGGTTGAACCAAAATTAACAATTGCAATTAGAAAAATGTCGGAAATTTAACCGGCTACAACTTTGCAATTCACTTAGTATATGTAAAACCTGATAGTTTGGCCGCCAGGTCGTCCGAAAGTCGAAATTCCGCGAAACGGACTTTTCCCAAAAACGACGTTTTTCGATACATTTCGAATTTTTTTTCAAAACAGGGGGCAAAAATCGAAATTCTAAGATTTTTTCAGCCGATGGCCTTAAATTCTAAGCAACCCCTATTTTTTTCATCGAAATCCCTCCGGCCAGTTCTTCAATCAATAGTATCCCTCTCCTCCTCCTGGTTGTGTAGTTTTATATATATAGATAGATAGACAACCGAACAGTTAACGATTTTTTACTCGTCTCTCAATACAGATAAAAATCTGAAATTTTTAGGAAAGTTGTGTCTTACCATGATGTATTTTTGTGATTTTTTTTATTTCTCGGAAAAATCTGCAAGTGGTCCGAAAAAATCGGTTTTTGAAAGCTCAAAAATTGGACTTTAACCGTGATTTTCGGGGTCAAAATAAATGCAAATCAATTGTTTTATTATGCAGGAGTCTTCATTTGAACGCCTTACACACGTACATAGCAAAAAATTTGGTGAAAAAAATTTAAACAGAGCCAGAGAAATTATTTTCCGTAAATCGACTTTTTCGCCGGCCGAAATTCCGAGCTCCGCTGGCATCGGTAATAGTGAAAAATTAAATTTTTGTATTAAAGCGATTTTGAAAGCTATTCTTATAGGAAATTTAACGCTGAATCCGAATTCAACTTCAAAACGGCAGATTTTTGACGACAACTATCAGTTTTCCCATTTTTAGAACAACGCCGTTTTTATGTTTTTCAACTTCAAAATTTATTGCAGTACTTTTCAATACTATTTCATTATTCATTCATACAGGAAATTAGAGATGTAGGTTTGTAATATTCTCCAAGTTTTAGCCTTAGTAGACATAGGAACTCTTAGTTTTCAAGATTTGTAAGTTTCACATTAGATTACGTTAACAATAAGTCGTCAATACAGATGTTTCAGATGTTTTCCTATTCTATCAAAGTTCTCACCTGAATATAAAGGCTGTGCCTGTTACAAAATTACTTTCCTTAGCAATTAACCTAATTAAATGAAAATAATGGAACGTTAGGTATGAAAATGATATCGATGGTAATTGCATACCAATTTATTAATAATCACATTGAGCTTGTTTCGAGAAATAAGATAAGTAAAATCCAATCAAGAGTAGCAATTCATAATATTTATTAATAATCACATTGAGCTTGTTTCGAGAAATAAGATTAGTAAAATCTAATCAAGAACAGCAATTTATAATAGTTTCATTTTTTATAATAGTTTCATTTCCACCAAGTATTTGGTTTTCCATTGATGACTTGGTTGTTGACCCGACATGATTGCGTTTGTTGTTTTGCCTTTCCTGTATGACTGTATCCTGGAAAACGAAAAGCAAACTATTTAGAGGCAAAGTACACATCGCAATATTTCTCTCGCTTCCACAGTGTATTTTCTTCATAAGCATAGTGTTCTTTTAACGTTATTCTTTTAAAGTTCCTTTTTTCATGTACACATCATAATACACTCACCATTCACTGTCAATTCCAGCTTGATTAGCAGTTCTTCCAAGGCGCTGAGTTGAATTCGTTTACAATAATGGTGGTTGACGTCTGCTGCTTATTTCCTTTTGCTTATCATTAGGTTTGTTTCTCCGTACCCTTGTTATTTACATCCGGCATCCTATGCTGAAAATAATCACTATCGAATTAGAGTAGTATCAAATTCTGTGATCAAATAAATAAGCGTATCTTCAATTAAAAAAAAGGACTTATGACTTATTCCAAGAAAAGTAGAATTAATTTGGAAACGCTCACCGCAGTTATCGCTTTTGACTGTTTGTTTTTGCTTTAGTTTTTTTGTTTTTTTTTTATAGTGGAAAACTCTTCATAGACAACTCAGGCAAGGGTCCGCACTCAACCTGAAGTGTGGGACTGCACCCACTAAAAAACCACTTTTCGTCCAGAGGAGTTCATCTTCTCTTCTTTCTTCATTCCTTGTGATCTCCTGAAGTACCTAGAGAAAAAAAAATATTAAAAAAAATTACCAACTTTATTGTCTACAAAATTCTTCTTTTTCTTATTAATTTAAAAAAACCGCACCTTCTCTTCTTGGTCTCGTCTCTCCATTCCTCCTCTTTCTTCGGCAGCTATTCCTCCGATGCTCCTCTTCTTGCTTCTGTAATTGGTGCTGTAATTGGGTGTGCTTGTGTGTGTGTGTGTGTTTGTGTGTGGCATTATTTTTGGCTCTCATAATGAAAAAAGTCACTAACTAACCATTGATGTTGAGGATTTCAATATATGTTGAAAAAAGAGAGAAAAAGCAAAGAAATTGTTAGCAAAAGGACAAAAGGATTGATTACGTATTAGAGAAGTTCATTGTAAACTACATTTTTTGTGAATGGTTCGTTGTCGACTATTTTAGAATCTAATAGCAAAATTTTCAGACTATCGGAATTTCGAACCCTGCTTAATGCGACGTAAAGCTGCCCATGACTAAAAACGTTGTCCCTTAAATCAACCCCTACTAAATCCAAAGTTTGCCCCTGACTTTTATTGATTGTCATTGCGTATGCTAACCTAATCGGAAATTGTTTGCGCGTAACCTCCATACCCGTTCGACCTACTTGGAATGAAAAATTTATTCTAGGTATAATTACAGTTTCTACCCTCCCAGGAATTTCTACCTCGATAATGAAACGCGACGCAGCCCTGAGAATGACTTTAGTGCCGTTGACCAATTTATTCTGAAAACTAAGGTTCCTAGTCAAAAGGAGAACGCAGCCAATTTTCACCTGAAGGTCGTGATCAGGAACTCCGGGATGGCTGATGGAATTTAAAAGTTCAGCCGGAGCGAAAGCATGGTCGTCCGTTGAACTGCAGCTATCGGCGCTTAACAGATGGATAATATCGCCACGACATCGCTTGAGTACGATGTTGTTGATCTCCTTAATATTGGCGTTTGTCCCCGATAAAACTGCTCGTTGACAGCAAGTTTTCGAATCTTGAAGAATCGATTCGGGGTAGACGAAATCTATTAGTTCGCTCAATTGTAAAACGAATGAAATCCCTTGAAGGGAAATTAAAGATTCGTCCTCATTGAGCTTGATCTCTGGAACCTTCCCTTCTCCGACTGACAAAACAAATGTTGAAAACTCATGGTCGGCGATTGATCGTTGTTGAGAAGTTAACCGGAAAGTGGTTACTTTACTCCAAAATGGTGACGATTTGACGGAAGCGCGAACTACGTCGTTCCGTGTACCTAATTCAACTATTGGTGGAATCTGACGAAAATCTCCAGCAAAAATTATTGTTTTACCTCCAAAAAGTGAAGGTCCTCTAGTTTGATTCAAATCGTTTAATGTTGTATTGACTGTATCGAGGAGATTTTTATGACAGGTGGAGATTTCGTCCCAGATAATTAAATTTGACTGCCTTAGAAGTTCAGCCCTTTGGCTAGTTATTGAAATGTTAGCCGCCGTTCCCCTTTCAGGATTTAACGGCAGCTTGAAAAGACTGTGAGCAGTTGTCCCTCCTTCGTAATTTAATGCGGCAATCCCAGTGAAAGCGCAAGGGAGAACAATTTTGCCTTCGCTCCTCAATTTGGATGCGATGACGTTCAAAACTAAAGTTTTACCGGTTCCTCCAGGACCGTCTAAGAAAAAACAATTTTGAAATTTATTTGGAGTTTCAACTGCTTTCAAAATACTATCAGCAAATTCTTTTTGGGCAGTATTAAGCAACGGATACCAGTGATTGAAAAATTCTAAGCAAGTATTTTGATCGTAAAGGTTCCGTTCGCGGAAAACTTCTGACGTATCATCGCTAACAACCCTTAAACCCATATCTGCAAGCGATCGACCGTGAGTCCTCAACATGCGATCGATTTCGATTAGAGCCTTAACTTCGGCAATTTCGACATTGTCGTCATATTGCCGAAGATAATCCTCGATCAAGTCGCTAAGAAAATTTTGCCAGAGGATTTGAGCGGGAGCGCCGAAAATAATCAATGTTAAGAAAAACTGCCTTAAACCTCGGCCAGTTTTGAAATTTCGGGCTTCCCTCATAGCAACCATGTACTCATCCTCGTCGTCTAAAAGTCCCCTAGCTTTGGCGGCTTCCTGAAACGTAGGATACAATACTCCATCGACAGTTCTCAAGTCGTCGAAACTACCAGCTGGAAAACTGAGGAGTAGCATGCGAACAAAGAAAACCTCACCTAACGACGGGGAAATGAAGTGGATTCGAGCTACACACTCGCCCCTTTGGCGAGCGTAAACGTATTTACCCGATTGGTGCCGAAACACTTGGATTTTTTTGCTTTTAGGAGGATTATTTTCAACGAAATATCTCTCGTAAAAATCCAAGTACGTCAGCGAATCTAAAACCGGATCGATCGGCCTGTCAAGGTACAGTTGTAACCTTGATATCGATCGATCCACAGCCTGGCGTTCACGACCCGGAAGGTGTAAAACCATATCTTGATTGGGAAGATGAACCGGCAGAGCGAGAACAGTCGGCCTGCAACTCCTAACATCAAATTCGTAGAAACGCCAAATGGCTTCAGAAGCGGAAATGTAGCGGTAGTTTTCATAATCTGCAATTTCGTCTATAATTTGATCACCCTGATCAGTATTGCTTCCAACCACCGCTGCTCGAGACATGTCCGTCCCTTTGTGGACATATTTCATCAAATACGCTATCGTTTTGCTGGATGTAGCGATTTCCAAGTTCGCATGACAATCCATGATAAGAAGGATAGCGGGATTATATGGAACGACGTCTGAATCTGTAACCTCACGAAGTTGTTGCGTGCGACCGACTTGAACCTCGACAATTTCGTTGCACGGCCTTTTGTAGATAATGTATCCCCGGCTATCCGTAAAAGTGGATGCATTCTGGGGTTTGGGATACATTTTAGTGCATTTTTTAGTTTTCTCGTCCATACATACTGCATTTAGATTGGCAAGGCCGCATTTGTTATGAAGCATGTGCGAAGTCACAGCATTCCGCAGCCTGCCTTGCGCTTCATCTACTGGAGGTATCGTCGCTCTGACAACTCTGTCAATATCGTCAGCGACTTTTGGTCCACCTCCCCTAACCCTAAAAGCGATGTGGGCGTGTGGGAGTCCCCGTTTCTGGAACTCAATCACGTGTAGAATGAATTCTACAGGCCCAAACATTTTTCCTGAATTAATCAAGTTGAGAAGATGGTCCAACTTGATTTTAAAAACCCTATCGCACAAATCAGGACGGTCTTTGACGTGTTCTCCGGGATTCAAACTCTGGCGAATTTCCTCCCAATTGGGATTACACGTGACCGTCAAAAAATAGCTCGGTTGGCCTTTTCGATGAACGACAGCCATAGCGTTATGATACTGCACCTGCATGTATCTCGGGCCGTGAGTAAAACTACTCGGAAGATAAATACGGCCGGCGACAACTCCGCCCTGGCCAGAAATGGTTTCGTCCAACTCTTGGCGCGTTCCAATGCGCATAACAATATTTTGGTTATGCTTAATGAAATGCAGCCTTTCCTCTTCTGTTCTCGCCCACGAATCAACCATGTATTCTTGAGACAGCCTTCTCAAGAACGTGAATCGAGGCTCGGACAGAAGTAAAAATCGATAATACCTAGCCTGTGTTATTTTCTTGCCCTGACTATTTTTTAAATCTGGAGACCATCCCACAGTCCCATGAGGAAAGATTATGGGATACTGCAAACACTCGTACGCAGGGTCGAGATAGTGGATGGTCTGGGGATTTCGATTTCCCACTTTCCAGATCGCCACCTGTCTCGGCTCGGCATCCAGGCCGAACCTAATGACAGCAGCTATTTCGTTAGACGTTGGCATGTCACCCAACACGTTACCGTGGGTTTGCCTGGACGTCCGTTCGAAAACTAAATGCGCCGTTTCGTCTGCTTCCCTATTAAGTTGCCTGATTTGACCTACAAACGGATTGACTGCGATAAGAAACGATTCTATTTCTCTCAAAACTGACTTATCTAACTTACGGTCTTCGGCAAGTCTAACCCTTTCGATATTATCTTCTATCCAAAGTCGCGTGTTATTAGTGGATCGGTTGTAATTTAAGTCAAAAATTCTATGATAAACCCGACCTTGAA
This sequence comes from Tupiocoris notatus, assembly GCA_037159825.1. Lineage (NCBI taxonomy): Eukaryota > Metazoa > Arthropoda > Insecta > Hemiptera > Miridae > Tupiocoris > Tupiocoris notatus. Next base: position 987,946 of record JASJUZ010000032.1, on the reverse strand, counting down.
CTTTTACAAAAGATATCCCCGACCTGGGCGCGTTTCTAACAGAGACCGAAGTTCCGATAGCAGAAAAAGCAAAGAGGTTATTATACGGCCTAGCATGTTCAAGAAATTTAGAATTTTTATAGAAACTAATTGAATCTATCGATGGAAGTTTTGGTAAGTTATTTTCCCCGTTTTTCCCGCAACACCAAGATAATTTACCCCGTTCTTCTTCAAACAAAGCCGCATCACAAAATTGGCAATGGTGGGTAGTTTGTGATTTTAACGAAGCGGGGTTTTTAAAGTTGTAAATTTTTATTATGTTTAGATCTTTTCCGCTTCGGTCTCCAATGCAAGTGAATTTACGTAAAGTTTTTGTTATTAAACGGCTTTGAGTATTAAATCTATGATGAGAATCAGCAACTTTTTCTAAATTTTTATCAACATATTTTTTTCTAGAATCTGCAACACGATCAGGATGGGATTCAATATATTGTGTCCTAGAATCAGTAACTCGCTCTGGGTGTGTGTCTGTGTACTGTGAGCGGGAATCGGCGATTTCATTCACGTGGAGATCGGAATACTTACGTCTTGAGTCAAGCAGCTGGTCTGGCATTTTAGTTTTGTACCGTTTTTTAGTTTCAGAAACTATTTCCTTAAGGGATTTTTCAGTAGTTTTCCGAGCCCCACGCTTTGAAGGCCTACCACGCTTACCTATCGATGGGCTCTTTTGACGGAGAGAATCTTCCATGTTCCCAGGAGTGGAAATTGAACGTGATTTCTTTTTTATTGGAGAAAGTGTCGAAGATAATGTGCTTTCGATAGAGGATATATGAAGACTTTCTAATGAACAAAAAGATTCTTCCGGCAAAAGGAATGCACCCATGTTGTGTGGTTGTGTAGAATCTAATTCACTATGTGTCTTGTTGTTGGATTTTTCAATAACTCGCTTTTTAGGCCTACCTCTGTGATTTCTACTCGATTCTGGTTGAACAGTTTGAAAAACTGGCTCCGATTCACTTTCGTCAACCACGATTGCGACAGTCAGCCTGAGTATTTCATACGGGCTATTATCACGATTGTGGTTGACCAAAAGTAAAAATGCGAGATCGTTCAAACTGTTGCAACTGAAAAACCTAGCAAGCCCTCTAGTTGAATCATAACTCCCGTATTCGTTAACAGGATGAGGATCGAATAAATAATATATTGAATTGGAAGACCAAAAAGAGACAGTAAGATTATGACATGTAAACAAATAGCCTTCGTTTTCGAGGAAAGGCCTCTCAATAGAAAAAAAACAGTCATCGAGCTTTTGAATTAATGATAGCAGCGCTACGTCTGCATTGTTAATAGAATCTCTAACCATTAAAATTGGTTGACCTTCAGGCCATATAGTGGTTTCTTTTTTTATTTTAAAAATTTTCCTACTCCCCACTTGAACGTAACTACCAATGTCTTCCAAGGATAAGAATTGATGCGATCCTCTCCAATTATTATAAAACCTATCGCCCTCTATTAGAATCTGGTCAATTTGTGCAGAACAAACAAATTGACGCGAATGGTTTGAAATGGAATGCACGATCGAAATAACGGAGTTCGCTACACATTGTTTGTTCCTTGAATGTATCGAAAATTGTGTGGAAGCTTGAGAAAAATTACCTGCAACTAAGCAATTGACTGTGTGTGCTTGAGAATGGAGCTCGGAATCCGTATTGGGACGATTTGAATCTGTAATACTATATTTTTTATTTCGATAGTTTTTTTTTGCATCAGCTACAATTGTTTTACGTGATTTATCAGACGTCTTCCGAGCTCCACGTTTCTTAGGTCTTCCTCGTTTATTTGAAACATTTGTGTCAGAACTAATGATTTCCAAAGGTGTCGCTATTCCCTGAGGTGTCGAAGGGGCCTCACTATCTTCATTTAAAGAGATGATAGTCAGCCTAATTATTTCGAATGGACTATTATCCCGATCGTGGCCGATCAAAAGTAATTTTGCCAAACTATTTAAACTATCGCATCTAAAAAATCTAGCAACCCCCCAAATAGAATCCGATTCCCCAAATTGATTCACTGAATGTGGATCAAATAAATAGTAAAAATCTCCCGACATCCAAAAGGAAACAGTTCGATTGTGAGCTGTGAACAAAAACCCCTCATTTTCCTCAAAAAGAGAGTCAATCGAATGGAAACAAAAATTTAGTTTATCGATAAACGATTCAATTACTATGTCTCTATTGCTAAAAATATCCCGAGCCATTAAAAGCGGTTGTCCTTCAGGGAAAAGCAAAGTGCTTTTAACAACACGATAAATTTCCCTAGTACTTATCTGGATAAATTCGCCTATTTCCTCCATTGCTAAAAATGTGTGAAAACGCCTCCAACTATTATAAAAATAATCCCCCTGTATTAGAATTTGGTCAATTTGTTCAGCAGAAACAAATTGACGCGATTGATTAGTTAAAGAATGAACAACGGCTAGAACTGAGTTTGCCATACATTGACTGTTTCGTGAGTGTGAAGAAAATAATAAGCTATCTTGCGAAAAATTTCCCGCGGCTAAACAATTTACATTATCCATGATTAAGCACAGTAATGAAATTAAGTATTAGTAGGAACAAATAAGTGAATGTGTAAAAAAATCAAAATAATAAAGAATATGAACATGTATATGTTGAATAAGATATGTATAGAAGTATTTCGAAAGTAGAAATCTGTAACAGAACAAAGAGAAAAAGTGAAAAAAAGAGTGAAAACTCAACTACCATCCTCAAAATTCAGAATGAGAGATTATATTACGACTTACCTCAATTGAATTGAGAACTCCTCATAAAATGATTTTGAAAAATGTAACACCAAATGCAAGAAAAGCGCAGTGAATTTCTTCAGATGTAGCAGCTAACGCAACTGGTTGGGCGTTCGAATCGAACTGTGATGAATTTTACGATTCCTTCTAGGACCTCCCGCTGTAAGATTGCTGAGGGGGGTTTCATGAACGCACAGGGCGCGACTTGTCGTTACGGACTCTTATCTCAGTACGTGGAAATATGTCTGTTTGAGACCGGTTGAATCTCGCATCATCAGCAATGACCAATTCCTGAATAAGCCGAAGTCCCATAAGCCGAGGCCTACGAACTAATTTTAACCGGTCGACTCCTAATCGTTCTTCCAAGAAGATAGTCAGGATGTCAACGGTTTTCGTTTTATAATTATTAACGATCCCTCAAAGATTTAGCAGAAATGAGCACTCAAACTTATCAGATTAACCAACGTTCGTAAATAAAATTTTCGATAACTTCGACAAAAAGTCGTCAATTCAGATGTTTGAATATACCAAATAATTGGTAATTTAACTGTCTACGTTTTCCCAATGTAATGTACCTATCCATTTTTCAACCGTTTTTGCGTTATTCTACAATAATAGTGAACTATTCACGAAAAAATGACATTTTTCAACTTTAAACGTTATTTTCATCTTTTTAGTGCGAAAGAAACAAAGAATGAACCATATATTATTGATATACACATCATCAACTATCATTATGCTGAATTTGAGCGGAATCCATTTCAAAAAATTTTTCGCAAAAAAACCAAGGGGTACCCCTGCGATTTTTTTCAACCGGACAGTTAACGAATTTTTACTCGTCCCTCAATACAGATAAAAATCTGAAATTTTTAGGAAAGTTGCGTCTTACCAAGATGTATTTTTGTGATTTTTTTTATTTCTCGGAAAAATCTGCAAGTTGTCCAAAAAAATCGGTTTTTGAAAGCTCAAAAATTGGACTTTAACCGTGATTTTCGGGGTCAAAATAAATGCGAATCAATTGTTTTATTATGCAGGAGTCTTCATTTGAACGCCCTACACACGTACATAGCAAAAGATTTGGTGAAAAAAATTTAAACAGAGCCAGAGAAATTATTTTCCGTAAATCGAGTTTTTCGCCGGCCGAAATTCCGAGCTCCGCTGGCATCGGTAATAGTGAAAAATTAAATTTTTGTATTAAAGCAATTTTGAAAGCTATTCTTATAGGAAATTTAACGCTGAATCCGAATATGACGTCAAAACGGCGGAAATTTGACGACGAACATTAGTTCTCCCCGTTTTTAGTACTACACGGTTCATGTTTTTCAACTTTGAAATTCCGTAGCAAATACTTACAGTACTGTTCAAGTATGATTTACTAACGATTCTTACATGAAATTAGACGTAGAACTCGAATTCAAAGTGAAAACAATCAAATTCGAACGATTAATAATATTTCTCGAATTTTTGTCGTTTTTCATACTTTTGAAGTTTCAACTTTGGGATTTTTTTTCATCACGTTCCCGAAACGGGACAGATTAGGTCCTGTGGAAGAAAATGTAGGAAATTTAACGTAGAATCCATTAAAAATACGAAAATGGCTAGCGTATATGATAGGTCTCGAGCTATATTCCACTTTATGTCAAAAAACGTGTTTTGATTTTTTTTCAAACGTTAATAGCTCCGCGGGGACATAACATAAAAATATAATTAAATACACCAAATTGTGGGATTTCGATAGCTCTTTCTCGCCTCTGAGTAATATACCTATGTAAAAGTAACCGGTTCAAAAGTTATATGCGAAAAACAGGCAAAAAAACGCAAAAAACAGGGTCATAAAATTTCAAAGCGCAATAAAATTTGAACAAAGGCCTAATAAAAAAAAAGACGATTTTTTCACCCGATCAGTTTGTCTCAATTGAACGGCACTATGACCAAAATTTGATTACCGTGCCCCAGTTTCTCAATCAATCGGATACCCACGGTTTTTCGACTTTCACTTCGAGCTTCTCTAGCTCCGACTAAACTCAACCGACGAACAAATTCTTGTACTTTTTCGTTTAAAGAATTTAATAATCTACAAATATCTGTAGTAAAATTTACAGCTCCAATGTGAATTTTTCGAGAAAACCGCGAATAACTGCGGAAAAACGTGTTTCCGAAACAGGTGAAATTTGCACATAAACCTCCCCCAAGAAAAATCCGAGGCTTAAATCGAAAATCGACTATTTTTTCGCCGTATCATTTTCGAAATGCTAAACGAATATAGTGCCAAATTAATTTTTTTTTTCGAAATGCGGCGTCGAGTCGAGAGCGTTTTTTTGCATCGGATTTTTCAAGTTTCGACTTTGAATCGCTATAGCTCCGCGGAGGTGTCAGCAAACCTAACATTTGTAATTACAAAAATGTTGGAAATTTAACCGACTACAACTTTCCAATTCACTTGGTATATGTAAAAGTTATTAGTTTAACCGCTAGGTCGTCCGAAAGCTCGAATTCCTGAAAAGCGATTTTTTCCAAAAACGACGTTTTTCGATACATTTCGAATTTTAAAAAATTTTCAAGGTCGAAAATGGAAAATCGGCGATTTTTTCAGCCGATGGCCTTAAATTCTAAACATCCCCTATTTTTTTCATCCAAATCCCTCCGGCCAGTTCTTCAATCAATCGTATCCCTCTCCTCCTCCTCGTTTTGTAGTTTTATATATATAGATTTATCTGCCTACAAGGGCCTAGCTTCAATTTTTCGTTCAGCATTCTAATATAGCGTGTAGAGAAGAAAGTGTAACAAAAAACGTGATGCCGATTTTCACTTTTTTGAGGTTTTTCGAGCACCGTTCCCAACCACGTCGAGAAAAAAAATATGAACACTCAATATGCTCATATTTATTTGTAACCATCGGGTAGTCATTTTGCCAGAGAGGCGCCGACTCCAAAAGATGATCAATCTGAAGGCAATTCAGAGGTGAAAGGAAAATCTTTTAATCATTTGGGAAATGAGAAATAGTAATTTTTATATTATTAGGGAAGGTGATCCAATCAATCAGGAAGTGGTCAGGTCAATACGAGTAGTAAAGTAGTCCTTAAAATGTGTAGTTGGCGAATGAGTTGCTGCGAAGTTGGGACATTTTTGTTATTTTTTCCTTTTCAGAGTGTATTTTATAGACAAAGTTTTTGAAGTCGGTTTTATTATTTTTTTTGCTTATTAATTTCATTCTCCTCGCCTTCGCCTTTTTTCTCGAAAATTCCTCCTCACCCTGCCAACCTTCCTTTTAGTAATCCAATGGAAATAACTCATCCCCGTTTCACTCCAAATGATCTGACAGCTTCGAATTCCGCTAAAGGAGCCAACAACGAAGCATTCCTCAACCAGACGTGTGAATGGGTGTCTCGAATCTAAGTGCCCCTCGAAATGAGCTCGTTTCTAAAATCGTTCCTTCTATTTCCATCATCGTCTTCGAGTCGTCATCGCTTGACGCATTTATTCGTGACGTTTTATGCACTACAATAACGTCCGTCCTGTTTTCCTTCCTCCGTTGTTTGCATCTCATCCTAACACGATTCCGAAACGGCAGTAAACTCAGTCTAAACAGAGAGCTCTTAGATCGAGTTGTAAACCGTTTCGACGGATGGACGAATTTTCATGTAAAATCGATTTTTATAGGCGTCCGCGATTCGGAGGATAAAACGGGTCGGAATTCCGGAAATGGCCGTTAAACTATAGCGATTTGGCGGATTAATGGTTATTTTCGGCCATTTCGACCTTTTGATGAATTTATCGTATTTCAAAATGTGAAGCGTCTGAGAATATTAATTTATTAGATGTGAAAAATTCTATAAATAATTTGATTGCAATATTCGCGTTCATTTTTCTCAGTCGAATATCGCGTAAACTGTTGAATAATGGATAGTTTTATTATTTCGTAGAAAAAGAATTAATTTTCCTTTTTTTTTGCATTTAATTTTACTTTTTTTTTGCACTTAATTTCACTTTTTTAAATTATATTTCATTTTATTACGCGTTAATTATTATTATATTATTTTAATTGTTCATAAAGCGAAGTAAAATTAATTGAAATTTTTTTAAATAACGTTAAAATGTATTTTATTTCGTGTTAGTTATTATTTTATTTTATTTTTTCATAGGGCGAAATAAAACAAATTGATATGCTTTATTCTGAAAAACTGGGCCGAATATTTCGCTTGAAAATGAGAGGAATTGAACTTATCGCAATGGTTTGACAATATAAAATTTGATATAATCGTTATAAAATACTGAACTCCGTCTGGGACAGCCTTGGTGTTTTTCATGGGTTTTACTCATTTTAGAGGGAACTAGTTCCTAGTTGTGAGACTGTTTACAATAAAAATTAAAAATTTTCGCGGTTTTTCAAAATTACTTGCTCACTCTAGTTTTTCCCCCTTTTTTCTATTATTAAATTTTTTTTTCCTCACCTGTCGATGTTCGGACGTCGTTTTCGCGACTTTTCAAGTGGAGCCGTTTAATGGTGAAAAACCCGCGACGCATTTCTGCCCGTTTCACAATGCGTGACTGATTCGGCTGCCTGGCATCGCGACCAAAACAAACCCTTGACCAAACTGACCGGCGCACTTGGTCAGCGAATGAACTATTGAGTTGCACGTCGGGAATGCTAACATTATTTTGAGCGAAGGGAATTTTAATTTGAGTTTATTATTATTATTATTGAGTTTATTTATAGTTATTTTAATTTTATTCGTGAAATAAATTTCTTTACGACTTTCTAAAAATAAAATATTCTTTCATTATTTTTTCAACTCTGTAAAATATATTCGAATTATTCGGTAATATCAGATTATTCATAATTCCGCATGAATATATATTTCACTATCGGGCTAGGTGGGAAAAACTGCTGCAAATGATTGTACGGGAGTTTATAATTCCTTTGCTTCAAAATTAAAATAAAATTATTTGCCTAGCGGTACAGCTGAAGTTTGACGACTATTCCGACGAGTATAAATCGATTTATAGAGCTCTAAAAATTTTCGAGACACGCCTAATTTGTGAAAATCTCCTAAATTCTATTCGAAAGCTGCGATAACTCGAAAACCATTAAAACTATCGACCGCGCTGTAAAACTATCAATTTGTAGAAACTGCTCCTGAATAACGTTGGAAAAAACGAACTCTCTCCCCCTCAAAACCCCCTATAAATACCCTAAAAAATTGGTAGCGATTTGGTTATAGAGCCGTTGTCGGGCCCATTTTTATTCTTGTAAATTACGATGGTTTATTATAATAAACCAAAATGCACAGCTTCGTGCTTTTCTGTGCTGTAAAAATATCTCGAAGGGCCGCATAGCTTTCGATAAGGCATCTGCCCTAGCTCGGCTACAACACGCAACAACAGGAGCATTGAGTATAACCGTGGGCGGAACGGAGTTTCAAGTTACGTCCAAACTAGTAACCAACACGAAGGTTTACTATTTCAATTATAACGTTGCTAAGATCTGAACGTTAGTGTCTTTAGGCTGATCCGAAGCGTCAAACCGCGCCGCTTTTACGTCCATTTTGAGCAACGCATCGTAAAGTAACGTAAAATTTTAAAAGCGTCAGTTTTCGATTGGTGGACGCTCGTTTTCGCGTCCCCCCACTCTCGCGCTTACCTCTCTCGCGCTTACCTCTTTCAATCAAATGCGATTAACAGTGTTGCCAAGTCTCCCCTTTTTTGGGGGCCCCAGAACGAAGACAAATAACGCTCTCCCCTTCTCCTTAAATCCTTCCACCTTCTCATTTTTTGCTTCCTTTTTTTCTTGTAAAATAAAAAATGAAAATTCGAGAAATAAATCATTTTTGGTTTATTATAAATAAAAAATGTTTATAATATAAAAATAATTAGTGTTTAAAATAAGTGTTTTTAATACAAAAAAATTTTTCTGACCCCCTCAAAATTGTGTTTTGGCGTTTCAAGGCATGTAAAATCCGAATATCCAATTTAAAATCTGTCCGTACGCCGTACATGCTGACAAGTTGAGCGTTTTTCTTAGTGACCCTGATTTCAATCTAGTTCGTATACCTACTGAATGTCAATTTCATCATTGACTATACCTTGTCCCCTCGCTTTCTTTAGAGCGATCCTTCTACATTTTTTTTATCTGCACGTTTTTTGCATGCATTTCAAATACGACAAAATTGAGCAACTATAATAAATGCATGATAATAAATTCGTTTTTCAAAGAACTCAAATATTTTATTAATTATCCACAGTCCACGTCTAAGCCAAATTTCATGAACTTTTGACCCGTCGACCAATTTTTCGGTTTTGTACAATCTGTCTTTCGATCCATACAAAGAAATGTAACTATGAATTTGCACAGAAGAGCAGCCTTGGTACACGTTTACATAGTGTCCCACTTGGTTTTGCATTGTTTTATCACTATTTGATTGTAAAAAAAATTATTATAATAATTATAATATAAGATAATAATATAAGGATAAGGTGAGTCAACTTAATACAGAGCCCTGTTAATTTCTCTCCTTTTTATCGTTTTAAATAACACCCATTTCCCCCTTTTCTAGTGCGGTTTCCCCCCAAATCACCCTTGAGACCTGGCAACACTGTTAGGGAGCAACACTGTATAGAGAGCGACTAGTCGCATGGAGGAAATTTTTCCGCCTTGTAACGCCTGTCTTGTCACGTCTTGTCAAGGTGTACTACAGTTTAGCATTTTGTCGACCGAAGGTGAATCGTACACCGTTATTTTAATTTTTGTAGGTTGAGGGGGAGAAAAACGAGGCGACCTCTTCTCCATTCTTTTTATTATCCAGCCGAGTACTTTCGCCCGTTCGGGCTTCTTCAGGGCATTATAGGACCAAGGGTACCTATGGCCATAGGTACCCTTGGTCCTATAATGCCCTGAAGAAGCCCGAACGGGCGAAAGTACTCGGCTGGATAATAAAAAGAATGGAGAAGAGGTCGCCTCGTTTTTCTCCCCCTCAACCTACAAAAAGAAGTAATGCGACCACCTGGAGAAGAAAAAGTTATTTTAATGGTGAACTAAGGTTCTCTTTTGCTATAAATAGCAAAGAAAGTCATTAAAACTCGAAAGATACGTATTTATTTTGTTTCAGAGCCCTTGAAATAATAGAAAATTGAGACATTTCTAAAATCTTGAATTTTTGCACAAGGCTTCGTATGATTTTTTAAATCGATAGCAATCCGAATTATCCAGGCTTGGCTTTGAAATAAACTGTTGAGACGATGAGCTAACTTAAGTTTGCGCGATGAATAATAAAATCTCAGTAAATTAATTTTGTTCCATTGTTAGGAGAACGTTGTGAAGAATAGTTTAAATCCGTAAAAAATGCGAAAAAATTTCCGCTATGAAAAATAACGCGAGCTATCGATCGACTAAGACCATTATTATGCAATTGTACGCCGCTTGGCCGAGACCTCGTTTGAACGAGAGTCGTTTGAAATTGAAATAACCCAAAAGATTTTTTTTACGAAGCAGAGGAGGTTGAACACTTGTCTACCACTCCTTTTCCTTCCTAGTACACTAGGTACGAGCGAAAATTAGGCGACTCAGCTGCGTAGCGTTTTTACGAGACCTATAAATCTATTTATAATTTTGTTGAATAGCTTCGAATCAATTGTGCGAAGAAAATGAAACACAATTTTTTCGTCGTTTTATCGTAGAAAGAACCTTTTTAAATAGGTTTTTTACGATGCATTTTTTGCGGCTACCGATTTCAACTACAGAGTGGTTTAATTGGCCATGAAAAAATTGCTTAATCGAATTATGTGATGTGAGATAATGTTGATATTATTTGTAAAACAAGAAAGAAAAATTCGATTACTGTACAAAATTATTAGTACGAAATTACAACAAAAAATTACAAAATTAACTAATTTAAATTAACTAATATAATTAACTAGATATAATTACAAAAAATACTAGTACAAAATCATTCTAAGGAACGTTATCCCGTTAAATATGAAAACTAAAAATGCCAAAATCTAGACATTTTTCCATCTAATAAATCGTGTAAAATAGATTTCTGGCTTATCCGCGCTTAATATGGCAAATGAAGCCTTTTTCTCAATAATTAAAAATTATATCCACTAAATTATGTGCAGTTTTATCACATATATATGTTTTTTGAAGTAGTTTTCTTCTTGTTTTTTTTTTTTTTTTTATTTTTTTATTTTTTTTTTTTTTTTATTTTTTTTTTTTTATAACCAATAAAAATGTATTCAATTCATTATGTCTGAAAATGGCCAACCATCACAAGAATTGGCGTTTTGATAATATTTTCGATTTACGGCGAACTTGGCCATTGAGTCTAAAAAGTCAAGACAGAAAAACGCACACTGAATGTACAACCAGAATACGAACTCGATTCCAAAATTTTTTTTACGTGAACTTGAAAAAAAAAATATATTTTTCTCTGCTCTAAAAAAAAAAAATAAAATAAAATAAAATAAAAATATTTTTCTCTGCTCATCTTCACGCCAAATTTGCCAAAAACATGATATCGTTGGATTTCGAGTCAGGTTGGAAAAGTCGTGCTCAGAAGTCGCAACGTGACACCGACTCACCTGTCGTAGATTTGAAGCTCCCAGGACCAAGTATACAGCCGAAACACCTGACCGACATAACCTGGCCTAGACTGAGATTCTATTAAGAACAGAACTGACTAACTTCTAGCGTAGGGCGGCCGAGCCAAGTGTAGCTGCTCGTGTCCATGGTAACATAGGAAGACCCATCATCCGGCTTGACTGGACGATGAATAAGCCCCTTGTCCGTTTCAAGGACTGATATTCGATGAAATTATTCAAAAAATGATAGTATGCATGTAATTTTTTATAAATGTTATTAATCAACATTTTTAAATGTGAACTAATAATAATTGTAATAAATGTATTAACATTATTAATTAACAGTTTTAAAAAAATGTTATTAGGTAATTACTTGATTGAAAAATAATAAAAATCAGAGAGAAAATTTCATCATCAGGAAAATCCGCCTTTTGAAAATCAATTGGTATTTAGCTCGAGTCTCCTTATTGTCGTCGTATAATCGTAAATATTACAACGTTCTGCTCAGGCAATTCTATGTCTAGAGCGATTATTCCGAAACTCAAGTTGAGAAATTTCGGGAAAAACATTTAGCCAATTTAGATCCGTTTATTATTACCTATTATTTATTTATTATTTTTTTCAACTCATTGCAAAAATTGATTTTTCAGACTAAATCAATGTATTTCACCGACAACTCTTCGTGTTCCCCGATTTTATGGGCTTTCTGGCCATTTGTGTTGAAATTCTGAAAGTCGACACTGTGACAAATGCTCTAGAGAATGATTTCAATACGAAAATCTCATGACAATACACCATTGAATTTGTTGAATCACTTCTTGTTTTTAAAATATTTCGAGCCCACCGTCACAAAAATGTGTTTTCGATATTTTTGAACGCGTACAATGCGTAAACGAATCAACGTTTCTCGTGTACGACTCCACGGAATTGGAACCGTTCAAAAGTTATGTGACCAAAACCGTCAAAATCTTCTTAAAAAAAAAAAAAAAAAAAAAAACGCAAAACCGACAGTTTGAACTTACCTTTTAATTACTTCCGATGCACAAAAACATACCCATTCCAGCATTATGTACGTAGATAGATTGATCAAGAAAATTACAAGTAACAGAAAATTATAAAACGACTCGAGGACGCAAATTCTTTATTTCTATCGTACTAAATAATAAATATTTATCTACAAATTACTAATGCCCTGTTGGGCCCTTATTCCAGTTCAGCAGACTTATCGCTGGTCTGAAAATTACTATACCAGCAATTTAAATAACTTATATTATGATCTATTTGACTACTGCCCCGAAATTTTTTCGGTTGCATTTTGCACTCTTAATCGATCGATATGTTCAACTGGTACTCAATTTTTCAATAGATTCCTTCAAGAATCGAATTTTCAAGCGATTTATTCATCAACCGGCTTTTCTAATACATTTATTTTAAAATTTAAATAATTATAGATTTATTCAGCGATCGATTTATCAGGAAATTTCTTTGATAATAGATTTTCAATTAAATTTCTAAATAATCGATTTCATAATAAATTTATACAATAAACTATTTTTTGAACTGGTTTCTTCAATAATAGATTTGTCTATCAATTCCTATGATGATCAATTTTTCAATCGATTTCTCCAATAAATGATTTTTCAATATATTTATTCAATAATCGATTTTCTGATGAAGTATTTGATAATCAATTGTTCAACCAATTTCTTCTGCAATCAATTTTTCTATCTGTCTTTTCAATATTCAATTTTTTAACTAATTTCTTCAATAGCGGATTTCTTCGATAATCGATTTTCCGATAAATTTATTTGACAATCAATTTTCTTATTAATTTATTCGATCTTCGATTTTTCAACAGGGTTCGTCAATTATTAATTTATTCACTAATTAATTTTTTTCTCCTAAATTTTTTCTATTTTTCTTGGCAATTTAATACGGTCAAGATTGTTGCAAAATCCAATATTGACTATCAAATATTGCAGTTCTATATTTTTGATTCCGTTAAAATCGAAGAAATTGATTCAAAATCGATTATTTTGATATCAAAATCTATATACGGCTTTCAACAATCGATTCGAGCGATCGCTTTTCAGCGATATTTCAAGTAAAATCAATCTATTGATACAATCATTTTTGAACCTACTTGCTGCATTTTTGCTTGATCCTTTCCTCGCTGATAAGGTATGAACGGTAACTAGCAATCTTTGTTCCAGCCTTGGTTGCTTAAGACTGGAGAAAACGTCTCTGGAACAGTCAGCAAATTGTTAGGTTCTCGCACAGTTCGTCACAAATCGCTGACCGTCACTGCTTGTGATCGCTCTTGCACTTGCTGCTTCATCAAGCTTGAATCCCTGGATCGGCTTTGCTTGTCTGCGACGCTGGACGTCGCCGACTCGCTTGGCGCCACGGTTTGACGCCTCTATTTGCCTCTGACCAACGCGTTTCCTCTGCAGATTCGAAATTCTCATCATTCTGCGTCGTACTTCCTGTGCTCCGAGGACTCTCGGTCACTCGATCGTTTGTCGTCCTTGTTCTCTCGCCGAAGGTGGCCTGTTCGGCGTCTGGACGATTTGTGGTCGTTGCGGTTCTTGTGGTCGTTGAAGATACATCGTCATTTACGGCATCGTCGTTTTCCTCGTCGCTTTTGTCCTTCTTCTCCTCTCTATTGTCTCGCGTTTTCTCTTCTTTCTTCCTCTCTTCGTTATCTTCTTCTTCGTACTCGACGTCGTTACCTTCGTCATCGTCGTCAGGTCGTTGTTCTCCGATACGCGGTTCATTCTGATCGTATCCTAGATCGTATTGCTGGTTGTAGAACGGATAGTACTGTTGATATTGCTGCAAATGCTGCTGGTATTGCAACAGTTGCTGGTTCTGGAATTGCTGTTGGTGCTGCAATTGTTGCTGGCTTTGGAGCTGCTGTTGGCTCTGGATCTGCAGGTTCTGGAGCTGCTGCTGGTATTGCTGCTGCAGTTGGGGCTGCACTTGCTCGTAGGCTTGCTGGTTCTGCTGTTGACGATTCTGCTGCTGTATCTGCTGATACTGCTGATAGAACGCCTGCTGATAGTTTTGGTAACTTGGATCTGACACGTAGGCGTCTGGTAAGCGGTAATCTTGGTTGTAATTTTGTCTTGTGTAATGGTATGGCGGTACCGGCACTGGAACGGGATACGGCTTTTCAACAGTAACCGGCACTTGTTTCTCCACAGGTACAGGCACGTACTTATTCACTGGCACTGGGTACGGCTTCGGCACGTATTTTTCAACCGGCACGTACTTCTCAACCGGAACGGGCACTTTCTTCTCGACTACGACGGGATACGGTTTATCAACCGGAACGGCGACTCGCTGCACGACCGGCACTGGTCTTTCGACTTCGTACGGCTGTGGAACGGGGACTTTTACTTCGAAAGGGACTTTTTTCTCAACGTAGACCGGATAAGGCTTCGCGACGTAAACCGGGTACGACCTCAAGTTCTGCTTCGTCTTTAAATAATGCAGCGTCAACGGATCTAGATCGTAAGAATTGCCGCTGTTCAGCAAAAGCGTTCCGCCTAATGATCCACCGCTGACGGAAGGATATCCGTATGCGCCACCTGCCGACGGAAATCCGTATGTCCCGCCAAGGCTTAAATATCCGAACGACGATCGTCGATCTTGCCTTTCCGTGTCGTTGACGATGACGGCCGACGTCAACTTGCAGGCGAGCATTAGGAAGAAGGCCTTTGTAAGGGCGGACATGGCTACGCGTGGTAGTTCTAGTCAATGAAAGCCGAGGTTTACCTTGGGCGCTGACGATGAAGTCCACTTATAACGGCCCCCCCTTTACCATGCCCCCATCAAGTGCCCTCCCTATACTTCGTACGGCAGAACGAACTCAACACAATGGAAAGTTTCTCAATGAAACTACGAACTGTAATAATGGAAAATGTTTGATGATCGGATCGAAAAAAAAACTGCAATAATTGACGTTTTTACGGTTAATTTTTTTTTCCCCAACACTGAAAAATTGAAATCTTTTATTTTAAGCTTCGACTTATTTTTTTTAGGTCTGAACTATTTTCAGGTATTTTTCAATGCTATAATTCTTTTTTCTGAGTAGGTATTGAGTTTATGTTTTGTTTCACATCCAATTTTTTCACGTTATCTCGAAAAATTATTTTTCCAGACGATTTCGTTCATTTGTTTACGTCAAATTTTTCTAGGGGTTCTTCCAAACTTTTTTCATTTCATTTTTTACAGTGAAAAGTTTTCAATGTAACTTCGAAGTGTAATAATGGAACATTTTTTGATAATCTGATCGAAAAAATTGTAATAATTGACGTTTTTTCGGTTAATTTTTTCCCAGTAATGAAAAATTGAAAGTATCATTTGTCTTTTTTCAAAAAATTATCATCTAAGTATACGCTTAGACTTTTTTTCTCTAATTTTTCAATTTTTTTACATTGAAATTCAAAAAGTTTGAGGAGATTCATTTTTATTTTTTCACGTCAAATTTTTCTAGTACATCTTCCACCCTTTTTTTCAAATTGAATTTTTCTGATATTTTTCCAAGGTTTTCCCTTGCATTTTTTTCTAATATCAAAGTTTTCAAATAATCGTCTTGAATTTTTTATATTTTGTTTCACCTTCATTTTCCGGCCACTTGAAATTTGTCCATTTTTTCACATTGAAATTCAAAAAATTATTTTTTTTTAGAAGTTTTTATTTTTTTAGTATTTTTTACGTCAAATTTTTCTAGGACCTCTTCCAAACTTTTTTTCACGCTGAATTTTTCTGATTCGTGTCCGAAATTTTCCCTCGTATTTTTTCTAGTATCAAAGTTTTCGAATAATTGTGTTTTTACAGTTTTTCAGAAATCTTGTATACATTTTTTAACATTTGAACTTTTTTATATTCCTCCAGAGCATTATCGTCAATTTTTTCCGAACTCCCTTTCTTCAAATGATCAACATCGAATTTTTTCCTAAATCTTTTTTCTCTTTTTTTTTAAACATATTTTTCTTTTTTCCGCACAATTTTTTCAGAGCTCGACCTCGTTTCTTACCATCCAATTTTTCCTCCTTATTTGTTGTTCAAGAAACCTTGTTTTCATTATTATTTCCCATGCATTTCTCAGCTTGAGAAGACCACTCGCGATTGCTCATGAGCTGACGATCGTCACAATCTTGACGAAAAATTAGCTCATCCGATTATCTTCCTAATTTTATCTAAAGCTCCTGATAGACGTCTCTCGATTACAATTGTCTTCAAATCTCACCATCTCAAGTTACGAACGGCCTTGCGAAATGTCGTTACACTCGTGGGATCGCACTCCGTGACAAGTGATGTCACCGGAAAGGATGTGTCATTTATGTTCTGAATAAAAACATCGCCCTTACAGCAATCGCTGGCACCTGCGGACGTTGACTAATAATTACAACCTGTGAAATATGAGTCGGCTTCACTTCGTCGACTTGCGCGTACCATCGGTGTCGTTTCGAAGGAAACTGCTCGAAAAATGCGGCCTAGGAGTTTTCATGTGGAAGATTTCGTCGATAGTTGAGGCGAGAATCAGATTCTAGAAAAGGCAATTCGATTCCACAACTTTATTTTCTTGTTTTTATCTCAACATATGATTTTCCTAAGAACATTCGACTGTATAAATGTTAACTTATAGCTACAGCTTCCCTTCAACCTCATGAGCTGATACAGTAAATGAGTAAATCGGCAAAGCTAGTGCCGTAAATTCGCTAACTAACTTCATAAGTGCATTAAAGTGCATTCTTGGTCTCCAGTCACAACTGAGGAATAAGTGAAGTATCTTAGTTTCATTTGTGTAACCCCTTAGTAAGATAAGTCTGATAAAAATTGTTAATGAGTTAAATTCTTGGTGCAATAAACATTTTTTTTTTTTAAATCACTCTCCTTTGATCCGTCACAAATTACTTTCACTCACCTCTCTCTTACTCGAGTTCACATTCGCTCTCCTCTTATATTCAAATCCACTTTCACTCTCCGCTCATCTACTCAAATTCACTTTCACCCTCCTTTCACTTATACGCAAATCCACTTTCACTGTTTCACACTCTCCTCTCCTATTCGAATTCACTTTCACTCTACTCAACTCGCTGTCGAGTTATTTTCACTCTCTTTTCGCGTGTATTCGCATTATCATTCACTCTCATTTGATCCTTTTAGAATTCACCTTCACTCTCCTCCATCCTACTCGAACTCACTTTCACCATCCTTTCACTTTTATTCAAATTCACTTTCACTCTCATGCGATCACTCTCGAGTTCACTTTCACTCATCTTAGTTCCTTTAATTTCACTCCCACTCTACTCTCTTCCTACTTAAGTTCACCTCCGCTCACCTTTCGATTTTACTCGAATTCACTTGCACTCTCCTCGCACTGTGCTCAAATTCACTTTCACTCCTACTCGAGTTCACTTCACTCGTCTCTCTCCAACTTGTAATCACTTTCACTCTCCTTTCACGAGTACTCGATTTCCCTTTCACTATGCCTCTACTTCTCTTTTACTGCTCTGCCTCACTAACGTCACTCTTCATAAATATTCTATTCTAAATATTCTATCTAGGAACCGAAAAATACGAACCAAAAATAATAAAACACTTCTACTATTATTTTTATTTTTTATTTAATTACTGAGGACGTTCTTCTCATCATTGGCCATTCTACTGATGTAATGCGGACACAATCCGAGTTCCTTTGTTCCTTCGCGTGCTCCAGGTTTGAATTCCGTGGGATGTTCCGTTTCCAACTGTGCGGTTTAATTCTTGTTATTTCCTCCGCTCAAAGTTCCGCTACTTCGGTCGCTTTCCCTCGGACGTTTTCCATTTCGAAAGCCGCGCATTTGGCGAGCTTAGAGCTCGGATGTGACGTAATTTACCTTCTTCTGACAATTATTGGCGAAAGAAGACAGAAGTAGATAATTAATCATCGGTAAGTTGAATAGCTCCCATCGAAAATCCGTGTCAATAAAAAAATATTGATTAAATAAATAATTTAAAAAATTAGAAAAAATTTATAAATTTTTAAAAAAATAAAGTAATTTTAAAAATATTTTAAAAATGTAAAAGTCGAAAAATTTTAAAAATCAGAAAAAAATAAAGTTTAAAAAATCAAAATCAAAAATAAACTCAAAAGAAGTACTAAAAATCAAAACAGGATAAATGTAAAAACATTTTAATAAAGTTTTCGTATATTCCAGGGAAAAATGAAAAAGATATCGGGTTAAATCGAAGATTTTATTATTACAAGTTGTCAGTTTATTTACAAGACAAGAAAAATTGAGAAAAATCTCCGAATCTCTTAATAAGAAAATATATTTCGTAAAACCCGATGCCAAATGAATTACCATTATATCGTTCAGATAAAGATACTCATGAGAACAAGAAAGGGAGGGATTTATAAAAATCGTATCCTACGGAATTATATGGACGAAAATATATTTTTGAAAATCGTTTCCCTTCAAATTATTCGGCGTCTCTGATTTTTGGGTGGAGAATTTCCGCGTAGAGGGGCTCGACACAACTCGTCCTTGGGTGATCATAGCTCAATTCGCTGAACTCTGGGAAGAAACACGAATAGAAAATTGAACAGTGGTACAATCGGTGAAATAGTAAATAGACGTATCGCTCTTTCGTGACATACCTTTATTAATCCGTTCCGCGTAGTTGTTGGTGAATGTGGGGCAAAAGAAAGTCGCCACTTCCATCTCCTCGACTGGTTCTGATTGAAAAAGAAAAATTATTTCCCAAGAGATAAATTTTATACAATAAATGTGTGCAAATAAATCGTACTTCTGTTGCAAAAAAATTTTTTTTTTCTTTTTATCTTCGTTTCAACTCCTTCTGGGGATGCTGAATAACGGGTATCTGAGTTAGCGACGGTTTCTATGCTGCACTTCAGATACGAGGGCCTAAGAACCTCGAAATTTTCGCAGTTTTTCCAATATTTCGCTTACAACTGGAAAACTGCGCATCCTACAGAAAATTTTAATCAGTCCATTTTTAAAGAAAATTAAATTCTGCGTCGAACGGCCTGTTTATACGTTGAATTCGGTTTAGCCGTTCAGCCGCAATCGCACGTCAAAAATCGGCAATTTTTACCAACTTGGCTCAAAAGTTGATAACCCTCAACTTCTAACGCCTGTAGCTTGAAAAGGGCTGCGTCGATCGAAAAATGTCATGGAATCAAACTTGTAGAAAATTTAATTGCAGATAGAATACCTTATTGAAATTTCAAATTCGCCCACGCCAGTGTTGAGATTTTTTTTTCGAAGCGCCACATTTTCGCTAAGCAGGGAACTTCATCTGATATAAAAATTTCTCACTTTGTAGCATTTTTTTTCAAGCGAAAGTACTATTAGTAAAGTCATATATATGTAAGCTTAAGAAATCTATATACCAAGCTATATTTACGAGTTAACCATCGATGTTTATTGAATTCTGAGATGATCATAGAAAAATATAGCAGGGAAGAGAAGAGGCAAAACGGGGCTGCAGAGTTCGGCTGAACAGCTGAACCGAATTCAACGTATTAAAAGCCGTTCGACGCAAAATTTAATGTTCATCAAAAATGGAACGAGTAAAAAATTTTGTAGTATGCGTAGTTTTCCAGTTTTCAGCGAAATACTGAAAAAACGGCGCAAATTTCGACGTTCTTAGGCTCCCGAATTATTCAGCACCTCGAGAGGGGTTAAAACTATTTCCAGCTCTTGAGCGAATTTCAGGGGCTAGCGCGCTAATTTTCCAAGTCTAAATAGTAACCTCTTCCTTTTGAAATCGTTTAAAAATGACCGATATGCGATTCATCCGGAAGTATTCTGTGTGATACGGACAGGAAAAAAATCAAGTTCCGCTTCATTGCCAAGCCTTCGGCGTTAAAATATTTTTACGGCCCCGCAGCAAAAGTTACAGCATTCAAGTGGAAGTACCGTGTGTTATCCAATTATTTGGATGTCACATTTACAAAGATGAAGATTTTCAGAAAATTATGACCGTGAAAATCGCTCCGTTGCTCGCAAACAGCTCCAAATATCATTTTTTATTGGCTTAACTAACGCCTTCTAGTCTAAGACAGACTAACCCGCAGTGCAGTTGTACACTGTAGGCTAGCATAGCTCAATCTTGAAGGGGCTAACGTATTCGAAAAACTCGTAATTTCTCAGTGAAAAAAATACGATAAATTCAATACAATTTTCAAAATGCGTTCACCCGCGAAATTGGACGTCTATGATAATGCGAGATATTTTATAAATCCGCGTTCGAAGTTCTATTTTGGTTTTTACCGATCGCAAAATTGATATTGAATTTTGCTGAATTTTTACTTCTATGTTTACGTTGTAAATGGAAATATTGTAATCGTATGTCGAATTCGGAAGGAATTTTTATTTTATTATAGGTACTCAAAATCACTTTCTGAACTAGTGTCTGTACTTGTGTCTATGGTAAAAAAAATGACATAAACGGTCATTTCTCCGTGAAAAATGAATGAAACTCAATGAAATTTTCAGGAAATGTTTCCCTTGTGAATGTGGGAAATTGGCTATTTCCGGATTTTGGATGACACACATTACTTCCGAGATGTAGGCGTTCAAAGTTTTTTCGATTTTGATTTTTACAGGCTACAAGAGTCAATATTTTCCTTCGTTTGAGGTTGTAAAATGTCCGTTATGGCGAGCAGATGGAGTACACACCGTACCTCCACGTCATGAGCCCTTTTCCCGATTTGGCTAGTGCGTATTTTGATTTTTACTGGCTGCAAAACTCAATGTATTTGAACGTTGAAGATTTTGAAATATTTGAGACGGCGATTGAATTATGCCTGATTTTTATCAAGGGGGTCTCATACAGTACTTCCGCGTTATTTGCATACCGGTTAAATTTTTATTTTTACAGACCGCGAAAATGAATATATTTGAACGCTGGGGGACTTTAAATGTTTCTATATGACAGCTGAATATCGCTTCATTTTTATTATTGGGGTCAGACGCAGTACTTCCTCGTGAAACGCATTTTAAGTTATTTTATTCGAGCGGTTTTGTAATTGTCGGGTCTCTAAATATGACCAACCGATACTGTGTGATATATGCACACCACTGGTTTCATTTGGGTCACACGCAGTACTTCCGCTATGTTGATCGATTTTTGTGGTGAATTTTTTTAGATAAAAATAATAATAAATAGGCAATGAACATTTAGCTTCATCAATAATAATCTACCATCGAATATTGACCCGAAAACATTCTTAAATGAATCGTTTGACTCATCAGAAAATTAAAGTCCAGAAAAAAATTAATAACCGTTATGTTCGAAATAGAAAAATCCTTCTCGGCAAGAGTTCGTTGGCCAATTTTTGTGCCAATTTTTGGGTGTTGGGATCTGCGGATTTTCCACGCCAATCGACCATAAAAATAAGTAGCTTTGACGTCTCTCATGTTGGATTTTTATGGAGATTTTTCAATTTTGGAGAAATAAATTGAGCATTGATTGGCCGTATATCTTAATATAATAGTTATAATATTTTTCAAATAATCCCCTCTATGTGGTTTGTGAAAATTCTCTCCCAAAGTGATGCGCCGTATTTTTTTATCGGCTAAGAAATTTTTGGTATTGGCCCAACGCATCAATATTTATCATCATTATTGTAAAACTCATGGTGAATATTACTCTCCTCCCATCACCCCCACTCCCTCCTTTCCCCCTCCCTCTGCCTCCTCCCCAACCGCCCACCGCTCTCTTCCCACTCACTCTCAGCAGTGAAAGAATTATGCTTTTGTATTATGTACTTACGAGTCAGCGGGTAAAGAGTTTCATAATGTTGCTGATCCCTGTTAGATGTTCCATCTTCAGGTGCGCTCGATTCCTCTTGGTTAGCCCTGGATCGCATCCATAATGCAACTGCTACAGCCGTCAGGACTACTGCAGATGTCCCGATAATGGCCACTGTTATCGCTGTAGCGCTTTTGAACATTGCCGCTTCCTGAGCGATCCACGACGACGATGCAAGGCTTTCGGCGTTGAAATTGACGTGACCCCGGAGCATTAGAGGGTTCACCAGGTCATCATTGTAAGTGACCATTGCCGATCTTGCTTCTCTTTCGGACGAATATTGATCATCATGGTGATTCGTCACCATCGAGTTGATGTCGTTGGATTCGTCAAGGTTCCCCAGAGGATGCTCAGTTGGCGGCTTCCCGTTCATATCGACGGTAGTGCTCTTGACGACTTTCAGGGCGTTCTTGATCTTGGCCTTCTCCCGAGCGTGGGAATACCACGTGTGCGGAGGTTTTGGATTTGTCGTCGGCTGATCCAAACCATCGTCGGATGTCTCGCTCGGAAGCAAACCTGTAGCTGTATCTGTAAACTTGAAAAGTCGCGCCGTAGTCATGTCGCCATCGACGCCTTTCTTTTTTGATCTATCGTAGCCATCATCACTAGATTCAAACGGCGACTTTGAATAGAAAGAATCGAATTTCTGCGCCTTCGTGGAGGCCAAATGTACTTTGAACTCCTTGGTTTCCAAGAAGACATTATTGGTCACGCGTTCGTTGGACACATCTTCCGCCGAAGTTGGCGCCAATGTGAAATCGTACGTTTTCGATTTGTATTTCTTCAGATCTTTCTCTTTCGGCTTCGATTTTTTCAACTGCTGCTTGCCGAAATCGAATTCCTCCTTGTCGTAGTTGAATTTGGGCATGAATGTCTTAACTGGCGATTCGGTAACGGTATCGTCCTCTTTCGATTCTTTTGCGAACTCGGGGAGGTAGATTTTGAACCGCTCTGCAGACGACAGGCTGGATTTTTCAGCCATTTTTGCTGATGTTGTCTGCGGGGGTGAGGTAGATGGCGTTTCTGTTTTCCGCATGGGTGGGAAGAGTGTCATTTTCCTGTATATCACGCCACCTAGGTCGATCTCGTCTGGATTCTTGGCAGAGACTATGACCTTAGGTGTTATAACTGGAATCGTAGACAGTTTTGGAGTCGTGGTGGGTGTCGACGTCGTAGCTTCTGGGAAGGTTTCTCTCTGCCTCGGAGCTAGAGTGAAACTGCTGGCTACTTTCTTGAATTTCTCATTGTCTTGCTTTTCAGGATTTTTCCCAGTCTGCTCAACGACGGATTGGAGGTTGTGAGATTTCGCGCTGCCTTTTGCCACCGCTACTTTTTCTACGGGGATCAGTTCTTCTTGGCTCATTTTCTTTTTTGAAGGCTCGTTCGACGCCTTCAAGTCCGGAAAGTATTTTGAAATCACTTCTTCAACAAGTTTTATCGGGCTTGTGTCCGTAGTTGGCTTGAGGTGCACGTCTTCTATTATCAGCCTGTCCAGTCTGTCGGTCGTTTGCGGGACCTGATGGATTTTGTTTCTGCTCAGAATATCATCCAAACCGAAATTCGTCTGAGTCTGGCGTGTCTCGGCTTGCTCAGTGGGTGCGTTAGTTTCCTGAGCTGTCGTTGGCTGCATCGTTGATATGGGAGGCGAAGTTTCTTTCGTCTGCCAAACGAATGTCTTTTCAGCTGTGGTTTGCGGCGGCACCTTAGTGGTAGCTTGGAACAAGTCGCTATCAGTGACAGGTAGATTTGCAGATGTGCTCGGGATAGATGTAAGTGTTTCTGTAGTGGTTTGTGGTATTGTTGAGGTAGATTCAGTGGTTGGAACAGTCTTCGGATTAGAGGTTCTTGTAATTTGGGCTGTTTCGAACGGATCGAGCCATTTCAAGCCAGGCGAGATCTTCTCTTTATTTGTTTGGGTTTTGGTCGGATGGAATGTGACTTCAGTTGCGATTGTCAGAGGCTGAGAAGTGGCCGGAGAAACCATTGTGGTGGTAGTTGGTTCTGCTTTTTCTGTATGAGTTGCAATCGAGGCGATTGTAGATGTGGTTGGTTGGGAAGTTGTGGAAGGTTCTGTGGTTGTCGCTTCTATTGTGGTGGCTTTCATAATTGTTGTTGCTTTTGTAGTTGTTGCTTCAGGAGTTTTTGTGGCTGGAGTTGTTGCTTCTGTTGTTGTTGTTGCTTCTATAGTTGTCAGTTTTGTAGCTGATTCTGTCGTTGTGGTCGCTTTTGTGGTTGTGGTCGCTTCAGTGGTAGCTGCGGCTTTCGTATTTGTAGTAGCTTTAGCCGTGGTTGCTTGAGTGAGTGTAGTAGCTTCAGTCGTGATTGCTTGAGTGAGTGTGGTTGCTTCAGTCACGATTGCTGTAGTGGGTTGCTTGATAAAATCGTCGAATTTTGGTGATTGCAATAATGTTTCATCAGTCTTTTCGATTGTTGCTTCAGCCTTTGTGGTTTGTAAAAGAGTAGTTGGATTAATTGTTGAAGATGTGGTAGTTGGTTGCTCAGTAGTGGGTACAGTTTCAGTCAAAGCAGCCGTTGTTGTGGTGATCGCTGAGCTTGGAAATGTCGCAAGAGGTTCTGTAGGTTTCTCAGTTGTACTTGTTGTCGGCTCTGGTATGGTGCTGGTTGTTGTTGTTGCAGCTGTCCTCTCAGTGGTTCTAATGGTTTTTGGGGTTGGTGGGTTGGTAGGTGGAGGGGTCGTAGTCGTTGTGGGGATGGTGGTGGCGACAGTGGTTGGTTTGGGAGTGGTTGTTGTAGTTGTAGTTGTGGTCGTTGGAACATTTGTGGTCAGTGGAGCCATTGTGGTCGTTGGATTTGTTATTATGGCCTCTTCAGCAGCCGCTCTAGTCGTCGTTTTTCTCATTTTCGGAGGCGGAGTGTCGTCGAGCATACAGTCACCTGTGAGATGGTGGCATGTGTATCCAGAAGGGCAATCACACTCTTTGATGCACCCGGCGCCCCAGACGCCTTTCGGACAAGCTGGAACAATCCATAATGAGCAATGAAAGGACGTATTTTGGGCTCGACAATAAATTCAACAATGAAAATCCACTTACGGTGATCACAATAAAGTCCAGTGTAGCCCGGAGTACAATAGCAGTGATTGGTGCGATTGCAATGCATATTTGGACATTCCATGTCCGGTGGGCAGGCTGGCACACATTTGTAATCGATTTCGACATACCCCTTGCAGCAAACTGTTATTGTCCGGTTGTGCATTTCTTTCTGAAATGAAATGGAAACATAGTAAGCCCGCGCATTCTAAAAACGAGTGTTTGCTGTCAAACAGCGATAAAATCTCTCTTTGGGGCTGGTTATGTGCGTTTGTGCTGTGTCTTTGCCTGTTGGTTTTATGTGGTGATTCTTTTTTGTTGCCAGGACTTACATGTATTTTGACGCGGTCTTTGAGCTGGACTGTGTAGGTAGAGCATCTGGGCGGCACGCGGAGACACCATTCGTACGCTCGGAACGTAACCGGTTCCGTGACGTTCACTCTCACTGTCACTTCGTGCCTGTAATGGGAAAAAAATAGTTCTAACCCTTGATACGACCTCGATTAAACAATATTAATGCTGAATGTTCTCTATAACACATGGAGACGGAGAACGGGAGCCTTACTTGACGACTCCGGTGCACGTGTGGTTGCCAGTCGGTGTTGCACGGACCGTCAAGAGCAGGAAAAACGCAAGTATCGGGTACTCCAACATCCTGAGCCAGCATCCTACATCACGTTGAAATTTACGGCACCGGTGACCAGCTTGGCTTTGCGTACAGTTCCAATTGGTGACTGATGTTTTCAATTCCACCACTTCCTGATTTTCCACAGCAATCCTACAGCGTAAATTCGATTGAAATCCAATAAAATTAGTCTTTTAATGAGGGAAATATTTAAAATCAGTATTTTCTTATGCTTCACAGTCGATCGATTTTACACTGCTGGCTAGCCTTTGTTTTTGGCTGGACACAAGGCCAAACCTCGTCCTTAATTTGCAAAAGAGGAAGCCCTGAATCTGCTGGTATTGCAAGAGCTATCTGCACCAAGTGTATAACTACCCATGGCTGGGCATGACCCATGAAACCTTTCGCAGGAAGTTTTGTGATGCGTTCACAGGAAAATTGGACCAAGAACAATTTGAACTTTTGAATATTGCAAAGTAGTCGTAGTAAACAACCTATATTGGAGAAATCTATGGTCATTTACTATGAGTAAAAGCACTCACCGAATTTTTCGCCGCAGAGCCCGCCAAATAGACGATGGAGTTGGTGACCGTTTAGAACCAAAAGACGCGTGAAACAGATCACAGAGCTCTTGGATTGGACTGAGCTGCGACTGATCTGTCGTGCTTTTCCTCTCTTTCTCTCCTACATTCCCCCGATTGTACTGATCGGATAATTGGACACTTCTATCGCATATCCTCCCATTCCCCGCCTCCCCGCAGTGCTCGAATTTGACTCCCTTGCGACAAACCGACGCCTCCACCTCGTTTCGCCTGCGAGGTAGCTAACGTCGTGATCTTGTCTATTGGGAAGGGCGGACGAACTGCCACCCGAAGATGAGGGCGAGGGATCAACAATCACATACATCCGCTCGCAGGAAACGCTAGAACATCAGACGGCGACCGCTGACTTTACAGCGCAGGCAGCAATGACTCATTGGGCGAACTGACCTCTGGAACGCTTATCCCGAATAATATTTTTTTGTAAACTAATTATTTAGAAAAGAGTAGAAAAACAGATATAGCTGAAAAAAAAAAAAAAATCGTAAAAAAGGTTCGAAATTCGTTCGTTTTCACAAATGAAATTATACGCCTTTCTATGGTTTTTCCAATCTGAGACGTTGATCGAAAAAAATACCGACGCTATATCACGAATATCACTCTCGTCGTTTCTTCGCTTAGCTTTCTGAACTCGCATTATTTTAGAAGTTATCTCAAATCTGGCTATACCTTGATTATTTATTTATCATTTTTTTTTAGTCAAACTTAATTTGACTTTGAAAAAAGGAAGAAAAAAATTGGAAAGATTAATATAGAAGTAGTGTGTGTTAGCCACAGACAAGGTAGTTTATTGTAGTTTGTTCTGGTTTTAAAATAGAAATAGAAACGTTGAAAATAATTCGTAGAATGTCGAATGGTATATTAACGAATCTAATTCGGCAATTTTTCAACTATCAATTGTAATTTACGTCTATTGAAATTTCCCCCTTAGATTCTAATCTGTGAAATGAAGATTTCCCTAGCCTTTTCAACAATTTTGACTTCACCGACGAAAATCGCAATTATTTGAAAGCTAATAACCCTTCTGCTGATAACAATTATTAAATTGTGTCAAAATGAGTTATATTATCTTTATTTATTTATTATTATTATTATTATTTAATATTTTCAAATGTAATTGGGCTTGCCCGTAAATAAATAAATAAATAACAAAATTTCCAAAATCCTTATATTAAATCCTAATATTAATATTAATTAATCCTGAAATTAATAAATCCTAATATTAATATAATAATATAACAAAATTACCAAAATTCTTGTATTAATAATTCTGATAATCATTAATCCTAAATAAAAAAATTTATTACTTAATCCTAATAATATTATTACATAATAATAATTAGCAAAATCCATCCATCGAACGAACTTTCACTGTAATATAACCAGTTAACTGAACTATAAAAAAAAAAATATATATATTAACAAAATTATCAGTATACATCCTCGCGAAAAAATTAAGGAAAAAATGTATAAAGAAAAATTGCCCATTCTGACTTTTATCGGAGCTCCGCTCTCAAAGGATAAATTTCCTTCATTAATTTTTTGTATCGATTCGAAAACGTGAATCGTGCGACGAAGATCCTCAGTCGACCGAAATTGAGCTCCCCCATCGTTGTCGAGGCAGGTATTTAATAATTGATCCAATCAAATGAATCTAAGAGGGTGCGGGTTCACCCTAGCGATCAAGCTATGAGGGACCCTCACCCAGTGACCCCCAATACGAATGTAACCCTTGTTATTTTTATCTGGGATTCGATACAGAATATGCCAGAGAAAGTAACGCTGTACAAATCTGACTTCTTGCGCCACCGTATGATTCGTCGAGAAAATAACTGCGAAGATGAGTTGAAAATCGCTGAAATTTCTATTTTTTAATGAAAAAAATAAATATAATACCTATATTAAGAAATAATTTAAAAAAGGCGATTTAGCAAAAAAACTCATTTTTTTCAATATTCGAAACTTTTTTTTGTTCTTCTGAAATTCAAGTGCAACAATAAATTCGATAAGCTTTGGATGGCTTTGTAACGCATTTTGGCCTCACATGAATAAATAAGATTACAAGATGATTTAAAATTTCAAAAAAATCCACGTTCCCGACTCACATTTCACGTCTCAACTCCACCCTGAAAATTTTTAGGCACGAGAGAAACAGGGAATTTAATAATCGGATCAGTGTATTCAGATTTTAGGCGAATTAGCGGGCAATTTTGGTAAAGCAGGTCGAAAACATAGGGAACAGTTCCAAGTGAAAAAAGTGGCTTTTATTTTATTCAATTTACAGGTTTAATTCAATTTTATTTAAATATGCAATTCTATCCTATTTAAAAATTTAATTTTATTTAAAATTTTTACTCTATTTTATTCAAATTTAGATTTTTTTAATTAAAAAGGCATTTTATTAAAAAATGTAATTTAAATTCATTCGTAACGTTTATTTAAAACATTTAATTTCCTTTTAAACATGTTATTTTATTTAAAAAAATTATTTTATTTCTTTTAAAAATTTAATTTGATTGTATTTACACACTTAATTTAATTTTATTCTAAGTGTAATTTAATTTTATTTAATAACTTTAATTGATTTAGTTCAAAAATAATATTCAATTTTATTTAGAAATTTAATTCAATTTTTTACAAAAATTGTATCATTCAGTTGCCGGTGGCGGTTATAATTTTTAACAACTTTTGAAGTCAGAGCGGAAAAAAGCTCTCACCTCACAAGTTCAAACAGCTTTTCAAGGGTCAAGTCGACCCAAATGTTACAATCGAATTTCAAAAAATAGAAAATCACGCTTCGAATCAAGCTTTATGGAAATTATATCGATTGATTGCGTTGCATAGTATTCATCAATTGTCTTCCTCTTAATCAAAGAGCAAAAGCATAGCTCGACATTTGTTTCAAAGGCTGAGGTCGTTCGCCTTTGCGAGCACGGAAGACGAAGTGCAAATGAATAGATCGCCCTTAACTCGCACTGAGATTCATCCTTCCCTATCCGAGCGGTTAATGATCCAGTGGTCAACGTATGCGGATCTATGGGGTTCTCTGGCCTGTTTGGCAGTTTGTCGATGGCCTGATTGTTCTTAAGTTGCCGCGATCACGAGACCCCGGCCTGGGACTAGTGTAGGAGTTACATAAGAGGAAATAATTGCAATAAAAAATACCTACAAGATAGATAGTGTAAAATTAATGATTTTATATGTTTAATAATTTAATCTATATGTATAAAACTGCACAACGAGGAGAAGGAGAGGTATACTATTGATTGAGGAACTGGCCGGAGGTATTTGAAAGAAAACCAGTGGTGTGCATAGATCACACAGTACTTCCATGTTTGAGTCGGTAACTGGTATAACCAATTATAAAGTCGAGAAAATCGTACAAAGGCCGAAACGTGACCCTAGCGGTAAAGATCAGGCGTCATTCAATCGCCATTACAAATATTTAATACCTCTAGCGTCAAATGTATTGATTTTTGCACCCTGTAAAAAGCTCAACAGCGATAAACGGCGTAGGGCGGCAGTACGGTATGTGATCAAAACAAAACATGATCGTTGTTGGTCACATTTAAAGCAGAGACCCGAAATTTACAAGAGCGCTAGAATAAAATAACTGAAATCGCGTTTAACGAGGAAGTACTGCATGTGACCTCGATAATAAAAATCAAGCAAAATTCAACTGTCATAAAGAAAAATTTAAAGTCTAAAGTATATTCACTCTTGTCGTCTATAAAAATCTCTAATGCAAAAAAACGGCATAAGGTGGAAGTACTGTGTGTTATCCAAACTATACAAAACAAGTTCTGTGAACGTGGTCAGAGTTGGTCAAATATATAGCAAAGAGCCCCAAAAAGTACAGTAACTGAAAATGCGTTTTGCGAGGAAGTACTGCAGGTGACCCCAATAATAAAAAACAAGCAATATTCAGCTGTCATATAGAAAATTTAAAGTCTAATGTATATTCACTCTTGCGGTCTATTAAAATCTCAAAAGTTAAAAAATGGCATAAAGCGGAAGTACTGTGTGTTACCCAAACCATACAAAACAAGTTTTATGAACGACGTCAAAGTTGGTCATATTTATAGCAAAGAGACCCTAAAAGTACAATAACGCTTACTAAAATAACTGAAAATGGTTTTACGAGGAAGTACTGCAGGTGACCCCAATAATAAAAGTCAAGCAATATTAGGCTGTCATATAGGAAATTCAAAGTCTAATGTATATTCACTCTTGCAGTCTATTAAATCTCAAAAGTTAAAGAAAGGCATAATGCGGAAGTACTGTGTGTTATCCAAACTATGAAAAAAACAAGTTTTGTGAACGAGGTCAAAGTTGGTCATATTTAAAGCAAAGAGACCCAAAAAATACAATCATAATAACTGAAAATGCGTTTTACGAGGAGGTACTGCATGTGACCCCAATAATAAAAATCAAGGGATATTCAACTGTCATATCGAAAAATTTTAAGTCCTCCAGCGTTCAAATATATTCATTTTTGTGGTCTATAAAAATCAAAATGTAGCAAATGTGCAAATAACGCGGATGTACTGCATGTGACCCATTTGATAAAAATCAGGCATCATTCAATCGCCAACCCCAACATTTTAAGACCTCAAACATTCAAATACATTGAGTTTTGCGGCCAGTAAAAATCAAAATACAAAACATGCACTTGTGAAATCGTGAAAAACGCTCATAACGTGGAGGCATTGTATGTGACCCACTATACAAAAAAATCTAGTGTTTTCTGCTTGCCATAACCGACATTTCAAGCCCTCAAACGTAGAAAAATATTGACTCTCATAGCCTGTAAAAATCGAAACAGAAAAAACTTTGAACGCTTATATCTCGGAAGTACTGTGTGTAATTCAAAATCCGGAAAAACCTAATTTTGCACAATCACTGGGAAAACATTCCCTGAAAATTTCATGGGGTTTCATCCATTTTTCAGGGAGATATGGCGATTTATGTCAGTTTGTGACCACAGACAGACGGACAGACGGACAGACGGACAGACAGACACACAGACACACAGACACTTGTTCAGAAAGTGTTTCTGAGTATACTACTATGAAAATTTCTTCCATCAGGACCTCGGTTCCGAATTCGACTTTTCAGACGATCTCAATACTTCCATTTACTACGTAAACATGGAAGTAAAAATAAGGGTTGTTTAACATTTAAGGCCACCGTCTGAAAAAATCGCCAAATTTCGATTTTTTTTAAACAATTCGAAATGTATCGAAAAACGTTGTTCTAGTCGAAATTTTCGATTGCAGAATTTTTTCTATCGTTTCGTTAATTTTTTTATATTTTCAATCGATTCTAAATAAAATTTCCTCGATTTGCTAACACAGTATCCATTTTTCCCAATTTGCGAACGTGACGAGAAAAATTCCCAAATTAAAACTCCAAAAGTATGAGAATTAAAAAAATAAATAAATGAAAAAATATTATTTATTGTTAGAATTGGATTGTTTTCACTTTAAATTCGAATTCTACGTCTAATTTACTGTAGGAATCATTAATTAATTAAAATTTAATAGTACTGTATGTGAAACGAATTTTCAAAGTTGAAAAACTTGAAAACGGTGTATTACTAAAACTGGGAAAAACTAAAAGTTGTCGTCATTTTTCCGCCGTTTTGACGTCAGATTCGGATTCAGCATTAAATTTCCTTGAGGAAACGCTCAAAAACCAAAGTTTAATTTTTAACTCTAGCCGAAGCCAGCGGAGCTCGAAATTTCGGCCGGTGAAAAACACGATTTACGGAAAATAATTTCTCTGGCTCTGTTTAAATTTTTTTCGCCAAATTTTTTGCTATGCACGTGTGTAAGGCGTCCAAATGAAGACTCCTGCGTAATAAAACGATTGATTCGGATGAATTTTGACCCCGAAAATCGCGTTTAAAGTCCAATTTTCGAGCTTTCAACAACTGATTTTTTTGGGCCACTTGCGGATTTTTTTGAGAATTGAAAAAAATCACAAAAATACATCTTGGTAAGATACATCTTTCCTGAAAATTTCAGATTTTTATCTCTATTGGGAGAGGAGTAAAAAATCGTTAACTGATCGGTTCAAAAAAATCGCAGGGGGACCCCTTGGATTTTTTGCGAAAAATTTTTTGGCATCGATTTCGCTCAAATTCAGCATAATGATAGTTGATGATGAGTATATCAATAATATATGCTCCATTCATTGTTTCTTTCGCATTAAATTGATGAAAAGAACGTTTAACGTTGAAAAATGTGATATTTTCGAATTTATTCCACTGATATTGTGGAATACCTCAGAAACGGTTGAAAAATGGATAGGTACATTACATTGGGAAAATGTGGACAGTTAATTTACCTATCTTATGGTATATTCAAACATCTGAATTGACAACTTTTTGTTACAGTTATCCACTGTGCAAGTTACAAATCTTGGAAAGCTTAAAATTGGAGTGCCTATCTCGGCTTACTCTTTCCGCAAGTTGAAACTCCACTACTTTATGAAACAAAAACCATGAAAACACCTCCACCTACATACCAAATTATAGTAAGAACTATAAATTACACCTCTCCATACAGAAATTAACTACTATATTGTAGTGAAAAGGACAAGACCCCAAATAATAGTAAGGCACGGTAGGATTGGCGTGGCGCAGCCCCTCGGACGGGGAGCGTGGGGGACGGAGCCCCCCTCCCAACAGAGGATTGGGCAGCGGAGCCGCCAGGGGCGCTCAGCCCCTAGTAGGTTACTCATAAATCGATCGCACGTTCGAGGAAATACCAAATCTATAACCTTCCAATCGTGTATGAGAAATTCAGCCGGTAAAAATGCGAAAAAAATATTTAAAAAATAGTAAAACATAAAAAATTTTACTCTGAAGTCTTTACAAGGAACGAGATATCGTCGGAAACGAATAAAACGTAATACTATGATCAACACAAATTAAAATTGTCAAAAGCGGTGATAGAATATGGTAGATTAAAAGTTCGAAGTCAGCATTTCGATGTCGAAAAGGTCTTCCAGCAGTTCGTCGACTTTGGTGCCGATTTTGCGCGCGATTTCGGCCCTTTCGGTCATAGAAAGCGCTAGGAAATGCCAGACGAGCTCGCCGTCGATAACGCCGCGAACTTGGTTGGCCATTGTTTTCACTGCGCTTTTGTACATCCTGTGAAGGCGAATATAAAATGTAGAAAAAATAATAATCAAAAATTAGAAATAATTAAATAAGTTGATTTTTGTCTTTCAAGTTTTAGATTAAAAAAAAACAAAAAAAAACTATTATACAGTGGTGTATTCCAAACATGTAATTAATTTTTCTTCATTGCCCAATTAGGAGTCAAATTATTATTTAATAATGCTTATATTTAATGATAATTACCCCCCAAAATACCCTTAAAATTGAGGTAACGATTTGGTTAAAGAACAAAGCCATTGTCAGGCCGAGATTCAATTTTGATGAAAATGTCAACTACTGAGGACAATTTTTTTTTTTCAATTTGATATTCGGATTCTAAGTACCTTGGAACGTAAAACATAGAATTTTGAGGGGTAAAACATTTTTTCCCAAGGGACTACAAAGGTTTATTGTTGAATAATAAACCAATATGATTGAATAAAAACTAAGTAAATTTACACTGTGCGCGTGGGTACCTTTGATGGTTTGAGTGAGCGATCACATGAAAATTATAGTCTCTTATCAAAAACTAACCTGTACCCTTTCGGGTTCAGTCCGGCAATGTGAGGTATGCACGTGATAAGGAGGTTCTGCAACATCAGGAGACGCCTGTAGGTTTTTTCGGGCAACGGCAGCTGATAGCCGATGGCTCCGTCCAACGTGGCTGAAAAAATAAACCCATAATCTCTCGATCGAAAAATATCCAAAACACCTGAAGAAATTAGTTTTCGCTCACCAAACATAGTCACGTGACGTTTGTCAGCTCCTGCCAAATGTTTCTTCTCCCTATCGATTTCCGAGGTGCGGCATTTTATTCGGAAGAAAGAGTTGACATGTTGTCCTAAGTGAAAGTCCGCTTTGCGCAGCAGTTTTTGCCCTGTAAGACAAAAATTAACACAGAGTTTCAATATTGCTCTCGTGACAGTCGGATTTGATAATTTTGAAGAAAAAAAAATTGTCTCACCTCCGAAACTTTCCAAGGCCAACGGTTGATACATGTACAAAATGAGGTTCTTTTCCCTGTCGGAGACTAAAAATCCGAGCGTTGTGTTGTCGATGAGGAAATCAATAGCAAAAACTTCAGTGGCCCGGAAATCCTGAAAATTAACAATTTACGATTGATCGGATGGAATTTTGCAATATTGATACGATAAAAACTATCCTAAAGGCTATGAATAATGGAGAGTTTGATCAGAATGCCAAGAACTGAGATTTTTCTCATTTTCGGTCAAAAATTTCTAAACATTTCATTATACCCGCACAACTGTCGAGAGAAAAATTGAACAGCCCTATATTCTGAGTCAATAATAATAATAATGTAATAATAATAAATAAATAAATACCCCTACCCGGAGTAAGAATCCGGTCAATAAATAGCGTCATAATTAATTTTAAAAAAAGACAAAAATTATTTAAATATTTTTAAAAATCCGGCGCTGAGTATGTAGGAAGTTTATGTTAGTGAGTTGCAATATAGATAGCGCTCACCCGGCTGACCAACGAGAGTGTCCTATATTCTTCTTGGAATCTTAAAAGGACAATCGATTTGTAAACATCGGCGACGAGGATAAGCGATTTAATGCTGAGCAATTGATGAATGTAGACCTGCGTGTCGATGAATGCGACTCCGACCAAATCGTTGTCTTTGAGTTGCCAAATGTAAATCTACAGAGGAAAGAATTAAATAAAGAAAAATTACCAAAGAAGGAGAAATGAAAAGAATAAATACGAGACGAAGGGAAAAAAAAATAGAATCGAGGAAAATTCAGTTGACAGTGTCATACGGAAAATATTGGAAAACTGAGTCTGAAAAGCTTCAAAGAATTGGCGCCGTTTTTATATCAGCATCTATCTACGAGGTTATACCTTTTGACCGACCGCGGAGACGAGAAAGCCGACGACGTGAGTGATTGCGGTGATCGGACCCTTTTGATCCTTATTGTAGACCATTTTGATTCGATTTTTGGTCAATGGTTGCCCCGGCTCGGGAACGACGTCGATAATGTCGAACAGCCAAATCTGAAACGAAACAAATGATTGGAAAAATGCAAAGCGTGATTATTAAAGTCCGATTGTCGGCTAATCAAAACTGATTAAGTATCCTTAAAATCTGTCAATTCATCTGCCGAGCAAATAAAAAATTATTAATATGATTATATTGCTTTACTCACCCGCCCACGGCTAGTAATATCTTCACTATAGTTGTAATTAGTGCCGAGAGAAATATAACCTTTAAGACCGCTTCGAGTCCCTTCATACGCCAAGCTGACGTTTTTCAAACACGTCACATGTTCCCAGTCGTCCAGGTCCATTTTTGTGTTTGGGATGATCTGAAAAAATTATTGTCCAGTTGAGGAAAATTTGATTATCCGAATTAGATCACCATTCTTTGAGTCAAAGCCGGTTAAGGAAATTGAATCGATTGTTCGTTTAAATTGATTTTTCTCTCAAAGTTGTCGAGTTGTTTTTTGTGACAAATATTGAAAAACAAGACAGAGGTGAGTATAAAGACAGACATTATACTCACTTCCCACGAGACGGGTGAAAACAGCGAAACGCTGAATTTCTCGCACAACGGATACATAAATCTATCGTCTTTCTCTTCGACGGAAAGTTCCTGGAATAAGAAAAATCACAATAATTTATCCAACCTAGCGATTTTGAAATAAAAATTAACATTGACTAAAAAAAATAAAAATAAAAAATGCGTCAAATCTAATTATCGCAGAATAGATAGCCCTTTCCTCCAATCAATATTTGAAAGAGTTATTTTCCAATTCAGAGCCCTAATAAAAGCTTATCTCTCGTTATCACTAGGATGAAAAATTACCTTGTCCTCTCCGTTGAACTTGTAATACTCTTTGGTCGGTTCGGCGACGCTGGTCACAATACAGTAGGTTTTACTTTCAAGATGGTAAGTGACGAAGTGTACAGTGCATCTGAGAGGCACTTTACGCACCGGCCATGCCGCATCATACGACAGGTGAGTTGGCAGTACACAAATTCTGAGTTCGCTCTGAAAATAAAACAGAAATCTGTAAGAATTATAAAGTTTATAACAAAATAAATAAAATGTGTAAAAAAGCAATACAGAAATAATATTAAAAATGATATTGGAATAATATAAGAAAATAATAAAGAAATAATGAAAGAAAGTAATAATGAAATAATATAAAAAAAGGAAAAATGGAGAAATAAAATCTGTAAAAAAAAAACCGATAATTTTTACCCCAGCAAGTATGTATATCCTCCAAAATTTAAAATCATCAAGAAAACCGCTGGGTATTCAATTACTTGAATAGTAATCAATTTTCATGGTCTTTATGGTTCGACTGATCAACTTTTCAATCCGCTAGATAACCTAAAAGCTGAATTCTTCCATGAATTACCTTATTGTTGAAGTAGAGAAAACCTTGAGGGCAATTGACGTTGTGGAAGGCAGCAAAACATGAAACAGGCCCATCGATATTCATAGGGTGCATTCTTAGCTCGCCTCGACCCGTCAAAAAAACCCAATGGGGATTATTTCCGCAAACGAACACCTGAAAAAGGCTTGCAATTAGATAGATGAATAGTTGTTTTTACAATTGGAACGAGAATAACAAAGCTTGTTGAAAACTTCCAGCTTGAGATTGAACAAAAACTTCGTTCGCGCGTCTTAAACTTGTAGAATGATAACTTACTCCAGAATAGCCCGATATGTTGTTGAAATATCTCAACTGATTCACGCGAACTTCTTCGGGGTCGTTGGTTATTTCATCGGTTCTGAAATCCCAAAGAAAATAAGAGTAAGTTTATATATTGAATTTCCAGTTCATACTTCGTCAAAATGAGTTTGAAAAGATTTTAATGAATGAATGAAATCAATGAAAAATGGAAGGTAACATTGGCTTATGGCTCTTGACGAGTTCTTGTGTAATGTGTTGGCTCTTGGAAAATATCAGGACCACTTACGATGTTTTAGCAGAATCTTTGACGAGAAGTGAGCCGATTTTGGAAAACCGAAGGTTAAGCGAGACGTGGGGATAGGAATAGGCTTGATATACGATCACTTCGTTATCTTGTCGAAGAAAAAGCAGCGGCCGGCTTCCATTTTGCCCTAGGCCGACCAAAAGAACCTCTCTCACTGTTGACTCGTTACATTGCTGGGCTGAAAATGGAGGAAAATGAATTTTCTTTTGAAAACCAGAAATTCTTTCTTGGTTCTTGAGTATTTTACAATCAATTCCGTCTCCACTATTTGAAAGTTATCCCAATTAAAAACGCTGCAAATGATCGTAGAGTGGTTTATTATTCATTAGCTTCAATAAGGGTTTAAGAACACCACCTGTTTGTGATAATAACTTGCCTGAGCATTAGTGAACGTTTCCGCTTAACAACAGAGTGGTAACTATAAGGGAAACTCCGTAGCAACTTTTGTCATTTTAATCGTTTCTATTATTTATTTTTATTTTAAATAAGAGCTCAATTTTTTTCTTTAGCGATTAAAATGGTTTATTATTGAATAATAAGCGAAAATTGATGCAAGTTCTCTATTCTCGAGATCAATTATAATATATCGTGTACATGAAATTGGCCAGTATTAGAAGTAACAACAAATTTTATTCTTGCCCAGGAGTTCTAAACCTCACAACTCCCATAAGTTGCTGCAGCTGCAACAAAAAGAAAAAAACTTTAAATATCAATCTTTACATGTTTCGTCCGTTGCAAGCGTTGGTGGAGCTGAAAGGCTGTCTGAAAGAATGTGATTGCCGTGACCAATATTGGGCACAAGGTAGCTCAGCTTCAGGTCTGGCAAAGAGTAGATTTCCAAATGCCCGTTATCCCGAGTAAGGACTGCCCAGAAGGAAACTTTGGTCTCGGCCAAATGTTTTCGCCACCTTGAAAATAAATATGCAGAAATTCAGAGACATAGACGTGGAAAATGAGGTAAACTGAGGGAGGGATGACTCACCAAGCCGGCTTTCTGTTAGCAACGCCAGGATTATTAGGCGCCGGGTCGGCCTCCTTTTTAATGCTCAGTGTGCTCGGTTCACCGTACAGCAACTCTTCTTCGTCATCGATCGTTTCACTGCAACAAAATACTGTCTAATACAAGGTGAAACTAAATTAGGCAAACCGGTTATAAAAATGTTGGCCTTTCTTGAATTGGGAAGCATTGAAACCCGATAAAAACCTCCACAGCTCTTAAACAGGTTATTAAAATGTCAGAGCTTCCTAATATTCAAAGAACCAGCTGCAAAAATTTGACAGCTGTCTACTATTTAATTAACCGGCTATTGACCACTTCCGGCTATTGAAATAACAAGTAATATAAATGTCAGAGCTTCCAGCAGCCGGCTATAAGTAACAGAAATTTTTAGATTCATTTTCAAACTGAAATTATTTCAACTTACGTTTTCACGTTGTCTATTACATATTTAGACGGCAACGTATACGTTTCAGATTCGAGCTCTTCGGCCGTCATCAAGAATAATCCGCTGATGTCGCGGTACAAACAAACGTTCGACACTGATGGCCTCTGGAACAGAAAGCGAATTAATTAATACTTACGTTGTGTGTTCGTTTAATAGAATATTACTCAAAATAAATCTCATCCAATTCACTCACAATTGGTATTTTGGGTTTAGTAACCGCCAACTGCGCAGCCGGTTTGCCGCTAGCCCGCGTTTCTTTCAATGTGAGCAGTATAAGCTGTCCATCGCCGGCCAAGCACATGACGAACGGGTCAGCGGAAGAAGCGGTTACCAAAGGACTGCCTAAATCAATAGGCAGGTGTTGAATTGGCTCGCTTCCATGCAATAGTCGCACTCCCATCGTCGACACCTTAATTTTTAAAAAAGTATTTGACAATTAAGATACATGAAGCAATAATTCGTTTTATCGATTGGTAAACTCAATCATTACAGTTCTCCTAACCTATAACTTACTTGAACAATGTACTTGTTGTTTCCTATATTGCCCGAATAAATAGTCGGCTCGCGCGTATTGAAACCGGAGTGGTCCAATTCGTTAATTTCTTTCCCGGTTTGTAGAATCTGAAAACGGAGAACTGGTTAGACCGAGCAAATGGAAAACAGCTGAAACATAAGATTACTGCTTACCATAGTAGCTTCTTTCTGCGACATTATCATGTACGAATGTGTAATTTCTTTTGAATCGCCGATCACTTCATGTTTGCTGCCAAAAACGGTCCACATGTTAGTGCATCCATGGAGAACAAACGTCGTTGCAACCTGAACAACAAAAAATTCAATTCAATGTCCGGTCATTTTCAAATTCAATTATTTGCATTTTTGATCGCTCAAAGCCAATGTTAGCTGAAGCGTACAAAAATGTCAAGCCCATAAATTCCAACTTAATTCGCTGGAATATTTCAAAATGGCGTTTTCAGGACGAGGAAAATTCAAATCTATTAATAACCTGAGGCCTGATAGATCGCTGAAGGACGCACAGGGCACCGTTCTTGCCGTAGCCGGAGCTTGTCACCAATTCAATGTCAGGGTTGGGATTGTTATTGAATTCTTCTGAAAGAAAGGCGGGCTCGCCCATCGAAACATTGCCGCATGGGCCGATATTAAGCAAGCTGTCGCAAACCTGAACAATCCACAAACAAATGAAAAAATATTTTCTCATAATTATTTCATGTTTTTATTTATTTTTTTTTTTAAATAGTTTATGCACTTTGCAAAACATACATACCTCGAAAGAAAAAGCAGTAAGATGGACTGAAGTTGTAATTTCGTTTCCGTATACTTCCAATTCGTCTTCATCTCTTATCTCCGTTACATCGGACGCCATGCAGTCCCCTTAAAATACATGGATGTTAGACGAAGCCGTCAAAATTAATTGTCACACTAAATTCAGTTTTCATAAATCAAATCCAACTGAATTACCGAGTACAGTTCACAAAATCATTCACGAATCCTTCAAAAACTCATTCATTGATTTTTCACCAAATCTTTCACTAATTGCTCACAGAATAATCCACTGATCAATCACCAAATCATTAGCTAACTTTTCACCGAATTATTCAATAATAGTCCACAAATTAAATAACCAATTTCTTAACCAATCGGCTGTTATCATTCACCAATCAAATCATTTAAAAAATGGTCATCAAATCATTCACCAATCAATCACCGAATCCTGTACCAACCAATCGCCAAATGATTCACCGATCAATCACCAAATCATTAAAAATTAGTGACTAAATCATTCACCAATTGATCGAAAAACATCGAACCATTCAATCACCATATCGTTTACCAATAAATTACCAAATAATTCACCGATTCTGTGAAAATTCAATAACTAAATCCTTCACCGACCTATCATCAAATCATTCACCGATCAATCACCTTATTATTAAACAATTAGTCACAAAATCTATCATTGAATTATTTACATTTCTTATCATTATTATCACCAAACTATTTAATAATTAATCTCTAAATTGTTTACAGATAGATCACCAAAACGTTCTCAGATCAATCACCAAATTGTTCAAAAATAGTCACCACATAATTTAACAGTTAATCGCCAAATTATTCATTAACTTTCCAACGAAACATTCACAAATCGTGTATAAATTCTATAACCAAATCCTTAATCAACCGATCGCCACATCATTCAAAATCGCTCACCAAATCAATTTCCGATCAATAACAAAACCGTTCACAGTTTGATGAATAGATCATTCACCAAAATATTCCACTCACCGAGCGTGATAACTTCGAATTTCCTCTTTTTTGTTTGCGGTTGGCATAGATCGATAGTAACTACCGGCTGCGGTTTCAAGTCAAAGATTTCCTTTTCGGTTAGCTTGAGCAATAAAGAGTTGCCAAGCCTGGAGCCGAGGAAAAGAAACTTGTCTTCGCAAAGGGCCATCTGAAATAAAACAAATATTGCGCTTTAAAATCGACACATTTTTGGCTCATTGTTCAATAATATAATTGCTCAAGAAAAACAATTTGTCTCTAACTTCTCAAAATTTGATGTTCACGTATCAAAGAACGTTGCATCCGAATATCAAATAAAAACATTTCCGTCAGTCCGCCGTCAAAATTTTTCCAAGGAAATTTTCACCAAAAATGTTTCTTTGGCATATCAATTGCTCATTTATTTAGCCAAATCGATATCTCAATTATGAGGGGGGAATTAATATTTTCTCATGTTTTTGAAACACTGTTCGTACGAAATTTTGAGGGGAAAAAATTCATATTTTCGAATATTTTGAAACATTGTGCGAAACATTGGTGCGTTTGATATTAATTTCTATAAACTTTTTTACGCTGAATCGAACGAGGCCGTAACGGGATGATAGCTTGAACGGTTCTCGAGTTATCACAGCTTTTAAGAGAAGTTTTTGAGAATTTTTTATAAAAATTGCATTGATTTAAGAATTTTTGAAGCTAGTAAAATTGCTGGATACTTGAAATGCTCGTCAAACGCTCTCGTAGCTTTATCGTTAGGCATTTAAATTGACTTCAAGTTAGGTAACCAAGAAAAAGAAAAATGGACCCATTGAATCATATCGAGCGAAGGAATACGATACCATCAAACTTAATTCGCAGCGTTTTTCATAAAATTTTCTATAGGAACAGTCTCTATTTGAAGGAATATCGACAAACTCACTGATGTAGTAAGGACGCTGGCGGCTGCTTTTTGGAAATGGAAGTTCTGTATGCTGCGCATGCTGTCAGCCAATAGAGTCAGTACGAACAGTTCGCCGGTTCGCAGTGACATTACAAGACGATCCGGAGCCAGGAAACAAACTTGCACTCCGTCAAGAGACATTTTCAGTCCTTCTTGCACTTCTGCAAAGAGGCAAAATATTTTTACATTCGCTCCTCACCCAATTTCTACTTTTATTCCAACACACCTCTGCTCCACACCTACTTGAGAAACAATTCCAGTATACAGGGTTCTCTAAGCGGGATTGGAGTTTTCCTGATTTCGAACTTACTCAAAGGAAAATTAGTCGACACCTCGGTCACGGAATTCAAAGAGACGCCGTAAGGTGGAACGCTTTGATTCAGGTAAATAAGAGCATTGTGCGATATGACGAGGGTGCCTGCCAAAGGCTTTGACACTGGTACAAGAGCTGTACAGTCCATGGGTAGATTATTTACTGACCAGATGACAGGGTGGACTTTCTGGTCCATATTTAGAGAAATAGCAACCATACAGCACGTATCTTTGCGCACAGCTATCCTCCTGCCGAGAGAAATTATGTTTTTTAAACGATCTTATACAACAACTAGTAGAAAATCTATTCAGAAACGTACCCTGAGAAGGTTTGCATAGGTTCGTATAAAATTAGCAATGTCGGCTCGTTGTATCCGTGCAGAAATTGGACGTCTTTGATGTTTTCCATTTTCTCTTCTATGTCTTTAAGAGTAATCATGTACGAAGTGAGGATAGGAGGTCGGTTCGGAGCGGCAGTAGGGTCAGACATTGTCGAAGGCGCTGTCGGGTCGTCAATTGGATTTTCTCGCCGGAATGGAAGCACGACTAGTTTCCTGCCGTAGACGAGCATAACAGCGCAACGGCCTTCCGGATCCACGCGCACGATTGGGACGGAAAAATGCTGCGTCCATCCTCCCTAAAAGACATAAAATGGAATCTTTTGACAAATCCTAAGCGCTCCATATTTCATCGATAATTAATCAGTAACAACCTGATAATTAGTAATAAAAAATTATTTTTTCAAGTTCTTCACTACAAATTTTGCAAAAGAAGAAAAAAATGCGAAACTCGATGTTCGGGGTCGGATGAAATAAAATGAACTTTCGATGGAGCTTTTGCAGGAACAAAAATGCTCAATGTGTACAAAACTATTTTAAAACAAATTAAATCAATATATAGTGGGGTTTTTTTTTTTTTTTTTTGTTTTTTCGCACTCTGTATCACAATTTCTCCGCACTCTCCGATTTCATTAACGACTATAATGAAAATAATTCGAGAACCATTCAGGTTCCCTTACCTGGACTTCTTCATCTTCGAAATAATGCATGGATACAGTGTGAAGCGAATTCGTGTCCAACTCGTATTCAACAATGCTCAATTTGGCGTCGCGGAAACTGAGCAACAGCGAGTCCCTCGTGGAGCCGATAAAACTGACGCACTGCATGGACATTATGTTGCCGAAAAGCGTATACGAAGCGACACATTCTAGTCGCATCTTGGGCGGGCTCCGATCTGAAAAGAGAGAAAACATTATTTGATCGCTTTTTAGCATTAAATTCAACTCGCATTTAGATAATGAAGGTTTCGATGGGGATTTTTGAGCTATTGAAAAATACGATAGTAACTGAGGTCCAAAAATCTTAATATTGATAAAAAATTATATCAATATCAAATCAATATATTCATTAGAGTTTTAAATTATTAAAATCAAAAATATTTAAACAAGCATAAAAAAATTTATAAACATATTATATAAAGAATAATATATAAATTATAAAAATGTATTAATTAATTCAAATATTTATTAATAAAATTAAAAATACGCACATGTAAACATTTTCGAAAATATTTAAACGTTAGAATATTTTAATAATAAAATTATAAAAATCATTAAATTATGTATTCCATTCACCCTCATTTTTTCCGTTAGAATTCGACGTTATTTTTTATTTAAAAAAAAAATACTTATAAAATTTTTAATCCGAATCCCTAGAGATAGAAAATTTTCTCGAAATGCTAATAAACTGAAAGTACTCGGTGGAAAACAGAGTTAAAAATGTCAAACTTCACCTACGCGCTAACGAACATTTTCTGACCTCGATATATTTCAACGCGTCAATTTTTACAGTAGAAGTCGAATGAATATTATACATCATGGAAGTACTATGTGTTATCCGATTCGCAAGTAACATACTTATTAAAAATTCGGATTGAAAAAAAACTCCGTTCATTGCGCTAACGAGAAAATAATTGAGAAACGCGCCTTCGTTGTCCTAACATGCTAACCCGCGATGCACCTACGAACTGCTGGCTAGCCTAGCAAAATTAGAAGGCGCTAATAATAA
Source organism: Tupiocoris notatus (assembly GCA_037159825.1). NCBI lineage: Eukaryota > Metazoa > Arthropoda > Insecta > Hemiptera > Miridae > Tupiocoris > Tupiocoris notatus. Next base: position 943,273 of record JASJUZ010000032.1, on the reverse strand, counting down.
TGTCGCGCCAATAATAATGTCGTCATATCTCTTCTAAAAAATGGACTACGATTTTTTTCATGAGACCAATTAGAGAGCAAAATTAGTCGATCAAATATGACATACAGTACTTCCTCAAAACAAGTTTTTATTTATTTTTTTTTTTTTTAATTTTGATTCTAAACGTACTTTTTAAAGGGTGCTTACGAGTTAGTAGCATTATTTTTAATCAGCTTTCCCTACTTTCGGATCTAACTGAAAATTTCTCCTGTTTTAGAGCGGTTTGCCTCGAAATGATCAAAAACTTGATGAAGTCATTTAATTTTTGTTTCGGTCGAATCTGTGCAGAGCGTTCAATTACTGATAAATTGAAGATTTTTTGTTCACAATAAAAAAAAATCAACTTCACCAAGACATTCAACTCATGAATATTGTTGAAAATGTTTCTCGATCGCTTAAATAAAAGCGACTAACCTGAATAAGTATGACGTTTGGAGACGTCGATCTCCGGCATAAAACGGAAAACTCGAATGACGTTGGCGCCGGCGACGACAAGCGATTTTTCAGACCGGTTGAAGAAGTAACAGGTCAACGAGTGTTCGATACCCGTCGCCGGGTGAGTCAGCTTGCAGATCGAATACATAGCTGGAACAGAAATTAGAAACGAAAGCTCAATAAAAAAATGTCACCGAATAGCCGGAAATCAAGAAATAGAGACAGCTTAGAAAGTTCATGCCAATAATTCAAACGAGTAATTACCTTCAAATCCAAGTAGAGGTAGGAAATGTAATAAATTGAACGATACTGTTTCTACATGCCCGCGTATAAAAGCTACGAATTAAATGCATCAATTCGCTATTTTTCAACGGTAAATTAGGTACGGTGATGAAAAAGTTAACATAGCTGTGTAACACATCATGTACAAAATATACCTGACGCCGAGTTAACCGTAGTTGTTGCTGTTGATTGTTGTATATGTCGGACATACTAATTTTTTTATTCCTCGTGAAACTCCCACGATAAAGAATTCATTTTAGAAAAGAATGTATTTTTAAATAATGTTTGTACTGAATTTCTCGTGATTCTAAACAATTTTAATGATCGATCTATTCGTTCGAGCATACCATTATTTGCGCGATATTTTTATCGATGAGGTAGTTAATCGATAGTTATTTCGATATCCGTGGTGGTGCGGAGGGAAGAATCGATAGTTATTGAAACTTTTCGATATTATTGTAGGAGATTTGATTTGCTTTTTCTTGGTTGAAAACGATTTGATTGGAGCTATGCGCTTCAGTTTTTTGTTCAAGTAGCACTAGTTTTGTAAAGACAAAAGAAAGAAGAAAATACAAAGCGTGAACAATTAACGATTATAGTTGACTATTAGCATCGATATTTGATTTCAACTACATCGATCGATAAAAATCGTGCCCCTTATCTTATCACTCACTAAACTAAATTTTGTGTACATTTCACAGCTGAACACTTAGGTTGAATTTGATTCGTTTCTTTCAAAGTGTGATCGTTTTTCGATCGTTTTATGGTAAAACGTGAATAAGCATTCACCTCTAGTCGCGGACTTCTTGCTCGCAAGGTAAGCAAACTAGATATGGTAGCAACGGAATGTGCATATTGATAATCTGGTTTGACCGTGTTAACCGGAGCCGCTGTAAACGAGGCTATTATGAAGTAACTGCCGGAGTTAAATAGATTCATGATGAATTAGATCCTAGTGACCGGTGAGGGAATCAATAGGTAGGACACGTTTCTGCAGCTGTCGCTAGAGAGAACCAGTGCAGTTTTAATGCTTACAAGGGTGTAGCATGCTTCAGGCCGTGCTAAGGTTACAAGAGTTAATGTTAAATTGTGGTGCTGTAGAACGCAGTTGTTCCTAACGGATTGTAACTTTAGCGCGGTGTTGCCAGGTCTCCCCTTTTTTGGGGAAAACTCCCCCAAAACGTAGACAAAATTACTCTTTCCCCGTTTCCCTAAAACCTCCCCCATTCTAATTTTTAGCTAGCCTTTTTCCTTTTTTTCTTCTTCCTTTCCATAAAATGTAAAAAATTGGAGAATAAGCTCTTTTTTCTCTCCTCACTCTTAAAATAAAAATTCAGTGTTTTTTAAATAGTTGTTTCGTAACTCTGTTCCCAATGACTCCTTGCTTCTCTCTGTTTTTTCGCACTTTGCACGATCATCTGACTTCCTGTAAATTTTCAACCTGGTCCGAGGTCCCAACGGTCTCTAGTTGCACCCCGTTCCACTTAACGTCTCTGGTGAGCTGATCCATCAAATGTACCATGGATTGTCTCTGATAGCAACCAAGGTCCATTTGATGGTAACCATTAACCCACTCCACGACCACCGGTTAAAGATTAAAGGTAAAACACTATATTTATAGTTTATTTTCCTGTGCAATAAAACTGATTCGATTACCCAAAGCTTATGTATCATGTAGGCTCGTACACCGTACTTCTGTGTTGTTAACCAATTTCTTGCGTCTTCGGTTATTGAGTCTTCTGGCTAATTTTTTCAATAACAGTATTGTATTTGAATGAGTTTCTCGATTTTACAATTTAGTATACCTGTTTGCTGACTTTATCATGGAAGTACTGTGTGATCTATGCAAACCACTACTTATTGTTTTTTACTCTTTTATTTTATCAAATCACTCTGATCCAACCCACTCATTTTTCAAATTGTTTAAAAAATATTTATTAAATCTTTATTGGTATTTTTTATTCTTAGCCAATAATGATATTTTTTCATCATTGCATCATGAAAAGTAGTCATAATTTATGACAAAAAGGTCTTTTACAGAAACTCATAGAAACTGAAGTAGTATAACACACCAAATTGGCTCCTCCTTTTCCCTCAAACTATCAAATTATGTACGAAAATTTCATCATTTCCAGAATTCTTCAAAGCAACGCAGCATATTGAACCGTATTTTTTCACAATATTTCCCCTCTCCCAATATTGATGAGCAGAATCTCTTTTGATGTCGCTAGAATCACGATTCACTTGGGCTAAAAATCCTCCAAAACTCCCATTTTTTCATTAGAAAAAGTACCCATTTTCCCCTTTTTCTTGTCGAGGGTTCCCCCAACCACCGGTTGGGACCTGGCATCACTGCTTTAGCACAGTTAGACGGCTGAATACTCCTATAGAGCATGTATCGTCGTGATCCATGACGATACTACCCTACCCATATCGTCATCCCTTGTCTACCCGTCTTCTACTTGTATTTATGAATTTTCATATTAGGGGCGAGCGGATTGTGGCGATTTTCCCCCTGAAAATTCACTATTAGATCCCTGGGTTGGAAAATATCAAATTCAATCCTGTATATTTAATTTGCAGAGCATGGCGAGTCTTTTAAGGGTCGGTACGAAAGTCGAGGTGACTGGTAAAGGTGTTCAAGGTGAGGTAGCCTTTATCGGTACGACGGGCTTTTCCACTGGCAAATGGATCGGCCTTATACTCGACGAACCGAAGGGCAAGAACAATGGAACCGTTCAGAACAAACAATATTTCCAAGTGAGTGAAAATAAAAATAATTTACTGTCATTGGATAATGCGTAGATTGTAAGATCAATGAGATTGGTAAATAGTTTGCGTGCGTCTTGAGGTACAAATTAGGTTTTTTCGAATTTCCAAGCAGAAAATGATGCAAGACTCACCTAAAAGGTTCTAATTTTGTACGCAGTGCAAGGAAAACCATGGAATGTTCGTCCGCCAGACTCAGCTGACGATACTGACTGAAACGGGGAGTCGGATCGATCTTGCGAACACTAGCGCTTCAAACACGCCGCAGCAAATAGTATCCCCTGATGATCCGGTTCGTTCGACACCCAAATCCCGCCTCACAAGGTTAGCTCACTTTTTCATTGCCCGCTGTTTCGCCCGGTTCGAGAGAATTTTCCGTTTACTCTGCCCTCACTACCTTCCATATATTACTAACGCAATTACCTTGTTATTTCGCTGCTCTTTTGGATTTTTAAAACGAAGTATTCGCCGGAAGTCGTCACCAGCGCCGCACGCTCCATCTTCAAGAGCTAGGTATTTAAAAAATGGCGAAGTATCCGAGGACGATTTTGAACATTTTTGCTGCAGCATTTTTATTTTTAATAACTCAGTTGTTGGCCATTTTATACTTGCCTTGCTTGTGAATCTTACATGTCCTTTTTATTTTCCAGTTCCAGAACGTCCCTCAGCGGCAAAAGCAAAGAGTCGCGCAGCAGAGAAGACATGTCTTCGTCGACGTCTTCCATTGCAAGTTCTTCGGATTTACCGACAAAGAAAACGTCCTCATTTATTGAGGTAATGCTCTTCTTATGTCGACGTTCAGGAAATATTTCCCTCTGTAATTTTTTCATCCCATCTCCCACTGTAAGGTTGCGTAAAGGCACTTCATCAAACTTGTTACACTTTGGGCTTGTTCTCTTATTAGTTTCACTTGGTCACACTCATTAGAAGCCAATAGTACACCTGCTAGATGTGAAGTTGAAGTGAACTACAAAGATTTTGCATCAAATTATTGCTTATGATCAAGATATTGTCTTTTTAAAGCTTCCATTCTTGCTCAGCCGAGCGCTTTCGCCCTTTCGGGCACCTCTGTATTCACTCAATTTTGTAGAATTCTGATTAATGTTGTGTTATTCCCTTCCCACGATGAATTTGATAGCGAATAAGCCCTATGGAAAAATCGAGTTTGTTTGTGCCTTTATGTAAGACTGCAGTGCAAATTTTTGTTAATATTTTATTTCCTGTTGTTTTACGAGAGTCCACCATTGCCATCATGATTTAAAGCTGTGGCTATCGACGACTAAACAATGAGTATGATACAGGTTGGGCAAAAACTAGAATAGGTATTGTCTTTGCCGATGTAATCCTCTGCGTTTAATGGTCGATCGCTGTTATCTTGATGAACAAAGATGAATAATGTTGAATTTGGCATGGTGAACTTTCCATTTTATTTATTTTATTTTCAATTTTTCCCCCTTACTCGAATTTGCCCGTGTATTTGCACGAACTGTATCCGTTTGACGAGTTTTGCTTCGATGCCCCCGATTTTCAAATCGTTGTGTTTGATGCTACTTCTTTCCCAGTTTCGTCCGGCACTGTCAGTATTTCGGCTCACTTTCATGAGCTACCGATTTGGGAGTGCCTGCTTTGTGACGTATCTACGTTGATTTACGTTGCCTAAAGCTTGCACTGTATTTTTCTTCAGTGATGCCAAGAGACGGGGCGAGGTATTTTATGAGTTTGTCGTATTGAGATACTTCGGGGTTATAGAAAGGGGGACACTAAGATTGATAAATCATGACATCCAGCACAGGTGTAACATAGCCAATGATGGACGAATAGTGTATGATTGGCTCCAACAATTATGTCTGAAAATAATATGAAACATGAACCTTCTCTGCTGACAGAATGTTATTTCAGCTGTCCAGTCTTGCGCGTTTTTCTAAAATTTTAGACTTGGTTGATCACGAGTGAATTTTTATATGGTCAAATTTACTCATGGTGAATCAAAACATGGCAAAGCTCTGCTACCACTTTTGGCAATTCTTCTTTTTATATCCTTGTTTCTTATTTTCATCAATAATTCGACCGTCAGTTTCACTTTTGATGTATTTTGACGATATCTGGGGCCGGTGTTCCAATGGCCGATAAACTGTCGTAAAATATGTACCCGTCTCAAGGTGTTCGTATGTTCTCTTCCGGAATGTCCTCTGTCGTCTCAAATTATCTCGTTTTCTGCCTGCCGTGACCTTTTGACGTATGGATTTGAGAAAAAGAGGTCGCCAAAGAAACTGGTAATCATGGGCGGGGGGGGGGGGTCTCAATAAATCACCGTCATCCCACGACTCCGCAGTAAACTCGACTTCGAAGCGCTTCTTCAACTTTTTCCAAAAATTGATTTCTTTCTTTTTTGTTTTTCTTTTTCATTACTGTAACCTTGCGAGCGTTACAGAAGGGGGAAACAGTTGGAGACGTTTATCTGTTACAGAAAACGCCCTCAACCGCTCTGAAGGTTAAAACTGGGATTCCCAGAAGCACCCCGCGCCGCGCCAGTAAAACACCTTCTACTACAAAACAAGTAATTTAATTTTTTCCATGACGAAATCCTTTATTTTCCGCTCGTTCTAGAGAGCGAAATTTTTTGTGTAAATAACCTACTAAAGGAATAACACAGCATGCTGTTCTAAATCATTAGCATACACAGCGTCGCGGTGGGGTTAGTGTTCTCGCAGGCTTCCTCTTTTCGCCCTTAGCCTTAGCACATTTTCGTCTATGATCAACGCTATTGCCAACATGCACGATTCCACGAAATAGATAGAAAAGTGTACATGGAAAAGCATATCGATTTTGAATTCGAACCATCGGCAAAAAAGAAGGTTCAACGAGACCAATTTTCCTCCCGTTTATTTTAGAGCAGCTATTGTGGGTTTTGTGGTTAGAATTGACCAGCGGATTTATGGAAAACGGAATGATCGTTTTTATTGAGGCAATCTCCAGCCGTGTGGCCATTGAAATAAATTTCCAACTGGTGAGGAAATTGAGAGACTTGATGAAGCTACTAAGTTGTTTTTTTTATTTTAATTTTTTTATATAGGTAAGTGATATTTTACTTTTATGTTGCATAAATAATGCTTTGACGATGCTAATAACCATTAGGAATGAGCCAATTAGAAATATTTTGCTGTAGTGAAAGTAGAGTGCGAGGGTTTAAAATTGACCTAATCCGTCAAGTGACAAATAGACTTACAAAGACTAAAAATCGTGAAAAATTAACCTATCTTTTTTCTAACCAGAATTGAACTCCTCCCCTCTAGTTGTTGCACTTATCTGATTGAATTGTCGTCCATTATTTTTGAAGGAGTCTAAAGAGGAAGAAGAGGCCGTGCCAACGAGGCCGGAGCCAGCTCCTGGGCCAGATGGGAGCGAGGCAAGCAACAGACAAGTTTTTAACGTGTGTTTCACAGTTGCCCGTTGTTTTATTGAATTTTTCCTCATCGCTTAATTCATTGCATCATGTCATCAAAAATCATCGATGCCTCCCTTTGCGAGTTTTGTGCCGGTTCATTAAATTCGATTGGAAAGCTCCTGAATTGTATTTGGAAGTATCAAAGGGGATACTTATCGAGTGTAGGTCAGTTCTTGGCTGCTCATCGCATACGTCACCGTAGTTATTGCTTGTCATTGCGTTTTAGATTTAGCACCGCTTCCTATTGTCGCTAGTCGCTGTGTTTTTCCAAACTTGTCGAAAACATGAATGCACGAAAGTTGTCGTAAATTTATGTTGTACGATTGCTCATCTGGAAGAGATCTAATTTTTGCAACAACTGTTGTCTTAATGTTTTGAATTCACAATGTGCAACACTCTTAACTTCTATTCAATTTATGATTTGTTTTCTATGATTTATTGATCTATATTTCATTGGTATTTTCAATTTTAACTTCTGTTTCGATGGGTCGACATCTTCAATACCTACTACATCGATTTGACCGTATTTAAGTGAAGGCAAAAACATTGATCAATTTAAAAAAAATTAAGTCGAACCACCTTTTTTTGTTGGAGGAATCCAATATATTCGGTTAGTGGCTTTGTCGTAAGCTTGGCCTTCTTCCGCATGCATGCACTTTTTTACTGTTGAAACTTACCTTGTGTAATGTGTCGTTGTTTTATTTTTATAAAAGGAAACCCTAACAATATTTCCTTTCAATCTCGGTTGAAGAATAACTGATGAATTAATTTTCCTTTCCCCGTAGAATCTTCTTATGTGTCGCTCTGTTGTCACATCTTTAACGTGGCAAAAATCGCAGGCCATTCAGTTGTGTTTCTAATACAATATTATGCCATTCTCTATGCTTCATCCAGTGTTTTCATTGTTGAGATACGTATTGTCAAATTTACCAGACCAATAGAACCCCATTTAGTTTTGTTTAATCACGCCACAGACGGGATTCGTTGAGACGTTGAAACCTCAGTTCACTCCAGGCCTGGTCGTCCAGTCGCCGGCTCCGACGCCGACTCCTCCGCACGGAACTCCCACTCCAACACCGGCGCCGACTCGTCTCAACATTGGAGCGTCGCAGGATCACATTCACGAGATAGAACTTCTCAAAGAGCAACTGAAAGACTATCAAGAGAAGCTGGATACGATGCGAAGTAAGTATAGATGATTTGATTAATATTACATTTCAACATCCAGAATAACCTCAATATTGATTTTCAGTTCGGTACAAGGAAAAATCGCACGATTTGGAATCCACGAATCTCCAGTTAGAACAGGCGTCCGAGTTTAAGACGAAAATAATGGAGGCGCAGGCTGGTTTGAAAAAAGAATTGGAGCGCGTCAAGCGGGAGAAACAAGAAGCGATCGAAGCCAAAGAAGAAATGGCAGACATAGCTGATACGTTGGAAATGGCGACACTGGATAAAGAAATGGCCGAAGAAAAGGTAAAATGTCTGGATAATTAGTGGCTACAATGTCCTGGAAGTGCTCTCTACAAATATTTTCTCCTTCCAGGCTGAGTCTCTTCAGAAAGATTTGGAGCAAGCCCAAGAGCGCATTGAAGAGTTGGAGATGGAAATAGAAATTCTCAAGTCGGAATTGTCCGATAAGAGCGAAGGTATGACAACGACAGTCGAAGGCGCCGACGGGGAGCAGGTGCCCTTCAAAATGAAACAAATCCTCCAGCAGAACGACAAGCTCAAAGATACTTTGGTCAGGTACAACAAATTTCATTAGTTCCTGTGGCCTGGACACTTACAATGCTTTGGTGATGCTTGAAGGTAGAAAGTACGCGAAGAATAAGAACACCCTGTATTTCACAAGGAATTTTTTACTCGCAGGTTGAGAGATCTGTCGGCGCATGAGAAACATGAAAAACAAAAATTGCTTAAGGAGTTCGAAGAGAAAAACGCTGAAAACGAACAAATCATCAAACTGAACGAGAAGCTCAAGACGCGCATTAACGAAATGGAGGAACAGATGGAGGAGCTGCACGGTTATGTAAGTCCTTCCCCCAAAGAGGGATTATTCGCAATTACCATCACCGATGGAGGCGCAAGTTGCTGTCAATATGGCCCCAAGGAAGTAGATAGGAAGCAGACCAGTGTAGGCTCTGATTACAAAATCGACAATAAATCCCGTTCTTGTCCGGGTCGTGTCCTGCGCAGGCACTCGCTTGGAGCCCAATCCCCATTATTGTTACAGAAGGTTCTCATTCTCCCAATCAGGAGATAATTCCCCGCAATTTTTGTAGGTTGATGCAGCATTGGGCGCTGAAGAAATGGCGGAGACCTTGGGTCAGCAGAAATTGACGTTGGAGGACAGAGTTAAAGAATTGGAAGAGGCCGTTATGGAGCTGGAAGAGCTGCAAGAGGTGAATGATCAGCTTCAAGAAGGCTTCAAAGAGCAGGAGCACGATTTCCGCCAGGAGTTGGATTTGAGGAATCTTCAAGTTTGGGAGGTGAGGACGAATTTGTTGCAAAAATTCCAATTTGCCATGCTTGAAAGCAGTCAAACCTAATGCACCTTGCAGCGGACTGTGCTGTTATCTTTCTCTGACAAGTATTGTAGCTATAGCTCGTTCAATTTTCTTTCTCAGGCTCAAAGGAAAACCGAGTCGGTCCTGGAGAGCCTAGCGGACCGCGAACTGATCATTGTCAAGTTCCGCGAGCTGGTGCAGAAAATGCAAGAAGAAAATCAAGAGCTCCGATCGCAGCTCGAGATTTCGTCAAAATCGTCCTCTCTGGCATCGTCTCTCGTGCCGGAAATGCTCGACTTCAAGGTTCAAAAATTTATTATCAGTATTCACATGGTATTATTAGAGGTTTTGCTTCCCATGGCGACCCATCATGCGATGCCCATAAATATGACGTCCGACCAGCAAACCCGAAACAGCCGAACGAGTTTTGGGCTGTGAAGACACATCCAGCGGACCACCGCCATCTCCAAGTTTTACTCAGGCCTCCTTCATGGTCTCCCACACGATGTGAATTAGGGGTTAGGTTTTCGCCAATCTTCATGGTTTTTCATAAAAGTTCGTTTACAGTGACCACGGGAATGTATGAGTAGTTATATACCTACTTAAAAACAACACAACTATTGAAAAATAAAATGATTTATAAGTAATGAAATTAAATATCATGTCACCGCAGATATCAAATATCTGCAGCTACCATATAGAAAAAATTAACCATCAACAAGTACTAACAACAGAAAACTGGAGTTGAATAATTATGAGATTAAAAAACCTATGAAAAATAAGATCAAATACAAACAATAAAATTATATAAAGGAAATAATAATATGTAATAATAATAATATAATAATAATATGTAAAGAAAATAATAATATAAAATATCAGACACTTATGGATCGTTAAGCATACTTCAATTATGTAAATAAATATTTATTGGAAGATGGAAAGAAATTAATTCTAAACGAAAAAATCAAAATTTTATCCTTTTGTTTCTATTATGAATAAAATTAACTACCATTATCGACTTGGTGCCAGAACACTATAAGAAAGTTAGCATCTTCTTGCGTTCTCCTAGATTCACATTCGCAGGCTCCAGACACAGTCTATTTTCTCCTTTGTAATCCACCGTATTTATTTTGTTGGTAGAAAATGTTTGCGGAGACCAAAGCGCACGCTCGGGCGATCGAGCTCGAACTTCGGCGCATGGAAATCACACAAGCTCAGCAGCACGTCAAGTATTTAACGTCTTTTATGCCCGACTCGTTTTTGACCAGAGGTGGTAAGTACAAAATAGATCTCCTGTAGTTTCAGCTCTGAGAGTTGTTTGGGATCAATGTAAGCCGATAATGGGTAAACAGACCAGTAAAACTAAAAAAATAAAATGGCATGTCCGAGAAAATTTTTACTATGCTTATTTCAACCAAACCAAGGAAATAAGCTCTTAATTTTTCAAGAAAACAAATTAACAAAAAAAAAGTGTCCTGCATGCCCATTTACTGTTTTTATTGAACACTGAAAACTACTATCATTTTTAGAGCCTGAAAAGCGAAATTCGAGCGGAAAACGAATATTTTTCCCATCTATGTTCCCTATTGCTTCTCAATGGGTCTCATTTGTCGATATGGTCTGTGGGAATTGCAAGAAGCACTGCTCGAGGAAACAAGATATCCAGAGAGCATTTGCTTGTGGTTTTCCATTTGGAACGCCAAAATCCAGAAAATATTAATTGCTTTTTTTTATTTATAAAACAGGCGACTGCGATGCGATAATGTTGGTCCTTCTGATGCCTCGCCTTCTTGCCAAATGCCAAGTGCTCATCTCTCAATTGGGCGACAAATTCCCGGCCGTCGCCGACGTGAACAAATCAAACGCAACGTCCGCCCAACAGTTTGCTGCTATGTCTCGATTCTGCACCCATATACACCTTTTGCAGGTATTACCACAGTCCTTTGCTATCCATCATCAAGAGCGGCTGTAAATTTCATAAATCTATCGATATTTTTCAGGGTATCCTTCACCAGTTCGTTCATTCTCTCAACACTTGCAAGCCGGAAACTCTTTTGAAATCGGGGGCCTCCTATCCTGATATGGCTGAACAAGAGAAGGCGCTGAACGCTTATGTCGAAATGCTGAAGAAAGAAAGGGTATGAACTCATCATTAGACTGATACAGATTTATGCGGAATTATCGGATGAACAGCTGCACGAACGATTTTTTTTTTAAATGTTTAAATGTTGTTTTATTACTATTGAGCCAAGTGAGTACATTTTCTTTTTGAAGTTATATTTTTGTTCCCGAAGAACTTCACTTGTATTTATTTTTGGCTTGAATTTACTTTTCTGTGCAGTGTAGAAGAGAGGCTCATTTTGGCCCTAATATTGTACAGGTCAATAATAACAAATATTCTATTCTATCGGTAATCGACATTCCACTTTTTCTTCAGATGGACGAAAACCTGAGCACAGACAGTTTGGAAAAGATAGTCACTTATTTCAACACTGTACATCCGACGTTGCTATTGGCCAGCGGCGATTGCTCGATACACCAGGGCCAGCTTTTGGAAGATCTAGGCAAAGCGCTTCTCTGCGCTATCGATAGTGCTCAAGCGGATATTAATATCATCAAGGCTCTTCTTCCTGAGGTGCATAGATTATAATATGTGACGAATTAAGCGATGAAAAGCGTAATCAGAAATAAATATCTGGAAGTTCTTGGCAGAAGTTTCTTATCGCAATCGTTATCAATGTCTCTGTAAAATGTTCGAGAATACGGTCGTATATAATTACTATATAATTCTGTAGGAATCCTAAACGCAAACGTATTCAAGCCATTTTTCTCATTTTTTTTTATCAAGAACGCTCAAAATTCGAAAACAACTTTCCTAATTCTCATTTTCTTTCATCGGTCAATTAATTATTATATAAATTCGGTAGGGAGAAGGTGTCGACGCTTTGACAAAGATCCAACCAGCGCTCGAAGGTCTGCGGCTGCAAGTGCGTCAAGTGAGGCGCCGGGCTAACATAAAAGACCTCTTACTAGGTGCCAATTCAGACCTAGCTGGTATCACAAAACCGATAATCATGGTCAGCAATATTCTCGCCTCAGTTACCGGCCAACTTATCGTCATGCCAAGCGGTAAATCTCAATATAATTACATCCCTTCCATAGCCTACAAATCAAAGCGATTCAAAATTTTATTCACCAGATACTTTCAGATTAAATGATTTGCCGCTATTGCTTTCAGACGCAGACAATCCGATTCCGAATTCAAAATTGGCCGAATTGTTGAAACAGAGTTTTGACAAACATTACGACATAATCGGCGACCGTGATCGCAACGCATTGAATTTCATCGAAACCTCGGTCGAATCGCTGGTCAGCAATGTTGGCAACATAGTGAAAAACTTGCAAGACAACGAGGACAAATATCTGTCGATCAAAGAGGAAAAAGTGAGTATTTTATGATGATAGGCAGAAAGCGGTTCTTTTAAAAATGTTTGTGTTTGTATTGAGAAAATTGAAAAGAATCTCTCCAAAGTTCCATAATTCAATCTGTAATTTTTTTTATCCCTTGTTTATTCCAGGGAAACGAAGAGCCGCCGATTCTGATCCGAGCTCGCAAGGTTAAGGAGGAACTGAATCAAATGGCGACCGTTAGGAGGAAACTCGAATCCAAGGAAGAGGACCTTCGCGAAATGAAGCTCACCCTTCGAGCCAAACAGGAAGAACTGGCGGAGATGGTTCTTCGTAAAGACATCGCGGAAAAGAAGATGAAAGATCTCGAGTTGACCGTAGAGACGCTGAAGGTGAGTGCGCTCACGAAATCATGAAATCCACTCACGAAATTGGAAAGCACATCTCTGCCACCACTTTTTTGAGCTGAAAAGCCTACAATGTATTTTTGCAGCGGAAACTCGAGGAGTCCTACATTCAGTCGAAGAGGAAGGAAAAAGAATACGAGGAGACAATGGATCACCTTCAGAAGGATATTGATTCTCTCGAGCTTGAAAAAGGAGAGCTCAAAGACAAGCTGAAAGTATTGCCTAAGAAGGCGGCTTTGGAACTGATGAGCTCCAGCACGACAAGTATGTTTTGATTCCTTCATGCTCTGAACAAAAAAATATTTTATGACCTCGAATTTTTTGCAGGGTTCGGTACAATGAACTTTCCTTGGACCATCTTCACATTTGTTGCAGGCCTTTCGAGCGAAATGTCGCAGAGCATGATCAACAGCTCGGTCGGCGGAGGTGGCCCAGTAAAAGTCGTCGAATCGGCGCTTCTCGTCAACGAAGTGAAACATTTGAAATCGCTCGTCACCGAAGAAAGAAAAGGCCGCATGTCTGAACAGACGAAGAAATACCTCAACATTTTAAACAGCCTAGCGCCGATTCACGTAACGTTTATTTATTTGTTAATAAATTTATTATTAATTTGTCCACCTATGAGTAGCAAAGCAAGCTTTTAAAGCCTTGATTATGCATGTATAACCTAAAAAAATATATTGATTCCCTTTCGGCTTTCAGGTTCCTAAAAAAGTAGCCGACAACGATATGAAGCGATTGGACGAGCTGCAGAAAAAGCTCAAACAGTTGGAAAAAGTGAGAAAACCTAAACATAAAAAAGAGGAAGAATAGACTAAAAAATAATAACGTGATTATTTTATTTTATTTATCGTTTTCTAGGAATACTGGGACAATCTGTACTCGCCGACTGACCTGAACGATGTGAAATTCGAACACTGGAGTTCGGCGATCAACTCGCACATCACGAAATTCGAGCTTAAACGCAACGAGATCAAAGAGAGGACCATTTCGCTTCATGTGAGCTCAATTATTCATATTTTTGCTGTCGCATGACTGTAAAAAAATATGCTCTCTATTTAAGTTGATGGGAAGACCAATAAGAAGACTTGTTCTTATGCTTTTTTCACCTCGCTAAGCTCTTCCGCCCCTCAGGGCAATATAGATTCAAATGATGAATATTACTAATGGTAATCAATTAAACCAATCGTCGATATTGAAATTCAAATGATACCCAATATTTATGATTTTCGTACAAATATTTTCTAAAAAGACCCTAAGAAGTGAAAGTGCTCGATCAAAGCGTAATATAGAGGTGAAATTTTCCTCTCTTTATTTCACAACGACGAGCGAAAATTAAAAATAATACGGAGCTATTTATTCTGCCGGCGAATCGATTCGAAAAATAATTTTCGCTTTCAGAACGAGGTCATGGACGAGATGATACGCCAGAAGAAAGGAGGCCACATTGCCACAGATCTTCGCCTTTTCCCGTCGCCTGAAATGGTCAAGGTAATTCATTATTCTAGCGATTGATTTTTATGGCCGTTTCGATATCTCGCGTTTTCAAAATTCAATCGTCTCCTTGTTTTTCCTCAGGCGGCACAAAATTCCGAATGGGTCGAAATGTGCGAAATCACCGTGCCCACTTCGGATCCGGACCTCGCCGGCAAAGTTGTCCCGCTTAAAGTGGACATACCTACGTTCAACCAAATTCGTTCGAAACTGTACAATATGACTAACCCTTAGCGAATTATCTGAGCTGCTTATCATGATAATTTTTTTTTTTAACAATTTTTTTTTTTAATATTTTTTATGCGGCAATTTTAACAATTATTTTCCACGTATGAGTTTATATATTTTGTCATTCTTCCAACTTCGTCGCGGTCTGAGGTTGGATGTATTTTTCGTGAATTAATTTTCTCCCGCGATCGGGAAAAATGGGAATTATGTTTCGCTAACTCGCTTTTTAGCTGTGTAATCGATTGCGTCGCTATTTATTACATTTTAATTTCAATTACGAGGCAATAAAGTGTTTTACCCATTTATATTTTTATTTTTTAATATATATCCCATTTTATATAGATTTATGCTTACTAAACTTGATCGAAAGTCAACTTTAGCAGCTTCAACAAACCAATTAACGCAATGTATTGTGAAAGTCGAACAACCTTAGATGGAAAATCGGTCTCGAAAAATTTCCTACCATAGATAAATAGATGCGAGTTGAAAACTATTATGCGACTTGGGCCAGGACGTAAGCTCAGGGCGTGACCATGACTGCAGCATGACGATGATCGCGACTTTCTCCTATTGAGATGACGCCTCTACGAGGAAGACAATTACATCACGAGGCCCAAGTTCGATCGTCGATTAAACCGATTCACATCGTGAAAAACACGTACAAATTATTTTCCCTCAGAGTTGGAATATTAGGATAAATGTAATGCGAAAACAATTGAAGGAATACTTAATTGAAAAAAGTAAATGCAAAGAGTTCTTTTTTTTTTTTTTAAATTATATGTTCAATGTTTTCCTGTGATAGGTAATACAAATAATTGGAAATAACAACCCCAGAAAATGCCAAAATCGCAATTTCCGGGAAAAACCGACATTGAAATTGTGTAAAATTTCTAGACAATTTTTAGATTTTATTGTTTTTTGACGTCCTTTCAAAATCTATCCGTCTATGAAGGCCTAGCTCAACTTTTTGTTATCATATCCGATACGGCTTGTAGAAAGGAAAATTTAACGAAAGTCTTGGTGGCGATGTTCGAATTCTGGATTAATTTTCCAACAAAAGAATTGGTGTTAGATACCGAATATTTCACGATGAGCCAAAATATTTTCTGAATTTTATTCCGTAAAAAATACTAGGCTGTTTACCGGTATTGTTTCAAGAGGATTAAACTAAAGTTATTTAAGTTAAGCTCGAGCTCTCAAGGTTTTTTTTTAGAGGTATGCATTTTTTTCCGCCGAGATTTGGAATATTATAGTATTGAACGTATTAGTTTTTCGTCTTGAAATTATGAATCTGCGTTAATTTTATTGTGAGATAGGCTATCAAAATCGCGGAAAGGGAAAATTATTTTCTTTGGCTATCTCAGGGCGAGAATTCGCCTCGAAGTTTGACCGCAAAAATAATTTTTCCTGACGTGCGCCAATTTTTTTGGACTAACTTTCTACTATTTACTTACATACATGGCGTTTAAATGAAGCCATCTGAGCGGTGAGCGATTTTTTCTCCTGCAGTTCTACCCGTGAAATGCTGCGTTAAAGTTTCTTCGATTTGAAAAACTATGTTTTTAACTGAACTCATGGTGTAGGAAAAAATACACGACTACCTCTCGGTAAGAGACGTTTTCCCTAAAAATTGCCAACTTTTAACGCCCTTAAAAGTCGAGAAAAAAATGTTCCGATGTCGAGAACTCACATTTTTTCCGATTTGTCCAAATTTGGCAGGATTATAGTGATTATTTGTACGTTGAATAGGTTTTTGTTGAATATAAGCTCCTTGAAAGGGGGGGGGGATTTCATGAAATGAATCGGCAGCTTTTTGGACTTATTCGGCTTACGTTTTGTCGAAAACTAGACGGATACATTAGTTGGAACACGTTGATGACTTATAAATCTTGGAAATTGAATTTTATGAAGTCGAGCATTTTCAAAGAGCTGTACATAAGTAACTAAAATTAATAGAGGTATACTGGTTAATAAGTTGTTTCAAATTGAAAAAAAAAAAAAATAATAATAATACAAAAATACAATATTACAAATAATAAATATAAAAATAAATATATTAGATAATAGAAAATGAATACATAAATAATAATAAATAAATAAAATATATTAAATAATAATACAAATAAATATATTAAATAATAACAAAATAAATATATAAATAATAATAATAAAAATATAATTAATTAAATAATAATAAAATGCATATAAAAAATAATGGTAAAGTGCTGATCAGAACTTGATATTGCCAAGATATCTAATCAATATCAGCGATGCGCTGCTTTCGGGGCTTCTAAATTGCACAAACGCACTGACTAGATTCTGATTATTTTCCAGATTACAGCAGCAACTCAATTGTGGCCACCCGAATGCTTCTTGTTCTTGCCCTGCTTCACTTCTCGGAAGGAAACGTCACAGGAAAGGAACGCGACCTGTGAAAATATTAAATCTGCAACGCGCGTGTTGTCATGTATGCTTGACGGTCGCGGACAGTCGAGTTTTAAGAATGCGAGGACCATTATCCTTACCAATCGTAGCGTGTCTGCATGTCACACTTCTTGAACATCTCTGGGAAGTCGGAAGCTTCGGGATTCCGGAGCTAATTGACGCATTCCCGGTCATTAAGCATTTCAATTACCTCTTCCATTTCCAAAGTCTGTCAGGAGGGTTTCTGGCAGGAGGAGTATTCCTGGAGGAGGTAGGACGAGTTTAATAAAACCGTTTCCAAACGACATTTCCCATCATTACCCTGGCAGCAGCGATGCGCATTGTGTACTTATGGTGTTTCGTGTTCGCGTGTTCCACTGTTGTGTCGTCCTATAACGAAGATGACTTCGAAGAGAGCGACAGGAATTACATGGCGGACGAAAGGAGCGACAGGAATCGCATGGCGGAGGAGAATCACGCGCAGCAAAATGTAACCGAAGAGAGGACGGTGACCAGCGAAAAGCGGAGTGACGGAATTCATCACAAGGTAACCATAACGAAAAAAGTGCGCGTCCCATATACCGTACATGTGGAAAAACGGGTACCCAAAATCATCGAAGTGCCTGTCGACAAACCATTCAACGTCTATGTGCCCAAGCCGTACCCTGTATTTGTGGAAAAGAAGGTCCCTTTCGAAATTAAAGTTCCCCTCCCTCAACCCTATACGGTCGAGAAGAAAGTACCCTATCCTGTGAAGGTGCTAGTTGATAAACCGTACACGGTACAAGTTCCCAAACCATACCCAGTCGAGGTGGAAAAAAACTACGAGTTCACCGTCGAGAAGAAAATCCCCGTCGAGGTTAAAGTTCCCGTCGAGAGGCCGTACCCGGTTCACGTTTTGGTCGAAAAAGAGGTCAAATTTCCCGTTGAGAAGAAAGTGCCCGTGCCGGTGAAAGTGCCCTACGACAAACCTGTGCCGATCCATGTGCAAAAATACGTTCCCGTCAATGTAGACAAGCCGGTTCCTTATACAGTTGAACAGATATCCACATATCCGGTGCACGTGCCTTTAAAAATACCTATCAAAGTACACCACGTAGAAGGCGCGCCAGTTTCGAACGACTTCCATCTCCAACAACTCGATTGGTCAGAAGGTGCGAGCACGCAGCAGAAAATTTCCATCAAGGGGTTCCAACATCAGCAGACGACAGGTTACCGAGCGCCGAACCGCCAGCCGTTCTCAGGTGGTCACCATCCGATGGCGATGCATTTTAGCAGAGGAGCACCGCAGTTCACCAGGCACCAGATGCACCTCCCATTTTTTGGAGGGCAAGGCAACCGTTCCCCGCACTATCAAAAACCTATGCTCCACCACGCTCAACCGAATTGGTTCCAAAATTACAACCCTCAATTGAGAACGAGGCAACCTTTGAACCTGCAAGCCCACTCATCATACGAAGTGAAAGAAGCTCAGTCTCCTGAGCGACAGGAGCTGATTCAGAGGCCGAATCAGAGTGTGCAATTGCAGAATCAAAATCTCCAGTATAGCGATACCTTTAATAGCCAAACATCGAACGCGACTGTTGTCACATCTGCACCGAATAACCCTTCTTTCATGGTGTCCCAGACAGTAATCCACAATCCATCAACTCCGGTCTTTCAGCCGCTAGTACAACAACCTAGACATCAGCCGTTCACATTAAACTCCCCTAGCTATCCAAGGGGACTTTCAAATTGGAAACCGATTGCTCAGGTGCCGAGTTCAACATTTTTCAAACAGCCTCAAAACGTCGCATCGAAGCAGCAAATAAACGTCGTACCATCTCCTGTCACGTTTTTCTCCTCGAATTTCAACGCGGCTCATCAGGGGCAGAAAAATGCTGTTGTTAAACCTTTTGGGAGCATCTCAGTGTCGCCTATGGCTGAAGCATTCTCAGCTCATACCATTGGACAATCGAAAACTCAGCTCCAAACAGCTCAAACCCCCCTCGGGAATTCCCAGATTCAAAATTCAGGCAATCCTCAACAGCCGAGCAGTTTCTTCGGCAGCAAGACCCTCTTAGGACAGAATGAGCATAGCTACAGCAGTTCTATCACGCACGAGCAATCGCCAACTCAAAGCTGAATTATCAGGCGGAGAAAAAAAGTATAATAATATAATTTATTCGTAGCCATTGCGTCTTCAAGTGGGGAAAAGGTGAATTATTATATTTCGCATTGAACGAAGAGCATGGCAATTTCCGCTGCTCGGCCAGTGGAGCTGAAGAGGCAATCAATAGGTAAAAAAAGAGGGTTGTGAAGATTATTTTTTGCCAATAGTCTCAATCGACCTTAACAACTTCAAGGACTCGTTTTTGAGCTCTGGATAATCCAGTAGATTGATGGGATCAGCTGATGCTTGAAATGATGGTACTGAGATACCATTTTGATCTCCAAGAGTAACCAGCAGTCATTCCATAACTGTGAAAATCATGCATCACTACCTCCCAAATCATAGCATCTCCGCCATTGCTTACAGTAGTAATTTTGTAAGAATGAATTACCAAAATAAAAAAATTCCATGGCCCAGGCAGAACCAAAAAAGAAGTGAATGAATAGCAAAAAAATGTATGAAAATTCCAAGTGTTAAGCAGTGACTGCAATGTTTCACAGCTATAATTTCCAAGCTCAAATTGTACTTATACTGATTAATATATATTCGCTGTTTATACTTGACAATGGTTTTATTTATTATAATAAAAATAATCGGAAATCAATTGGCTATTATTCACCCACTGTAGCAAATAATTTCTTTCATTATCATAAATGGTGATTTGAGGTTAAGGAAAAGTAAAAACTTGACCCAACGACAGGAGTTTACTGGCGCAACAATTCTGTACAAATAATAATCTGTCAACGCGGGAACAAAAATCAGGAATCACGTCACAACTAACAGCTGTTTTAAAGACAGCCTGCTCCCCAGTTCAAAAGCATTAGATGAGTTTGACATTTTTTGAAGGAAAAAACAAAATAAATCAAATTCAAAAATGCGACGACATTGTGGATTGCTAAGATACACTAACAATTGAAATGACTTCGCGTTCAGCAGTGTTCACATATCGTAGACGCTCTTCAGGGCGAGTTCGGGCTTGTCGTAGCCCAATTTCTCGGGCGTATCGATGCCAAGCTCGTTCAGGGTGGGGGTGATTTCTTGGATTATGTACGGGTAGATGGTCGACTCGTGCGGTCCGCATTTGAAACGGAGGGCTTCGAGAAACCTTGAAAAAATCACACTTATCTGAATCGATCGTTGAATGGAAGAAATTAGCGGTGAATCCGGAATTCCGAGGGTGAAATAACAACAGCAGAAAAACGACTCTGTGTTTCAAGAAGGATAGTTAAATTCAATAAATTTTTCAGGATCGCCACTTTGATTTAGAGATGGGATCTTGGTATCGATCTATTCAAAATAATGATATTTTGGTTCCAATATAAGACTTTGATGTCGATATTTTAAAACTGATATTATCGGAGTATCGATAATTTGTTTTGATATCATATTGTATTTTTTAATTATTAGATCACCTAAACCCAATTTGAGTGACTTTAAAAAGTCTGCCAGAAATATTGGATAATACACTAAGCCTTCTTGGCTTAAATTTACTGAATAAATTAGTTTTGTCAGTTAAACCAAAAAGTTTAACCAATAAATATTCCAGAAAATGGTTCTTTCAAATAAAAGTCCGTCAAAATAAGTATATACTCCTACTGATACGAGAAAATTTTGAAATTACTTATTATTAATTAATATTCCCCCAGAAATTATTTATAGGTCACAGGAGTATCATGCTAAATTTTTCGTCATCAAGAAAACTGGAATTAAAAGACATCGATTGACAAAAAGATAAGACATAGATTGACAATTAAAGCAGATAACAAAACCTCTAAAAGTCCAAGCTCCAAACTATCGATATTTCTTCATTGATATGATTTTTTTTATTGATATTCCGAAACAATATCCTCAACCAATATTTTTCTTTTGATATCCCATCCCTACTTTTATCCTCTCTCCGTATCAGCCATTGCCGGAAATGGGAAATCCTTCAAACGCATAAGGATAATGATTACTTACCTTTTGGGAAAAATAATACGACAAACAAATTAACGCATTCGACACAAAAACAATAATCACAAGTTAATGATAGCGCAATCAGCTGAACACTGTAAACCATCTTGAAAATCGTCTTCTGATATCACATTGCTATCATGAATTCATCAGAATTAAATATATTTCAATAGCAGCTTCTATTATACATTCATATTGTAAAGGGATAACAATCGATCTGTAAAATCGATCATGCAATTTGTATTGACAGATTAAATCTATTCATTGAAATGAAAATATCGATCTTCAATTAATTTGTAATTGAAAAGCTATAGTTGACATAGACGTCGCAATTAAATCTAAGCATTATTCTACTAATAGTGAAGGTCATGAATTCAATAAGCTCACAAATAATCCCATCATATAGAGAAACTTATTAAATTGAACAATATATTGGTTTTCAACATTTAATAGTTTGATATTTCATCATAGATATTTTCAGATGACTTCCATTTGGAAATCAACAGCTGCTCATTAGGAAAATGATATTTTTTCATAATTGCACCACAGCAAAAAATACATATTAAAATATCAAATATCGGAATAAGATCGAATTGGTATCAAATATTCAATAATATCCATATCAATATTCAATACCATCCATATCGATATCCCATGAGTGAAGGAATTTAATTATACCTGACTGCCAGGGAATGGTCGTTGACGCGGCGGCAAGCTCGAAGAGCGGCGTTGATGATTTTAGGCTCGGGAATAAGATCCATACCGCACAGGTCGTTCATCGCCTTGCGAATTTCCCATCCGTCGATGGTTGGCTTGTTGAAGAACGCCTCGTACCTAGAACAAAAATAACCATGGATGCGTAAAATTTATGTTGTGATATGTCGCATAATTATCCCACATGACTCGACGTAGGGTTGAGGTCGAGACATTATTGGCGACGTTATCTCATCTTGCATCTCTATATTTCTTGCGCTTTCGCCTCTCTGGGCCTCTTCAGGAAACATCTATCTAAAAGTTTTTTAAAAATAGGTCCCGTAATAGCTCCACAAGGCTGGGATTTTCATGGATTGGGAATTTTCTAAAACAAAAAGCGGACGTGTTTTAAAAAATTCCCAATTCATGAAAATCCCAGCCTTGTGGAGCTATTACGGGACCTAATTTAAAAAAAACTTTTACATAGATGTTTCCTGAAGAGGCCCAGAGAGGCGAAAGCGCAAGAAATATAGAAATGCAAGATGAGATAACGTCGCCAATAATGTCTCAACCTCAACTCCACGTCGAATCGTCAAATTAATCGCCAGAATTCGCTAAAATTGCTTTCTATTGAATGTTAAAATAGGCACTTCATCAAAATAGGCTTATCACGGAACCGGACCAAGAATACCTAGGAACTAGATACGACAACTCCCGTAACGTAAAATTCACCTACGAATCTATAACTCCCGTAGGTTTTTAATCATGCTGGATTTTTACAGCAATGAATAAACTGCAACATAATTGCTAAAATACCTCGCGTCGAATTCCTCGTCGGTTTCGGTCGGACCGTGAGACATAGCTCTCGAAGCCTGACCGACAGCAGGGCGCGCCATGGATCCATTTAATACGATTCCTCGGGCAGCCGAAGAAACAGCGCGCGCCACGGACAAAAACATTTTGAAATGGAAAAAATTAAATTTTTCTGTACAACCACTTGATAAAACCTCAAGGCGACGGTCGGGCGAAAAATTAGGAGCAACTCAGCTGACGTGATAGCAGAGGTGGACAGTGTTGCCAACTGTTGACTTGGCCTAATATCGCAAGAGCATAGCAAAATTCGAAAGGTTGAAGTTAAAAAATTGCAATTTTGATATGTGCGAATTTAGCTGAGTGATTGATGAGTTTTCCGTTCTTGCGAGACATCTAAAAAAAATTAGTTTATGTCCAACATTGGCTAACTCAGTTTAGGAATTTCCATATAGATCGATTCACATTGAATCGATTGTCATGGTCGGAAAAATATAATAGTGATCGATTGTCATGGTCTGAAGAAAATAATAGTGATCGATTTATATTCTGATGAATCGATACTTCTAAGAATCGATTGTCAACTATATTTTTCAACTGAATCCATTTCCTCCAAGTATTTTTCAGTTAAAAAGCCGTCCACTTTCATTTATTGAAAATTGGTGTCAAGGGCATACTAATTTTTGGAAAGTACAAAAATGAAGATGCATTATTTATCCGTTTTTGGTACTCGAGAGTTAGAATCGACTCTTGGAAAATGTTCAGGATTAATCGATACATTTTTCAATAATGATCGATTTTTTAAATAGTCTTCCATAACCAAGATGTATAAATGACAAGGTGGGCTCGATCATTAAGGGGCAGCTTTCTCTGACGTCACTGGTATAAACTTTCCTCATAGCCGCATACGAATTTCATTGCAACAACGTTACTTCTCCGCTTTCCTTTCAATGAGAATGTTTTGTGTACGCCGAGTTTTTTTATTACAGTTTATTAGTTTTAATAGAGAGTTTCATCAAGGTTTTTTTTAATAAAAAAAACTTATGATAGGTTTTTTCTGCCTCTAGCCAACAAATAATTAATAAAAACCGAGAATTTAAAATTTCTAGAAGTCTTAAAATTATTCACGAGGATCTACGATGTCCAATAAATTAAATTCGACCGAAACGCTGGGTCACCGGAGGGAAATAAATCGTTACGTGCGCCTTCATATGAAATACGGCAGTACCCGCAATACATAGCTGCAGTTGCTGGCGTTGCCTATGCCGATGAATAAGGCGTCGATCGGGCGCTGGTCAGGATTTTCCGTCTGTACGGTATCGCTATCGATACTTTCTCAGTCTCAAATATAAATCGAGCATTTACTCGGTATTTTCAAGAAATATTGAGGAATTATTCTTCACAAGAGTTTCGATATTGTTATGGTGAAGTTTGAACAGAGTAGAAAAATTGCTATTGAGATAGGTTTTTCTACCTCTAGCCACCAAATAATTAATAAAAAACGAGAATGACACATTTCTAAAAGTATTAAATTTATTCAAGAGGATCCACGTTGTCCCGAAAATTCGACCGAAACGCTCGGTCAGCGGAGGGAAATAAATCGTTACGTGCGCCTTCATATGAAATACGGCAGTACCCGCAATACATAGCTGCAGTTGCAGGCGTTGCCTATGCCGATGATTAAGGAGTCGAGCGGACGCCGGATAGGATTTTTTCCGATTGTACGGTATCGCGATCGATACTTCCTCAGGCTCAAATATAAATAGAGCATTTTTATTCGGTATTTTCAAGGAATATTGCGGAATTATTCTTCTCAAGAGTTTCGATATTATTATGGTGAAGTTTGAACAGAGTAGATAAATTGCTATTGTGATAGGTTTTTGGTTTATTATTCAATAATAAACCATTGTAATCGCCCAAGAAAAAAAATGTTCTAACCCCCCCCAAAGATGTTATACGTTTCAAGGCATGTAGAATCCGAATATCCAATAAAAAAAAATCTGTCCGTCCGCCGTACGCCGTCCGCCGATTACAATGGTTTATTATTGAATAATAAACCAAAAGTAAAGGACATTGTTATCTGAGTCAAATAACATAAAATTTATAGACATCAATATCAATAATTTTTTTCCACTTTTTTTTCAACGGTGATTTTTTTAACTTCATCAGTGAAGAACGTTAGAAACGAAAAAATAGCGTTTCGAAAATAAAATATCTGAATCTTTACGATTAAGTAGGTATTTTAAAAGTCAATTTTTAAATTATTTGAATTCTATCAGATTATTTTTGTTTCTTTTAATTTTAAGTATGGTTATAGATTGAAAAATTTTATCGAGAAAAAATGATAATTAATTGTACCTAAGTAATGAAATTCCGCTGCCAAAGGTTAGTGAAAAGCTATCTAACTAGTGTTAAGCCTCGTTCCCACGGGGCGTGGCACGCTGGCGTGACTCACGCATTCGTGGAAGACGGCCCGGGTGTGAACGATGTGTCGTGAGTTTGCCTCAGAAGCCTCCGGAAGCGTGGAGAGTCCACGACCGCTCACGCTCCATATCAAACGTGTTTGATTTTGAAGCGTGAACACGACAGTTGCCAACTACTTTCAACTAGGCTTTGCAAGGAAAACTGAATCGTGAATGTGACTGTGTGTGAACAGCCCACGACACTCAGCTGGTTCACTGCCTATCCCCACTCCAGTCGTGAGCCAAGACAGTGAGTACGAAAGAGTGGCACGATTGGCACGATTGTAACCCGTGGGAACGTAGCTAGTCTTTATACCAGTGACGTCATACCGTGCGGGTTAGTATCGGATCGAGCCCACCTGTGTTCTAGTCACCTTGTTCCATAACAACTTTACAGCTGTCTTCTGTTATCTCGTTTGTTTAGGTGTGTAACTTTATCACTCTTTTTCTCTGTCAGTTTCGTATTTTTTCTGAGTTTATTTTTCATTTTTCTTCATTCTTTCTATCGCGAAGAGACGGTTTTTATTAATGGCGCGACTGAATTCATCTGTTTTTCGCCCGAAGAGATAACAAGTTCATTGCACGTATTTTCCTTTCATTATCTAAGGCCTTATTATAATAGTCATCATAGCAGATGCAGCGAGTTTAAATCTATGGGTCGGAAAAATGCGATCATTTTCAAAGCCGCCGTCGACGCGAAAGGTGATGATAGAGATGCGTACGCGGAGAGCATCGAATCCTTGGGCGTCTCATGTTACGTGATACCGGTATTGAGCTTCGAATTCGAGAGGTTGAACGAGTTGAAAGACGTATTAAACAAGCCGGAATCCTACTCTGGTAAGAATGATACTAGCGATATCCAGAAAATAAGGTTACAACTGCTGCCAAAAATCGAGAAATGCGTATATTTTAACCAAATTCACAGGGCATGTTCCAAAATAAAAGAGTACTTTAAAAAGAGAAGTAGAGATAAATGATTGGGCAGTGCGGTAGTTTGGGAAAACGGTCGATATATATGTCTTCAGTGTAAACTTTGTACATCTATTTAAAATTAAAATAAATAATTGTAACATGTTAAAAATTAAGTTGAAGAAATTAAATTAAGTAAGATTTGTAACAATTGTATCGTCTAAACCGTAAGTTTATTAATAGGCGAGGACAGAATAATCTAAACGTGATAATGTTGTTTAACTGGCTCGGTGCAGCTCCAGTTCCCGGCACAAGTATTTACTTATTGGGAACTAAAGCATTTTGAATATTACGCTATAATATTTTCTAAAAATTGTTTCCTCAATAAATGCAAAAAAAAAATAATAATAAAGTTTATTTTTCGACATAATCGCCATCTCGATCAATACATTTTTTCAGCCTCGGCACCAGCTTTTGTATACACTCGTATTCGCTTCGCTCCACCTTTGTATGCCAATGGGGAAGACGCCTATTTTTTACTTTCGTTCCAAATGGCCTGAATTCTACTATTTGGTGTCAGCCGAAGAGGAATGACCAATTTTTCATGAAAATTGTGAGTTTCCGAGGAGAAAATCGCTAAGGAAAATCAGCGGTTTGAATAAACCCGGAGATGTACCTCCAACCGATTGAAGTGACTCCCTAGAGCGCTCTGCAGTCGGCTGATAGACAGACAACGACATCAAGACGGTCTTTAAGACTCAAACTTGCAGTCTTCTTTTTTGCAGTTTTCTTGCAAACTTGCAGAAGAAAGGCTAAATTACCCACAATTGTTTGAGTAATTTTTTGCCAATTTCAACTACTGTAAAGCACGGAAAAATCTTCATAAAACGTAGTGTTCTACGTTTTTAAGTACGTGGATTTTGGCCTCGCACAGGTGTTGGTGTCGCCAAATAACTCAATATTTATCTTCGCCTTTGACCTTAATTTTCACCCTCACCCTTCAAACTCGGACCTTAACTCTTCACCCATCCCTCTTTCCCTTCAACCTTCACCTTCCAACCTTCACTCTTGACTCTTCAACCGTCACTTTTCACCCTCCAACCTTCACTCTTCCCCTTTCACCCTCCAACCTTCCCCTTTCAACCCCCAACCTTCACTCTTCACCATTCTCTCTTTCTCTTCGCCCTCCAACTTTTTTTATTCAACCTTCACTCTTCAACCTTCACTATTCACTCTTCACTCTTCACTCTTACCCCTTCAACCTCCAACCTTCACTCTTTACTCTCCAACCTTCACCCTCCAACCTTCACTCTTTACTCTTCAAGTTTCACTGTTCATTCTTCACCCAACAACCTTCACTCTTCCCCCTTCACCTTCCAACCTTCACTCTTGACTCTTCAACCGTCACTTTTCACCCTCCAACCTTCACTCTTCCCCTTTCACCCTCCAACCTTCCCCTTTCAACCCCCAACCTTCACTCTTCACCATTCTCTCTTTCTCTTCGCCCTCCAACTTTTTTTATTCAACCTTCACTCTTCACTCTTTACTCTTCAACCTTCACTATTCACTCTTTACTCTTCACTCTTACCCCTTCAACCTCCAACCTTCACTCTTTACTCTCCAACCTTCACCCTCCAACCTTCACTCTTTACTCTTCAAGTTTCACTGTTCATTCTTCACCCAACAACCTTCACTCTTCCCCCTTCAACTTCCAACCTTCACCCGTCACTGTTCACTCCTCATCCTCCAACCTTCACTCTTCAACCTTCTCCTTTCCCCGTTAAACTACCTTTCCTTCAATCTTCACCTTTCATCCTTGAACCTTCACCTTCCAAACTTCACCATTCACAATCCCCTTGAATATTTTCAGTATTGAGTGACATCTATAGAGAAAAACAAAAACAATTAATTGTAATTTCTCAGAAGTCAGTCTTCATTCGTACTCTCATGGTCCCAAGTTTACAAGGTTTAGCCAATGGATTAGCCGGGTTTTAGTTCTCGGTTTAATATTACTTTTTTTATCTTATGTGTTCGACTCATTGGTTCTTTGATAGGATTATTTTATTTATAAACCCCATACGCTTAACGTCAAGGATGCTCTGTATTATGAGAAATTAATTGCCACATATTTTTCCTTCCTTTTCCAGGGATTATTTTTTCGAGTCCCAGATCCGTTGAAGCGGTTAGACGATGTCAAGTTAACATGGCTCACGGATGGGGCTCCCTTTTCGCCTTTTCTGTCGGCGAGAAAACCGGTGAACTAGTTCGATCACTTGGGCTGGAACCGTTGGGTTGCGACGCTGGAACCGGAGCTAATTTGGCTGAATTTATCTTGCAATATGGTAATGAATGTCTTTTGATTACATAGATTTCTATATCGAATAATAATCGATGTTTCGTTAATGAATAAGAGCCTTTTTTGTAGGCAAGTTCGAAAAACCGCTGTTGGTACCTTGCGGCAACCTAGCCTCGGCCACCATTGAGGACAAGCTGAGAGAAAACGGTATCGATACAGTACGAATGGTCGTATATAGAACCGTTGCTAATCCGGAGATCAAAGAGAACATTAAGCGAGTGCTAAGTGAAGGATCAACGGTTGACATTGTTTTATACTTCAGCCCATCTGGAGTCGCAGCGACTTTACCAATTTTCAAGAAAATCGGCGTCGATTTAACCAACGTGAAGGTTCGTTTTGTACAATAATTTAATAGTAGAGGGGTTGTGAGGGGGAGAAAAACCAGGCGACTTATTCTCCAATTCTTTATTAGCTGGCCGAGGACTTTCGCCCACTCGGGCATCCTCAGGGCGACGTGGAGCCATAGGGTCCCTAAAGAATTGGAGAATGAGTCGCCTGGTTTTTCTCCCCCTCACAATCCCTGGACATCAAAAAATGCGACGAGAAGGAAAAGATAAGGTAGGTCTTTGCTCATCAGCAAGACGCCTGCCTTCATCCCCGTTCAGTTGTACGTACAGGTTAAAAAACACCCAGTGCTACCAACACAAATGAGTTACCTCTTCAACCCAGTGGTTTCTTCGTTCAGTGACCATCTCTGTTCAATAGGAAACTTAGTTTGGAAAGAGTTTAGTTTTGTATACTTTTCCGAGTGAGCATGGGCAATAGTTTGGGCTATTCCGCTTATTTCCTTGTTGAAGGGGTTAAATTCCAATTTAATATGTCCCTAGATCAAACGGATTCCAGCTTTTGGTTTTAGAGATGCTATTTTATAATGTTCTTTGCAGTTTGGAGCGATCGGCCCGACAACAGAGGCCGCTCTTTCTAAGGAAGTGAAAGTCTCTTTCGTGGCTGACAAGCCGACACCTCATGATTTTGCCGCAGCACTGCGAAGGGTTTTGTAATTGTAAATATCTAATTTTTAGCACTTTGTTAGTTTGTTGTGCGAATAAAATATATTTTTTTATCAGTTGTTTGTAATAACGACCTTGCGCTGGAATGTTGAGGACAGAAATATTTGTTGCTTCCAAACACACGAGTTTCAACTTAACCTAAAACGATGAAATAGGAATGAAAAAAATAAATAGCTCTAGTTTTTTCCAATTATTTTATTTTCTAATATCCACTATTTTGTTTAAATACAATGTCGTAACTTTCATACGTATCCTACAACATATAAACAGCATCTTTCATTCCCAGAAGAGAAAATAAAATAAAAATCATATTTACACAGTTTTCACGGCATCGACCGACTGTTTTCAGAAATTTTATAAATACAGCTTAGAATTATGTATAAGGCTTCTTTGAATACCATTCCTGTTTTGAAAGGTCTTTTTCTCGTTAGTTTCCTTTAAATGACTTTTAAACGATTTTCAATCGAGACGACGACGACGACGAAAAATTCCTATAAATTCAAACAACACCGATTAATCTGTTGAGAAGCGGTAGAAAGCAGCAGTTAAAAGCGCTATTTTCATATATACGTTTAAACCTAATTCTACAAGTGTCCTAATGAAAGGAGAAGCTTCCCCTACGAATCGATATTTTTTGGCCGAAATTATCAGGGGTTATTAGGAAAATTTTTACGTATTATTTAATAAGCGAAGAATCTGGGGTTTTTCGCATGTATGTTTTCTGTGTTTACTAACGATCGGAGAACTATTTCAAGATTATGTATAGTGAGATTCAGGTGAGTGACGATGAAATGTGAGGTCGGATATGGCACAAAGCTTTTTACCGTGCACTATGTGCCTCTCTAAGAAAGCAATAATTATGAAGCTTGCTCAAGTTTGGGACTGCTGGAATCTTGAGGACCTAAGCAACTATAGCCGTTATGATTGTGCTTCATGTGGAAGAAATGGACAATGTCTACCATTAAAACACTCTTGCCTAGCGTGATCTACTGGCGAGCGATTGAACTGAAATCTCTCTGGCCTGAAAAATGGCCCAGCTTTTATTCGGTGGTCGCTGTCCTCTTGAACTCGCGAGTTGTAACCTGCAACCTCGTTTTTCCCGCTCTTATCTCACTTACAGCTAGATAAGCCACCAGCTGGAACCAATTTAATATTGAACGTAGTTCTTTTCCTGATCAGTTCTGTTTCCATTTGGTAATCGGTTTACAGGCTACGTCGAACACACGTGTCCGCTCGATCATCCGGAAAAGAGCCGTAAAGCAGTTCGGTCGCAGAACTGAAATCATCAGGTGTCTTGGGCAAAAATTAATCTTCGTGACGAAAGGCCAAGGCAATGCAAGTCTCTCATTCATTTGTAGTTGCTCGTATAGATGGGAATAAATCGTTAAAAGGGACTCAACAAGAAGCCCAAGAGACGTCCAGCGGAACTTGATGTGGCCGTTTGTCGCAAAACCAACGAATTTTACCACCTCAGTGAAAATTTTCCAACTCTAGCTGCATTGTTTGTTGCCCTGATGTTGCCAATGCAGTATCGAATTCCTTCCCTGCTTGCTCCACTCTATCCAGTGTTGCCAGGTCCCCCTCGACAAGAAAAAGGGGAAAATGAGTATTTTTTCAAACGAAAAGAAGGGAGCTTTGGGGATTTTTAGCTCAAGTGAAGCATAATTCTAGCGACATCAAAATAGACATCAATATTGCTGGTGAGGGGATATATTGTGCAAAAAAAAACTATTCAATATTTTGCATTGCTTAGAATTTCTGAGAATTGTAAAATTTTTGTACCTTGTTCGATATTTGGAGAGAAAATGAAGTGCCGGACAAATTTTTACATACTTCTTCAGTTTCTTTAGTAAACAATTTTTAACAGGCGGCTGGATATGGGAATTTTCAGCACGAATTGAAACTACTTTTTATGATGCAATAATGAAGAAAAAAAATTAATAGCAAAGAAAAATTAAAAACGCTAATAAAGAGGTAATAAATAATTAAAAAAATATATAAATATATTATCAGAATTATTCTCAGAATATTTTTTATAGAAAAGAAATAGAAAAAAGGGGAGCGAAAAATGAGATTGAGGATTTGGGGAAAGAGTAATTAATTGTGTCTACGTTTTGGGGGTTTTCTCCCAAAAAGGGGAGACCTGGCAACACTGACTCTGTCAGGTACAAATTTAAGTTGCCTAGAACGAATAATAGAACGTCCGGAGATTCTAGGGCGGATCATAGCTTGGAACAAAGCCGAAAATAAGCCAAAAAGGAGCAAAACAGGGGAATATCCTTTAGTTTTATAGTTCACTCGCCCATTCATAGATCTTGCTAGGCAAGATAGGCAGATACCCATTTTTACTCAACTTCATCAACAGTGTTACACTGCGCAACGTAGCAGTATTGGCGATTCCTATTGAAACAAGACAGATCATCTGAAAACTTCAGAAATCGCTCGCTGTGAGCTGGCCTGATTTTAAGCGAGTCCTTAAAAGTCGAGTTCGATAACCGCTGAATAAAATGAGGTGAAATTGCCAATTTTTCAAATCTACATGAGCTCACTAGCCTCAGAATTACAGTGGAAGCTCAATTTTTCACCGAATCGGGCATTATTTAAGAAAAACTACTACCAATTCGGAGAAAAGGGAGAAAATAGACTTCATGACAATAAGCATCGGAATAGCTTTTTTCGCTCCAAAAGTGGAAAAATTTACGTTTATAAATCGCGAGCATAAAAGGATAGGTAGCAGCTATCTACGGTTTACATCCACATATTTACATTCGCCTCGCCGATTGAATGCCGACAAAACGTTTTACAGATAAGTGGAATATTCAAGGGATGGAAAGACCCTTTGAAAATCTCGAGTTTCGCAATCGATTTTTCCTCGATTTCTCCGAAAAAAAGGCACCCAAGTTTCGCCAATGAAGCATTTAAGCAATGTCAGAACGTTTGAAATTTTCAAAAGAGCAATAATATCAAACAATGTTTTACAAAAGCTACGGTCTCTTTTCTCGGTCTAGTTAAAAAATTTAAGACACTTCGTGTGAAAGCTGGTCGGCTCGAAAGCCGTGGGCGGATTCCAGGACAATTTTTCCCCAGTATAAAAAAGCGTCGACCTATTTGTTTCCCTTGAACGCCCTAAAATTTTCCCAAAATATATTAATCTTCCCCTTTTATCAGTTCGAATAGAGTCGGTTCTCGTCTAATTCGCATCCTCGATGCGCGCAGTTTTAATAAATAAGGGGATTTCATGCTAGAAAGTTGTAGGCGTTAAATAAAAAATTAGGTTCAGCGTCCTTCGCTTCCGCTCTCCGAATAATTCAAAAAGAGCGTACATTTAGGAGCAGTATTAACCGTTCACACGTTACCTACACTAATATTATCCCTAAGCGATAAACATTCTGTAATATCTAATTACCAATAGCTTAATTTGATATTCACAACAATCTATACAAAACAAATACTTTGGTATCACCCATCGAAACAAGATGAGCCACTCGGTTCAAGATTTTCTTCAATTTTCACAATTTGTTTTGCTCATGCTGCGCAGGATTTCTTTTCGAATTTTTAAAAAATAATAAGTCGATCCACCTTCGAGGGTATTGACAATTTTCTCTTCGAAAAAGCGGCTCGAATTAGCGCGAAATGCAATCGGCCTCTTCAATCCTTAATAGTAATGACTCGTTAGAATATTTCCCCTAAACAAACGATAAATTATAAAGAAAAATTTGTGAGAATGAGTTGATACCAAACATGACGTTTCCGGGGGTAGAAAAATTGTCGTTTTTTTTTTACCGACGAATAAAAATGCAAGGTACGTTCGCGCTAGTACTTACCTACCGAAAATACGTTAATTTCAATGGAACATGTTTTCCTTTTCGTGGAAGGGATATTGTAGGGAAAATTACAAGTACAAGCTAAACTGCAGCGAGTGAAGAGACATCTGGTGCTGAATCGAGTCCGAGGTATTCATGGTCGCTAAGCGAAATCGATGGCTGAAAATTGATTTTTCAAATCGTTCTTCGGCCGAAAGCGCAAAATTGAACTAGTCAAATGTGGAAAAATCGAATATTTGATTATTATGCAAAAAGTTAATAAATCAAATGTGAGAGAATCTAGTTATTCAATGCGAAAAAATCAATTAATCGATTTATTGATGGTGAAAATATATCAATCAAATGTGAAAAAATCTATTAATCGAATAGGAAAAAATCAATTGTGAAAAAAATTGATTTATTGACTGTGAAAAATCTTCGAATACTTGAAAAATCTATTTTCCGACAGAAAAAAATCATTGAAAAAATTATTCGGCTTTTTTCTTTTATAAAACATGTTTATTTAAATTAGCGGGGTGGGGGGATTTTTCAATCAAAAGATGAAGGTGAAGCGATCTAATTTGTGCCAGATGATAAGACGATAAATGTCAAAAATATCGAAATCAGGGGCGAATAGATTTTTTCACATGATCGATGATATAGCTCGACCGTTACCTGGTGAGCTGTGAAGGCTTTAAAGTATGGTCAATGCTTCAAAACGTGGGATTGATTTGATTTTCACTACTCAGTAACAATCAATTCTAGTTTTGAACTCCTCGATATTATCAACCATGATAAATCCTCGAACGATCGAATCGGCAGCGATGTTTTCAACCGCGCACAACAGAATCTAACCGTGAACAAAAAATGTCGACACATACATGCGTATAGGAATTGCATAGGTTATTTCTAATATTTTTGCGCTCTTCATTTGATGACTTCGCTGCCTTCGGATTTGACTTGAATGGCGGGGCGTCGCAGTTTGCCACCAGCGACCTGTTGACGACAACAGATAATGAACAATTTTCGAAATATATATATGTCAGTATTAATAACGCAATTTTGATCATCGAATATTCAAAAGGGATGAAAACGACCCGGGAAAACTACAAATCCGTCTGAAAAAAAATGTCTAAAGGAAAAATGTACCTATATAAAAACTTCGTTGTTGTTTTGTCGCATCGATCGTTCTTCGCTGTTGAGATTGAGTGGGAGAAAAACATGGCGACTTGCTCTCCTGTTTTTTATTAGCTTGCCAAGCACTTTTGCCCCTACGGGCATCATCAGGGCTCAGGAGAGCAAGTCGCCATGTTTTTCTCCCCCTCAATCTCAACAGCGAAGTATATAAAAACGTATCTAACACTTACTACTTAGTGGAGATAGTGAGCCGTCAGGAGAGACAAAAGTAGCACCAATGATATCCTCAGTTCCAAATGCGAAGCGGCGCTCGGTCCGCGGGAAGATTCTGAAAAATCAAAAAAATACCTAAGTTCTCTAGAAGTCTAACCCTGAGCATTCTCCCTCTCTTCATCTCCCATCCAAGTCTGATGTATTTATTTTCATTAATTTCAATACCGCGGTTTTCCCACATTTTCGCCAGGAATGTTTATTCAGTCTCTTGCACAATATTGCGACGAATGAAATCACCCTTTTAAAGAAATAAAATGGCGGCAAGAGGTAGATTTTTATATCGATATGAATAACTTAGGAAATAGATGGGCCAATTTTGAAAACATTACTATTTTCTTTGGGATAAATTATTTTTTGTGATTCCCCGCTCGTCCATATGAAGTGATGATGATGATATGATTTGACTTAAATATTGCCTATATTTCGGGCGTTTTATCCTCTTAAAACATCAGTCCAATGACCGATCAATTTTTTCATCTTTGTATTGCTCGTCTACATTGTAATTGTATTTTTATTTTATTTTTTTTTGTAATCTACAATTAATATTGTACTATGCAAGACCACAGGAAAAACGAGCTAATGCAGCTATTTATTGGAGCATTTTTAGCCTTACAAAATTAGCACCACCAATTTAGCCACATATCAATATTGTTAATTCGCATACCAGTCTTCAGGAACCAGGGACCTTGCGGAGCTGTTAATAGAGCGAAAGAAATTCGAAAAAGCGCAAGGAGAAAAAAGCGAATAGAAAACGCGTCGCAGCCCACAACTCACCTAGATAGTTGGACTGCATGAATTCGCCATCGTAGCCGGGCCCTGTAAGACGGTTAAAAAATTGTGCAAATCAAACGGTATTAGGTTCGTTCGGGAACGAAATGCAAATAAAAAAAATGTAAAAAAAAGCGAAATTAATTATTTGTAACAAGCGTCGCATTCGTGAATTAGGGTGCTCTGAAATTGCATTCGACTGGTGAGTTAACGGGTGAAATTAATATAATCGGTGATATCTTCGGCTAGTGTTAACAAACTAAAAACAGGAGCTAGTGTCTGACCATGGACATAAGTGCTCTAGCGGTGCTTGAAAACACTACAAAATTTCCCTCTTTAGAATCCTTGTAGCTGATTTTTTATCTATATGCATCGTTGTCCTTGAGGAAATTATAAGAATTATAACGTTCAACTATCAGTAGAAATAATAGCGAAAATCGGCATGAATAATCAAGTATCGGTTCAGCTTGACCAAACCAAACCGACGCCAAAATTGCTAACGTTCAGCTACTGCCGAAAATAATAAAAACAGAAGGAAATAAGAAAAAAAAAATTCATGTCCAACTTGGTAAAAAAAAAAAAAACAAAAAAAAAAAACAAGTTTATAGAAAGTGACAATAGAGATTGACTAAAGACATCAATAAACCTAAGGTGTGCCTAGTAGTTCAATATCGTTGCTGCAAAACTAGCCAGGAAACCCAAAAAATCCGCACGAGATAATTAAAAACGGGGACATTATTAAAATACTGCGCGTGAGTCTACTGATACAAGATAGGTTTTGTGAAATGGA
Organism: Tupiocoris notatus; assembly: GCA_037159825.1. Taxonomy (NCBI): domain Eukaryota; kingdom Metazoa; phylum Arthropoda; class Insecta; order Hemiptera; family Miridae; genus Tupiocoris; species Tupiocoris notatus. Next base: position 906,713 of record JASJUZ010000032.1, on the reverse strand, counting down.
GTAGTTCTATTGTAAGAAGAACTCAAAAAATAAAAAAGCATGAATAAAATTACGGAAAATGTGATTCACGGGGAAGTATGGTGTGTGACACTAACGAGTCTATCGTTTATGATCAGTTACGCTGAAGTTTCCAGATACTAAGAAGCCATGTTATGTATCTTTGCTTCTTTCCAGTCAGTTAAACGTAACCATAAAAAAAAAAAAAAAAAAAAAACGCAAATAAAGTATAAGTGCTTGGAAAAAAAAAGAACTGACTGTGGTTAAGAAACTTGTAAATTAAACATGTTCTTAGCCAATGAAAAAAATTAATCGGCGATCCTTTTTCCTAAAATTGAGAAAAGCTGCGCAAAAGTCGAGGAACAACTTTCAAAAAACCCCTGCAAGGCCACGAAACCTCACAAGGATGTATTAATTTTTTATTGCTCGTAATAAAGAGGATTGTCCCGAGAAAATGTCGTGATGGACATTTTTTCAATTTTGAGCTATTATTTCTCGTTGTAGAGCATACGGATGTTCAAATATCTTGCCTGGGATCTTTGTTGATGGAAGACGAGAAACAAAGTTTGTAGGTAATGTTAACAGTGATAAATGGATCAATTCTTAAAACATTTTGGTAATGTGCTACTCGTAGCTCGTCAGTATTGCTCAGTAGCTTGCAGGGAATCAATCGGCCGTGCAGGGCTGCGGCAATATCTAAGCTAATTTAAAAACTTTACATCCACTTTGTCCCTTGAGAGTAATAAATCTTGGACGAATTCAGGTGGTTCAAGCAACGGGGAAACGCTAGCCGTGCCTTCATGCGTCATACCTTACTAGTCCTGTTCCTATTAGAGTCAGTGCTTTAATGTCACCTGATCCTAATATTAGACCGACACCTTGCATTTGAATGTGAATACCTCCAGAGAAGATTTCCTCTTCAGACAGTTCAGAGTAGCCGTAGGCGTTTTTGGCTCGCAATTTGGCCGCGTAAGTGTCCGGCAGGAGATTGTCGAACTGGTGGCTCAATGTGTACACGCCGTTGTTTCCTGGCTTCACTTCGGGGTTGACAGTGATCCATTCGTCGTCCTGAAAGTTAATGTGGGACGTGAAGACGTTTTAAAGTCACTTCAAGGAATATTATAACCTATTTCTTAAGACTGTTGCCAAAACAATCGATCAACTTTTTAAGATGTTAGGATCGTAAAGGAGTTCAGTTCACAGGATTTTAACCGAGGATTTGCAAATGACAAGGGTTGCCGCCAGATTGCCTCACTGATGAGCGACAAAAACGACGTCCAGTGTAGTACAATAGAGGGCTAGTAGCATTCCATTAATTGAATTAACAAAATTGTCTCCAACAATGGGGAAAATATTGGTCAAGTATTTATGGGGTAAAAAAAAGTATTACAATATTCCTGTTTCATTTGGGTCTCCCCTCGTAAAACGGGTGGGCTTTGTAAGGCAGTTCTCTTCCTTTTTACGATCCTCGACAGTATTTTACGGCTCTCGCCTATAACTCTATTGTAGAGCTGTTTTTCACCTGTTGCCGCTTGTATATGATTTCATAGTTGTTGATTTCCGATTTGCTGTGAACCTTCCACGTAATAATGGGCATACTGTTGGCGCCAAGTTTAACGCTCTCCAATATCGGCTTCAAAGGTTCGCCTGCGAAAAATATCCACACGAGTGCATTATTTTTTACTGATAGATTTTCGTTAGCTCTGCAGAAAAATAGATCTTCATACCTTGAAGGTAAATGGTTCTGTTGGAGGTGCCGTGTTTGTTAGTGGCGACGCAATAGTACTGTCCAAAGTCGGATTTTTTCGTCGCCAAGATCCGAAGGAAGTGCTTATGACCTTCTTGGAGAAGCTGGTAGTGGCGGGAGTCTGCTTTAATTTCGATGCCGTCCTTTTCCCAGTGAACCTAGAAACGAAAGACGGAGAAAACATTAACGGAGCACTGAAAATTGCTGAAAGCTTAAAAACGGCTAAAATTTGAAAATTGCTACAGTTTAGAAGAAATTGCAAGTTTAGAAGGAAATTGCTCTTGGTTAACAATTGTTAAAGGTTAAAATTGTTTAAGGTGAAAAGGATTGCTCAAGTTTGAAAATTGTCGAAGGTTAAAAATAAATTTATGTTAAAAGTTGCTCTTTTTTAAAAAAAAAAGATCATTGTTGAAGTATTGCTTACGTTTGAAATTGCTATTGGTTTAAAAAATTGCTCATGGTTGAAAATTGCTTAAGTTTTAAAAACGATCAGTACACAACACGGACAGCAATAATGTACTAACATCGTGGCAACCGGTGCAGTGGATTTCGCAGATGATCTCAGACTCGTATTTCTCCGCCGAGTTTACATGGTGGGATGAAACGTGGACGTCGGGGCTCGCTGGAAAATAGCAATCATAATAAGTTGGACAAGCAGGTAATAAATTGCAGATAAATTTTTCAACAATCCGCTAATCATGTAATTTGATAATAGAATTGTTCCAAAATCAGCTGTAGTTCTCCCGGTGTTTTGAGAAATTGAGCAATCGTTACGTAAAAGATTAAGGATGTCTGTCTGTTACTCCTTCGGTCAAAAGAATTTTTGAAATAAATTTGACCCAACTCGTTACAAAGCTCATGACCAATTTTTGGAATCGAACAATTTTTTCTAGGTGGAACAAAGAATTAGGCGAACGGTCGACCCTATCAGTGTTGCCAGGTCTCCCGTTTTTGGGGGAAAACTACCCCAAAACGTAGACACAATTACTCTTTCCCCCCTTTTCCCAAATCCTCCTTCAATCTTATTTTTCGGTCCCCTCTTTTCTACTTCTTTTCTATAAAAAGTAAAAATTCTGGAAATTTATTTATTTATTTTTTAATATTTATTACTTTATTAGTTTATTTTTTTTAAATTTTTATCAGCTACTATTATTTTTTTCATTACCTATTCCATCATGAAAAGTTGTTTTAATTTACGCCGAAAAATTCCCATATTCAGCTGCCCGTTAAAAATTGTTTACTAAAGAAATATTATGCAACAATTTGTCAGGCTCCTCAAGGCCTTGACAGACAAAAATCTGTCCTTGGAATTCTTTAGTCGCTAGCAACTGTTGTTAAGACTGCCAGTTAAATGGAAGATGAACAAATTATCGTAAACAAACCTACGTAATTATATTTTGCTAATTAATTTACCCCACGGCAACACTGGCTAACTGATATTTTGGTAATTTCATGGTTGTTATAAGTTTAAAGTAACATTCTAGGCTAATGCTACCTATGAACCTTCTATTTGACAATATTTAAAGAAACGCCTTTTCAACTGTTGAATTTTTAGAGGATTTTGAGGAGGAGAAAATTAGTATTTTCCTACATTTTTCAGAAAAAGGTGTATTCGGTATAAATTTCAATAGATTTTGGACGCTGAATCGAATGAGACTATCAAGGTTCTCAAGTTTCTCAATACGGGAGATTTTCAGAAATTAGGCATGAGGATAAAAAATATAATTATTATTAAAAATGAATTAATGGGGGACAATATTCTGTTTTCTCCTTATTTATAGAAAATAACTCGTAAAAATAAAAATATTCAATATACCATAGAGAGATGGGATAAAAAATATAATTAATTGTAATATGTTTACTTTATCTATAGAGAGATAGATATCCGCAAAAATATAATTATCTAAAGAGAGATAGATATCCGTAAAATTATAATTATCTCGATATTTATATAAATAAAAATATTCAATATGCCCATAGAGGGATGGTATAAACTCGATAATACTTGAAGCTATACTATACTCGTTGGAATGCTCGTCATATACTCTCTTCAACTGTACAGGTAGGCGAAAAATTTAGCTTTTAATTTAAAAATTAGAAAAAATATAAATCATCAAAATTACAGTAGCTGTCATGGAGTTTTCCCTTATAGTTTCCAATATGTTGTTAAGCGGAAACGTTCACGAATGTTCAGAGAAGTTATTATCACAAATGGACGGTCTTCTTTTTATCAAGCGCGCATTGTTGTAATCACAACGGGCATCGAAGCTAGCACTAGAATGATATCTTACATTGCACCCGCAGGACGACTACTCGTTCAGTCTTGTGCCCTTCGTTGTCTTCAGCTACGCACGTGTAGTTGCCGCTGTGCCTCCATGTCAATCTGTCGTAGTTGAAATGGTCAGCGTCCACTCTACGCGATTCGTTGACGTGGTTCTGGAAAAAATATCGAATGCTGCCATTATTAGGCCCAAATGTCCACAATTTTAGCTGAGCTTCTAGAAATCCAAGATAACATTAATTATTGTAATACCTTGAGAAAAAATACTTAAGTTAAAGCCCGTATTCATAAATGCTAGTCATTGCAGACGTCCCGGATCCGAATCACCTTCTATTTTTGTTATATGCTCCTACGAAGTTCCTCCAACGATTATCGACCGTTTTTATCCTCAGGGTGCTAAAGAGTCTCTGAATTTTAAACGTATCCTCAGTTTTAATTTTCACGGGATAAATTTTAGGAGATAATTGGGTTTAAAGTTAGCCGGTATTTAATACAGGTTGGCTGAAATTTGAGATGAGCAATCCTCAGTGAATGCGTTGAGAGCCTTTGCCTGAAAGAGACCTAGCCTTAGGCTCATCCTAGCGAAAATCGTTATTCATCGATCCGAGATTATCCTCATATCAGCCGTTTATACTACGGTTTGATTAATTCGAATTTTGCAGCCAATCAGCTCTATTCTCCTATAATTGATAGAATAGTGATTGATCGTTTCCCTCTTTAAAAAAGTGAAAACACAATAATAACACAACGAGAATAGGGCTCGATGGCAAACAAACTAAAAATAAAGATGGTGGACAACGTGAAAAATGCCTCCTTTAGTTCTCCTCAAAGCACAGGCTGGCCATTTTCACTTTAGCCCTTAGAGAAACTCTGAGAATGAACATTTAAGGCAATCAGCATTCAGAATAATCCTTAACGCAACGTTTATGAATACGGGCCCAAATGTTTCTCGGTGAATTTTGTAATACACTCACATGTCTAAGCCAATGGACTTTAACTCCAGGTTGAGAGGCGACTTCGCACATAAATGTGAACGGGGAGCCTTCTTTTTCTTCGCTTAGGGCTCTCTGAGGAACAACTCTTGTGATCATTGGTCCAGTTGCTGAAAAATTATTAAGAATAATTAACTGCTGCTTTTAAAAACGTCGAACGTATATATAAAGGAATTGGATGCACACTGATAAACATAATTTATTTATAGTATTGAAAATATTTTTTTATAATAGGGGAAAAGTAGTAAAATTTCAGTACCAATTGTACGACATCGGCTCAGTCTTCATAATCGATTACAACCGTCGATTATTCGACAACTAGATGTCACTTCATAGAAATATACTTACGTCTAATCGCGACTGTGTGCGTTATGTAGACATTATCTTCGCCGATTAGTTGGCACGTGAATGCTGCTGAATCGTCGATATTGGCGTTTTCGATGGTAAGCGTCCAATCTTTCGAATCGAGCTGGTAATGCATGTCCTTCGATTGTCGAATTATGCCGAGAAAAAGGGGTTGGTTTCCTTTTCGCCATTGAGCGACGACGTCCTCTGTAAAAACGCGATTAAAATTAATTACAAATCAAGTACAGGAGTATAAAAAAAATTAAAAAACCGCTATCTTTATGGTGAATAATTCCCCCCCATAATTCTATGCAAAAGCATTGTTCTAGAAAAAATATTGAAATTAAAATAAAAATTTTTTGACCTTCAAAATGCCAAGTTGTTTTCGAAAATTCTCACATAAATCCACTATTGAAAAATACCAGAACGCTTCGCTCTGCGACCAAAAGTTCTACCCATGGACTTATGGTAATTTAAAAATGGTAAAAAAATATGGTAATTTAAAAAAAAAATATGGTAATAAAAAAAAACTTATGGTAATTTAAAAAAAAAAATTTAAAAATTCTCACCTGGGTTATCGATTTTGCAGGGAAGCTTAACTGTGGAACCGAGGTTGACTTCGAATTTCTGCCCCGTCGACAGAATACGTCTCGGCTCCGAATCGACATCTTCGGCGTCGTCGTCGTCCGCGTCGTCAGCGTTGTAATCGTAGTCGGCTGTTTTCTCGGGTCGAGCCCACACGACTGAAATCAGAGGGGCAAATGTCAATATAGCAGCGACAATGGAAACTATCAGCAAAATGCTTTGAAAAAAAAAAAAAAAAAAAACGCTGCAAATTATTGTGCTGTGGTTTATTATTCCTTCGCTTCAATAATGATTTAAGAAGACTATCCATTTCTGATAGTAATTATTCCGACCATATTCCAACCGAAAAACAGATTGGTGACTACAAGGGAAAACTCCGTAGACGTAGAGACTATTGTAATTTTAATAATTTTTATTTTTCTTAATTTCCTATTTGAAAGCTATATTTTTTGCCCTACCGTACAGCTTGAGACGACCTTCCAATGAGTATAGAACGATTATTATAGCTCCAAGAACTAGTCATGTCAAATTTGTGAAAATCTCCCAAATTCGGCACAAAAGCTGCGATAACTCGAGAACCAATGAAGCTATCGACTTAGCGATGGTCTCATTCGATTCAGCGTCCAAAAATCTATATAATTTGATACCAAATACACATTTTTCTGAAAAAACCCTGGAAAATATGAATTTTCTCCCCCTCAAAAACCCCCAAAAATACCCTTAAAATTGAGCTAGCAAGTTGGTTCCAGAATTGTGCCGTCGTAGGACCGAGATTGATTTTTGGTGAAAATTTCAAGAATTTAGCTATTATAGTTTGGCCGGAAAAGGCGACAGACAGAATTTTTTTTTATTGGATATTCGGATTCTACATGCCTTGAAACGTCAAACATCAAATTTTGAGAGGGGGTTAGAAATTTTTTTTCTTGGGCGATTATAATGGTTTATTATTGAATAACCAAAAGGCGTCACCCTTGAACAAGTGACGAGCATATTAATCTGAAAGAGATGCGATTCCATCCATCAGAACCGACAAAATTGAGATGCTACCAACACGTCAGATCCGTCGACGGCACGATACGGGGCGTTACAAGAGAAATAAATAATACGGAAAGGTAAAACCAAGATTAAGATAGTGGTAAAAAATGAACGTCCACAGTATTCTCGGCATCGCCGTGTGCGGTCCACGTCAGCCCTCAACAGACGCATCTCAACTGTTGATAGGTCATGAATTAAAATAAAAACTACATTTAATTGTCGGAAACGATCTACATCACGCAGGGCGACGAAAAAACGGGCCAGTAAAAAATTCGAGGTGCTCACGTTCGAAATGTTCTAGATGGACAAATGACAGCTACTCTGCCAGTTGAAAGCCTACAAGTAATTTTTTTACTATTTTTTCAAAATTAGTAATCGTGGCAAAAAAGTTCCAAACTTAAAACTTTAAAAAGATGAAAATCGAAAAATTTGTCAAATGACTTGAAATTGAGCAATTAGCCTTTTTTCACTTTAAATTTAAATTCTACGTTTAATTTACTGTAAGAATAAGTAATATAATATTATTGAACAGACCTGTATTTGCGATGAATTTTCAAAGTTAAAAAAATGATAGCAGTGTAATACTAAAATTGGGAAAAACTAATAGTTGACGTCAAATTTCCGCCGTTTTGACGTCAAATTCGGATTCTGCGTTAAATTTCCTATTAGAATAGCTTTCAAATTCGCTTAAAAACGAAAATCTAATTTTTCACTCTAAACTAGCTCGAAAAATCGGCCGGTGAATAACTCGATTTACAGAAAATAATTTCTCTGGCTCTGTTTAAATTTTTTTAACCAATTTTTTTGCTGTGTACGTGTGTAAGGCGTTCAAATGAAGACTCCTGCATAATAAAACAATTGATTCACATGAATTTTAACCCCGAAAAGCACGGTTAAAGGTCAATTTTCGAGCTTTCAAAAACCGATTTTTTTGGACGACTCGCAGATTTTTCCTTGAAATAAAAAAAATCACAAAAATACATCTTGGTAGGATACAACTTCCCTGAAAATTTCAGATTTTTATCTCTATCGAGAGAGGAGTAAAAAATCGTTGAATGATCGCTTCAAGAAAATCGCAGGGGTACCCCTTGGATTTTTTGTGAAAAATTTTTTGAAATCGATTTCGCTCAAATTCAGCATAATGATAGTTGATGATGTGTATATCAATAATATATGCTTCATTCTTTGTTTCTCTTGCAGTAAATAGATGAAAAGAACGTTTAAAGTTGAAAAATGTGATATTTTCGTGTATATTTTTGTCAATATTGATGAATAACGCATAAACGGTTGAAAAATGGATAGGTACATTACATTGGCAAATTGTGGACAGCTAAATTATCTATCTTTTGATATATTCAAACATCTGAATTGACGACTTTTTGTCTGACTTATCCACTGTGCAAGTTACCAAACTTGGAAAACTTAAAAGTTGAAACGTCCACCTCGGCTAAAACGTTGTACAAGTTGAAAAATCCAATACTTTATGCTACTAAGTTCAATGCCCCACCACCTACATACAAAATCATAGCAATTGCACACAGTTCACAAATATTCAAAATGCAGTTTTCAATTTCCAGCAATACAACGACAAAATACAATTTGGCTCATAATAGAAAAAAACCGCGCTTAGACAAAGATTAAAAAAAAATATATAAAAAAAAATATAAAAATTAAAAAATTAAAAACCGATAAATTGTCGACGTTTTAATGTAATTTGATAGATTTTTCAACAGACTATATTTAAAGGAATTGATTCAATTCTGACCAGTTTTACGACCATTCTTCGCAAAAATATACATTTTATGTTGACAATGAATAAAATTCACCCCGCGAGCTGCAAGAAATTTTTCGTCTCGCTGTGGTTCAATATTGAAGTTATGAGCTGCTGTCGTTTCGTGAGCGACAAAGAAATTCTCCCTTGTTTACTTTGCTGAGTGGCCGAGTCGCTAATGAAAACAACCGAAGGAGCAAAAAATGCGAAGACCTCAGCCCGACAAATCGGTTTTATTTATTCCAGCACGTTTGGAACTCAGATTGTCGAGTAAACATATCGAGTTTCAAATTCGTCATTTTCCAAATTTAGGTCGATACTGAGTCTATTCGATTCTGGGATAGGAAAACGTTTCCAGCCTTGCTCTTGTGGTTTTTTGACTGTATAAGTAGATAGTTTGCTCGAATAATAGGGCTCAAAGTGTACTCCAAGAACAGGAAGTCAAAAGTGGAGCAAAGGGCAAGGAACTCGAGACATCGGAGACGAGAAGGGTTTTGACTGCGACCGAGAAGATTCGAAACGATTTCAGGTCCCATAAATACGTATTCAAAATAAACCCGCCGCGTCCGTCCAACTCGGAGACGGATGGAGTCGCAACGTTGGCTTATTTTCCATCCGCCCGGTTAAAGGGAGAGCTATTCGAATTCAGACATTGGCAACTGGTTTTATTTTAGCTCGGATCGCTTCCGTTAACACGTCCGTTTATCGATGTTTGTCCAGAAACCGGTTTCGGCCGTTTGAAACGGAATTGGCGGAATAAAAGAGTGAATGACAAGAAACATCTTGGCCTGTGAAATTACCTTTAAGAGCTGTAGCCTCGAGTATAAACAGCGAAATTATTAACCAGAGCTATTAGCGAAGCTGACACCGAAAATATTGAAATTTGGAAAATTTGGAAAATTTATTCTCAATATTTTTCTCGTATTATTTGATCGACGATAAGAAACTCGACCGTTTTCCCCCATCTCGTCCAATAAAGCGCATCATGCGCAGCCTGAGCTGATTAAGTTGACGGCCGGAATGCGATTTGGAGCGTGACTAAACAAACGCTAATGAGCTCCTTTGATTATTTAGTCCGCGAGGGAAGCGTGCGACCGTTGACTGACAGTTGCCTGAGGTTAAGGCCAAAACTAACAGTACGGATTTGACAGGAACGAGAGGATGATTGATAACATCATTCGGGAGCGTGAAGTACGAATAATTCGTTTAAGGTCCTCTAGTTACCTAATTCTCACAATTTGTTGTGAACATAAATTTACGCAAAAAATTTAAGTTTACCTAAAAAGGCTCCATTTTGACAGGACTATTGGAAAAAATCATTTCCAGCAAGTAAAAAAGCTGCAAATAATCTCGAACAGTTATAAATCTTGAAAGTTTCAAGGCTCCGAATGAAAAAACCGGTTTCTTTTGAATGAAGAAGGGTTGAAGTTGTTGGACAGAAGAGTTGATTAGTTTCCGATGACGAACACGAAGGAATGTTATTGTGACGGGAATAATAATGAGAGAGATACAAGGCTGTATTGTGTAAAGCCTCTGGAAATGAATGACGAATGTCGTGGGAGGTCTGGGGAGATATCATTTGTATGGACGGCGAAATAATTTAAAATGCAGGAGTTATCACGTAAAAAACGAAGGCAAGCCAATACATTTTTTAAATAGATTTTTTATTTAAGAGAGGACACTCATTTGATTCGTTGGCATTCTTGGACTTTCCGAACAAAGTGGAGTATAGAGCGTAGTTTAGTGAGTAGTGTAGTGTTATTTAGTGTGTTGTTTAGCGTGGTGAGTAGTGTGTAGTGTAGTGTATAGTGTTGAAGTAGTAGTGTAGCGTATTGTGTAGCGTAGTGTGTAGTGTAGTGTAGTGTAGTGTAGTGCAGTGTAGTGTAGTGTAGTGTAGTGTAGTATAGTGTGTAGTGGAGTGTAGTGTAGTGTAGTGTGTAGCGTAGTGTAGCGTGTAGTGTAATGAGGAATGTTGTGTATAGTCTTGAGTTGTGTAGTGTTGTGTATAGTGTTGAGTTGTGTAGTATGTAGTGTAGTGTGCAGTGAGTAGTATAGTGTATTGTAGCGTGTAGTGTAGAGTTCTGTAGTGCAGTTGGCAGTGTTGAGTTGTGTAGTGTGTAGTGTTGTGTATAGTGTTGAGTTGGGTAGTATGTAGTGTAGCGTGCAGTGAGTAGTGTAGTGTATTGTAGTGTGTAGTGTAGAGTTCTGTAGTGCAGTGTAGCGTAGTGTAGTGCGTAGTGTGGAGAGGATATTTCATGCTCTGAACCCTATGGCTCCACGTCGCCCTGAGGAGGCCCCGAACGGGCGAAAGTGCTCGGCCAGCGAATAAAGAATCGGAGAATGAGTCACCCGGTTTTTCTCCCCCTTACACCACCTGAATTTCACGTACACACGGCAGACGGCGAGAATAAAATTACCCTAATTTACAGAACGGTTGATTTGATATAGTAATCATACGTCTGCCCATTTTTTGGACGATTTCACTCTCAGTTAGTGCAAAAACGTTCTTGCCACGTTTACTCCTGATTCAACCATTTGGTCTGACAGTGACGATTGCTAAACAGTATTCGCGAACCTCGAACGACAAAACTTATCCAATATTCGGGATTTGGAATAAATATTACTAAAGAGAACGAAGCTGCACGAATTTTTTTTTCCATCGGTTCAAGAATCATGGTAAATTAAATAAAAGAATATCTGGCTTCCATCTAAAAGGCGAGATGTTGCAGAGGTCAACGTTTCCTTCGTGTTTGAGGGACAGAGTGGCGAAACGAGAGAAGGAACGCATGCAAGCACTTAGCGACGTCGCCGAGAAAGGAGTAAACAACTGGCTCCTCACACGAGCAGCAATAAAACGAAGCGAACATAGAAAAGTTCCAGTCGAAGGGGCGAAAAAATCACCAAGAAACTGGTGGCGACCTAGCAAGCTAATAAGAGAAGTAAGCAAATTACACCCATGAAGCGTGGCGATTTTTGAACTCATAGCGTGCATTATGATTTTATCTTGAAAACCTTGCAGAATTCGAGGAACATTATAAAGACAATGTTATAAGAAAAAAAATTTTTTTTCTTAAAATGCACCGTTTTTGAGGTAAAAGCCAAAACCGGAAGGTAACTCGAACAACGAATACCACGTTGGATCACGGATAAAGTTCTGGGGCGACAGTATTTCACCATGAAGTCACAATGGATGCCAAGACGATTGATAATCCGTTACTCTTTTCACGTTCACCTAGAATTTCCTACTACTTGAATTACGACGATCGGATTACGCGAACCCCTTTACGAAACTTTGTTTCATAAATTCCAACGTATTTTCCTAATGGGCAGTAGTCCTAATGAACGTAAATAATTTCTAACCCTATTCGAGAACTTCCGTGATTACAGCTACTCCGTTAAGTCTTATCTAGTAAACTTAGCCTAGAATGGGGGATTCACTCTTCACTAGCATCAAGTTTGGTTTATTATTACACAAAAGATAAACCGCTCACGTAAACTTGTTCATTCAATCGTATTCAATAACAGCGAAAAAATTATTTCAACGATCGCCATAAAGCTCGTAGACAATTCGAATATCGTCCGATATTCAATCGTCGAAACGAGAGATAAGCTTGGAAAACTTTATAAAGTGCGGAGGGAGAGAACAAAGACAACTTCCAAGGGGAACGTTTGATTGACGTTAAAAACAAAATGCAACCCGGCCGAAACTGAGGGGATCATAACTTGAGACGTTTCCACTGACATGAACAGGACGAGTTGCTCCTTTTCAAAGCTGAACAACGCCTATTCATTCTTCAAGCTCGAGCACTTGTATCGCAAGTTGAAAGGATACAAATTTGATAGGAGAGGAAGGCGCTTCGATGGGATTTTTGATTTTTTGTGGGGTATAAATGTACTGTAGTGTAGTGTGTAAAGTAGTGTAGTGTGGTGTGTAGTGTAATGTAGTGTGGTGTAGTGCGTAGTGTAGTGTAGTGTGTAGTGTAGTGAGTGGTGTAGTGTAGTGTGTAGTGTAGTGTAGTGTAGTGTAGTGTGTAGTGTAGTGTGTAGTGTAGTGTAGTGTAGTGTAGTGTGTAGTGTAGTGTGTAGTGTAGTGTGTAGTGTAGTGTAGTGTAGTGTGTAGCGTAGTGTGTAGTGCAGTGTGTAGTGTAGTTAGTGAGAAGTGTAGAGTAGTGTAGTGTAGTGTAGTGTGTAGCGTAGCGTAGCGTAGTGTGTAGTGTAGTTAGTGAGAAGTGTAGAGTAGTGTAGTGTAGTTTAGTGAGAAGTGTAGTGTAGTAAGTGTAGAGTAGTGTAGTGTAGTTTAGTGAGAAGTGTAGTGTAGTAAAGTGTAGAGTAGTGTAGTGTAGTTTAGTGAGAAGTGTAGTGTAGTGCATAGTGTAGTTTAGTATGTAGTGTATTGTAGTGAGTAGTGTGGTTTAGTGAGTAGGGTAGTACTGCAGTGTGTAGAGTAGTGTGTACTGCAGTGTAGTGTAGTGTAATGTTAATAATCGATTCCTTGACCAGTAAATAAAATCATTTAGATAAACGTCAATCAAGAAAAGCATTTATTCTAACCAATTCGAATTCCAAATGTAATCTGATTCCCTAAGATCCCGAACCTGACGTTGTGTTGTGACGTTGTTATGATAACGAGAATAGTTGGAAATTTTCACAAGCTTACGGCAAAACCGACGAGCTATCCTTTTTTTTCTCCTAGCTTCTGTTTCGAAATGGAACTGGAGGACGATTAGTGAGCACTACAAACGACAAGGGGTAACTAGTGTCAATTAATTTTATTACACTGCTGGTAGTGTCGAGTGGTCGAGCGTTCGTTTTCATTGTCGAGCAATTCGGCCTTGTGTCATCGCTCGATGACGATTGTGGCGGGCATGTGGAGTAGAGAGGGAACCAAGTATCGATCGAAGCGGAAATTTCGGAGATAACGGAGAACACGGAAACACGCTTGTTTTTTCATTGTTGACACTATTCTATAAATTAAAATTTATCGGCCAGACTAAGGAAAATTTCTTCAAGGAATATCTGCAACTCTTTGACGTCGTGCAGGCGTCTCGAGTTTAGACAGACTGAACGAAAGCGACGTCCAAGCACATTATCAACCACTTAAGCAAAGAGAATCTTCAGCCATCGATCAGACTGATTTATTCCAACATTGTTTATTTCCTATTTTTTCTCCGGTTTTTTTTTCTAAGCTTCGAAGAGTTTTATTCGGATTTATCTCTGCGGTCATTGACATTCTCAATTAGAAGCTGCAATATGGCAAATATGATTTATCTGATTGAAGAACACCGATGGCGATTTATTCCCTGTTTCTTTCGCTTATCTGACACCATTAGGGATTCATTGATCGGCGAAAGAATTGAGGAATTTTTTCAACTCCCATTGCATATATTTAGCACAAAAAAAAAATTTCCCAGCCAGCTTGCTCTGCCTTTTCTCAATTTATCGACAATAACACGCGCGATTAAGTGATCGACCCTTGTTATGCGATACCGACCCCAAGAACGGCCTTTTATGCCGCATGTTTGTTATCCGAATGTTCAACAGTGACGACCAATTTTAGTCACTTTGAGCCTCACAACTCAGTGGCGATAAAATTGGATTTATTCGTACGCTACTTGGGAACAACGGTTCCGTCACTGATGGAAATAGAAATAGAGACGAAACAAGTTGGACGGGATCCATCAAGTGGTCGCATTGCAAGAATCCCCCACATCTTTCCTTGCAGTCTATGATGTTCGTTAATTAACGCTTAGACACTTTCTATTTACGGACGTCGCCTTCTCGAAATGATCAGCGTCGAGTTTTCGAAAACGTCATTCTAAAGTATGAAAAAGCGTCATTGATAAACGGTGCAACCAGCTCAAAGCAGCCACAGAAGCCTTGGTTCGAATTTGGTCCGCGAAAATGAGCTAGAATCAGCTCCGTGAGGTCCAGAGCTGGATATTCAATTCATAAGGGGGAACTATTGCAGCCTGGACTGATAAGGCTCTCAATGAAAAACAACATTACACGCCGAGGTAAATGTTGAGCAAGAATATAAGAGGGCCAACATGCGAACCCTGAGTAACTCCTGGTGCAATCGTGGGACACAATATATTTTATTGTTTGTTTGATACTCAGGATCTCCATTTCTAGGTTCATTTATTAACCGACTTCAAAAAAGGAGGGGGTTACTATAGTTGACTTGCGGGTTTTTTTTTTTTTTGGAAAAACAACGATTCATGCACTTTAATATTTACTCTAGGCGTTTCGCCACATCTGATAAATGAACCGAGAAATGGAGTACCTGAGAACCAACCAAGGAATCAGCAACTGCGTGATGGAGGATGGTTGGTCAGAGGATTGTGAATCTGAAGAGGTTGCATTAGATGAGACGAAACGCTCAGAGTAAGTATATTGAAGTGCGCGGATCGTCATTTCTTCAATTGTTGTTGAATAAGTTGGACACTTATGGTGTTCAGGGAATTGAACTAGAAGGGTTTTATTATTTTCTGTCAAGGAAGCAGAGAGTAGCTCCAGAGGAGAGTTGAGTCCGTGAATTATGGCGTCGTTCAAGGCAGTTCGCTCGGGCCAGTGATATTTTTAATTAACATTGGCCAAAATGAGCAGGCTGTGCAAGAGTGTCAGTACTTTTTCTTTGCTGATGACACTACCATTTTTATAGAAGGGAATTCATGGGAAGACGTATTTGAAGCTTCGCAGCGTGACTTGAATGGAATTAATCAATGGCTTTCGTGTAAAATATTAACCATGAACTCAAACAAAATACTTCGCGTTGTAATTTGAGAGGGGACATTCCCAGAGAAGGTCTCGAACTGCACTTCTCAGACCATAGAGTGCGTGAGTGAGAGGTTGGAACGAGTAAGGGACATTCGGTACCTCAGAGTGTACATAGACGATCGCTATCATGGGAACCGAATATTAATGAGCTCAATAAATAATTTGTATACACCTATTACAGTATTCGTAAAAATATTACGAATAAACTCTCTCACCTAGAAAAATCCCTTCTGCGAACAAAACTGTAGCATTCCCAGGACAAATCTCTCCTCTCGTCGGCTGAAATCAATCGAACCCATTGGATTTCCTGTTGCCCCGTTTGTTCATCATTGATTGCGCATAATTCGCCGCATTTCGCAGCATCCGGTCGCTCGTCACGGGTCATCTCGACATGGCAGCGACGAGGTCATCGAGGTTATCACATCTAGGAAATCGGCCTGAATAAATCCGCCCACAGCAGTAAAGCCTAACGTCTTCCCCGTCATTCACCTTCAGCTCCTCTTTTTGATCATATCGTATCCGGCTTGTCCAATCCGACCTCTGATGAAACAGACGTTCCGGTCCGCTTGTATTACGGCCAGGCCCAGCTAATTCTGCGACCTTGCTGGGACGTAAATAGATTCATTTTCTCCCCTTTCTTGTGGTGGATTTTAATTCGTTTGGACTCCATTTTATTATTCATATCGCCGTATCCCTGGAAGACATTTTCTCCGAATTATCGTTCGAAATTGACCTCTGTGAGTGAAATATGAATGATCTGCTTGAATCTGCAGACATATTGAGTGAGCAGAAATAATGTGAAATGGTGAGTAATCATGGAAGCCCGAAGAATGAATTTCTCGCATTGTAAGTTAGCAATCCCTATTGGTTAATAACCCATATAATTACAAATTACTCCAGTTCTCCTCCTCGACGCTTGATTGTTAGTTATTGCCAGCAACTAATCGGAAAGATCAATTAACTCTTTCGAGCAACAATTTCAAATAAACGTCGTTCTCATCTGTGGACTCCATAGAAGACGAATCTATAGCTAGAACAGTGGACGCATTGTTCTTTCGATTTAATGACGTTTCGGTTCGTTTGTTATAGTTGAGATAGCTCGAGAGCGATAAAAGCGGAGCCAAGCCGCAGTGGTCAGGGAGACAAACGAGTGGAAAAATATCTTAAAATGCTCAACTTACTCACGTTTGTCCCTATTTAAGACAAAATCCACCGATGTCGTTTTCAAGTCGAACTAACGACAAAAACGCGCACGGCATTGTCTTCGTCAAGAGCAACTAGTCGAGGGTTGTAAATTAATTTCGAGCTCGAAAAGACGTAAAACCAGAAGCTTGGCAGTGAATTGACGTTTAACTCGAGGGGACTTGAGGGTGACGAAGGAGTTTCTTAATAAATCGCCCCCGGGGTCGAAAGTGGCCCGGTTGATATGTAGCGAGGCTCTTCTCGTGGAAGTGGACCGCGGTTAATTTAGCTTCGCCGTCAGTCAATTTAACCTTGGTCGCAAGAAGTTGAAGCATACGGAAGAGCAAGTACGGCAGTTTGTCCTCGGGTTGAAGTATCTAGTTTCATTAATAACCAGAACGTGCAAGTTTTCTTTGAACGTCTCGCTCGGTCGCTCGATTGATGATGCCAAGATGAAGGCATCGTTTCGAAAACGCTCATTTAGTTCCGTATAAATTTCACAGTTAGGAAGCCCCTGAAAATTGTTCTTTCTTTGAGAAAAAAAATAAAAAATAGGACAAGGTTTGTGCGATTGCAGTGCATGGCCTATTATGTCACTTTCGACGCGATCCGAAGAAACATCGGCGCTCTGCTTTTGATCAATAGATCTATTGAACTGATGATGAATGGCCGTCATCTTTCCATCGTTAGAATCTACCGTTTCGGTTTTATTTTGAACTAGGTCGTGGGACCCTCCGGTGCCGTCTGAGCCACCCGCTCTTTCGGGAAAGGATGATCTTGGTGGTCCATCGCCTCTGGCAGCAGGTTCCTTTGTCTACCGTAGAATAAAAGAAAGGGACCAAGAGAGTACGAATGAAGACTGACTTCTGAGAAATTACAATTAATTGTTTTTGTTTTTCTCTATAGATGTCACTCAATACTGAAAATATTCAAGGGGATTGTGAATGGTGAAGTTTGGAAGGTGAAGGTTCAAGGATGAAAGGTGAAGATTGAAGGAAAGGTGGTTTAACGTGGAAAGGAGAAGGTTGAAGAGTGAAGGTTGGAGGATGAGGAGTGAACAGTGAAGGTAAAGGTTGGAAGTTGAAGGGGGAAGAGTGAAGGTTGTTGGGTGAAGAATGAACAGTGAAACTTGAAGAGTAAAGATTGAAGGTTGAGGAGTGAAGGTTGGAGGGTGAAGAGTGAACAGTGACGGGTGAAGGTTGGAGAGTAAAGAGTGAAGGTTGGAGGTTGAAGGGGGAAGAGTGAAGGTTGGAGAGTGAAGAGTGAACATCGAAAGTTGAAGAGTGATGGTTGAAGGGTGAAGAGTGAAGGTTGGAGGGTGAAGAGTGAACAGTGACGAGTGAAGGTTGGAGGTTGAAGGGTGAAGGTTGGAGAGTGAAGAGTGAACAGTGAAGGTAAAGGTTGGAAGTTGAAGGGGGAAGAGAGAAGGTTGTTGGGTGAAGAATGAACAGTGAAACTTGAAGAGTAAAGAGTGAAGGTTAGAGGGTGAAGAGTGAAGGTTGAAGAGTGAAGAGTGAAGGTTGAGAGGGTAAAAGTGAAGGTTGAAGAGTGAAGAGTGAACATCGAAGGTTGAAGAGTGAAGGTTGGAGAGTGAAGAGTGAATAGTGAGGGTTGAAGAGGAAAGAGTGAAGAGTGAAGGTTGAATAAAAAAAGTTGGAGGGTGAAGAGAAAGAGAGAATGGTGAAGAGTGAAGGTTGGAGGGTGAAAAGGGAAGAGTGAAGGTTGGAGGGTGAAAAGTGACGGTTGAAGAGTCAAGAGTGAAGGTTGGAAGGTGAAGGTTGAAGGGAAAGAGGGATGGGTGAAGAGTTAAGGTCCGAGTTTGAAGGGTGAGGGTGAAAATTAAGGTCAAAGGCGAAGATAAATATTGAGTTAATTGGCGACACCAACACCTGTGCGAGGCCAAAATCCACGTACTTAAAAACGTAGAACACTACGTTTTATGATGATTTTTCCGTGCTATTACAATGCTTTACAATAGTTGAAATTGGCAGAAAATGACTCAAACAATTTTGGTCAATTTAGCCTTTCTTCTGCAAGTTTGAGTCGTCTACATGTCTTGTACGAGAAGCGTGATCGTGATTCTCGTCTCGTTTTATCAATGTAAGCCCGCTAGTTCATCCGACGCTTAGGACGAGTCCTTTTGCGGCTGAGGCGCCGACGCTGACCGTTAAACACGTAGAATGAAATCATCCGTTGGACGACACGTCGCTGCGCGTTCATGATGACCTCAAGTGCATCCCATAACAAGTAGGGTTCTATTATCACCGATCAAGTCACCTCTGGCGGATATTAATTTCAAAATGGCGGAGGCAATAAATAGCGATTCTTGCAAACAGCCATTTTTTTTGCACTCTGAAACTGAGCGTTTCCAAGGTAAAAATTACCAACATTTCAGCGGTGAAATGGGTTGAAAAAATTCCATGGCAAAACTTCATTCAGTGGAATATTTGACTCGTGTTGCGAGGCAGGAGGTTCAAAGGGAGGAGAAATCTATAATTCCCTAGGAGAATGCTAATGTGCTCAGCCTAAATCATTTAAATGACCCTTCTCCAACACCGGCTGCTGAGATTTATTTGTTTTAGAGCTATTACCCAGCTTGAAAGATGCCGGGTCGATCTGAGGCCGCTGTCGACCCATACCCATGCATCATCGGTGGAAGGGTCAGGTATTTATGTACATTTGTGAATATTCGTGTATAATGTGGCATGTTTTGTTGTGAGCAGGCGCTGGGTTTGACGTTTCGTCTGGCAGCTGGCGTTTCGACCACCAACCATTTAACAAGGGCAGGGATACCGGAGCAAAAACTGGAAGGTCGGTATCAACTGGTGTTCCTTATCGGCCAAGGGTGATGTATCTGTCTGCCTGTCCGTCTGTGTGTTCTATTGCTCGGTCTCGACTTGAATAGGCGCCCTAGGATCACTTACAGCCCTCGGGTGCTTATCAGGTTCTTAAAGGATGTTTTGTTTATCAGTGGTAAGAGGTTAATGGAAAGAATTATAGCGTACATCGGCTTTCCAAATCCCTTGAGCTGAAATACAATGTAAATTTGTGGATAATTTTTCCATCTAGTTAATTTATTGTTTGAAAGAAGTTATCCTGGCTTGGAAAATTTGCTTTCCTTTAATTATACATCTAAAGAGGGAGTTTTAGCGCATGGATTTTTCTTCAATTTTTCGTAAATTTGTAAAATCCATTGTGTCATCTCAAATGTTTTCGTCAAGCGCCTTCAAAACTCAATGAAAAGCGCTCCAGAACCCAGCCAAACGTTGTATTTTACACAGTCAAGAAAGATTTTACTGAGTCGAGGACATTGTGGGGCTACCTAGGTTTTGTCATTGGTACCTACCCAGTAATTTCACTACATCATTCACCTATTCGTTATATTAGGGCAACTTACTTGCATGGTTGCCAAGTATTGAATCAAGGATCATCATGATCATAGTCAGAAGCACTAACTGCTCAGCCATCGATGAACTCCAAGACTGAATTTCTCTCTTGTTTCCATTATTGGGAACGCTAGGTGCGAAAATATAACCGTTTTCATCATAAACCAAGGCGTTTCTCTCCGAGAGGACTCTGCCATTAAAATACTCCTTGGAAAAATCGTCACATTTAATGAGGCATCTCATTTAAGACATTTTTTTTGAGACATTTAATGTTATCTCCTTCAAACGAACGAATCTTTAGGCTAAAGAAGACGGAGAAATAGGAAAAATAGTAACTCATCTGGCAAAGCTATACTGCGAATGGATAAGATCGCCTTTTGATGATAGCTTATCCTTAAAGCCCGGAGATAATAAGATGAAACGAATTGTTACTGCCAGCCCAAAAGGACCGCTAAAGAGCAAGTGGAGAGTCAGCGTCCCAAAATAGGAATACGAGCGAGAATGTCGTAAAAGTTGAACGGGACACGGTCGAGGGCGTGCATCACAAATACGGCGATACGTGCAAAGAACGCGCGTGCTTATTTGAAAAATACTCCTAACTCGCATCCGAGGTAGTAAAATATTTCACTCGACCCAGAAAGCGTAGGCGGCAAGAAAGCGCAACCGTATCGTTTCTATCGCCAATAAACCTCAATATTTTCGGCGTCTGCGTTCGTCGAGAACATAAATGATTTACAGGGAGAAACAATGACTTGAGAACGAGTTTAGACATTTGTTCGACCATAAGCGTTATGGAAAAATGACGAAAGATGAGACTAACGTGGTGTTTTTGAGGCTGATGATTAAAAGAGGCATCATTCATAAGCGTTTCAAGATCTCGAGCAGCATTTATGCGTGCAGCTCGTAACAATTCAAATTGAAAAAAAAATACGATCGCTAATATCAAAAAACGCTGCAAATGATTGTACAGTGGTTTATTATTCCTTCGCTTCAAAAAAATATAATTTCAGAAGACTATCCATTTCAGGTAGGTAGTCATTATTCAGAACATGTGTGAACATTTCAACCGAAAAACAGATTGGTAACTATCGGGGAAAATCCGTAGCAACTATTGTAATTTTAATCAATTTTATTTTTCTTAATTTTCTAATTAAAAACTAAATTTTTTGCCAATCGGTACAGCTGGAGAGAGTGTTTGACGACCATTCCAATGAGTATAGAACGATTTTTATAGCTTGAATAACTCTCGAGTTATATCCTCATGTCAAATTTCTGAAAATCTCCCAAATTCGGCACAAAAGCTGCGAAAACTCGAGAACCATTGAAACTATCGACCCCGCGATGGTCTCATTCGATTCAGCGTCCAAAAATCTATATAATTTGATACCACGTACACCTTTTTCTGAAAAACCTTGGAAAATATGAATTTTCTCCCCCTCAAAACCCCCCAAAAATACCCTTTAAATTGAGCTAGCAAGTTGGTTCAAGAATTGTGCCGTCGTAGGACCGAGATTGATTTTTGGTGAAAATTTCAAAAATTTAGCTATTTTGGTTTGGCCGGAAAAGTGTTGACGGCGTACAGACAGAATTTTTTTTAATTGGATATTCGGATTCTACATGCCTTGAAACGTAAAACATCAAATTTTGAGGGGGTTAGAAATTTTTTTTTCTTTTCTTCTTTCTTTTCTTCTTTTCACAATGGTTTATTATTGAATAATAAACCAAAAACGTGGAAAACACATTTCAGAGATAGAGCGTGGCGCGTGGATCGCTGGAGCGGATAATGAGAACCAAGAACGCGACGGAAAAACTGTCATTGTGCCTGTATTTAGTTGTTAATGCAAAGGTGATAACAGTCGGATCCGATCTGCAGGGGAATGGACAATTTGAGCTGCAGCTGACATTTCCGGCATTCGTAATTACGCAACACGCACCGCGCCGCATCAGATGGAGCAAGGGTGTTGAGAATAGGGCGAAACAGGAGAAGGAAATGCAGAAAAAATTCGACAACACGGACCAGAAAAACGCCGACTTTCTAGGAAATTTTGAACAAGCTGAAAATCGTTTAACCGGTTAAAAATTTGCTACCACACTGATAAAATGTAATTAAACTGTAATGTAAAATTACATCGCTGCTCAAACTTGATTTCCAGTCAAGCAAGATTTTCAAAAGCAGGAAGACCTCGGCATTTTCTCCTTTTTCCAGCAATTACGTCAAACACGGCTGAGGTTTCTCCAAGACGAAAATCGGTCAAATCTATATTTCTTCGTTGAATCGCGAAATTGTCATCCTTATTTATTATTCAATAAAAACCATTGCAATCGCCCAAGAAAAAAAATTTTTATAACCCCCCTCAAAATTGGATGTTTTACGTTTCAAGGCATGTAGAATCCGAATATCCAATAAAAAAAAATTCTGTCCGTCCGCCGTATTATAATAGCTAAATTCTTGAAATGTACACCAAAAATCAATCTCGGCCCTACGACGGCCCAATTCTTGAACCAACTTGCTAGCTCAATTTTAAGGGTATTTTTGAGGGGTTTTGAGGGGGAGAAAATTCATATTTTCCAAGGTGTCTCAGAAAAATGTGTATTCGGTATCAGTTTCTATAGATTTTTGGACGCTGAATCGAATGAGACCATCGCCGGGTCGATAGCTTTATTGGTTCTCGAGTTATCGCAGCATTTGTGTCGAATTTGGGAGATTTTCAGAAATTTGACATGAGGGTATAACTCGAGAGTTCTTGGAGCTATAAAAATCGTTCTATACTCATTGGAATGGTCGTCAAACACTCTCTCCAGCTGTACCGTTAGGCAAAAAATTTAGTTTTTAATTAGAAAATTAAGAAAAATAAAATTGATTAAAATTACAATAGTTGCTACGGATTTTTCCCTATAGTTACTAATCTGTTTTTCGGTGGGAACGTTCACAAATGTTCGGAATATTTAAAATGACAAATGGATAGTCTTCTCAAATCAATATTGAAGCGAAATAATAATAAACCACTGAACAATCATTTGCAGCGTTTTTGGTTTTTTTTCTTCGACTGAAAAATCGCCATAAAAACTGAGAACAATTTTAATTTCGCTCACGACCGCACCCCATTCCTCGATGCTTTATCGAATGGAACTCAAGTAGTAAAATTGGACGCTTCGGTGATGAGTAGGTACGACTGGCGGTAAAATCGTAATTTCCTGCCCAGCGGCTTTGTATTCGGTGGTAGGCGCGGGAAAAACGAGGTTACGCCTCATGCAAATTGACCAACGCCCTGATAATTAGGGCAGATAAGCTCAGAGGAAGTAACTACTGTTCCAACCTACTACAGTGGACGTTAGGAGTGGGAAACTTATCGAAACACGTGGCATCAACGCGTGCTATTCGACGGTTTTGCTAAACGTACCTGTCTTTTCTTGGTACGAACTGAAAACGAACGCCGCAGGTGCGAAAATGTCGATCGCTGATGCCCTCAGAGCATGAAGCATAGTAAATCCGCTCCAGTAAGAACAAAACAAGTTAGCAATAAAAAAAGGCAATAACAATAATAAAAATAAAATATTGTTTTTACTAAATCTCACTTCTCTGACATAAAAATCAGATTCGGCATTAAATTTCTTATACAAAAGGTTCCCAAAATCGTGGGAAAACGGATTTTTTTCACTCATTCGTGGTCGCAGAGAGAATAAATTGGCTCGTGGTGTTCGACGGTGTAGCAATTTTTCCGAAAAACTAAACTTCTTTATTTTTTTTTTTTTCAACCCCCGGACATAAACTTATTTACGTACGTGCGGCATCCAAATGAAGCTAACGGTACAGAAAAACGATCAATTTTCACCGCAAAATGCTCCAATGATGTATGTTTTTTCGAACTCACATTTCAACTTGTAATTTTTTCGAACGTTGAAAAACAATCAACTGTTTTTTATCTCAGTTTGATATTATATAGTTTGATATTTTGATCGTAGGTTGATACGAATTTCCTTAAAATTGCAAATTCCAAAGGTTAAAAAAAAAAAAAAAAAAAAAAAAAAAAAAAAAAAAAAAAAAAAAAAAACACCATAAAATTTAACAATTAATTGCTAATATCGAATTTCAAGAACCAATTTTTTCCTTCCAGCTCTTGGCATTCACACACAACTCCTAGGTGGTCCAGGGGAAGCTGTGAAATTCATTTTTCCAATCTTCTTCCGAGCTGGAATAGCTCCAAACACCACGAGTGCCAAAAGCCATGGATTCCGTCGAAGGTTTCGATCGACCATGCATAATCCGCCGAAGTTGAACATCTGTTGATCGTGGCTCGAGGCGAAGTCAACACTAATTACTTCCTCGGGCCATCAACGACCAATTAGGACACTATGGCGATCAAGTAATTGCGGTCAATAGCGACCACGTGAACCAATTGAGTAACTGTTGCCTTATTGTCAGGGACAATCGAACTTTAAGTTGTTCTCAAGTAATTACAACAGTGTTGAAATGGTAAAATAGAAGGGAAAAAGTGAAATTTTTAAAAGTAGAAAAGAAAATGATTAATTTCCGCACTAGGAGAATAAATCTCATAAAAAGAGGAAACATTGGAGTATTTTTACGTAGATATTGAAAATCCATCTGAAACAAATAGGCTCATAAATCGATTGTAGCTTCATTTGACCAATCTGTTCTCAAAATTGCTCGATATACGAAGAGAAATTCCGAAACGGTCGAAAAGAAAAATTAATCCCCATTCTACGAGAGTTAAACTCGAATAATAAAGGAAAATTGGAGTTATTTTTTGTACTTCTGAACATTTTAAACACGCCTGAACCCATTTCGTTAAAAAATCGGTTGTCATTCGATTAATCGATATATTCGTTCTTAGCTAAGGGGAAAATATTCGAACGGCTTTTTATAGAAGTACTATTCCCATTCCGTTCGTCTAGAGGTGCTCGGCCACTCGTGGAAAGTAAATAAATATTGTTGTCTGCGTAAGCCTTTGCCTCCGGTCGACAAAAGCTATCACTAGTCATTCTCAACGATGGGCCACCTGCTGCGCCTCAATATAGCTCCCATGGAACACAATGCGTTTCATGCGTGCATTGCTATCCCGCTGACATTTTTAACGGCAACCTATTGATAAAAGGCGAGTCTCATTTTAGGAGAACAATGGCCGGCTAAACCGCGAAATTGTTTTAGTCGTGATTCTAAGGTAAGGAATGAGGGCGAATATCTGAGCTGCATTCTCGTACGAAACAATGATTCTTCGTGCAGATTGTCAAATCGGTTCGATCATGAGTGGAATAAAGGGAGCCAGCAGCATAATGTACAGTCGGTATAATAAGAGCTGTTCAGGAAGGGGAAAATATTTACAATACTTGGACAAAGCGGGTAGAGTAGAATGGGAGAGGAATAGACGGGAATTGTGCGAAATGGAGCGGAAAGGAATGGGCTAGAAAAATACAGAATAGAGCAATAATAAATAAAATGGACTGGAGAGTAGGTGAGAATGCAATAGAATAGATTAAAGGTGGGCTGGAAAGGGATAGAGTGGGATAGAAAATATTAGGAAGGTATAGAAGTGGGTTGGAATGAGTTAGAAAGGAAATGAGTGGAATTGAAAGGAATAGATGTATTTTAGAAAGGGTTAGTATGCAAAAAATGGACTACGAAGGGCTCGAGTGGAAAAGAAGAGATTAAAAAGATATAGAGGTGGGTTGGAATGGATTAGAAAGGTATAGAGTCGAATTTAAAGGAATAGAGGTCTTATTCGAGTGGAAAAGAATCTATTACAAAGGGCTAGAGTGAAAAAATGGATTATAAAGATATAGAGATGGGTTGGAATGAATTAGAAAGGGCTAGAGTAGAAAAGAATTGAACTGAAAGGAATAAAGGTGGGAAAGGAAGAGTTGAAATTGTTAAATTGGAATATAATGGATGAGAAAGGGCTAGAGTGTAGAAGAATGGATTAGAGGTAGGTTAGAAAGGATTTTAATGGCCTAGAGTGGAATATAATAGATTAGAAAGGGAAGAAAGGGAAGGGGCTAGAGTGGAAAATAATGGATTAGAAATAAATAAAATAGAATATTTTATAATTTGAAAGAATGATGTAGTTGCGAATTGAAATAAATGGAGTATTGGTCAGTAGAATGGAAGTGAGAGAGATTTAGCAGGAGAGAACGAAACGGAATAGAGCGGATTTTAGTAAAATTGGCTGAAATCGATTGGAATAAAGTGTGGCGAGGAGAATAAAATGAAACAGAATATTATAGGCGAAAATTAAATATTTAAAAAAAACGTTTGACCGTGAAAAATATTTGGACAGAAAATAGTGAAAAAGTCAGGAAAAATCGTCAACAATGTAGAGACAACACGTAACCAAAAAAAACCCGCCAGTCAACCATAGTAATCCTCTATTTGAAGTCTGTTTAAAATGAATGGAAAACAAATCAGTAACAGGAGCAAATTGAGTGAGCTTAGAAATATTCTCAGAAATATTCTTAGAATATTCTCAGTCTCATTCTCAAGACGCAATCGTCGAAATATAAATACCTCCTTAAAACACTTTGCCTAACAAAAGACATCTTTCCCCGACTGTTGATCATCATTAACCGAAAACAGGTATCGTTTCGTGAGCAGGGCCATTAGCCGAGTAATTGTCGGTTCCGGTTGACCTTAGGTATTTAAGCTTCATTTTCCGCGCCTATCGTTCCAACCTACAATTACCTCCGGCCCATAGATTTACCTGAATTCAAATAACAGTTCTCCGATCCCGTTTTAATCGGCGAATCTCGCCAATATCACACCGAACTCAGCGTAATCGAATTATCCTCAATCTGCGTGTTACTGAGCATAAATACGGGGCCCAAGCACGCTAAGCGAAGCCGTGATGGGTCTCGATAATTGGAACAATTTGTTTGAATATAGGCCGAGCTGAGGAGGAACGTGCTGACCGAAGCGGGCGCATTTCGATCATTAACCGCCAACAGAATTGGACAATAGAAACGGGTGCCAGTTGGAACGGCAAATGGAAACTGTACGCCGAAAAACGGAGATGCAACACGATAGAAATAAGCTCTCGAGGCTTTTAATCCTCGAGGTACGAGTCTTGTCCCAAAAGTAAGGTCTCGATATTTTTAAAAAATCGAAAAAATATTTTTATTGAACTTTTTTGACATGAATGTATTCAGTTACTATTTTTCAACGTAGTCACCGTTCACGTCGATGCACTTTTTTAATCGATCTGGTAGCTTTTTTATCCCTGCGTCGTAGAAATTATATTCATAGTAAGAATGTCATGTTACGACTCATGGCTTGGTATTTATGGAGTTATATCGGTAACAGGTGCCATAAATTACGTCTAATTTAACTATTGTTTAGTCGAATCTTTTTTCTTAATTTACAGGCAAGCCCAATTACATTTTACCTAATACACTTGAAGTTGGAAGTTTAATTGAACAAGAAAAATGGAATGAAATGGAACGTTAGGACAAATTAAGAACTTTTGACAGGAATTTTTTTTTTTTTTTTTTTTTTTTGGCAGGGCGGAGTGAAAGAAATTGAAATTGTGATTTATCGACAGAAACAGGGTTGCACTTCGCGGAAGTCTCCGAAGCGGACGGTTTCGCTGATAATTCGCTCGTGAGGGAATTGGCATTTCTACGGCTACCGCCAGACAGCACCAAACTTCAAGGTGAGCATACCTTAGACGAGGGGTGCTATCGAAATCCAGATCAAGGATAAGATGAGCGCTTTCGCCAATTCAGGCTTCCAAGAAATAGAAAAAATCTCGAACAAGAGATCTTGAACAATTTTGAATCCTGAATTTGCCTCTGGGAAATGCCTCACGCAACAAATAAAATTATTAGTCGTCAGCAAGCGATATAGGGCTTTGATATAAGCCTCTATTGAATAATAGATTAATCTCAAGAGTGGAAGCTAAATTTATAGGATGATGCAGGGGCTTTTTCTGCTCAAGAGACGTCTCTCAAGACAATAGCAGCAATAGTCTCACTTCTATAGCCTCTGCTATGCAAGCCCTTCCTTTGCTCAATAGCCCTGATGAAAATTTTCCGCGAGTACGGGAAGATGTACTCATTGTTTTCTACTCCGCGTGCGCATATTCCCTTTCTTCGAATTTAGAAAGCATTTCGATTTCATCCGCATTCAATAGCGGTCAAAATTCTAATATGCTTCAACAATTTCACCCTCTGAATCATCATTTTCCCTCTTCGCCGATCCTTTCCAGCTGATCGAGTACGCGGCAACCCTATTCATCCTAGGGCGACCGTGTCTTTGTTATTTGGGACGTTGAAGGGAAATGGATAGAGGGGATCGAGAAGCAGGGAAGTCCATTAGACTGATGAAGGAGAGTAGGCTCTTAGACTGCGGATGTGGATCGATACCTTTCAACGAAGAGCACCCTCAAGATACTCCAGACGTATCAATTGTAGGAAACAACGTCGGGTATAAATAAGAAGCATCTCAGGATATGATATTGCTCTTATTCGACGTTGGGAATCGTTTGACGAAAGGTGAAAAGGGTTGAAATAATGAGGGGAAAAGTGGTCGAAAAAAGACTAAACTGATCGAACCCTTTGTCAACCCAGACCTCCAAGTCAATATCGTTCTAGCTGGTGATTCACAGTTTCACCCCATACGAAAGCTGTTACGGTAGGTCGAGACTGCTGAGCTTAAGGCTAATGTGGACAAGTGTGCGAGTGAGAGGAAAGTCGTATTTTCACTTTTTCTCGGCAACCAAATGGAATAAATTTTTTTTTAAATTGGAAGTTGCTCCTGACGAACAACCAAGACGAGGCATCATGACAAATTCTTATTTGAATTTTTAAATTAAAAAATTTTTTTTTTTAATTATTTTTAAATATTAAACAGTTGATATTTTGAAAAATCGGGTACCCGTGTGTGGGATATTATTATGCGTTTTATCCTTCAGCTACTCGTTCGTTCTTGCACTGCAGAGAAATTTGACACAGCCCTCTTATCAAATATGTCTATTTTTCTCCATTTTTTTCTTCCTTCATTTACCTCGATTATTAATTTATTCCTTTCATTTTCGCTCAATCAACTATTTTTTTAAAAAGCATATTTTTTTTTAAATATACGAGGCTTGTCCCAAAAGTATGGTCTCCATATTTTTAAAAAATCGAAAAAATAATTTTATTGAACTTTTTTGACATGAATGTATTCAGTATATGTAGGTACGTTGTTTTTCTCCATTTTTTTCTTCCTTCATTTACCTCGATTATTAATTTTATTTCTTTCATTTTCGCTCAATAAACTATTTTTTTAAAAAGCATATATTTTTTCATATACGACGTACATTTAAATTATTTTTTTTACTCTTTTAACCTTGCGTTACTTTTTTCGGGTTACTTTGTTTTGTGATTTGATCTCGTCGTTTGTCGATGAGATGAACACGAATGAAGACGCAATCGTGACCGCAGCCCCGAGCATAACTGATTGAATGATGACACGTGATGAGGGAAAATTGAGAAGGACGATAGTTGATAAGCGGCCATTAAGGGCTAGCTAATGTCAGACATGATCTCGAAATTTCTCCCCGAGGGCAGACGCACGCAGGTTCAAGGCATATTCGTGAGTATAGGAGGGAAATCGAAAAAATTCACAGACGTTAACGAACTTTGATGACAGCGTCTGCCAAGGCTATTACAGAAGGACGAGACGTCATTGGATAGAGGAAAGATGAAAAGAATCAGACGATTGAGCGTTGAATAAAAAATAAAAAAACAGTTTTTCATCGAGAATGTCAATTACAGACTGCAGAAAGTCTCCACAGACGTTCCTTGGCCTAATTTTTCCCATTAGGCGATTCTAGCGCACTAGTGGCCACAAAGTGAACTGAAATGAGCAAATTTCAGAACGAAAAAGCTGAATACTACAGTGTTTTCATAGATCCTTCGGCCCATTCAAAGGGAAAAAATTAAGCTTTCAAAAGTGGCCGACGTTGGAGAGAAATTCAAAGCGAACAAAGTCGCCTTTGAGCCAAGAAAAATAAAGATAACCTTACGATTAAGGAGTAAACTCGTTATGGAAGGAAGACAGATCGCTTGGTGTACATGCCCAATAGGATCCTCAGTAATGGCCGCTCACCTGTAAACAGACAATAAACACTTCAGTAAATCAACCTTCAAAGGGAGCTAAATGGTAAAGAGAAAAGAGGTGTTGGGTAATGACAACGTCTTAAGATAAGTGGCCAACAGGGAAGTAATAAACGGTCGTCACGAAGTAACATCAACCAATGACGTATAGATTTATATTCAAGTTCAAGAAAGCCGTTAAAGCTTGGGAGATAACGGGAGTGAAGGAGTGAAATAATTTTTGATTTTGTCGTAGGGAAGTTTTAAAGAATATTTTCCTCAACGTTGAGGCTAAATAAGCTTTTTTTGTATTTATTTTTAATACAGCAACTTTTTATGCTCTGTGAAAGACTTCGTTCTGGGGTTGCTCCAACTTACGACTGAAGATAGCCGAATTTTTATTGCAGAATTGGATTATACGCGTAATTGTATGAAAATATAGTTAATTTTTTTCATTTTCGATTTTTTCCAGCCCCGGGAGGGCTTGCCAAACTAAATTTGATGGCAGATGTCCAGTGTGACACATGATATAAGACTGATTTTTAATGCTGAAACCGGTGGTGATGTCGCTTCCCTGATATGACCACATTTCAAGCCCAAGAAGTCACATTCTGTGGCAATCGTAAATTTTCTGAGAAAACCAGTAAAGAATTTCAAGGAAAAAACGCTAGTTAAAAATTAACTAGTTAAAAATGAACTAGTTAAAATTTAACTAGTAAAAAATTAGCTAGTTAAAAAATTAACTAGTTAAAAAAATAACTTGTTAAAAAATTAACTAGTTAAAAAATTAACTAGTTAAAAAATTAACTAGTTAAAAAATTAACTAGTTAAAAAATTAACTAGTTAAAAAAAATTAACTAGTTAAAAAATTAACTAGTTAAAAAATTAACTAGTTAAAAAATTAACTAGTTAAAAATTAACTAGTTAAAAAATTAACTAGTTAAAATATTAACTAGTTAAAAAAATTAACTAGTTAAAAAATTAACTAGTTAAAAAATTAACTAGTTAAAAAATTAACTATTTAAAAAATTAACTAGTTAAAAATTAACTAGTTAAAAAATTAACTAGTTTGAAATTAACTAGTTACAAATTAACTAGTTTGAAATTAACTAGTTACAAATTAACTAGTTAAAAAATTAACTAGTTAAAAAATTAACTAGGTAAAAAATTAACTAGTTAAAAAATTAACTAGTTAAAAAATTAACTAGTTAAAAAATTAACTAGTTAAAAAATTAACTAGTTAAAAATTAACGAGTTAAAAAATTAACTAGTTAAAATTGTTATTCATTAACTAGTTATTTATTAACTAATTATTTATTATCCAGTTATTTATTAACTGAAGGTATCAAGTGTGGCACACGATATTGCCCTTATTTTCAACGCTGAATCACGTATTTATGCTGTTTCTCTGATTTAACCTCATTCCAAGTCGAAAGCATTTCGAAACGGAACCAGTAATTAAAAATTAAACAAAATATGCATCACTTTACGTCTACGATCATGCCAAATTTGATAATTGAGTTGCGCGCTCACCAACAAATCGACTTGTTCGAGAAAACGTTTCCATTCGAGCTGGTGACGATTTGGCTCGCAGGTCGAACGTGTCTCGTGGCGATTGTCATGGTAAACGAGACTTCCGTTTTGACGCGTGAAATGGGAGCGTCAGTATAGGCGAACACGGGCCACAAAGCCGCCATTCAGAGCTCGGGCATTGACTGAACGGGTGCGGATTCTGAAGCTCTAGGGCCGCTGTGCGAGTTAAATTTCAATCAACCGCAGTCCGAATATCCAGCGAGTTAATACGGATAAGATCTTTTTTTGATTATTATTCAATAATAAATCACTGTAAGAAAGATGAAAGAAAAAAATTTTTCTAACCCCCTCAAAATTTGATGTTTTACGTTTCAAGGCATGTAGAATCAGAATATACAATTGAAAAAATTCTGTCCGTCCGCCGTACGCCGGGAGCAGTTTTCCGGCCAAACTATAATAGCTAAAAACTTGAAATTTTCACCAAAAATCAATCTCGGCCCTACGACGGCCCAATTCTTGAACCAACTTGCTAGCTCATTTTTAAGGGTATTTTTGGGGGGTTTTGAGGGGGAGAAAAATAATACTTTCCAAGGTTTCTCAGAAAAATGTGTATTCGGTATCAATTTCTAAAGATTTTTGGACGCTGAATCGAATGAGACCATCGCGGGGTCGATAGCTTTATTGGTTCTCGAGTTATCGCAGCTTTTGTGCCGAATTTGGGAGATTTTCAGAAATTAGACATGTATAACTCGAGAGTTCTTCGAGCTGTAAAAATCGATCTGTACTCATTGGAATGGTCGTCAAACACTCTCCAGCCGTACGATAGGGCGAAAAATTTAGCTTTTAATTAGGTAATTAAGAAAAATAAAAATGATTAAAATTACAATACTTGCTACGGAGTTTTCCCTTATTACAGTTACCAATCTGTTTTTCTGTAATTAAAATCACAAGTGGATAGTCTTCTCAAATCAATATTGAAGCGAAGGAATAATAAACCACTGTACAATCATTTTGGTTTATTATTCAATAATAAACCATTGTAATCGCCCAAGAAAAAAAAATTTATAACCCCCCCTCAAAATTTGATGTTTTACGTTTCAAGGCATGTAGAATCCGAATATCCAATAAAAAAAATTCTGTCTGTCCGCCGTACGCCGTACGCCGTACGCCGTACGCCGTACGCCGTTAGCAGTTTTCCGGCCAAACTATAATAGCGAAATTCTTGAAATTTTCACCAAAAATCAATCTCGGTCCTACGACGGCACAGTTCTTGAACCAACTTGCTAGCTCAATTTTAAGGGTATTTTTGGGGGGTTTCGAGGGGGAGAAAATTCATATTTTCCACGGTTTTTCAGAAAAATGTGTACGTTGTATCAAATTATATAGATTTTTGGACGCTGAATCGAATGAGACCATCGCCGGGTCGATAGCATTTATGGTTCTCGAGTTATCGCAGCTTTTGTGCCGAATTTGGAAGATTTTTAGAAATTTGACATGAGGGTATAACTCGAGAGTTCTTGGAGCTCTAAAAATCGTTCTATACTCATTGGAATGGTCGTCAAACACTCTCTCCAGCTGTAGGGTAAGGCAAAAAATTTAGCTTTTAATTAGGAAATTAAGAAAAATAAAATAAATTACAATACTTGCTACGGAGTTTTCCCTTATTACAGTTACCAATCTGTTTTTCTGTGGGAACCTTCACAAATGTTCGGAATAATTAAAATCACAAGTGGATAGTCTTCTCAAATCAATATTGAAGCGAAGGAATAATAAACCACTGTACAATCATTTTTTTTAGTCATCGAGAAATTTAGGAAAAATTGCAAGGCCTTTGGAAATATTAAGTGACTAATTATTAAAATCAGAAGTCACAAAAAAACCACCCCATTTTCTATTTTCTGGGCATGCGACCTGTTTAGGAATGATGCAGCGAATTGTAAACCAGCCATTGCTGAGAATTCCGCTTCCTCTTTCGTTATCGTTTAGAAATCTCTATCCCAAAAAGCCACGTCCGCGCAACTCTCACGTAAAAAGAGAAGCCCTTTGTCGGTACGAGCCGAAAATCCCTTCTGAAAATCTCTCGCGTTAGATTTGGAAAACGGCCAAAAGGCGACTTCAGAAAAGGCACGACGAGGATTATCAGGCGAAAGATGAAAGCCTACCGAGTGCTTGATCTCAAATCTAGGGCCCCTTTTCCATCACGTATTCGGGCGCCAAGATGACGTCTGCTCAACATTTCAAACCAGGTCCTTTATATTCACCGAGTATTGCAACCTGAACGACCACTTCACACGCTCTAGCCTGAGTCGATTGTAATTGTAATGCATTACAAGCGATGCTGTAAAGAACGATAGACGCTACTGGGATTTGAAAATCGATCGCCAACTTGGGCCAACTCGTTTGGAATAATGAAACAGTCTACATCCCGTCCGTTCTCATACTTGAGAATATTTTTGATATTATGGAATTCAGAATTAATTTTTTGATTAATTTTTTTCAAAAGTCGTACAATATTTTCTCCATCTAATATTTTCAAAATCGCAATTTCAAGTTTTTGTCACGTCAAAATTCTCGAATCGCAATCAAATCAAGAATTTCCCATAAAATCATTCAAGTCGAGATTCTCGATGCGGAATTTTCCTTGAAGTTTAAATTCCTACTAGTTCCATCTAAATTCCCCCCAGATTGGGAAAAAAGAAGAAAAAATCTAAAGCAAAATAATTGAGGCGAAATTAGCGTATTATATTCCGAAATCTAGAGTCATAAATTTTCATATCAAAACTTTCAAGTCAAAATCCTCAGAAGCCCCTTCACGTCCATATTCCCATAATTTTTCGAATTTCAATTAAGCCATCGATCATTCAAGTCTAAAATCCGTTAAATTCCAAATTCTGCTCTAACTTGAAGATTTTTATAATTAGACAGAGGATTTTTCCGCTTTGAAGAATCAAACGTTGAAAAAAGATAGGATTACTTTTTTCTTTATTTTTTCCGAGACCCAATAATTACTATAAATGTCTGAATTTCTTCATTTCTTATTCTGTCAAATTCTCGCGAGCTGTACATTATTATTTCGCTGTTTTTTCAACCGGCCTTCTGGAATGATTCTTCTTCGCACACCTTTCCCCATTCAAATGATTCTCACACGTCCTCGCCTCCCTTCCGTTTTTCGTGTATATTTACATAATATCCTTTCAATCTGATCCGAGTGGCGTCTTCTCAATTCCTCCAGGCATCGAGGGTGAGAAAGTAGTATGTGGACAAGGCGTGTGTTAGTAAGGCCGACTAAGAGGACTACTCTAAAATCTAATACAAGCTCACTCGAGCCTATGACCGGGCAGACCCTCTCCGAGACAGTTACACATCGCACCCCATAAATCCTGTCCTAGGGGTATTAAAGCTATGCGTTGCCAGCCGTTGAGTAATCGTTTCTTACCCCACAAGTTTCTTAGCCCTTCCCAGGGCCCAGATTCTGTAGGCCTTCACTAGAAAGGCGATTCATGGGTTGTAGAGTTACATGAAATTGTAAGCTGCTCGAGTCGGAAATTTACCGATTTTTGGAGTTTTCGGCTCGACAACAAGACCATTAAAATGAGCCTTTTTGAAACAATGTAACTCTAAGTTATACTTATGATTAGATTGATTTATTGGACCAATAAACACCATTTATTAAATTGTTAAAATTAGTTTCATCGGTAAAATCAATGAAAATATAAATATAAGTAATTTAGCCAAATTAATTTACTTAGCCAAATTGATTTACATGGTCTAATTAATTCAGACACTATAATAAAAATTTATTTGAAGACTATCAAACGCACTGCTTTCATCAATAAATAATAGATACTGTCAAAATATAGGTCAATCTAATTAAAAGATCATTAGTTAAACTGAATCCACTTAACAAATTATTTTAAAAAATTATCAATAAAATTAATTGCATTGGTCGAATGATTCAAGTACTTGTCACTCAAAGTAATTTATTTAGTCAAATTAATTAAGAACCTATCGTTCAAATTTATTTAGATATTATTACTAACATAATCTCATCAAACTATTAGGAAATTTATTCAAATAGAGCTCAAAATAATTAAAGGATTATTAGTCAAATAAATTTCTTTAGCAAAACTATTTGAATGATGCTCAGCAAATTATTATGATTGATCAAACTACTAAGATATTACTAAAAACACTAATTTATTTGATCAAATTAATTTAGAGACGATTGTTCAAATTTATTTGAAAACTATTCGTCAATTAATCTCATCAAATTGATTAAAACATTGATTCAAATGGAGATTAAATTCATGTTTAAAAATGACTAGTCAAACTGACCCTAATGGTCAAATTCAACAAAAATTATCGGTCGAATTAATTCTATTAGTCGAATTAATTTAGAGACAATTATTTATCTTTATGAACAAACTATTAGTCGCATTAATGTGATCAAATTAATTAAGAAATCGATACAAATATAAGAAAATTGATTAAGAAATCATCAATCAAATCGATTTCATTGGTCTAATTATTCAAGAGATTAACATCCGAATTTATTTCATTGGTCACATTATTTAGTTTTTATTACTCAAAATAATTTCTTTAGTCGAACAAATTTATAGATTATTATTATTAAGATACAAATAGTCAAATTAACAACTAGCAGATCGAAAAATTTAAGTGTTCAACTTTATGACTGAAAGCTAACATTTTCTCCTTAAATTGTTACATTTCGCTCGACCGATTTGAGCCGCTGGAATTTCAAACAACTTGCGAGAAATAGCTAAGTCGACCTTAAAACGTTTACAGTCCATATAGCAATGTGCGCAACAAAGAGACGCCGTATGATGGACTGGGTTATTAAGGGTTGGTATGAGGGAGCTCATTTGCACTTGAAAGGACTGAATAAAACCAGGTGGAAAGGGTTGAAGGCTGACCTACCGCACTATGTCTACCCTTGCGGCTTCGATGTGAGCGAAATTGTAAGTCTAGTCCGTATTTAGCGCAGGAGAGGTAGAAGGGGAATTCGGTAGCTTACTCCAGCTCAACACGTAAAGTAAATATTAATCGAAGCAACACAAGCCCTTTATTCGAATCTGCCTTTTTAAGAAGTCGATTCGAAACGGAAAGCTGCTCGAAAATATTGAAAATACGAGATAATTCGAAAAACCACAGATTTTCACACTGGATATACCTTACTCCCAGATAAAAAATTAAATGAATCTATGGAACTGTGGATTATATGAACAGTTCCCATTCTATTTGGAAATCGCTGTGGAGTGATGTGTCGTTGGGAATATTTTTAATTATCTTCAGATGTGAGCTCATCGATGATTTCTCATTCTCGGCAAAAGTAAAAAAAAGGTGGCCTCTTCAGCTTTCCCAACATCATAAAAAAAAAAAAAAAAAAAAAAAAAAAAAAAAAAAAAAAAAAAAACACACACAAACACCCAACATCATCAAAGAAAAATGGAGATCCTGGATATCAACCGAAGTAAAAAATTAATATTCCGTGCACTACAGAATTTATCACAACCCTCCTCCACTCAATTATTTTCGATGCTAATTTGAGTCACCCTTAGCCGCGATTTCGAAAAAGACCGCCTAATTGGCAGCGATCTCCAACCCCGAGGTCTCACGTCTTTTTTAGGCAATTAGTCGACGCTAGTGGCGCACAATCCGTGGGAGACAGGTTTGCCAACAGGACAGAAGCGACTGAGTTTTTCCAACATCCATGGCCGCCCATTCATCATAGGAGTTCCTTTGGAACTTAATTAAAACGGAGTGAAAAGCATTCGTCGGAATCGCGCCTCGAGGAGCAGAAAACTTGGGAGCCTTCGGATCGTTATAGAGATCGTCCTAGCCAAGTTGGCGTCTTCCAAACATCCCTTCGCCTCCGTCAAGTCACGTAATCCCACTTAAAATTTATTAGCCGAACACGAAACGTGCCCGAGTTGTGCTCTATAGCGATCCATTCTCCCGAAACTTCGCTAAATACTGGAGAACATGGAGTAGCTAATGGGCTTAGAGATTCGGAAATTGCCAAGCAAGCCGAATCTAAAAGGAGATTCGTGTATTCGAAAGGAACAAAGGAAAGGGAAAATACATTATTTTCCTACAGCGATATATTCCAATACCTGTAGCTGACGGTGAAGTGAAAACAATTAGCTTGATGTTGGGTCGAGGGGGAGAGATTCTAGGCGACTTCCTCTCCATTGTATATATTTTTTAAATTATATGTGCCGAGCCAACATCAATCAGAATGCGACAACAACAAGAAACAATTAGCTGTAGACGAGAAAAAATAATTACTCACACTCACCATATATCTATTTTATTCGTAACCCGGTTGCACGAAGCTGTAATATTTTGAAAATTGATATTATATTTTTGTTGGATACGACCCTACCGAATTTTTAGATATTCAAAACTTTTCACTACTATATAGTTTTTACCCTCTCTACGGAGAAGCTGTAATGTATAGTTAATATAGAAGTAATTACAATCAGGTATGTAGGTGGTGGTGTTTTCATGGTTTTGTATTTATCTCAATATATTTTATTATTCAATTTCCATAAAGTTTTAGCCGAAATAGGCACTGCAACTTGAAGTTTTACGAAATTTGTAACTTGCACCAGTGTTTGCATCAACAAACAGTCGTCGATTCAAATGTTTGAATACACCAAAAGTTAGGTATTTCAGTCGTCCACATTTTCCCCATGTAATGTACCTATCCATTTTTCAACCGTTTCTGAGATATTCCACAAATCAGTGGAATATATACGAAAAAATCCCATTTTTCAACTTTGAACGTTCTTTTCATCAATTTAGTACGAAAGAAACAAAGAATGGAGCATATATTATTGATATGCACATCATCAACTATCATTATGCTGAATTTGAGCGAAATCGATTTCAAAAAATTTTTCACAAAAAATCCAAGGGGTACCCCTGCGATTTTCTTGAAGCGATCATTCAACGATTTTTTACTCCTCTCTCAATAGAGATAAAAATCTGAAATTTTCAGGAAAGTTGTATCTTACCAAGAGGTATTTTTGTGATTTTTTTCAATTCTCAAAAAAATCCGCAAGTGGTCCAAAAAAATCAGTTTTTAAAAGCTCGAAAATTGGACTTCAACCGTGCTTTTCGGGGTCAAAATTCATGTGAATCAATTGTTTTATTATGCAGGAGTCTTCATTTGAACGCCTTACACACGTACACAGCAAAAAATTTGGCGAAAAAAATTTAAACAGAGCCAGAGAAATTATTTTCCGTAAATCGAGTTATTCACCGGCCGAACTTTCGAGCTAGTTTAGAGTGAAAAATTAAATGTTCGTTTTTAAGCGAATTTGAAAGCTATTCTTATAGGAAATTTAACGCTGAATCCGAATTTGACGTCAAAACGGCGGAAATTTGGCTACCACCATTAGTTTTTCCCTGTTTTAGCACTACGCCGCTCCAACGCTTTTCAACTTTGAAAATCCGTTGAAAATACTTACAGTACTGTTCAATTAAATTAATGAATCCTACAGGAAATTAGACGTAGAATTCGAATTTGAAGTGAAAAATATCAAATTCTATCAATTAATAATATTTTTTGAATTTTTTCGGTTTTTCGTCATTTTGGAGTTTTAAGTTAGGATTTTTTTCTCCTCGTTCATGATAGGTAATTTAACTGTCCACATTTTCCCAATGCTATGTACCTATCGATTTTTCAACCGTTTCTGAGATATTCCACAATATCAGTGGAATATACACGAAAATATGATATTTTTCAACTTTATACGTTCTTTTCATCTATTTACTGCAAAATAAACAAAGAATGAAGCATATATTATTGATATACACATCATCAACTACCATTATGCTGAATTTGAGCGAAATCTATTTCAAAAAAAATTTTCACAAAAAATCCAAGGGGTACCCCTGCGATTTTCTTGAAGCGATCATTCAACGATTTTTTACTCCTCTCTCAATAGAGATAAAAATCTGAAATTTTCAGGAAAGTTGTATCCTACCAAGAGGTATTTTTGTGATTTTTTTCAATTCTCAAAAAAATCCGCGAAAGGTCTAAAAAAATCAGTTTTTAAAAGCTCGAAAATTGGACTTCAACCGTGCTTTTCGGGGTCAAAATTCATGTGAATCAATTGTTTTATTATGCAGGAGTCTTCATTTGAACGCCTTACATACGTACATAGCAAAAAATTTGGCGAAAAAAATTTAAACAGAGCCAGAGAAATTATTTTCCGTAAATCGAGTTGTTCACCGGCTGATTTTTCGAGCTAGTTTAGAGTGAAAAATTAAATTTTCGTTTTTAAGCGAATTTGAAAGCTATTCTTATAGGAAATTTTACGCAGAATCCGAATTTGACGTCAAAACGGCGGAATATTGACGTCAACTATTAGTTTTTCCCAATTTTAGTATTACACTGCTTTCATTTTTTTAACTTTGAAAATTCATCGCAAATACAGGTCTGTTCAATAATATTATATTACTTATTCTTACAGTAAATTAAACGTAGAATTTAAATTTAAAGTGAAAAAAAGGCTAATTGCTCAATTTCAAGTCATTTGACAAATTTTTCAATTTTCATACTTTTAAAGTTTTAACTTTGGAACTTTTTTGCCACGATTACTAGTTTTGAAGAAATAGTTTCTGTCTAAGCAACTGGAGGAAATTTAGATAGATTTGATTAAAAATAAAAAAACGACACGGATTATTTTTGTTTTTTCATGTTTTGGTTTTCGTTTTTCTTCGAGCTCTAATAGCACGGCGGGGACATAAGGATAAATTCAAATACACCAAGTTGTAGGAATTTGATAGCTCTTTCTCGTCTCTGAGTAATATAGCTATGTAAAAGCAGTCGGGTCAAAAGGTATCTGCGAAAAACAAGCCAAAATTCGCAAAAATAAAACGCTCTAAATTTTTTTAACCCAATTAAAACAAATTTAAAAGCCTTAAAAAAAAAGAAACGAAGGTTTTCACAAATTTTCAATTAATTTACTATACATGTAAAATTCACTCGTTTGTTAGTTAGAGCAACGCAAATACGAAAATCTGAGAAACGTCTTTTCCCA
Organism: Tupiocoris notatus; assembly: GCA_037159825.1. Classification (NCBI taxonomy): domain Eukaryota; kingdom Metazoa; phylum Arthropoda; class Insecta; order Hemiptera; family Miridae; genus Tupiocoris; species Tupiocoris notatus. The sequence goes on along the minus strand of JASJUZ010000032.1, from coordinate 865,922 downwards.
AAAAACTTTTCAATAAATTTCAAGTTTTTTTTTTTTTTTTTTTTTTTTTTTTTTTTTTTTTTTTTTTTTTTTTTTTTTTACCAAGGCCAAAAATCAAAATTCTAAGTTTTTTTCAGCCGATGGCCTTAAATTCTAAGGATACCCTATTTTTTCATTTAAATCTATCTGCCCACTTTCTCAATCAATCGTATACCTCTCCTCCTCCTGGTTGTGTAGTTTTTTTTTTTTTTATATACAGAGATAAATTGACAAACATACTAACTTTCTGTTTCATATAATATATTTCATATAGAAACGACCTGCACACGTGTCTAATGCCTATTACATAACCACTGATTATCAAAGCGCCAGCGAATACAATGACGATTTCACGCCAATTGAACGAAACTCGGCCTGATGAGAGTTCCTAAGCGAAAATTTGCACCAGTAAACTCTAGTTCGTCAATGCTTCAAACTGCGGCCTGTTTGTCTCAGTAAATTTTCAGTTCATTAGCGGGAAATAGAGAAGCTGATCGATAGAAGGGAACCAACCGCTGCGCCACTGACGCGAACACTAACGATCTCTGAGTTGAACGAATCGGTTCTAATGAGCATCAATTAAAGAGTAGCCACCCTCCTATCAATTCCCCTCGTTCCTTCAACTAGGAAAGTTCATCTGGAAGAGAAAAAATTTGTTGGAAAATCCAGTGGATCCAGTGGAGTGCATAGATCACACAGTACTTCCGTGTTTGAGCCGGTAAAAGGAATAAAATCGAGAAGCTCATACGAAAGCAACGTTATTACGCTACAAATGTTATTGAAAAAACAGGCTAGCATAACCCAAAAATAAAAAAAACTCGCGAAATAGGTTAACAATGCGGAAGTGCAGAATGTGAGCCTAACATGACGATACAAGCCAAGTTTTGTAAAATGGGATAATTTCGATGAACCTCCAGCGTCAAAGATATTGATTTTTCGCGGCCTGTAAAAATCGAAATAGTCAATAAACCGCAAATGGTGGACGTACGGTGTGTGACACTTAATGAAAATCAAACGACTTTCAGCTGACATAGTGATACATTTCAAGCCCCCCAGCGTTTAAATATAATCATTTTTTGCAGTCTGAAAAAATCAAAATTTTGTCAATACACGGATAACGCGGAAGTACTGTATGTGATCCACGTGATAAAAATGAGATTTCATCAATCGCCGTCCCAAACGTTTCAAGACCTTGAGCGTACAAATATATTCATTTTTACGGCCTTCAACAATCAAAATACAAAATACAGACTAGCGAAATCGCGATAAAAGCTTTTAACGAGGAGGTACGGTGTGTGACCCAATAAAAAGAAAATCAAGCATCATCTGCTCGTCATAGTGAAGATTTTAAGACCCCTAACGTTTAAAAATATTGGCTCTTATGGCCTGTAAAAATCAAAACAGAAAAAAACTTTGAACGGTTATATTTCGGAAGTACTGCGTGCTATCGAAAATCCGGAAACGGCTAATTTTGCACATTTACTACCAATGGCCATGATAAATTCTCAACTGTTGACGCAATATGACGAAATCGTAGCCTTGGAAAAATTAAAAATTGAACTCCAGAGGGTTCAACTAGCACGGTACAAATGCTTTGTAACGGATTTAGAAACGACAAAACGAAACCTCAACCGGTTACAAGTGACTTCCGTTTCCTTCTTTCTCAAACGTCGGCAGTCTCAATCCGATCCCCTCGACGTGAACGACCTACGATCGACAAAGTTTGTTGATGTTTAGACAATTGAGGGCTCTTTCGACGCGTATACAACTTGAATAGTTTACATTTGCGTTCAACAGTAGCGACAAGAATTGTTGGCAACATCGATCATCTTCAGTAAAGAAATCAGCTTCATAACCGTTATTTATTTGCGACGAATTGAATTGATCAATAAAAATAATTATCATCGGAAGCATCTTCGTTATTAATCGCCAATAAATATCAATACGATCGGAATCTTTGCAACACAGTTCGTCAGTAGAGTAGCAACTGCGGACATTAAAGCAGCATCAATATTTCGACCTTCATCGAGAAATGGAGCAGTTTCAATAACTCGACCTGGGGTTGAGGTTGATACATTATCGGCGACGTTATCTCATTTTGTATTTCTATATTTCTAGCGCTTTCGCCACTCCGGGCCTCTTGAGGAAACATCTTCAATATAAAAAATTTTTTTTATTTTATTTTTTAAAATTTTTTTTTTTTTTAATAGGTCCTGCAAGTAACTCCACAAGGCTGGGATTGTCATGAATCGGGAATTTTCTAAAACACGTCCGCTTCTTGAACCTAGAGTTTAATAAATTAAATTAAGCCTAGTCCCCTATTTATTTTAATTTATTAAACTCTAGGTTCAAAAAGCGGACGTAATTTAGAAAATTCCCTATTCATGACAATTCCAGCCTTGAGGAGGACCTATTTAAAAAAAAACTTTTATACAGAAGATTTTTCCGGAAGAGGCCCGGAGTGGCGAAAGCGCTAGAAATATAGAAATACAAAATGAGATAACGTCGCCGATAACTGCAGCATTAATCATCGCTCAGCAATCGCACAAAATCCTTCGAATTCTTCACCTTGGGGAGGCCTGGAATCGGCGAAAGCGCTTTCCGAATGTCCGATAAAAGTCGACGACTCCGGTTAAGGTCCTTGACCGTTAGCATTGCCTCAGAAAATGAACTAGGTCCGATTTGAGGATTAGGCAGCTTCACTCGACGGTCACGAAATGAGGTCTTGGATTATTAGGTAGCCCTGCGATAAGATTCGGTTAGTGCGCGTGCCTGCCCTTCTGTCACGATGGGGACTCCGAAAGCTGCTATGGGAAGCCACGTGTCCTCTGCTTATCTTGAGAAGTCACAGATACAGTGTGCAGGGTATTTCTGACATTGAAAAGACGGTTTCGACTGAGTCATATACTCGAACGGAGAAAACCAAGTTTTGAAAAAATTGTTCGTATAAAATGGGGAACTTGCGTAGATTTTTATCTCGGATCTGATCGTCTCCAACTAAAAACGCACTACAAGTGAAATGAAATCCTAAAAAATATTCAAAGCAGGAGGGAATTTTTTATGGTCAATTTTAATGGTATTTTTGGGGGTTTTGAGGGGGGGAAAATTCATATTTTCCAGGGTTTTTTGGAAAAATATGCATTTGGTATGAATTTCTATAGATTTTTGAACGCTGAATCGAATGAGACCATCGAGAAGTCGATAGCTTTATTGGTTCTCGTCGGAATTTGGGAGATTTTCAGAAATTTGACATAAGGGTATAACTCGAGAGTTCTTGGAGCTATAAAAATCGTTCTACACTCATTGGAATGGTCGTCAAACACTCTTTCGAGCTGTATCGTTAGGCAAAAAATTTAGCTTTTAATTAGGAAATCAAGAAAAATAAAAATGATTAAAATTACAATAGTTGCTATACGGAGTTTACCCCTATAGTTACCATCTGTTTTTCGGCGGGAACGTGCGCAAATGTTCGGAATAATTACAATCGCAAATAACACAGGTCTGCGACATAAAAATTGTTTAAAATTGAATAAGTGATTTTTATAGTATTTTCAACGCTAATTTCGGGAAAAATAGTGAAAAATTCCATCACGACAAATTCCACAAACTGCTTGTCTATTTTTAGCTTTTTTCGATATTTTATACATAGTTCCGTACTCTAGTGAGTTTTCCCCGGTTTATCCGAGGCAAACTAAAGGAAGGAGTCTTTGCCGGACCAGACATTAGAAAACTGATGAGAGATCCCAATTTTGGTGATACTGTAAGAACTTATGAGCTTAAGAGAAATGTAAGTGTACTAGATATTATGTAGTTTATAACATGTATTATACATGAAATAAAATCCTTTAACTTAAGAAAAAATTTGAAGAATTGCTAAAAAAATTTTATTATACCAAAAAGTAATTCCTTTTTTGTGAGAAAACCTTACGCGATAGAAAAAATGGATTGCATTTTTGCAATCAGCGCTGAAAAATACATAAAAATCAGTTATCAAATTCCAAACAATTTTTAAAAAACATTTTTTTTTTTTGTAAACCTGTGTACTGAATAATAAATTATTATTGAAGCGAAGGAATAATAAACCACTGTACAATGATTTGCAGTGTTTTTTTTTTTTTTTTTTTTTGTCAATCTATTAATTAAAGGCAGCGATTTTCCTGTATTGCCTTTTATTGGCGTAGCCGACCCCCCAAAATCCAAGGTAACATAACATTAATGGAATGCTAAGCTGTTGGGAGTGGCTATTCCGCAGATAAAACATGATAGACGATGGTCAGAGTCGAATCTATTTTATCCTACGAATACGGTAGGTTATAGCGCTTGTCAAAGGTTGTAGAGGTTGGGCACTCGGCGACCGGAACGGGCCTTCTCAATCAGACGATTTAACTACTCATTGTTCGGCTTCGAGTCGATGACAATACCGCCAGGTAGACAAGGCGTTGAATATTTTAACGGAGGGCGAGGTCCATTGGAGCAGTGGAGCGTTTCTTCCAACGATTCAGCACTTTAATTCTCACATGAGTCTGCGGATGATCCGACGGGGTTTAATCTTTCTCAAGCCATGGGAAAGTGTCTATGACTCACGTGGGCGAGAGACGTCAAGGAGAACAATAGTGGACGAAACGTTGACCGTTTCGGTCGGCTTTGTTCAACCGGTTATTCAAAAGCTGTTGGAATAGGAAAACAGAAAATATCGGATGAAAATTGTCAATGAGAAATTATCAGAAAAATTTCGACAGTCTATAAAAGATAGAAATTCGTGTTTCGATCGTATCGATAGAGTTTACGATAGCTTTATTCCGTTTTGTAGTCGTTGGAACTGGAAAAAATTACCAAGGTCTCGTATTTATTTAATTATGCGTCGCCTTTATCGTCGTACAGATGTTTCAACGCAGCGTGAAGGCATTTTGGGTTTCTCAGTGTCGGGTAGCTTTTCATTTTGATTCACAGTCGCTCCTTATTCGGTTCCCGCCGACAATTTACCTGCCAAGGTGCTCTACGGAAGAACACGAGCCTCGAGCGAATAAGGATCGAGGGTGCGGAAATATTAAGATGCATCTCCCGAAAGATAGGCCCGCGTTAAGTGGAAAAATGCAGATGAGATCCGCACATGGTCGAACCATCCAGTAGTTCTGGGCGAATTAAAGGTCACGCAGAGCAAAACGCTTTCAACTCGGCTGAGGTCGATGGGAAATTATTCGATCTTTCAGTACCGCTTTCACTCATGTTCATAAGGTTCCACGCTTGATCGAAAATCGGGCGAAAAGTATTACGTAAATTACGAAAAATCCCTCCATAGGTCGACTACGAAAATACGGAGTTCATCGGGGAAAAATAAAAAGCAGTATACAAGAGTAAAAAGCAGTAAATTTAAATCGCTCATCGAGTGTGCGAAGTCAAGAAGTTGACAGATGTTTGTTGGTATAAATTGCCAAAATTGTATTTTCAAGATTCCAGATAGGGCCACATGTTACTTTGAATCTTTGTAGCCGGGTCAATGAAGCAGATGTTCAGAGGGTCGATCTTCGAGATAGATCGAATTACAAGAAACAAAAGAACCTCACCCAGCTGCCAATAGATTGAAAACATTTGGGGCGAGCCAAATGTAACCGGCGGCGAGTTAACGATATTGATAAATCGTAAAAGCAATAGAGGAGCAATTATGAGGTAAAACAACTTCTCATTTTTAATTTTTAATTTTTTTTTTTGTTTTTTTTTTTATTTAATGAAAAATGTCAATTCAGTTGGGACAAAGATTTAAAGCTATTTCAAAAAAATCTTCAATGAAAAATGAAATGAAATGAAATGAAATCTTCAATAAATATTATCAAATAGTTTTTCGAACAATTCCGCGCACCAAAAAAACGATAATGCGCCTGAGTCCACTTAACGCACTTTATAGCGTCGAACTTCCCAACATCACCATCGGGTTGAAATCTCATTTCGTCGCAGTAAATCAAACGAAATAGGTGAGAAAGCTCTGAGAGGCTGTTACCTGGTTTGGTGAAGCCCTCAATGGGAGTCCTTTGTTAGTCTCGACAGATTTCGTTTCAAAAAGGCCGTTTTAAAGGCGCCGATCGAAATCTAAGTCGCTGAAATAAATTCACGCAAAGCCGTAAAATCGAGGGTTCACTTTTGCAGACGTTGAAAGGGACGTGTCGAATTTTTTAACGGGCGAGAAAATCACAGGGTTCATGGTCTTAGGCCTGTAAATCACTCTGGTATATTTCGAATTTATTCTTCGTTCAGCTTGATAAAAAGGTATCCCAAACTGCATACTAATATGTTGCATTCCATTTTGAAAAAAGCAACTTTTTAAATTGATTCTAAACAAAGCTCGTAGAATAATATACAACACAAAGTGAACAATTTTCCAGAGCGTCGATTGTCACGTTTGAAACGAGGAAAAATCGGGAAAAACCCGATCGACGCAGGAAAAATATCTTGAGTTCGACTCGAAAGTAGAAATCTACGTTGAATTTCCAATAAGAAAATTTATTTAAAATCGGTCGAGTACTATATTGGAGTTTTTTCACGAATATCAAAGCCGGCGAACGCGAGACTCGATTTAACGAAAATTAAATTTTCGGACCCGTATAAAATCCGTTTGTACTTTTGGTTTATTATTCAATAATACCTAAACCATTGTAATCGCCCAAGAAATATGAAGTAATTTAGAAAATTTGAACAGAGGCCTAATTAAAAAGAAAAAACGCTTGCATACAAGTCTGCAACGCATTAGGACATTTCATATCTTTCCCATCTCTCCTTCTTCCCTTCCATTTACATAACAGTACACTAACTCCACTAACCAATGATTGCGTAGACAACAATAAACTATTGTCATATTTTGATGCTTGGGAAACAGTGATTACGTAGGTAACACTCAACTATTTTCAAATTTGGATGCATGAGTGAATACTTCCATATACTTCAACAATGGCTACGAAAAAGATAACAAAAAAAACTTTAAAACGAGGTTTGGATGTCTCACACCCTCCTGGTTCCGCCAAAACTGCAGAACCTACTCCAAAATAGTATCAATACAACTACTAGGTACCCATGTAACATTGACGGATTTCACTTGTGGCCATTGCATACACGGTATTTGAAATTTCCTCTCGTTCGTCATTGGTAGATGAAGCATTCCGTTTCTTTCCTACGCTTGATAGGAGAGAAGTTAGCTTCAGGAGCCAATCAGCTGATCCCAACACTGTGCACCTTGTTGTTCACGTCGTAAGGAGGCTACCAGCCAAAGTTCTGCTTACTACGGTTGATAGGAAAGAAGTTAGTTTCAGGAGCTAATCAGCTGATCCCAACACTGTGCACCTTATTGTTCACGTCGTAAGGAGGCTACCAGCCAAATTTCAGCTTACTACAGTTGATAGGAAAGAAGTTAGCTTCAGGAGATAATCAGCTGATCCCAACACTGTGCACCTTATTGTTCACGTCGTAAGGAGGCTACCAGCCAAAGTTCAGCTTACTACGGTTGATAGGAAAGAAGTTAGCTTCAGGAGCCAATCAGCTGATCCCAACACTGTGCACCTTATTGTTCACGTCGTAAGGAGGCTACCAGCCAAGTTTCTGCTTACTACGGTTGATAGGAAAGATTTTAGCTTCAGGAGGCACTCAGCTGATCACAACCCTGTGCACCTTATTGTTCACGTCGTAAGGAGGCTACCAGCCAAATTTCAGCTTACTACAGTTGATAGGAAAGAAGTTAGTTTCAGGAGCAGCTATAATCATAAATATATATCTATAGGTAGGTAGATATATACCTCACTTCTAAGAATCATAATAATCATTGAGCATATTTCGTTACGTAACGTGACATAACGAAAATTTGGTTGTGTGCCATAGCTAAGACATGAAATGTCAAAAAAAATTTATAACCCCCCCTCAAAATTTGATGTTTTACGTTTCAAGGCATGTAGAATCCGAATATCCAATAAAAAAAATTCTGTCTGTCCGCCGTACGCCGTTAGCAGTTTTCCGGTCAAACTATAATAGCGAAATTCTTGAAATTTTCATCAAAAATCAATCTCGGTCCTACGACGGCACAATTCTTGAACCAACTTGCTAGCTCAATTTTAAGGGTATTTTTGGGGGGTTTTGAGGGGGAGAAAATTCATATTTTCCAAGGTTTTTCAGAAAAATGTGTACGTGGTATCAAATTCTATAGATTTTTGGACGCTGAATCGAATGAGACCATCGCCGGTTCGATAGCTTTATTGGTTCTCGAGTTATCGCAGCTTTTGTGCCGAATTTGGAAGATTTTTAGAAATTTGACATGAGGGTATAACTCGAGAGTTCTTGGAGCTATAAAAATCGTTTTATACTCATTGGAATGGTCGTAAAACACTCTCTCCAGCTGTAGGGTAAGGCAAAAAATTTAGCTTTTAATTAGGAAATAAAGAAAAATAAAATTGATTAAAATTACAATAGTTGCTACGGAATATTCCCCGATAGTTACCGATCTGTTTTTCGGTTGAAACGTTTACACATGTTCTGAATAATCACTATCATAAATGGATAGTATTCTGAAATTATTATTGAAGTGAAGGAATAATAAACCACTGTACAATAATTTGCAGCGTTTTTTCTATGTACGTTAGAATGAAGCTCCCAACGCAATAAACGAATAATATTTCACGATCCAAAACTGATTTTTCGTCGGTTTACCAAGTTTTCAATTAGTTGAAAAAAGGAGACAATTAGATCTTGGTGTGATACGATTTCCCTGAAAATTTTAATATTATCCCGCGGCCGAGCAAAAATAGAAATCCGATCGTTTGCATGATTCGCCAGGTTTATAAATGGGCGTTTTTGTGAACAAATTTTTTATTTCGTTCAAATTTGGCAGGATAATCGACGATAATGTGTAGATCAAGTATATGCGTAAATATTAATTTTCCTTGCCCTAAATGGTTGAACAAAAAGTCAAAATCTATTGAAGAGGCTTTTTTCGTGTTTATTGGGCTATTGTGCCTAATAACAATTAAACGGATGAGAAATTGATATGTATATTACTCAAGAAAGGTGAGAGAACTCGATTAGCTATTGAAAAAAAAATTATTCAGATCAGAAAAAAAATTGCAAGTGAGGAAATTTCAAAAGTTTATATCACATAACTAAATATAAACTACTATAAAAAAATACTATGACACACATAGGAGCAAAATAGTTTACCTATAGTTGAATATGGGAGAGAATAAAGGCAAGTAAATTTATTTTCGCCCAACTCAAGCTGGAAATCTAAAATACTCTTCCTCGGCTACTGAACTAACGGTCACGGTCATTTTCAATACAAGAACCTCCTTTTCTACTGGTCCAAAGCCTCATTCGATTTTTCCAATGTCACCTATGAAATCCGGCCTTTTTTATTCACCGAACCCCACTGAACTCAAAATTGACCTGTAGCCGTAAGTGGACTGTGTTGAGTTTATCTAGAGGTAGATCGATCTCCTGGGCAGGTATAAAATCCCGTTGCCACCCTCGAGGCTCTTCCTTTCCCGACTACTATGTTTATACCGCCTTCAACTAACTTTCTCTCGCGCCCGAAAATTTCAAACAAAACGAATCGATGATCGATCGTGGTAATTCGAGGCCGAATAACACACATCAAAATAGCGAAGTAAACCATGAGATAACAATATACACTTTGAAACGGGTTCACGAAAAATTGAGAAAACCGACGTTGTTTGACGTCTAATTACGACGGTATATAGTGTACGAAATGGAATTTTTAGTAGCTTATTCGGCGCTAAATTTGACGTTTTTTGATTTCGAAAAGAGTGAAATTCGACGTAAAATGAGCGGTTTATTCCTACCAAGAGATTCTACGTCAGGAGGAAAATCCATAGGATAACTCACCAATTGATGACGAAGTATTGTTCTCACCTGTAACACATAGGAATTTCTATTAAATTTGATTTCAACGATGAAAGAGCCAAGATAAGGAAAACAGACGCGGCCCAACGTGAGAACCTTGGGGAACAACTTCAATAGCAATAATTCACAGATTAAACGTATTTTACACATATCACAATGAAGATATTTCACTTCATAATTTACCCCATTAATAAACAGCTTAATATCTTCTAGGAAGTGAATTCTGCAACTTTCTAGGCCGAAGAAAAAATATTTTCCGCCCAGTGAAAGTTCTACTAACGAACGAATTTTCATTGCACAATATTGTTTCAGTGAAAACTCGAAGGCCTGGAAGTTCCTTAGGCGGGGATTCTAGGAATAGAAACGGAACAGTGGAATAAAAATAGTATTATCAGTGAAGTACCTCGCCACTTCACTCGTTCGTAGTCCTCGCTCCTCGCAGGAATAGATCGAAAGCCGAGGCTCTAAAGGTTTGAATAATAAATCAAAAGTTTTGATGGTCAGGAAGGAGTAAATATTTGGGCGCAAGGAACTGAATGGAAGCTACCTCGCGCTCGTAAATCAAAAATAGGAAGATAGAATCGAATCTGAGCGCGGGACAGGCGAAATTCGCCGGCTGTTTCTGATATTTTCTGACATTTTTTGAGTCGACTTGCGACAATCGACGGATATGATATTGGATTTTATTCGAACGTAAGTCTGAGGTGACTGAGACCTTCGGACGAGTCCTTTTTATCCTTAGTCGGCGGATTCCTACGCGTCTCAAGGACTGAAGTCACGCACCCGCCTCGGCTCAACTTGAACTTTTTTCCAACTCTTTCATCCGCTGTCAACCGTCGAATCGTATTAGAACCTCCCCGGCCTCTAATTATCGACGGAATCGTAAATTTTATTTATCCACATTTCCAATTTTCTTTCGTAAACTTCAATATTGTTCCCCCCTTTTGGTTTATTACAATAATAAACCATTGTAATCGCCCAAGAAAAAAAATTTCTAACCCCCCTCAAAATTTGATGTTTTACGTTTCAAGGCATGTAGAATCCGAATATCCAATAAAAAAATTCTGTCCGTCCTCCGTACGCCGTACGCCGTTAGCAGTTTTCCGGCCAAACTGTAAGAGCTAAAAATTTGAAATTTTCACCAAAAATCAATCTTGGTCCTACGACGGCCCAATTCTTGAACCAACTTGCTAGTTCAATTTTAAGGGTATTTTTGGGGAGTTTTGAGGGGGAGAAAATTAATATTTTCCAAGGTTTTTCAGAAAAATGTGTACGTGGTATCAAATTATATAGATTTTTGGACGCTGAATCGAATGAGACCATCGCCGGGTCGATAGCTTTATTGGTTCTCGAGTTATCGCAGCTTTTGTGCCGAATTTGGGAAATTTTCAGAAATTTGACATGAGGGTATATAACTCGAGAGTTCTTGGAGCTATAAAAATCGTTCTATACTCATTGGAATGGTCGTCAAACACTCTCTCCAGCTGTATCGTTAGGCAATAAGTTTAGCTTTTAATTAGGAAATTAAGAGAAATACAAATGATCAAAATTACAATAGTTGCTACGGAGTTTTCCCCTATAGTTACCATCTGTTTTTCGGTGTTAACGTTCACAAATGTTCGGAATATTTAAAATGACAAATGGATAGTCTTCTTAAATCAATATTGAAGCGAAATAATAATAAACCACTGTACAATCATTTGCAGCGTTTTTATTTATTCCTTCCTCTCTTTTTTTCAACGGCGATGCTGAAACTTCAAGCGATCGGAAGTTGAAATTTGACCTTCATCAGAACGGCCTTTTCGCGTGCTCTACGAGATAACCTTTTTCCGACTACGAAAAATGGCTTTCACGAAAATAAACGATCATCCCATCATCTTCAGTGACAAGGGACCCTTTTCTTTCGCTTCCAATATCTATAAGGTTATCGGGAGACTTCCACTGCAGATTCTTCTGCACTCTTCGTCATCTTTTCCCCCGCCGAAGTAGATCGGAGATTGCGAGGGTTGAGGAAAGTGAATCTTGGTATGTTGCAGATACACCCTCGCCAATTCCTTGATAGAAGCCGCATCGCAATGCGGCATCAGAGCTTTTTATGCTACTCACGGCTACTTGATATGACGAGATTTATCCAATCGTAGGTAATTTCGCTGCAATTGACACAAAGCATCCGATCTATAGAGAAGGAATATCTCGTATAAAAATTTACATCTTTCTGCAGGTTGAGGGGGAGAGTAACGAGAGAGAGAAAAATTTGGAGAAAAAAACGCTGCAAATGATTGTACAGTGGTTTATTATTATTTCGCTTCAATATTGATTTAAGAAGACCATCCATTTGTCATTTTAAATATTCCGAAAATTTGTGAACGTTCCCACCGAAAAACAGATGGTAACTATAGAAGAAAAATCCGTAGCAACTATTGTAATTTTAATATTTATTATTTTTTTTAATTTCCTAATTAAAAACTAAACCTGTTGCCTAACGATACAGCTGGAGAGAGTGTTTAACGACCATTCCAATGAGTATAGAACGATTTTTATAGCTCCAAGAACTCTCGAGTTATACCCTCATGTCAAATTTCTGAAAATCTCCCAAATTCGGCACGAAAGCTGCGATAACTCGAGAACCAATAAAGCTATCGACCCGGCGATGGTCTCATTCGATTCAGCGTCCAAAAATCTATATAATTTGATACCACGTACACATTTTTCTGAAAAACCTTGGAAAATATGAATTTTCTCCCCCTCAAAACCCCCCAAAAATACCCTTAAAATTGAACTAGCAAGTTGGTTCAAGAATTGGGCCGTCGTAGGACCAAGATTGATTTTTGGTGAAAATTTCAAATTTTTAGCTCTTACAGTTTGGCCGGAAAACTGCTAACGGCGTACGGCGGACGGCGTACGGCGTACGGCGTACGGCGTACGGCGGACGGCGTACGGCGGACGGACAGAAATTTTTTTATTGGATATTCGGATTCTACATGCCTTGAAACGTAAAACATCAAATTTTGAGGGGGGGTTAAACATTTTTTTTTCTTGGGCGATTAGAATGGTTTATTATTGAATAATAAACCAAAACTAAACCTGTTGCCTAACGATACAGCTGGAGAGAGTGTTTAACGACCATTCCAATGAGTATAGAACGATTTTTATAGCTCCAAGAACTCTCGAGTTATACCCTCGTGTCAAATTTCTGAAAATCTCCCAAATTCGGCACAAAAGCTGCGATAACTCGAGAACCAATAAAGCTATCGACCCGGCGATGGTCTCATTCGATTCAGCGTCCAAAAATCTATAGAATTTGATACCACGTACACATTTCTCTGAAAAACCTTGGCGTACGGCGTACGGCGGACGGCGTACGGCGGACGGCGTACGGCGGACGGCGTACGGCGGACGGACAGAAATTTTTTTATTGGATATTCGGATTCTACATGCCTTGAAACGTAAAACATCAAATTTTGAGGGGGGGTTAAAAATTTTTTTTTCTTGGGCGATTACAATGGTTTATTATTGAATAATAAACCAAAAATTTACAATAACGACGTTGAATATTTTTACAATACGTCACCGTCTAAATTAATTTAATTTAAATTAATTAATTTATTTAAACCAACAGTCTATCTTTATCTTATTGTTCTGTTACTATTTAACTTCAACTTTAATTTATAAATATGTTAAATATGCCACAACTGGACAGAAATGTACATTTTGTAAATTGAGCTATGGCTCGTATTATGCGAACAAAAAATAAACAATTTAAGCGATGAGGAATTTCCGAGAAATCGGTGGAAAACATGTAAAAATTCTAAAAACCAGCTCGATTTTTTGTCATTGAATTTAATCCTGCTTTTTCCAATCTTGAACGCCGGTTTCGGCATTCTTGGACGTGGCCGAGCTTCCGAAACGACTACCAATGGCGATTATTATTCAAGCCAAGGCAAGCCAGAAACGACAAGAATAGCCAACATTTCAAGCTGTCCCAGTTAACGCTCGAAATTCGTATGAGGCGTCGCGTCGGACGTAAATCATCGAATCGTACGGAAATTTGTTCCCCGGTATCGCACGCGGTAAATTAAAATTCAACTCTTGACTTTGGCCGTTAAATGCGTTGAAAGCAAGTCAAAACATTCGTACTACTTACGGTTCGAAAATTCGGCGGCACGTATGTCAATTGGGGAAAAGAATCGATAATTCCCAACGTCGCGATCTAACGGTTCGCAACGGTAAATGTAATTTATGCCTACCATGTCACCGAAAAGTGGTCTCTTTTCGCGCCTTTTCGGCTCTTGAACGGACTTCGATGATCCAATGAGGATCTGCAGCAGTGTTGCCAGATCAACGGACTATTCCGATTTTCAAAGCGCCTACGGACCAACGGAAAAACCATAAAAACGTTAATTAATTTCAACGGAAATCTGTAAAACCAGGGCCTCTCTAATCTATTAATCAGTGTTGCGAATTTGATTGTCACAGAGAGATTGACAGTTAAAAGGGTAACATAAAGCGCCTCATACGCTTATAAGACTTTGATTAAAACACATATAGACTTGAAAATAAATTTTCCGATTACAGGCACCCCTCTTTTATTGGGAAGAAAAAGATAAATTTTTTATGTTCCTATTATTTTGGTTTTATGTGACATATAACATGAAATACAAGTGATATTACATCCTGATTACATGCTAGATGACCGGAATAATTGCTGCATCAATAAAATAAATCAATAAATGACAATATGGAATCAATGAATGCTGCTCAAGGCGCCTTTTTAGCCAGTAAATAGACCCTGTAGGCCAGTAAATGGACTACATTCCAACAATGAGACAGAGAACTGGTAGAGAGGGAAAATCAAGGTGGCCCTAAGTGAGAGCCTTGAGGAACACCCTGGGGAACGTCGATCTAGGCAATTAGTTTATAGCCATCATTCTTCAGGATGCAATCAATGATTAAGCTTTGCAACAGACCCTTATATTAGCTCCTAAGACTATTATAGCTGAGAGCAGGCACGGACCAACGTGAGAGCCCTGGAGTGCGATAACTAGAGAACCATTAAAGCCATCGACTCCGTTACAGTCTCATTCGGTTCAGCGTCGAAAAATCTATATAAATTGATACCAAAGTGAGAGTGATATTAAAGTACTTTGATTTCAACCGAAAATAATTATGTCATTCATTGACAATATTATAGGGCATCAAGACAAATAAATAAAGGATTTCTTCAAAATCCCTGAAAATCGATTCGATTCAAATCCTTTGACAACTATTCTATTCGCAAACCAGCTCAAACCGGCTGAATCTCGTGCACACAAGTTGTACCACGTGTTCAGGAATTTTATCAACACTCTAGCTCTATTCTTATACAGAGGATTAGAGGATTTTAAAAAACAGGCAGGAGACTAGGGGGAAATATGGCTTCCTGTATATCCCGGTCATAAATCAGTCATAAATAAGACGCGCGTCTGGAATTCGACCAAATACGACGTAATGGTAGCTGCTCTATTGAGTGTAAATGTAGTAGTGGTTATGTGGTTTATGTCGTGGTAGTTATGTTCGGTAACAGTTGTCATGGTTGTAATCTAGGGGAAGATTGGTAGCTGATGGGAGAGGGTGGTCTGGAATACAAGTAAAAACTTGTGTGACGTAGAGGCTGTCGTTCGAAACGCTCGTTTCCATCCCTCGGGGTCGACTAATGGAAGCTAAAAGAGAGGGAAAGACTGTTCCTTCACATTTCGACGGCCGTAGGGGGTTATCTGCGCGTCATTTGTCCTCGCTAGGGTTCTACTCTATTTTCAGATAAGTTGGCCCGGAATTAATGTAGCGAGCTGCAGAGAACGAGGTCCTACTGTGGATGGGTTTTCTCATTCAAGATCGAAAAACGCAGAATAACCGATTTAATCAGGTAGAAAATGATTTTCTTGGCCGGTGAAAGCATCAGGATCTGTGGAATTGGATCGTTCGCTGCCGCTGGGGCAATTGCAGTGAGTATAAATTCAGAAGGCATTGAACATAATTTTGCCAGCTGATGGTGATTGAGCTGATTCGATCCACGACATTCTGAGATTTCCAAGAGAGCTCCAGAAATGCTGGAAACTGCAGCTCACAGATAGTCTAGCGATTTCAATGCATCATTCCTGATCAAGTCAAATTCCTGGAAGCAGAGAACAGTCACACTCACAGGTACTTGTGTCTCCAAGAGGGACCACCCGTGGTGTAGTGGTATGGAGCGTTAGCTCTCTACACGGTGGCGCCAGGTTCGAATCCTGCTGGGGTCACACTCATGTTTGGCTCGTCCCGTCATTCCCAGACGCTTCGAAGTATTGGATTCAAGATCGATATCCAAGCAAGAGGGATCAGTCCTAGCAAAAGATCAGATCTCGTCGGTCCCAGCAAAAGCAGAGGGTCAATAAGAGAACCTTGGGGAACTCCACAAGTCTTCACCTTGACAAGTGATTCCAAATTTGCGGACCCATTTTCGTCGCCAGGAGCGATTGTCAGATTATAACCAGCTAATAATGGATTGTCTACAGATGTAATAATATTCCAATTCAAAGATTCTGCCAGTTTGAAACATAGCATTCAACAACTCATGGAGCAAACAAAAACCATCCCTTGGCCTTGGAGGTACTTCAAATTTTCTCAAAGGAAAATCGGCCGCTTCTCTTGGGATACAAAATTCAAAGCACTTTCTCCCCTTCAGGCATCTCAAGGACGTAACTTTCAAAGTATGACTTAAATATTTTCCATCTAGACCTTCTTTTCTTCATACTAAATCGCACTCGCATTTGACAAAAGCATGAAAATCCGGCTATTTTCTCCCAAGAAGGAGAAACAGCGGGGAGTTCAGGAAGCTGAATTCGGTGACAAAGCGGTTGAATTAACCGAATATGGGTCACCGAGATCTTGGTGGAAACTTGCACAGCTCTGAGGGATGAGACAGCTGCGGGATTAATGAATTTTCTCCTCGCCGACTGGGCGTCTCCAGTCTCACGCTGGCATGTCCAGATTCCATTAAGAACCGTCTTCCACTGAATCCGCTGACGCGTTTCACCACAAATGGACGAAGAAAATGGGACCTATGATGAAAATGAAGAGAGATAAGATTAGACTTATGACATCAAGAGGTTCATCAGTTAGATATTGAGGTAGCCATTAATTATCAAGGCTTTCGGCAGTTGAAAGAGGCCAGTAAAAGAAATAAATCATTAGCTATTTTAGCTGACAGATTGTGAGGCGAAATCGAATAGCTTCCATTGAAGTCCTCGCACATTGGCGCAAAAAATGTGCTACAATAGAAGCGTTCTGTTATTTTCTGCATTTTGAATTCATTAAGGTACTTTCCAAGCACAAGATAAATTATATGTTGATCGAACCAATTAATAACTATTCATCGTTGATTCATTTCTAGTCAGCCTTGGGCGATTCGTCGAGTAGTTTGTTTACTTGATGAAAAGCAGTCGCTGCAGGCTTACATGCACATGAATGTTTGTCCTAGACTCATGGGAAATCGAACAGCTGTCCGTCAGGCGCCTGCGTCCTAAAGCCTCGGGCAGTCAAAGAAGAATGCTAGGACGCCCGAAACGTCTTCGCGTTCCCGTTTTGGAGATGGAGGAGCATGTCTTCGGATTCGAGTACTGTTCCAGTCGCACAAAGAGGACCTAATTAATGGGCAGGAGCCGCTGGTGAGAGGCAGAAAGGATCTTAGGAGGCATAGGATCACCTGCAAGTACGAATACCTTACGGCAACTAGCGGCCTCAAAAAGGAACCTTTTTTCGTTTGGTTTAGTTATTTGTTGTGGTAGAGGGGTTGTGAGGGGGAGAAAAACCAGGCGACTTATTCTCCAGATCTTTAATGGCTGGCCGAACACTTTCGCCCATTTGGGCATCTTCAGGGCGACGTGGAACCATGAGGTCCACAGCCATTAAAGATCTGGAGAATAAGTCGCCTGGTTTTTCTCCCCCTCACAACCCCTCTACTGGAACTTTTTTTGTTACAACACACATAATTCACCTTTGGATGATATTTCGATGTTTAAATGTTCATTTCAGCGTATCAGTAGAAAATGCCGGTTTTGGAAATTAGCATTAAAAACGAGAAATGCAGTTTTGGTGACCGATTTGAGCGTGATAGCGATGGACTCGGAATACTGGCAAATCTAAAAATAAGTTTGGTTATCAAGATGCAAGGCTCCACATGAGAACATCCAATGCACGCCTATGCAAATAAGAGTGCATTTCCATACTCTAGAGCTAACATTGGCGTTTCAATACTCCGGAGACCACAACCATGGGCAAATCGCATCTCCTTAAAACTTCGGATCTACTTTTGAGCGATTGATTGTGAAAAACTGCGAGGCTATAAATCGCCAAAATCGAACCGGGTTGATTTTTTATTCGAGCGGATTTCTTACTCGGCTAAACTGCTCCATCATAATAATTACGATGTTCAGCGCGCCATTTATGCGGATAATGGAGATGAATATAATTAAAGAGCTTCGACATCGCTACGAGTCAATCCGCTTCGCTCCGGCTCATCGAGCAGATGTTTTCTGCTGGCGCTGATAGCTATCTCAGGCCACAGACCTCATACCTCACCCCAGGGTCGTTTTGGAACTCTTATGCTTCCGAATGCCAGATGTAATTATTCACGGACGACGACCACACGCGAGAACTGGTCCCTTTAGGCATTGCTAATTCGCCAAATTAGCTTGATCA
The DNA here is from genome assembly GCA_037159825.1 of Tupiocoris notatus. Classification (NCBI taxonomy): domain Eukaryota; kingdom Metazoa; phylum Arthropoda; class Insecta; order Hemiptera; family Miridae; genus Tupiocoris; species Tupiocoris notatus. The sequence goes on along the minus strand of JASJUZ010000032.1, from coordinate 847,298 downwards.
GAAATGATAAAAAAAAAAAAAAAAAAAAAAAACTCGGGACAATATAATCAACCCGCCCGCAGGCTTAACACGAATATTCTTATAGGAGTATCGAACTGAAACCGGTCGAATTCGAAGAGAAACTACGGTGAGAAATGGATGGGAATCAGGTTGAACGAACCGAAAATGGGAAAGAAACTGGTTTTTCAGCGAAATAACGGAAAAAAGTGCATCGTCTATTAACAATGCAGACTAAAAACCGTCTCTAAGACAGGCAAGTTTCATTTTACCTCCTGGCGTCTCGAGAGTTTTAGTCAGAGTCAGTGTCTCTGGTCACCTCAGATTCCAATGAACCTTTTATGTTCTGCCAAAGGTAATGTATGAAGTCTCCCTTCGAGCGAACCCTCCCTTATTTCAGCTGCTTCTCGCCTAGGAATCAAGTGTTCTGCTCAAGCGATAGGAAACATCTTTCTCCAGTATTAATTCCATTCAAGTCCTAAATTTTTTTTAAATTCTTAATAATTCAAGATAGGCATACAATTTTGTGTCGAACATACTTACTTGTTTAGAAGTCTGTACTCTTTCTTTATTTTATTTTATTATCTTTATTTTTTATTAATATTATTTTTATTTTCATCTTTTATTTATTATTTTATTTTTTTATTATTTTTTTTATAATTATTATTATCTTTATTTTTTACTATTATTATTTGTTCTGGCACTCAAGATGTTTCACTTTCTAGTTCTTCCTTTATATTGACCTTTTGTATCTCTTCGGCTGCTGTACTAATTTCTCGTTCGGTTTTCTCCTTTAATTTACCTCAAGAAGTGTACATTGAATTCATTGTTTCTTTACTTGTATTGCCCAACCTTTGGAAATCCTTGAGATAACACAAAAAAACCTAAAAAAAAAAAATTCAAGATGAAAAAAAAATTGCGATTCTTTTATTACACCCTTTTTTAGCCTCTACATACGTCGCTCGACCCAACAATTTTTTCCTTTCTCTGTGAACAATGGAAATTCGCGAATCGAATATAACTTTAACCCTAGGGTAACTTGAATGATTTCAACCTTCGAGGAGTCGCAGTCGTAAATCCTAAATTTGCGATTCAACCCACAACTGAGCTGAACAAGACTCGTTCTCCTGAGGTCTGAGCCTGTTTTCAACATAACATTGACTCAGCGCCTTTAATTAACGCAGAAAGAGCCATTAATCACGGCCGACCGTTTCGAACCGTTCCTTGCTTTACATCAAGTTAGCTTTCAACCCATCGCGTGAGATAGAGTGTGTGTACTTCGGAGGATTGAAAATCTAGGGAGCGCACGAGATGAATGATGAATTTCGAAAAACGGAGCCCCTGTAAATCACCAACTGCCACGGATAAGGGTGTGTTATAATTCTCCGGAAGAGCTAAACAGCTATATGTTCAGCACGAATTAATTAAAGAACAAGAAAGAAGTATCGCGATGGATCACGAATTAATACTATTTGCAGCGTTGAAGGTGAAAGGCGGAGATGACAGGTGAAAGTTGAATATCGAAGGCGATTGCGAATAGAAAGGTTAAAATAATTCTGCCACGTTAAATTAAAATTTTTTTAATTTCATATACGCAGTTTAAATCTTCCGAAATTTGTTCGTTCGAGCTTGTTAAATTACGACGGGCGAATGAAATTTTAACGCTTCGAGGGGAGATAATTCTCACTTGAAAATGACTAATGAAAGATGAGTGTTGATGTTGAGGGCAATATTGAACCAACTGGCTCGGTAGGCCCGTATCGACAGAATAGCACCCACAGGAATATCAAGAGCCACAAGGGACAGTCGTGCACATTAGCCATAATTTCAAATAATGAATTTACGGCATAGGAGAACACGAGATGCAAATGTACAACACGATATGGCCTCATATGAGGGCATCTCATATGGGCTATTATCAGGTGCATTTAACGCGAATTGAGGCTCATAAGCTTAATGCATTAAAATCACGTGATGCAAGCATATTGCTCGTTCTAGACTTGAAAACGCTCAACTAGGATCCAAATACGCGCAAGATCAGACCACGATCCCATAGCCGATTTTTCAACCGAAGAGCATAAAAATATTGACTAATATCGAATTCAATCGTTCGTTTTTGGGCTTTTAGGTCGAAAGAGCGTACACGACATACTTTCACACAGTAACGATTGGTATAGAGCGCTTTCGCCCGCCTGGGCCTGAAAATTTAGGGGATTCGTTTCACGTTATATGAAGGAGTAAAGTAGTTATCGCGGTTTATTTTTTACTACCTTTAGTTCATCAATTTCTACTTTTAGTTCGCCATTAATTATTATTTTACCTTTTTTCGTTTTTTTTTAAATTTTTTTTTAAATTTATTTTTTGTTCTTTTTATTATTATTATTATTATTATTAATTTTTTTTTTACGGTTATACAATAAACGATATTTAATTTCATTTCAATTATTATTTTACATAGTTAAGAGGGGAGAGTTGATGGTCGACTGGAAATTACCATTTCTCGAAAAACCGGCCGGTCTCTAACAGAATCGGATTTTAACCATTGCATCACAAGTCGAAAGACGCAAGGAATTTGTCTCCTGTCAGGACGTCAAGCTATCCTGTTTCAAAACGGGTGCCAGGCGATTCATCCGAGACGATGATGCAACGCCATAGAGCCTCGGTTAATTTTAGTTCCACTGGCTAATCGTCTCGACCAAAAGATGAACTCATCTTTGTCCAAAATATAAGTTACATACTGAGTCACCCGAAGCGCAATCTCGAATAGCAATTTGACAAACCTTAGAAGTCCTCAATTTCACCGCATTGGAAACCTGCCAAGTTTTCGAACGGAGACGATTTTCGAATATTGATCTGATGACGCATAGTCGCAGATTAATATTCGATTTATTTTGCTCTATGTAATTCTATATGCATTGCGTTTATTCGCCTATGCTTGCCTATCGTACGAGGGCTTGCAATAGTAATCAAATAGTAAATCGGTATCTAATTACTATATAATTGTACAGAATGACGCACTCGAGATTAATATAATAAAATAATTATGATCATGACGAGAAAAAAAAACTGAAAATGATTATTTAGATGTTTATTATTCCTTCGCTTCGATAATGATTTAAGAAAATTATTAAGTTGTTCTTGGAGTTATAAAAATCGTTCTATTCTCGTTGGAATGCTCGTTGAACACTCTCTTCAACCGTAAGGCGAAAAATGCAGATTTTAATGAGAAAATTAAAAAAATATATATATAAAAAAATGATTAAAATTACAATAGTTGCTACGGAGTTTTCCCCTATAGTTGCCAAGCTGTTTTTCGGTGGAACGTTCACAAATGTTCGGAATTATTACTGTAACAAATGGACAGTCAATCGAAGGAATAATAAACCACTGTACTTACTATCATTCGCAGCGTTTTCTATTTTGTGTTATTATTTTTATTTATTTATTTATTTTTAATAGGGAAATTGTTTCAGGTCAATATTGATTATTGGTGAAAATTTTAAGAAATCAAATACGATAGTTTTTCCAGAAAAGTATTTGTGGCGTTTGACGGACTGATGAAGTTTCTAATTGGAATGGTTTGTTATTGAAAAACAGGTCAAAATCTAATAAAATTATCACCAAGATCATTTAGCATAATTATCAGAAAGACGACATTCCTCCATCATAAAACCTCCAAATTTATTTCTTGGGAGAACATTTCCCAAAAATGTCATCGAGTTCTTAGGCAGAATTCACGACAAACGTTTGCGACGTAATAGGAAGAAAGAGCGATGGAGACACTAGTAAGGCATTGGCTAGCAACTGAGGTGGGCGAGGATGTTTACGATGAAGGACAGCCTGAGACAGTCGCACGGTGCTTATAAGGAACACAATTCGCGCATGGGAGGGAACTGTGGGAGGTTAACCTCTGCAACATGAGCCTATACATTTAAATAACAAATAGATGCATCGACATTTTTTATTATAGGCTAATTCAACATTTTATTTCACTCTGTCGCATCTGGAGCGTATTTCCGTCTTAGTATTTCTATAGCCTATTTATCCCTTCGAGTGGTATTTTTGTTTGCAATTAAAATCGATTCTTTTTTACCTAAAATGAATTAATCTGATTTTACCCTTTTATTGGCACTCTATATGCGATCTGGAAAAAACTGTTCTATTTACTAGGGAAAAATTGTATTGTCATCTTTACAACCTCGGGTGGTATAATAGGGAAATGAAAAAAGCGTGAAATTAGTTTTCCACCTCATTGATCTCGGTAACAAAGTCAGCATAAAACGGTTGGGGAAAGCGGTCAACGTAAAAAGATTCTCTAACCCAATTAGGCTCGTAGCTGGAGGAAAAAGTTCAATAGAATTTGTAAAAGCTCAACTGTTGCGATTGCTTTGGGAATAAATTTTCCACTTTTATCTCCAGAACAGACAATTTCAAGGTAGCCGATTTATTTTCCTTCATTTTACTTCCATGTTTACGTAATAAATGGAAGTATTGAGACAGTCTGGAAAGTTGAATTTGGAACCGAGGTCCTGTTGGAAAAAATTTTAATAGAACTATACTCAAAATCACTTTCTGAAAAAGTGTCCGTCTGTCTGTGGTCACAAACTGGCATAAATGGGCATATCTTCCCGAAAAACGAATGAAATTCAAAGGCATTTTCAGGAAATTTTTTTCTAGTGAATGAGCAAAATTAGGTTTTTTTTCAAAATTTGAAAAACACTGCGCATTTGAGATATAAGGTTAAGTTATTTCTGTTTTGATTTTTACAGGCTATAAGAGTCAATATTTTTCTACGTTTGAGGGCTTGAAAGGTCGGTTATGGCAAGCAGAAAACACCAGATTTTTTGTATATTGGTTCACATACAGTGCCTCCACGTTATGAGCCTAGTGCATGTTTTGCATTTTGATTTTTACAGGCCGCAAAACTCATGGTATTTGAACGTTCAAGGTCTTAAAATGTTGGGGTCGGCGATTGAATGATGCCTGATTTATATCAAGTGGGTCACATACAGTACTTCCGCGTTATTTGCATATTGGCTAGATTTTTATTATTTTTAGACCGCAAAAATGAATATATTTGAACGCTGGGGGACTTTAAATGTTTCTATATGACAGCTGAATATCGCTTGATTTTTATTATTGGGGTCACATGCAGTACTTCCTCGCAAAACGCATTTTCAGTTATTTTATTCGTAATTTTTGGGTCTCTTTGCTCAACTTTGACCTCGTTCACAGAACTTGTTTTGTATTTTTTGGATAACACACACTACTTCCGCCGTATGCCATTTTTTAGCTTTAGAGATTTTTATAGACCGCAAGAGTGAATATATATGAACGCTAAATTTTCCTATATGACAGCTGGATATTGCTCGATTTTTTGTTTTCGAGTTGATTTCTTCGACAATTTTAATTCAACTTATCCTGTAAATGCGCTTCATCCGTTAGCACAGTTTTAATCATAATATTCCTCATTTTTCAACCCGTGCCCTTTGAAGGTCGACCTTTTACAAGGCTAACCTTCTCCAAGCTGAACTACCACGCTTTGTTCACAGTGCTTTACCGCTTCCGAGTTGCGACATTGCCAAAATAGCATCGGCACGACCTACACTACGGTGGTAGAATTGCCAAAATGTCACATAATGCCTCATAATATTTTAATTTCGCTAGAAAAACTCAACCTTCCAAACTAAAGAAAGGTCACATTCAGGGACGAATCAAAGCGGAGCAAAGCGTTTCGGTTGAAAAATTTGCCATATCAATTTTTAAAAATACCTCATCACCTCAAAAAAAAAAAAATAAATAAATAAAAAACCTTACAAATACCTCAAACACCTCGTTGTCTCTGTAGTCAGCGTTCTACGTTATAATTATTTTTGTAGTTGTTGTACAATAACAATTGTTAATTATTATTATTATTTTATTTTATTTTTTTTTTTGTTATACCTAGTTGTTTTTGTAATTGTTGTTCCTAATAATATTTTTTGGTGTGCCAATAATTGTGAGTGGTTATTATTACAGTTAATGTTGTTGTGGTTGTTATACTACAACAATTGTTCATATTTTGTAATGTGTTGATGATTGTGTGTTGTTGATATTATTAATATTTTTGTTGTTGTGGCGTTGTGTTAATGTTGTTGTATATAAAAATGTTTGTATTATTATATATTTTATAGTATATAATTATGACACTATATAATACACTATTTTTTTCATTTGCTGCTGTTGTGTTGATGTTATTGCTGTTATAGTTATTGCTTTTTTTTGTTGCTGTTGATATGTTGTGATAATTGTGAGGGGTAAATATTATTAATATTTTTGTTGCGGTGTTTTTTTTTTTTTTGTTATAGTTGGTTTTTTTATATTTGTTGCTGTTGTTGTACCTAGCTATTTTTATTTTGTAATTTGTTGATAATTTTTTTGTAATAGTGTATTTTTGTATTTGTAGTTGCTCTTGATATTTTGTGATGTTTTGATAATTGCATGATATTATTTCTGTTGTATTGATGTTGTTATTTTTATAGTTTGTTTTAGTTTCTGCTATTTTGTGATGTGTTGCTAGTTATGTGTTATTAATATTATTATGGTTTTTTTTTAAATGTTGTTTTATAATTTGTATTTGTTGTTATTATTATCGGTTATTGCATCTGTGTGTGGTCTTCAATGTTGTTATTTTTTGTAAAGTGTTTTGGCCGCTGTTGTGGCATTTGACAAGGTAATTGGACCAATAAGCCGAAGAAATGCGAATCAGACGATTTTTTCACTATTTCTGATCACAATTCGTCGAACCCTCGAGGTTTAATGAGAACATTTTATATAGGTAACAACAGCAATAGTTTCTTCAGACGATGTAAACACGAGGGGATGAAAAGAGCCAAAGAGAAAAGGGAATTTCCAAATACGAGAGTGTGGTCTTATTGATCATTTTTATTATTCGAATTCATCGCAAGATTTTACTGCTACAATCGCTCGTGGGTTCGATTCGCTTTGGGGGACGGGAGTTTGCTTTTATTTAGGGCGGTTAATTGCTCTTCGGACGGCTAGGAAGGAAACTGGCTGGCAAACAAGGCCGTAAATCACACCTATCGACCATCGTCATATTCAGCTTGACTTGGCAGAGCTCGTATCGAATGACTCAGAGGCGCGTCTAAATCTATATACACAAAAAAGGGGGCTTAGATCGAGTCGTTCCCTCTCCATAAAACGTTCTCGTCCAATTTCTATCATACCGGAACGAGTTCCAGTTGGAAAAAAACGACCGTCTGATATGGAAGATGAAGAAATACAAGGAGCAACAGTGCGAATCAGTTTACATTGATTTATAGACCGAGGGGGATTAGTGGCTAGGACTATTCAGTTCTTCGGATGATTCACAAGGGATATAGGAGTAAAGTTGATCAGAGAGTAAACAAATTTGTTTTCAGTGGAAGACAAATGGATCCGAGGAATTTCCTACATCTCGAAAAACAAGAAAAAATCTGAATTCTCGAACTATTTCGGTTTTTACCTTATAACTATAGGACGACTGGTTTTACCAGAAAACGTACCATGACAATAATTTATGAGCGTTGAATTTAGCGTCGAATGATCTCCTTGAACTTGAAATTCGACTGACAACTATGGCTCGAATCGTGGTCGAAAAAATCAAAATTTCTCTATTCACAATCGTCTTCACAGAAGAGGAGGTGGACAACTCATGGAATGAAACTTGCTGGAAATCAAATTCTTGGCTCGATGATGAAGAACGTAAGGTTTGCATCTAGATCTCGATCTATGCATTCTCGAAACCGGCGGCAAGTGGCGTTAATTCGACTCACGTGCGCAGGATATGACAAACCAGGCCGGTGGCTGTTTCATGTCATCTCAATGGGCTTATGTCAGTGAGTAAGCGACGCGTACTGCCTCGGGCCATCATGGTGGCCTCAAATAGCCGTTGAAGACATTCCTCAAAATGAAACCGCCATCGACTTCATTCATACACATGTTTCTTTCGTTGGCTCCTGTTTGACATTATCGATTTCCGTTCCCTCCAAGACCACCTCGGTTTTCGTTGACGTGCGATTGAATATTTAACAGGTAGGCGCGAATCTCGTACGACCTGCGAGTCGACTTTTTGTAGAACACAGTGCGGTGGGCTTTTTGAAAAACATTCCCACCCTTTTCGCTCGATCGGCCAGCTCATCTAAAATCCGAGCTCGGAAATCGCCGCTTAGCTTAGCACTCCTTGCGCTAGCTTCGAAAAAAGGAGAAAAAAAACCGGACGAAGAATATAAATTAGAGCGACGAGGGGACGTGTCACCGTCACCCAAGTGCTATGAGAAATAAACCGAGTTGAAGAGCTAGCGAAAAAACTGTCTCGAAAGCAGGACTGGCAGATGTGCTTTTTGTCGTCTGGCTAACAGCGCTGTTCTCTGAAGAAAAACGAAGTTCCAAACGTAACACCGATTCCGCGTAAATTTTTTACTCAAAAATTTTTTTCGCACATTTTTTTCTGTTTTCTGCTAATTATCTAAAAGTATTTTATTCTACTTACAAAGTGGGTAATAACGTAAACTTGCTAGTATGCCAAAAAAAAACGAGAATCCAAATAAAATAGTAGAAAACAGTTTACTACGAGATTAATATCTCATTCAGCAGCAACGGGCTAATTAAGTGAAAGAAATAAAGCTAGTGGACCTAGTATAAGCCATAAAAGCTACTAAACTAAAACTAATACCTCTGTTACTAACTCTATTATCACTAAAAGCAAACTAAAAGTAAGCCGTGCAAAATAAATTAATTTGAGCTGAATAAACTAAAACAGCATGTAAAGCTAAATAAAGTATAACCAGCTCATTAATCTAGTAAAGGCAACACAAGTTAATTAAGCAAGCACAAGCTAATTTAGCTAGTTAAGCAAGCACAAGCAAATTTAGCTAGTTATGCTAGCACCAGCTGATTAAATTAGCTAAGCTAGCTCAAATTAATTAAACTTGCTCAAGCTAATTAAGCTAGCATAATATGATAATTAAGCTAGCTCAAGCTTATTAGGCTAGCATATGATAATTACACTTATAAAACCTAATTAAACCAGTGGAAGTTAACAAGGCTAGTTAAGCTAGAACAAGTTAATAGAGCTAGCTCAAGCTAGCACAAGTTAATGGAGCTAGCTCAAGTAAATTCAGCTAGCTCAACCCAGTTCAGCAAGCACAAGCAAATAAAGCTAGCGCCAGTTTGTCAAGCTAATGCTGCTAGCTCAACCTGATTCAGCAAGCTCAAGCTAATAAAGCTAGCATATGATAATTAAGCTAGCTCAAGCTAATTAAGCTAGCATATGATAATCAGGTTAGCTCAAACTAATTAAGCTACCTTATGATAATTAGGCTAGCATTAATTATATGATAATTAAGCTAGCATATATGATAATTGAGCTAGCTCAAGCTAATTAAGCTAGCATATGATATTTACTTTTATAAAAGCTAATTAAACCAGCAAAAGTTAATTGGGCTAGTTAAGCTAGAACAAGTTAATAGAGCTAGCTCAAGCTAGCCCAAGTTAATAAGTTAGCTCAACCTAATTCAGCTAGTACAAGTTAATTAGGCTGGTAAAGCTAGCTCAAACGTATAACTTTCAATAATGCTTTTTATTCTTCTCAACTTTTAATTCCGAGAAGTCTCAAATATGAATGACAATATATCTTCTTTCGTCGTCAACCCCGAGGTAGCTTTGTTCTGCCATATGGCAATTTATGGTCAACTGGATCTTGCTACAAACTAATTAAGCTAGTTAAGAAAATAACGTAGATTGTAAAATTTAACAAAACAAGTAAAATCTAACTAACGTATTTGTCATCTAGTAATAGCTAGCGAGTGAAGCGAAACCTTGTAAGCCAAGTAAAAGCCAGAACAATTGCCGTGACGTCATTCGGCTAGTCAGACAGCAATTTTATCCCCGTTGTAACCCTTGTCATTTCAGCGCATTTCGTCTCTTCAACCTTTGTCTTTCCCTTCTTCCTCCTAATTTCACATCAACCAGCGGAAGATGGGGAGACCTGGAGTCAAATATTTACTTTCAACTTGTGCGTCTCGGAGCCCAGCCCAACCGAACTTCAGGCAAGTCAACTAGGAATATTTGCCATGTCGAGGTCTTACAAACACATTAGGCGAACTTCTTACAAGCCTGCCAACATCGCTTCGCACCCGCGTATAAAATGCGCACGTTACGCAATGTGTCGACAGTTGGCAATGCTGCGGCGAATAAGCGAGGACGACTTAACCTCAAGGCGCGTGCCAACGGTGGTTTATGGAGCTTGTCTGAGGACTTGATACGGCTTCTCGCTTTTGCGGCTGGAAATACGATACTCTAAGCGCACTGTCGGTCTAGCGGTTTTCACGAGCTGCCAAGTCCCGATCGATCTATTTCTATAGATTCGACAAGTGGAAACGATTCGAAATGCAGCTAAAGAGAATGGACTACCTCGCTTTTATTTTGCTCATTTGCGGTAATAGGTTGAACCATCCTTTGCTTCCACGAAATTGAATAGCTACAAGGTGAAAAGGTATCGAATAGGTTAAGTAGATTCTTTCGCTTATGGGTTAAATAAACTTCAAGTGAATTTTTCCTAGCATTACTAGCTGAACTAGCAAAACTAGCCAAACTAGCATACTAGCTGAACTAGCCTAACTAGTTGAACTAGCATAACTAGCCGAACTAGCATAACTAGCCGAAGTAGCATAACTAGCTGAAATAGCATAGCTAGCCGAAGTAGCATAACTAGCCAAACTAGCCTAACTAGCATACTAGCTGAACTAGCCTAACTAGCTGAACTAGCATAACTAGCCGAACTAGCATACTAGCTGAACTAGCCTAACTAGCTGAAATAGCATAACTAGCCGAAGTAGCATAACTAGCTGAAATAGCATAGCTAGCCGAAGTAGCATAACTAGCCAAACTAGCCTAACTAGCATACTAGCTGAACTAGCCTAATCAGCTGAACTAGCCTAACCAGCTGAACTAGCATACTAGCTGAACTAGCATAGCTAGCCTAACTAGCATACTAGCTGAACTAGCCTAATCAGCTGAACTAGCATACAAGCTGAACTAGCATACTAGCTTAACTAGCATAGCTAGCCAAACTAGCATAACTAGCTGAACTAGCCTAACCAGCTGAACTAGCATACTAGCTGAACTAGCATAGCTAGCCAAACTAGCATAACTAGCTGAACTAGCCTAACCAGCTGAACTAGCATACTAGCTGAACTAGCATAGCTAGCCGAACTAGAATAACTAGCATTACTAGCTGAACTAGCCTAATTAGCCATATATAAGTAGCTTACCTAGCTTTTAATGGGTCAACTAGCTCCTTCTAGTTAAATTGGATTTTGTTATGTGAACTGAATTTATTCTGCCGGTAATGCTCAAACATTTTTTATCTCATTTCTGACAAAGGTGAAACCTATTTCGCCACTTCACAATAAACTTTAGCTCCCATCAGACAGCTGCGATGCGTGAAGGGTAATCGCAAATTTTCATCGTTCGTACGGTTCATCTTAAATCGACCGGTCGGTGATTCCTGAGCCTCACAAACCTTGCAGTATTAAAAGCTCGACTATTAAATAAGATAACAGGCCAGTTTCGTCGTAGATTGTATCCGTCCGACTTTAAAATCCCTGCCTTGCCTAGGTTATAACTCACAGCTGTTGTACGGCTAGCTGATAATGAAATATTTTTAGAGAACTAGTGGGATTCGTCGGCCGTACCCGTTATCCTCGGTTCACGTTTCGGATTTCTCGACTTTCTAATTAAAAATCCTCTTTCTTCGGCCGGACGAATAAAAAGCTTTCTTCTGATCCGCTGAAAGGCTCCTAAATGAGACCGATTGTAATTGGAAATCTTTTATCTCGAAAATCGGTCGGCGAACGAAACGAAGGGAGCGATTTCAATTCAGAAACGCGTTCGCTCTGTCACAAAGTGAGTTGAAGAGCTCAACCTCAGCTTCTTTAACTCTTCATCAACTTCAACCTTTTCAATCCCAGCTAATCATCTTCTTCGATTTCAAACTCTTCATCTTATTCAAATTTGTCATCGTTCACTTATTTGTCATCGTCAACCTCGTCAGCTTTGACCTCAACTCACAAGCTTGCTTGCATTCTTCTTCAACTTTGAGCTCTAGAACGTCTACAATTTTAACATCTTATAGTAAAGCTTCGACTAAGGCCCTCTTCAACTTCCTCGTCTTTATTAGTTTCAATCTCATCTTTGACATCAACCTTTTCATCTTCACCCTCTTACAACTTCAAAATCTTCAGCTGCTTCAAATTCAACCTCTTTTTCAATTTCAACCGTCTCCCATTTTCTCGGCCCCTTTATCAACTCCAACGTGAGCTTCAACCTCTTCAACTTCAGATCAATATGTCATCACGTACTTGACTTTTTTAAGCTTTTCGTCTTCACCTTCTTCTATTCAACCTCTTCAATATCATACCTCTATTTTGACCAACTGCTTCGCAAACTTCATCCTCTTTTACTTCGACCTCAACTGCAACCTTCGTTGAGGATATTCCAATTTCGTCCAAACCTAAGCTTTTCAGAGAAATTTTCTTGCATAATACCGCATGGTTCAAAATTTAGCCCATTTCACTAATTGAGACGGTTATAAAGAGTACGATCACCTAGTAAAACGGCTATCGAATTACTTTGGACTCGCCACCTTATTTATTCCGTAAAACGGGCATAACACCCAAACATTACATAGAAATGAAACAAAAATAATAATTTCAAGAATTTCGCTATTATAGTTTGGCCGAAAAACTGCTAAAGGTGTACGGACATAATATTAATACCCCTCCAAAATACCCTTAAAACGAGATTTTCGGAAGAAATCAGTACAAAAATCGAATTGCCAAGGCCTGAAAATGCTAAAAATGACATGGGTTTATGTAAAATTTAACCAACTACAAACACAATAAACAAAAATTGAGTACTCATCCTTAAGCTTCAACACAACGAGTTGGCTCGAATCACACTAATTAACCATGCCACTTTTTAAAAATCAACAGCAACCAAAATAACCGATCCAACCTCATCTTCCTCTTTATCGTTGTTGCGGTAGATATTTTCCCTTTAATATAAAAAAAAACTACAGGCAGCTGATTCTACCAGAACTCTTATTATTCAACTTTAAAGTCAAGGCTGTCTGCCACTGGGCACCCTGTCTGTAACAGGTGATTCTACCCTATGCCTTGAAACGTAAAACATCAAATTTTGAGGGGGGTTAGAAAAAAATTTTTCTTGGGCGATTACAATGGTTTATTATTGAATAGTAAACCAAAAGTTGAAAAAATTAATAGTTGACGTTTGAGTAATACATAACAAAGGACAAATAAACATGGGCTCAAAATCAATTCGTGGCAGAGAAGAAAACAGATTTGGTTGTAGATTGTGTGGCGAAGAAGCCACCTTTCGATCTGCCTTAGATTTCCGTAGGTTATGGATTATCCTGTCGTCATCGTGAAACAGTGAATGAATTATCGTTCTTCCAAATCCGGGCCTCTCATTAGGGCCGTTCATGCTCCGCGGACCTTGCTCTGCATCTGTTCGATGCGGTTACCCACACGGGGAGGCATCTGCTTCTGTCAATGAGGTCATCACAGCTGGGAAAACAAACTCGAATCGCACGTAACGCCTAGTACGTGGGCTGAAACTTGTCCTTGTACCTCCATCCAAACGAGCCGATGATGGCACAAATCGAAGTTTGTACGTTTCTCGGAAAACGTTCGATTTAGAGCCAGCTAAAAATCTTTCCGGATTTCCTTGAATTAATCTCGCCATCGAAATAGAATCTTTAAAAGTGAAATAGCCTCAGAGCAGGAACATTTTGGGAATTTTCATTTCCCAACGGTGTTTAGGAAATGTTTCAAAGCCGACGCTCCTTTTTGATCCCTTGGATATCTCGTGATACATGATTCGTATAGGAAGGTGTCACTGATCGTCATTAATTCATATCAAGCCTGTTCGTGTTACATGTATAGGATAGATCCCGGTCGAAAAAGCTTACGAAGATGAGTTGTCTCTCGACTCCATCCGTCATTTTCACACATGGACTGAAGACTAGAATTCCCCGTGTCCGAGAATCCGAACTAGCTTTGAAGATGAATATTAGCTACAGATGAAATCAAAATGACAAAAATACTTTAAAAAACGCTGCAAATGATTGTACAGTGGTTTATTATTATTTTGCTTCAATATTGATTTAAGAAGACCATCCATTTGTAATTTGAAATATTCCGAACATTTTTGTGAACGTTCCCACCGAAAAACAGACGGTAACTATAGGGGAAAACGCCGTAGCAACTATTGTAATTTTAATAATTTTTATTTTTCTTAATTTCCTAATTAAAAGCTAAACCTATTGCCTAACGATACAGCTGGAGAGAGTGTTTGACGACCATTCCAATGAGTATAGAACGATTTTTATAGCTCCAAGAACTCTCGAGTTATACCCTCATGTCAAATTTCTGAAAATCTCCCAAATTCGGCACAAAAGCTGCGATAACTCGAGAACCAATAAAGCTAACGACCCGCCGATGGTCTCATTCGATTCAGCGTCCAAAAATCTATATAATTTGATACCACGTACACATTTTTCTGAAAAACCTTGGAAAATATGAATTTTCTCCCCCTCAAAACCCCCCAAAAATACCCTTAAAATTGAGCTAGCTAGTTGGTTCTAGAATTGGGCCGTCGTGGGACCGAGATTGATTTTTGGTGAAAATTTCAAATTTTTAGCTGTTACAGTTTGGCCGGAAAACTGCTAACGGCGGACGGACAGAATTTTTTTTATTGGATATTCGGATTCTACATGCCTTGAAACGTAAAACATCAAATTTTGAGGGGGGGTTAGAAATTTTTTTTTCTTGGGCGATTACAATGGTTTATTATTGAATAATAAACCAAAAGCGTTGTTGAATTTTTGCATAAAAAGCCAACTCGTTCGAAACCGATTAGCCGAGATGAACAAGTTGACGCGGCTAATTCCGAACCGATTTTGCCACCGATCGATGTTTGGAAGTGGATGTGACAAAAACCCGACACAAGCGGAAAAAGACCGGGTATTAGGACGGGCGATGTCATAAATTTCCACGTCTAATCGCGCAGGCAAATTAACCAATTAATATGCCACGGTTTTTTACGCCCTTCTCGTTCAAGCACCTGCGCCCTATAAAGCTGCGGTTCATTTTCGAATACTCAATCCATCATGCGACAGTAATTGCAGTCCTGAGCAACTATCAGCTAGTAATTTAACAATAAACGACTACTGAAGAGAGTATCGATATCTGAGTAGGTATTATCGAAAATTAAACAACAATTCAGATATTCTCTTGGGAAAGGCTAGAACCGCACTTCTTCCCCAAACGCTTTCGATTTGGGTATTGATATGTTTTTGACACATTTTATGATCGATATCCCGCTGATATCGCTCATCGATATTTTCCAAAAATGGAAGTACTGCGTGTGATCCGACGAGTTCTTTCCGATTTGAATGTTCGGTTCTTTCGAGAGTGAAAAGCAGAAACTTTCCCCGCAGGAAGAGACAAGAACTGACCCCGGGTTGACCTCTTGCTTACAAGCGTCGGTTGTACGACCTGATGAGATGTTGTCTTACCAACTTAGGCGGGTCGAACCGGCTGACTTTATTTGCCTTCTAACTGTTGTTTACTCCTGCCTCTTCCTCGAGAGCGATTCCTAACAAAGCATTATATAAATTTCGAAGAATTCTCCGCTTTTAGAGCGAATTAATCCGAATTATTCCTTCGAGCGTTTTCAACAGTTGAACGAGCCGTTTTTCGCCGGGATGATCAGTTGGATAATTCGATTCTCCGGTGGAAATTAGAGGGAAACGGTGAATTATTAGAGAACAGAAGGTAATATTCATCCAGACGAATAATTAGCTACAAAAGATTACCAAGTTTTTCGTGTGACGTGGAAAGCCGGCGATTTCCAAGACTCATTCTCCCCCTCCAGTCGATATACCCCAAAAAATCAATACCAGAGGTGGCGCTTCGGAGTATCCCATGCCAAAGTTCGGTTCATCTCGATTGCGGAACGAAATCCACCTCGAGGCTTCGAGATGAATATTATTTCGTAAGATACCACGCCTAAATACCACAAGTTCCATTTTAGCTCTCGGCGAACAGAGGGTGTAAATCAGATGCATGCGGGTAGCAGATGGGCCAGGATGAGGTCAAACGAGGAGTCAATCTTTATCGGAGGAACTTCTTTCAAGTGTTCATTCGGAAGGCGGCGATGAATATGAAAGGACGATGAGGTTGGTGGTCGTGGTGTAAACGTGCTGGAGCCGTCGTGGTTGAGATCAGCCCACATATGGGAGTTATTCCTCGAACCATAAGGGAGTGATTGTACCGACTTCCTGCTTCCCTTTCGTGCTCAGTGCATCTACAGCTCAAAATGAGCCGGCGGGTCGTAAATTCGTCGAATTCCGCTTCGAAAAGTTGCCCAAGGCAGGAAATTTCATTGGAAATGGACAACGTTTATGCTTAAAATATACATACCAGGTATGCTCAATAGCTAAGTGGAATCCAACAGTTACCCTATCGGTAATCTAAGGAAATTTGAAAGGTAAGTGCATTCAAGAATTCAGAGAGATAGGACAGAAGATGACCAACGGTTAACGCTAGCGCTGGATCTCCAGATGACATGAAAATAACCAGTATTTTCAATTCACCCTTAAAATAATAATTTCACCTCCTTACCCAAACATTGTTACCTGGAGTTACTCGTAAGATGTCACATGAGACTCACCTGCAACAAGAACAGATTTAATTTACTAAGTTTCAAAGAAGGCTACTAATTAACAATATGAACACAGTAAGTCACCCATGGACACTAGGGAAATAAGTATGGTTCATAGGCATCCGATGCAGGAATGCTATCACCTAAGCCAATCAGAAGACAAGATGGAGCAACGCAAACGATTGGCGGAAGCCTGTGAAATCTCCTAAGCAGCCGACGCAGCAGAGCTTCCCGTGGACGAATCGGGCATAACAATGATGAGGTGAGACACAGAATGTCGGCCATTACAAGTTCGATTAAAGAGAAGCGAACAGAACTTGACAATTTAAAATTGACTGGCAGAATCACTCACTGGGAGAATGATTTCTGGATTTTTTGCAGATATACATGATGACTTTTGTCAATTTTTGATCACATACGGACACAGAGATATACAGACACTTGTTCAGAGGTATTAAGCACTATGTAAAATTTCTTCTAAATTCCCAACCTTTCCGAATTCGACTTTTTGGACGATCGAAATACTTCCATTACTACGTAAACATGGAAATAAAAACAGCAGCATTTCAGTTCTCATCTCATTGTTTCTCTAATGCAACCAGCAGGTCGCACTAATCTACATAGCTCTCAATCCCATACCAATTGAATCCAAATTAAACCAAGAAATCAATAAATCAAGATCACCAATCAAAACTTGAAAATATTTCTATATTTTTGCTATTCCTCTATAGACAGTATATCGCTGCACCTGAGATGCACCAAGGAAAATGTTCCCTTGAAAGGAGTTCCATCTTTTAACTTGTAGACAGACTGGCAACGGCGGACGTGCATTGGAAAGGTGTGGGCGCCTTTTGTCGTGCGTGCGAGGTGTGAATGCGAGATCAGAAACAACACGATTATAATGGGAAGGTGAGCTCCTCTTGACGGCGAAGCGAACAAAGGGCGAAGGGAACAGAGGCCTCCAGGTGAACAGGAAGGCGGGAAAACAAGGGATGTCTAGAACCGTGCCATCCTTGCCCTCTTGTTGCCAGTATGCTACACACATTTACAGAGATGACGAACAAGAGCCATCCTTATCAACTTCCTTCTGGCCCTTTACAGCCAGGAGAGGACTTGAGTAGCATCGAGTATTATGTGAACGTTAGACAAAGCTGAGAACACCTGAGCAAACTAGGTTGGTATCTCGTTTGAAAAGATCAACTCAAAGGTACGAAGCAAGAACGGAATGGTGACATTCTAGTTGGAAATGTACCTAGATGGATAATGTAGATTCAGCCATTCCGATTGAAGGAATCCGATAGCCGCTGATAATATTGGTAGTATCGTTGTTATTCTCAGATATCGATTCGGTGTGCGAAATGCTAGTCTTTCAGTTTTCAATAGGAACCGTGAGTTTAACTTCAGCAATGGAGGCTTCTAGGAGGGAAAAGAAGACTGCGATCCAATTGGTCAATTTCTGGAAATTCTAAGTTTTTCAGTCATCAATCAGTTCGCACGAGACTCTATTATTCCTCTATTCTGTCAGAATCAAGCTTTACACCGGTCCCAATCGCCAGGAATTATTCTCATATTGAACTAGTCAGCAAGCTAATTTAAAATAGCTGTTAGCAACGTTCCTCTCTCATAATGGCCGCCATTCCGCAACTAACCTCATCATTCAGATTCGCAATTCGTACACAGGGAGCTCTGCTGTGCACATGACAGCTGACGAGACTGATGGCAGCACTGGACAACATTTATGAATTCCCTGCTCTCACACATTGAATTTAAAATCCAGTCGAGAGGCTCTTATTATTTATGAACAATCACAGTACCAACAGTTCAAACTCGTTTTATGATCAAGAGTGGCCAAAAAATAGTCCCCTTCAATTAATTCCGAACCTCATTTTCTACCGTACATGAAAAATTCTTGCCACCAGCATTACCATAATTCTACGCCTCTTGATGAGTGTTGTCTTTGATAAAGCACTTAGAGGATGAATCGTTCTTTGAAAGCGTCTGATTACACATATTTTCTCCGCAGGCAAAAGTGGAGCAATTAGGCGGGGTTTTAATTTGATCAATGGTTAGCAAGATATCCTTCAATCTGGCCGCCCTAGTGGTTCATTTGAATACGTCACGCTAGGGGGGCTGATGATCATTTGAAGATGGCCTCTAATGAACAGCTACGGAGCGATTTTTCGCCCAAACCCTACAGGAACGAATGAAAAATTAATTAGACAAAATAAGTTACGTAAGGCAAAATTATTGGCCCAAATGTCGGCAATCTAGGGGAATAAATATCGATATATTAGTTCATATGGATATCAGCTGCCGGTTATATCATATTTGTCGATTTCAAGGATAATCTAACGTAATCATTGATAGGAAAAATCTATATTCACCCCAAACTTCGCTGATGATATTGATACTATTGTCGTAAATTCTATATCTTTCACTCGAAAGAAAGGTAGAGAACGAAAGATCCGTTACAACATTACTTGAGTTACAGAGGAATCAACATTTCAGCTATAATGAAGATATCGATATCACCTATATTGATATCAAGGGCGCCATAAGTTATTATCATTGTGATACGTTGATCCCCCGTATCAAAGAACCCGATCGAGGGATATTACACAAAGAATTACATTCGAACTAAAAAACGGTCCACGTGTAACAGATTTCACCAACAATCTCGCATTCGTTTTATTTTTTGTGGACTTTAAATCTCTTGCCACCATAAGCCATTATTCGGCTTATCACTCGTTGGAAGCGAAATGGCCTTCGGAATCGGATGGCCCGAAAATGTTTCCGCCAGAGCCAATAACTCGCGATCGGCCTCCATTGATTCAGCTTCTCATCAATCTAGTTCCCGCTTTGATTGATGGACTTCGAACGTCCGGGGGAAAACGTTCATCCAGCTCAGTCATTCTCAATCTCCACGTTCCATTTTCTTCCTAGTAGAATATCCTGCTGACCTCGTTGATATTCGCTTTGGCGATTAAGAAAATCTTTCAACAGTATTTCACGAAGTTGAAACTTCGCTGTCGTTGAGCGTTAAACGTGAAATTCTTCTTTTGATTTAAAAATAGGAGCTGATATAAGTGCCCTAGCGAGTACACTAGCGCTCCTGGTGGAAAACGAGGCGTAAAAATGATGAAATGAGAGACGTCAGCCATTGTTATTCCCTCAAGGAATACTTAACTCGTTCTTTTCTACCAGTTGGTCCTTATCGGTCTAATTACTGTTCTATTCGCCAAATTATTGCTCCAATTACCAAATAACTGATCCGTAGAATTCATCCGTCCATCATGTAATATGAAAAATCATAAAATGATGAGGAGAAAAATAAAAAATAGCATTTTTCTCGTTGTTGCATTTTTTTCAAGCAATTTTAATTTGAAGAATTAATAGACGACTCTTATCAACTAAGGATGGAAAGAATAGATTTAAATATACTAAAAATGACTTTATCCCAACCTCGAAAAATTCGCACACCAGAGAAAATCATTTCATCCATTTCTCCAGTCGTTTTGATCAAATGTTATTCTGTTTACAGAGCAGACGTTGATTGAGTCGAATCGGTATGAGGCTGAGGATGGATCGAGTTCGTTGATCCTTGGTTTGATTAATATTTCATAGAAACACGAGCTGGCGAGCGAGGAAAGGGCATAGGATTAATGGATGGGATGACCTCATGATCTCAGATTCCTCACGAGGAGTCGGTTTGGCGAAGTGTACGTTACAAATCGATTGCTCGAAACTGCGATACAAAGAATGGAAAAAGTATTCAAAACAAAACAAAAATCGAATCGACAGGGGAAATTTGTAAAATTTCTATAAAATAAATAAATATAAAATTTAAAAAAAATTTAGTTATTTGAATGTGACCTGTGTAAAGAGCTAAAAGAACTGGTTCCATTTTTTCTCCGCGAATTGTACTCACAGAATGGGCAAATTAGTTGAATACTACTTCAATACTTCTTCATTTCATTTTACAAACTAGGTCGGTTTTTTGGCAGCTCGACAACTTATTATTCAGCTCGACGACAGCTCAATGAGTCCTGTGCCACATCGCTGAGCAAGTTGAATTTTAACCTCAAAAGATTAATGAACTGCACGTGTCGTTTCAACGTGTTCCTCAGCCTCTGAACCCTTGAAACTCAAATACCATCAGAACAAACCCAGTAGTAAAATATACTCTACACAAAAATAAAAAATTGAAATAGAATGTTTTTTAAATTTCATTTTTACTGCGTTATTTCCATGTGCTATTATAATGAGCCACTAACACTCGCAGTTTGCATACGAATGCAAGTAAATCGCCGTTGTAAATTGGACATGAATAGTTAAATTGGATACAATGAAATTGAGTGCAAATGGGGGAGGCAAGTAGGTCTAAACGGGGCCTTCCTGCTCCGAACTGACCAGACCAATTTCCCAATCAGACTCTTTGCGCGATTGTCTTGTCAGCTAAATTCACCAGCCTGGACGTTACGGCTAGGATGGTCAGGAACCAGATCACCTAGTGTCGACGAAATGAGTCTGTAGGCGACCAATTGGCCAGGGTTGAGGGCGACCGGTTGAACATAGTTTATTATCAATTGCGAAGTATCCAACGTCACCACATAGAGGAACATTGCGAACGAGAGAAAATGACATTTATCTATTATATTCCGAACAATTATCGTCGGTGGTGAAAAATCGATATTTTTGCTATTGATATCCCTAATTTAGATAGATTATACCAATATCATATTGAACAACTATTATATTCCCCAGTAGAAAAAAAATGCAGTTTAACAATGAATGATGGCACAAAGCTGTCGATAGCATAAATCGATATCTATAAATCCACAATCAATAGTATTGGCGAATAACTTTTTTCCACAGACGCATGGATATTGAGAAATGATCAAATTCCTTTCAAACAGGACGTTTGAGGCCAGAGTGTTGAAATGGGAATCAATATTTTGGTTTATTATTCAATAATAAACCATTGTAATCGCCCAAGAAAAAAAATTGTATAACCCCCCTCAAAATTTGATGTTTTACGTTTCAAGGCATGACGTAGAATCCGAATATCCAATAAAAAAAATTCTGTCTGTCCGCCGTACGCCGTCAACACTTTTCCGGCCAAACCATAATAGCTAAATTTTTGAAATTTTCACCAAAAATCAATTTCGGTCCTACGACGGCCCAATTCTTGAACCAACTTGCTAGCTCAATTCTAAGGGTATTTTTGGGGGGTTTTGAGGGGGAGAAAATTCATATTTTCCAAGGTTTTTCAGAAAAAGGTGTAAGTAGTATCAAATTATATAGATTTTTGGACGCTGAATCGAATGAGACCATCGTGGGGTCGATAGCTTCATTGGTTCTCGAGTTATCACAGCTTTTGTGCCGAATTTGGGAGATTTTCAGAAATTTGACATGAGGGTATAACTCAAGAGTTCTTGGAGCTATAAAAATCGTTCTATACTCATTGGAATGGTCGTCAAACACTCTCTCCAGCTGTACGGTAGGGCAAAAAATTTAGTTTTTAATTTGGAAATTAAGAAAAATAAAATAGATTAAAATTACAATAGTTGCTACGGAATTTTCCACGATGGTTACCAATCTGTTTTTCGGTTGAAATGATCACACTTTTCTGAATAATGACTATCTGAAATGGATAGTCTTCTGAAATTTTATTTGAAGCGAAGGAATAATAAACCACTGTACAATCATTTGCAGCGTTTTTCAATTGGTACTCGATTGTATCAGAATATTGTTACCTTTCCGTTCAAAATGATAGTGTTGATGGGCCGATTTATTGATTCCCAAGGCGTTTCGGACTTGAAATACGTAGGAAAATCCGTCGTGAAATACGTTCTATTTCGAAACGCGCGTCTTTCTTAGACTTTCTCCAGATTCGCTCCGTTTTTCGGATTATAAAGTCAAACAGATGAAATGCAGATGCGGAATTCAACGCAGTTGAAACGGACGACTGTCGAGGAAATCCGAAAAGGGGAATGTTGGCGCCGACCGGGGGCGGCTTTCTGTCGCCGAGGGTGGCGGTAGATTAGAAAGGGCTCAGATCCTTACTTCTGCACGTATGATTCGCTCCATCCACGTGGCAGCATATACAGGAAAATACAAGCTGATCGCAAATCCACGCAAACGCGTTCCCAGATGAGAGGAGATTTTTGAAAAATTGACTTTCCTCATATTGCCAGAAAATTTTAATGGAATTCGTCACGTAACGGGCTTTTTCCTTTTTTTTATCCGTTGTTGGGGTTGAGGGGGAGAAAACCACGGCGACTCGTTCTCCTGTTTTTTATTGTTGGCCTGCCAAGCACTTTCGCCCATTCGGGCATCATCAGGGCTTCGTAGCACCATTACAAGGTATCCACAGCCCGGATCCTTTTTTTTATTGAAATTTTTTCATTCTAATTCATGTTTTTTCGAACGTGATTACTTGAACGAACATGCCGGCTGCTTTCGATTACTATAATTTCCTATACACCGGCAAATAAAAAGCCTCGTCGGTAGAAAAATAATTATTATCCTCATTAATTCTCGGATTCGTTTCTCCCCTATGTAAATTACACATATTAGGGCATCGACGTTATTTCGATAATAAACGCGCTATATTTGACGTTAATATCGGTTGATGTCATTTGTCGGCGCCGTCTAGCCAAGTAGGCATTTCGTTATGCAGCCATTGTTTTCACGAGTTCATCTTTCATTCATTTGAACCGCGCATTCGATTGAGATTGTTTTCTGTTCCATTGTCATCATCGCCTTTTAAGGGCCTTTCCTGATGAATTCCTCGCCACCAATCGGTCACGCAGGTTTGAAATGTTGAAGAACTTAGGCCTGTATTATTCTGTCGTCGGCCGATGTTCGTGGAATATCAATGAGATCTAGTCGAACGAATGATAATCTTCTCAACATGTCCAATGTTTATTTTTCGCTGACGAGGTTCCGTAAATTGATACTTTCCTCGTGAGAACCGATTTTAATCGATGGACCAAGGTTAAAATTTGCAGTTTGAATTGAATACTGACTGCTACAGAAGCGAAGGGTCGGATCAAACAAAAACCAAAAAAAGATACCAGTTCGGTAATGATCAAGCGCTTTGATTAAATATGGCTTCACGATACCGTCCACTTTAAAATTTATTTTCAATGACTGGAAAAAAATTTAATGGACGATTTCCAAACGTCGAAAGTTTCACTCAAGAGCTTTGAAGTTCATGGGAAGAGAATCCTGGCGGTGGAGCGTTTGATTTCAGACGCAAATCTTATGCTGGAAGCTGAACGAATCTCCACAATCCTTCCCACAGTTTAGAAAAATGGTGAATGATCATTTCCGATGAGAGCTATGGATTCAGAGGTGAGAAATGGCTGAGCAGATGTACGAAGCTAAAATTCTGCTCGATATTCTGTCTTCAACTAGATTCAACCAGCCCTAACCAATTCCATTTTCAGGCTTTCCCCTTTCAACAAAACAATTAACGCGGCAGAAGAAGCAAAATACAAAACCATCGTGTCATTTATTCCAACTCAGTCTCTCGCGAATTCCGATTTCTCACTCGAATCTCGATCCTCTCTGGAGACGGACAGAAAAGCGCTTCTGAATATTGTATCCCTTTAATCTCGCCCTCGCTCAATTTTTAGTTGGACGACTCCCTCGGTGATTTTTATATTCCATCTGGAAACCCTTGGATTTTTACTGCCTTAACTGCTCCTCACCTTTTATTCTCCGAAGGCCGGCGGAATTGGAATTACGCGCGAGATTGGATAGGACGACGCGCGTGACTTCGCTTCATTGGCTTTATAGCTTTAGCGGCACTGGTTCTGTCGACTTCGATAAAACTCACCCGAGTCACCTTTAGTGAGTCTCAAGATTGGATGTATCGAGTTGCTCGATTATTGATGCAAAGTTTGCAATACTTTTCCGCTTGTCGCATTGAAAATTGCGGCATAAAATTAGTAAGAAAAAACTTAGCTAAAAAAAAATATATAAACTAGCTAAATAATTGGCAAACGCTGATAAAAAATGATAAGTTTCACTTCATGGATGGTATGAACAATGTGATTCGCCACCCGGAAAGGCAGAATGCAAAAAAACAACAAAAAAACTAAAAAAAAAACTTTTAAAAAAACCCCAAGAAAAAAACCCACAAATTTCCGCGTGTTTCAGTTTTTCGCCAATAAGAGCGCATCGCACCGAAAAATCAACTAGGTGCTATATTGTCGAGGATTAAATTCTCCATCCATAACTTTGAAATTCGGTCGCGAAATGAAAACCAACTCGGCGGTTGAAAATCGACATTTTTCTCCTGAAACCTGAAAATTATCTACTTTCAGTAGTCAGGAGGCTTTTTCAAAAAAATTACTGAAAAGCGTTCAATTCTGAATCCATCAACCGACCCGCTCAACACGTGGAACAAGCTTAAGCTCATAACCTGCTTTAAAATTGCTCCTCGCCAAAAAGAACAAGGGCTCGCCTATTGGAAATTCAGCCATCTGAAGGCATCTTGCCAGAAAACACTAGGTCATCGAGTCTTACGGCAACGAAGGATTTATCGGTTTCCTGATACGCCAAAATAGAACTTCAGCTTTGTCGGTTACTGGGCAAACTTGGAGCCGTGCAGATCCTATTTATAACAGTTGCGGCCGGCCAAAGAAAATGCAGTTATTGGCTCGGGATCGTTCGGCTTGTCAATCAGGGCACGTCGAAGTTGATGTATGACTCAGAGAACCGTAATCCGAAAGCCATCTGTCTCCCTCAGCAACTGACAAATTACGCCATCCTTGGCTATCCGCGAGGGGTCTTTTGACTTTCGGTTATGAAATATGTTTACAGAGAAAGGCAACGGAGTAGGTCAAAAAAAGCTTCTTTGTAGTTCTTTCCCCTAATCAGGCGCTTTTATTGGAGAATGATGGAGCGGGGAGTTCTGTGTGGATTTGGTTTTCACCGATAAATTCGAGATTGTTTAAACCTGAAGAAAATTCAGTTCAAACGGTTCGACGAAATAGCCACATAATTAATAATCCGATGAGCTTCATCAATTGCGCAAACTCCCGTTAAGGCAAGTTGAAATCTCCAAAATTCACGTCATCTGAAATTTTTGGGTTAAGTAGCTGATGGTAGAGCTTTTTTTCGGAGAAACTGATGGTAAAATTTGCTGCAAGGCTGACGGTGAAGCTAAGTTTGGCCAACTTTGGTAATGTTGAACTCCACTGAAATAGCTGGTCAGGAGAGTTGAGTAGCAAAAGCTCATAGCCAAGCTTCGTTTGCTGGGAAGTTGAAGGTAAAGCGCGATCAACCTCGAGTCTGGACTTTGTTGCACAGTAAGTTAGATGAAGCTCGTGGTAAAACTTGGATTGATGAAGCTAGTGGTAAGTTCGGTGAGAAGATGCTGGTAAAGCAATGATTGGAGAGGCTGATCTCCAGTTGGGAATTTTTGACCAGGGAACGTTGGTGAACAGATGTTGGTGGAGCTTGTTTCGGTGATGCTTGCAGACATTTGATAAAGCTACGGTGAAGCTAAGATGGTGAATCATGTAAAATTGATCTCCACTGTGCAAGGTGGGATTAAATTGCTGGCCAGGAGTTTTCGGAAACAAATGCTGATGGCCCAGCTTAGTTCTCTGGGAAGCTGATGGCAAGGGTGGTTAAGTTTAGTGCAGCTGAAGATTAACAATGGATCGGTGAAGCTGATGGTGAGACTTGGCTTGGTTAGATTCTGGCTGGTAGGGCGAAGTTTGGGGAAGCTGCTAATAAAGCAATGTTTGGTGAAGCTAAACTCCTGTCAGAAATGTTTGGTGAACCAGCTTTTTATCTCGAATCATTACGTTGACAAAGCTCTATCACCTTTTCCTCACGGCGATAAATAAGACCGTCAAAAACCTTTCTCCACCAATAATCATACTCATAGAAACATTAGTCAGGGCAATTACAAACTAGACAATTTATATTTAAACTGCTGGGTTTCTCTCGAGAGAAAACAACTTGAAACATGAATGTAAATCAGGCAATAAACAAATTGTACCATTCTATAGCTGCGACAGAGCTTTCACCGGCCAACTTTACATAATTATAAACCGAGGATTGACATAGTACGGATAGGTTGTTAGAAGACTTTATGATCGAAGACTTATTAAAAGGTTAATAGACAGGCGATTTACTGCTTAATTAAGAAGTTGGAAACTCAATTAAGGTCTCGAGTGGGAGAGCTTCGAAATCACGCCCTTCGGCGGCCACTCACGATCATGGGAAGGTTAAAATTCTCCTTAAAAAGGACGACCTGTTACGTGGATTTATGAAGGAATATTCGACCTAAATGAAATTAAAACTTGGCGTCAATCGTTCAGTAAATATTTGATACCTCCATCATAACAACATAACCGAGCAAATTGGCACAGATCGCTTTGACAAGCTTACAAAGGCGAACGGTTGAAAATTGAAATGAATTCGTCAGTTGAGACGTGTTCGAGCTTTTAGTAATCTGCGGATTTTTCACGCCCAGGCGGACAATCCGTTAAAACTGGCTAGGCTATAGAGCTTCCTATTTGCAAGTGTAAGGATTGCACGATGAATAATTCATAGATGGGAGGGGAGCTCGTGTTTTTTTCCGGTTAAAGCTTTCAACCGACGGAAAAAATTGTCAGAAGTTCCGTTGCCATCACAAAGCAATCTCTGACACCGCACACAAGCGAATCTTCGCTCAATTTAATCCAGACAAGGTATGAGACACTACACAAGCGCGTTCGCTGTTTGGGGCCTCTTCGAAGTGCCATTCCGAGATAGGAAGATTTTTCTTCTCCTCGGATATCCGCCATGGCCATTTTGAGTTGTGGGCGGGCGATGGAAACTCGAATTCTGGAACTGGAGGCCCTGGTGAGACTGTAGTCTGCTTTGTCAGGTTACTTTTGTTCTCTCCAGAGCCATTGATTGCCTCGAATTTTGAAAATGGAGCTTCTCTTATGAGTACTACCGATATTCTTGATCTCCTTCAGCTGATCAGTGTGATGATGGCGAACACAACAGTGGAAGGCCAAGAGCTGCGTGAGCATTGGACCAAGTTTGAGGTTCCACCTTCCCCAATATTTCCACAACGATTCGAAACATGACACCGAATACAGCGGTCAGGTGTCATCCATCTCAAGGCATTCAAGAGCCATTCCAGCATGTCTGGATTCCTCGAACACTGATTAGCGACCAGGAAACACGCACTTTGCGGTTCAAAATCTGAGACAAGCTCTTTCTGGAAGACAACTATTACCATTCGAGCATGTCATTTCTTGGTTGATCCGCTCTGGAGGGGTTACGAGCATGGGAGTCTTCTGAATCCTTGAGAACACCAATTTACCAAGAAGCAAGAGCTCCAGCTGAAGGCTTAGTGACTTTTGGGCTTCTGGAAAAATATGAGGGCTACGTCGAGCTCGAGTTTCTAGCAAAGGAAAGCAACGCCATTTGTGCATTAATTTTTTCTTCAAGAATATGATGGCTACAGTTTAGAGCATTTGCAGCAAGGAAAGTCCTTGGACCCATCACGACCAGTGAGCAAATGAGAAACATGGATCTTAGGCATCGTTGATTTTTGAGCTCCTAGACAAATTTAAAGCGTTGAAACCTGCTCTTTCCAGCTACATCTCACAGAGTAAATCATAATTCAAGCAATAGAGCTTCAATAACGTCTCTATGGCCTTACTTCAAAGCGGCCAAGCATCTTACAGTAGCCAACTTCTTCATCCGAAGATCTACCAAGATCAGATAATTGATTGGTTAACAAGCTCAACCATCTTCAGCTGACATTTCAACTGAAAAGCATCGAAAGCTTCACGCCGATAATCTCTCTTGATTCACTGCGTCTTACCCGTTAAAGGCTCGTTCAGAAATGAAAAGGAAGTGCCAGGCAATAGCAAACAAAAGACCCCCGTAGCAATTAATCATCTGAATTTCCCCCAACTCAGCGGAAAGGGATCATCTCAAGACTACGCCCAAGTGAACTATCTTTTGTAACAAACACTTCACAACTTGCGACTCATCTCTTTTCGAAAAGACTTATCTCGGGAGAGACTTCAAGGACAGAAACGACGTTTCCTAGCGTTCAATACCTTTTACGATGATAAGCAGTTTTTCATATAGATTTACTGCCATAACCGATAAAAATGGCAGCTGCGAATGTTCGTTTTGAGGAAAAAAATCGTCGTTCGATGGATTTACAATCGAGTAAAATGAGTCACGATATTTTTTATTGGGAAGTATGAGGTTGAGAAAATTTTGAACAGAAACCTGAAGAAAAAACCCAAATTAACGAAACGAAGTAGGACGAACTTAAAAAAGTCAGAGTGGAGTATTGCCTCAAGTTTGACAAGAAAAAACTCGTTTTCCCGTTGTTCGTCTTATAATACAATTAATGGCCCACTAATTATCGGTAATTCGATTTAGAATAGTTATAGCAGCAAAAAATGGGGAAACATTCTCGGGAGGTTTAGGGAGGAGAAAAAACGCCGTAAAAAACTGAGATATTTCCTCCGTAGCTTGGGCGATTCGAGGTCCCTGGCCTTCTAAAGGGTAGAAGACAAGGGTGAGATTAGTGTAGTAAATAAAGGGTTCCTTCAGAAAAACGAAAGAGGACGTCGGATGATGCCGAACTGGAGACGCCGCCCGTCGGCAAGGGAACATAGCAAGGGGCACCGAGTTAGACACTAATGACCGATCTTTTATTGATTCAACGTCCTCCAGAGAGACTAAGCGCGTGCAAGAAGTTCTCGACAAAAAATTCCCCAAACGAATCGCATCCACTGAACGATAGTGAGCATCTTCGACGACCAAGAGCCAATTTTCTGAATAAATATCACGACAAACGTTGAATAAAGCACCCATGCTCGCATGTCTCAGGCGTATAAAAGGATAGAAGAGGCCATTAAACCACTCAAATATCCAGACTGTTATATTATGACGCTTGCGAAGCTCTCGCTGGGCATGGGCCTACAAAAAAAAAATTAAATTCAATGCTGTTCATACGTCACACATTTTTGGGATTTGCGGTTAACACAGTGACGTCACAAAGCAAGCGATGGTTCATTGATGAAAGACAGGAAGTGGTCCATTGGCCAAAGCAAGAAAATAGTCTTCAGCCAGAGCCAAGAAATAACTCATAAACATGAGCCAAAATATGATACATCGGTTTCAACATACAGGACTTTTTGGGGGATTTTCGGCCATTGGAAAAATACATCGCCCTGCACAGGAGTCAATATTTATAATTATGGGAGTAAAGTCAGAAAACATTGACATCTGAGATCATTGCTCTCAAGTTGAAAACGACAGTACCAGACGAGACAAAACCTTGTCACTGCTGAGTGAGACTTGACTCAACACTCGTTGGCTTCATAATTGCTCACAATTGCGCGTAATTAGTCCAACTATTCGACCCAGGATGTAATCAAGACGAGGAGACGCGATAGAGAAAAATAGCTGTCCTTTCCGTCGCCCTTAGCACAGACTCCATCATTCAGATTCATCAACTTGCCGAATTTCGTGATTATTATTGACGAGATCTCGTCAAGCAAATTAGTCCCAGTTCAGTGCCAGTTACGTCGGCGACTACGTTTGAAAATTCTGACCGATTCTAAAAAGGATCAATATCGAAATAGAGGAGGAAATTCACGGTTGGGAGAAAATCCAAGCTTTGGCAGGAAATTTAAAACATCGGTGGAAAACTGAATTTCTATCAGACTCAATTTGAAGAGTAGGACAGTTCCTCTTGATATAACTCATACACGAATAATCTAATTTCAGTTTTTGCTACATCAAAGGTAATTTTTCTAACCTACCTCGGCAATTTATTCCCGTCAAGACTCTCCTGGGATGACGCAATGGTATAATCATATGCGCTTTCAAGACTTGAGGTCACCCATGCCTCCCCCATTACTCAGATTCTCGAAGCAAGGAACTCCAGTCTTCAGTTGTGGCCTCATATGACATCATGACCCAAAGAGCCGGTTACCGAGTCGGTATTTCCATAAATACAGTTTTAACGTCAAAACAATGGAAGCGAAGAAATTTCCAAATATATTCCACACAAACGCCACGTCAATGCCTGAGGGAACGGATAGAAAAATTGCCTCACGTTGGAATTTCTTTTACGGTACCGAAGGCCGCTCCTCTAGCGATTATTGCTGGCGATGAGATCAGGGCACAGAAAAAGCTTTATGGAACTATTCAAAATATCCAAGAAGCTCACTCGAATTCACCAATTATCACAGGGCGATAATAAAAATCGCCATATTTTTTTCAACCTTAGCAGTGACGTCATGTGATAGGCTCATATTTTAGCAGGTTTACCAGTGTACCATATTTCACAAATACTGGGTTTTCCAGGAGCTATCAACCCAATTAAGCCAAGCCATTTCGTTGCTAAAAAAAATTATTTTCACAGCTAGTACAAAAACGCTGCAAATGATTGTACACTATTCCTTCGCTTCAATAATAATTTAAGAAGACTATCCATTTCTGATAGTAATTATTCCGACCATGAGGGAACGTTTAACCAAAAAACAGATTGGTAACTATCGGGGAAAATTCCGTGGCAACTATTGTAATTTAAATCATTTTTATTTTTCTTAATTTCCTAATTAAAAGCTACATTTTTTGCCTAACGATACAGCTGGAGAGAGTGTTTGACGACCATTCCAATGAGTATAGAACGATTTTTATAGCTCCAAGAACTCTCGAGTTATACGCAATGGTCTCATGCGATTCAGCGTCCAAAAATCTATTGAAATTGATACCAAATACATGTTTTTCTGAAAAACCCTGGAAAATATTAATTTTCTCTCCCTCAAAACCCCCAAAAAATACCCTTAAAATTGAGCTAGCAATGTGGTTCAAGAATTGGGCCGTCGTAGGACCGAGATTGATTTTTGATAAAAATTTTAAGAATGTAGCTATTATAGTTTTGCCGCAAAAGTGTTGACGGCGTACAGAATTTTTTAAATTGGATATTCTGATTCTCCAGCCCGGAAACGTAAAACATCAAATTTTGAGGGGCGTAAGAAATTTTTTTTCTTGGATTTATTATTGAATAAAACCAAAAAGTTGATGGTAAGAGCTCGAAAATATTTAGACGAGCGGTTGCGTAAAATAGAATTTACGACTTTCTTTTACAAGGTAACACATCGTTTTTCCGTGAGCAAAAGTTCCCAAATGATTTCATTTCTTGACTCAGCGCGCATTTTGCATGAAACCCACGGACTCGGAAATATCGTAAGAAAAAGGACGAGTTGCGTTGCGGGTGATTCACAACAAACCCTCAAGGTGAAACTTGCATGAGATAAGACCTGCGACTTCTTACTGCTCAACTTCCTCGTTACTTTGTTCAATTATGCAAAAGTATCGTGAGCTGCAGCAATCGGCACGTCTCGACTAGGAGCGGTTTTACAGAAAAGGATAAACTCGTCGAACTTGACGTGAAAAAATGTACAGAACTCACTACACCGTTAGGAAAGACCGATGGTATTCATAAGTGAATGTATTTAAAAAAAATTCTAGTCTTATATCGCCGAGACAAGTTCGGAATGTACGAGCGCCATGATCTTTAATTCAAAACGGCCTCTAGATTAGCACAAATCGAACATTAATAATAACATTAATTCGCACATTAATTCTTGTTCGTTCCCGGCACAAGTGTTTACTTATTGGGAACTGAAGCATTTTGTATATTACGATATAATATTTTGTTAAAATTGTTTTTTCCTCAATAAATGCATTAAAAAAAAAAAAAAAAAAAAAAAAAAAAAAAATCAAGTTAGCTCTGATTGAATTTCAAGTGCGACATTTTTCCAAAGATGATTTCTATCCTAGTTCAATGGGGTAAGATTTTCTGGCTAGTCCTTCGTTGAAGTGAATTCCCTTCAAAAATACCGAGAAACACAAAAAACGCCCGAGGTCATTGGCCGTCAATATACTTCAATATTAAGTCAACTTTGACATGTTAGGAAAATAAACGAGAATCTAGTAAATCAAATAGATACATGAGCTAATAAAACCTTTCAACTCATTATCTTTCAAATGGACGTTTATAACTATTGCTATCGACCAAGTCGTAGATTCGACGTCTTTGTGGGATTCTTCAACATCCACAACCCGACGAGTGACGTTCCATTAGCATACAACACCCTTGTTTAACAGGGAACATCCTTAATACACTTGTTGCTCCTAAGATCAAGACAGGAACGATGTTATCGGTGTGTAAGGAGCAACGCCATCGGCGGTGTTAACGTCTTACCTTATCTGAAGCAAACAGAAGGTTTTCGAAAGGAAGCGGAATTTCGAAATAGCCTCTCACCTGGAAAGAGATAAAACGCAATTATTATTTAATGGGTTCACTCGAGAAAACTTCTTTCACGACGATGATACGATAAAAAAAGCAGCCTGTATGAAAAACCTAAGCAAGTTGAGCTACTCAGATTGAGGCCAATCACTGTTTGACGCCCAACAACTAACAGGATTTTAATGGTTTTTACATTTTGATCTCTTCAAAATTCACCTTCAACCAAACAACTCTCAACTATAACATTCAACCTTCACCTACAACCTCTATCTTCAACCATCACCTTCATATTTCTAAATCTGTACAGCATAAAATAATAAAAATAATAAATAAAATAATATAAATAAAAATAAAACCACTAAAAATATAAAATAAAAAATAATAATAATATAATTTCCGCAATTTTCAATTTTCAAAATAGTCGATTTTCGATTTAAGCCTCGGATTTTTCTTGGGGGAGGTTTATGTGCAAATTTCACCTGTTTCGGAAACACGTTTTTCCGCAGTTATTCGCGATTTTCTCGAAAAATTCACATTGGAGCTGTAAATTTTACTACAGGTATTTGTAGATTATTAAATTCTTTAAACGAAAAAGTACAAGAATTCGTTCGTCGGTTGAGTTTAGTCGGAGCTAGAGAAGCTCGAAGTGAAAGTCGAAAAACCGTGGGTATCCGATTGATTGAGAAACTGGGGCATGGTAATCAAATTTTGATCATAGAGGCGTTAAATAGAGACAAACTCATCGGGTGAAAAAATCGTCTTTTTTTTATTAGGCCTTTGTTCAAATTTTATTGCGCTTTGAAATTTTATGACACTGATTTTCGCGTTTTTTCGCATGTTTTTCGCAAATAACTTTTGAACCGGTTACTTTTACATAGGTATATTGCTCAGAGGCGAGAAAGAGCTATCAAAATCCTACAATTTGGTGTATTTAATTATATTTTTATGTTATGTCCCCGCGGAGCTATTCGCGATCAAAGAAAAGCCAAAACACGTTTTTTGACATAAAGTGGAATATATCTCGAGAGCTATCATATACGCTAGCCATTTTCGTATTTTTAATGGATTCTACATTAAATTTCCTACATTTTCTTCCACAGCACCTAATCTGTCCCGGTTCGGGAACGTGATGAAAAAAAATCCCAAAGTTGAAACTTAAAAAGTATGAAAAATGAAAAAAATTCGAAAAATATTATTAGTCGTTCGAACTTAATTTTTTTCACTTTGAATTCGAATTCTACGTCTAATTTTCTGTAAGAATCATTAGTTAATCAAATTTGAACAGTACTGTAAGTATTTGCAACGGATTTTCAAAGTTGAAAAACATGAACCGTGTAGTACTAAAACTGGGAAAAACCAATGTTGGTCGTCAATATTCCGCCGTTTTGACGTCATATTCGGATTCAGCGTTCAATTTCCTATAAGAATGGCTTTCAAAATCGCTTTAAAATGAAAATTTAATTTTTCACTATTACCGATGCCAGCGGAGCTCGGAATTTCGGCCGGCGAGAAACTCGATTTACGGAAAATAATTTCTCTGGCTCTGTTTAAATTTTTTTCTCCAAATTTTTTGCTATGTACGTGTGTAAGGCGTTCAAATGAAGACTCCTGCATAATAAAACAATTGATTCGCATTTATTTTGACCCCGAAAATCACGGTTAAAGTCCAATTTTTGAGCTTTCAAAAACCGATTTTTTTGGACCACTTGCAGATTTTTCCGAGAAATAAAAAAAATCACAAAAATACATCATGGTAAGACACAACTTTCCTAAAAATTTCAGATTTTTATCTGTATTGAGAGAGGAGTAAAAATTCGTTTAATGGTCGGTTGAAAAAAATCGCAGGGGTACCCCTTGGATTTATTGCGAAAATTTTTTTGAAATAGATTTCGCTCAAATTCAGCATAATGATAGTTGATGATGTGTATATCAATAATATATGGTTCATTCTTTGTTTCTTTCGCACTAAATAGATGAAAAGAACGTTTAAAGTTGAAAAATGTCATTTTTTCGTGTATAGTCTACTGATATTGTTGAATAACGCAAAAACGGTTGAAAAATTGATAGGTACATTACATTGGGAAAATGTGGACAATTAAATTACCCATCTTTTGGTGTATTCAAACATCTGAATTGACGACTTTTTGTCTGAGTTATCCACTGTGCAAGTTACAAATCTTCGAAAAGTTACAGTTGTTATGTCTAATTTTGCTCCTACTTTGCTCCAGTTGAAATACCCAATACTTTATGATCCAAAGTACATGACAACACCTCCACCTACATACCAAATCATAGCAACTACTACTAAGTACTACCCACTATAGTAACAACTATAGATTCCCACTCTCCATACACAAATAATTAACTACTATACCCATACCTATTCATTTAACCAGGAAGTAGGTACCACAGAATTCGCAAGGCAGCCAGAAGATTTATCACACGGATTCCCTCACGCAGAATTCCCTTTAATAGTTTACCATTTTTGCTGTGTAGATATGAATAGAAGCAAATGAATAAATAATCATTAAATAAGCAGAGTTGTGTAAAAAAGTGAATTTCTCGTAAAATGATTTCAGGTGTTTTTGGCAGTAGTTCCAGTGAAATCGACTTAAATTGAAAATTGAACCCCACCACGAGATTCAGCGTTGAAAAACAGTGCAAAATCATGTGCCACACTTGGGGTCTACCATCATCTCAATTTTGGCGCAACCCTGTGGTTGAGCAACTTTGCGCGCTCACTAGGCGGGTTGCGCGCAAGCAAAAAAATCGATTGAGGAGTCTAAAATTCATGAAATTTTGCGTAGAATCCGAATCTGCAATAGAAAATGGGGGTTCTCATTTGAAATAACGAAGTTGGTGTCGGTTGCGCATGGTTGCGCAATTGCGCAATGCGCAACGTGATGATATTCGAAATCCTCTCCAAAAAACAAGTTGATTTAAAAAAAAAATCAAATTTTAATCTTGGAAAATAACGAAGATACGGAGGTTGAACCATTAACTCGTGAACACCCGGTATAGTACTATAATAATATATAGTAGTGAAAAGGACACTACCTCCGATCAATAATATGTAAGGCCCGAGAGGAGGGACGCAGCCCCTCCGACGGGCCGACCGCGCGCGATAGCTGAGGGGGGCGAAGCCCCCCTCTGAGGGGGTTGGGCGGCGGCAGCCGCCAGGGGCGCTCAGCCCCTAGTTTTCAATATAATTCCATAATAGCAAAGATGAATCATTATGACACTCATTATTATAAATGTGAAGAGAACAGGTGGTACACGGCCTCGTTCTCCTTGTCCACATAAGGTCGCCCAATTAGAGGCAAAATGAGACGATCGTTTCGCAAGAAATTCGCCCGGATTCCACGCATTATTTATAAAACGCTTGGAAGCAGATACAAACCGAAGTCAAACTGTGTTATTTCGAGGTCGAAAAACTAAAATTGTCGAACAGTTCAATTTCTGAATTCGATTGAAAATTTTTCAATATTTTTTTCTTTCTTTCTATTATATAGGTATTTCAACAAATAGAAAACCATTTTCGTTCTATTGATTTTTTTCTCACTCTGCTTCTTATTACCCTTAATAGTAACAGGTGCGATCAACAGTCACAAAGGCACGGGTCTCAAACGATCCGAGGATAAATCATCTCTCCAGAGCCAATTACGTTTCTTCCTTCAATTGGTTTCCTGGCAGCGATTCAATCGCCAAACGAGCAAGGATGTAAATTATTCATAGGAATAATTCGATGTGAATAAACGGGCAGAAATTAATGAAGGGCGAATTTGCCAGCTAAGAGCTATAACTTGGGTTGAAAATTGTCAATTTAAAATCAGACCATATCGATAAAAAATCGTTCGAGTTAGCTTAAAATCCGTAATTGCTAAGCAGAATGAGAACTGCTTTCATTTTGACTCAAATCAATGCCGTAACTGTTTTCGACTACCAATTTTGCAATTCTTCAAACAAATGACTCGAAACACTGAGACAGCATCCTGTCAATCCCGACCGGTTTCTTTCCTTCAAAAAGCGGTTCCTTTTGATACAGCCAAAAAAATCTCCTTCCCAATTGTTTTCTTCGGGGGCCAAAGGGGAGGCATAAAAACCGAGATGACGTCTCGGCGAAGTCTGACTCGAGGCTCAGTATTCACAACGCAGACTCCATTCTATGTAAATGTCTGGCCGATATTTTTTCCACTCGAAAAATAAAAGAGGGAAAGATATCTTGTCGGACGTGACTTGACTTAGAAGGCGATTCGGTAACGTATCAAACTACGTCACCACTGGCGAATGCGACGAGGTGAGGGATTTCGAGGGTGCAAGACAGTATAATGACTGTAGAGTTTGAAAATAATTATGTTCATACAATAAAAAGGGTTTCAATATATATAGCCCATCATCGGTTACCAAGTGAGGATAATTTTCAGAAACCGCCTCGAGACCGAGATTGAGTTGACATAGAAAGATAAGGCTGTGAAGATGGGCGATGAGCAGGTACATCGTTATCAGGCCGGAAATTACCGGTCTCTTTTTGATAGCAAGGGCTCGTATGAATCGGAGGAAAACGCTGGTTTGAAAAATGTTCCACCAGACATGGAAAGTACTGTACAGAGTTCAAACGAGGTGTTGTCAGGCCGAAAGACACGGACTATGAGGTTAAAGGCCAGAGGCCTTGAGGCCGGTCACCTTAAGGCCAGAAATCTTGAGGCCGAAAACCTCGAGTCTGGCGATCTTGAGGTCGGAAACCTGATGGATATATGATCCTTGAGCCCCGAGACCTTAAGGCTGTATGCATTCAGGACAGAGACTTAAGGCCTGGCCATCCACAAGATGAAAACAGGCGGATCGCAGGCTCTAGGGTGTTCTTGGGTTTAGAATGAATTCCAGCACAGTCCTACTTTAAGAAGCTAGCCGATAAAGCGACCCTTATCCGGTTCTTATTTCATGCAAGACTTTCGCCACATCGGGCATCACCGGCAGTTCATGTTTCTTTCATCGATGAAACGGGCTTAATCATTTTAACGAGCCACTCTATTTGAATCAAGGCTGCATCTTCAAGGCTTTAGAAAGATGTGACTAAAACGAATCTCTAGCGCATTTCAGAATTTACTATAGCACGATAGATTGGGCCATTTTCAGTTAGCATCCAAGTTGCTCGTGCTAGGTAAAGCCTTATTCAGCATCTCCTAACTCCTGTCTCCCTAAGAAGTTAATCTCTCGACACAGTCTCTATCGAAAAGCACTTCCTCGAATCCCTACGGTCGAACGGTGACTCGTCATCAATCAAATGGATATCGGCCGATGACGTGGAAAATTACACGAGGGGCGAGAGAAAGACGTTGACGTTATAAATGGAAAATACACTCGTGAAGGTCACGATGGAAGGAATTATTTTGACAGAGGCCTGCCCGAACGCATCAGCCCCCATAGTCATTCAAATAAGTGATATATGCACATAGAAGGAATATTAGAGAAAATTGTCATTGAATGAGATTTAATTATTTCAAGAAAAAGTTATTTTAGCCAAATGTTCTATGCGTACGAAGACTAAACAATTGTAAAGCGTACCAAAGTTGCTCGTAGCATCAAGCGTAAAAACAAAATGTCAAAGATCCGGACCGAAGGACCAAAATTTTCGAGTATTGGCGAGTAATTTAATGCGTAAAAACAAAATGTCAAAGATCCGGACCGAAGGACCAAAATTTTAGAGTATTGGCGAGTAATTTAATAAAATGATGATAAATCTAGTGCTACATTTGGTTGACAACATTTGAATGGGAAAAATCTATTTTCAAGAACCGGCATTGAATTATGCGATACGTGAAAATCCGAAGAGATTTTGATCCTTGAAATCGAGCCAAGCTGTCTGCCTGATTTCTTTATTAATTATCCGAGCCGTTCTCCTTCGGTCATGGAACATATTCATGAGCATCGATTAGCTTAAGAGTTACGAGAGATAAAAGAGGTCGATTGATAGTCGATGATGAAACACGTGGGATTCGAAACCGGAGAGGGGGTTTCATCAAAATTCCAGCTTTCGACCTTATAAATAACTTTGCGACAGACTGTGATGCAAGCTGAGCGTAACACCTTGTCGAGGACTGACAGACTGCCTAAACACCATTTGTATGAGAGAAAAAGTGATGGAAAAAAAACAAGTTTTTTTTGTGTGTCGGATTTGAGTTTGTTTTGGGACATTAGCTAAGGAAGACGTTCACCGAGGCATGATAGCATGGCAATACGGGAAACAATTCATATCCGAGGATGTCTCTTGTTTGAACTGAATATATCAGTTTCATCGTGACGAAGTTCAAGTGTCTAAGAGACAGATGGAGCACTAGACGAGTCCCTAGGGACAGTTCAGGCAGATGTCGCCTCCAGACAGAGCAATTACATTCGAGCCCACATGTAAAAGCTTACCTTGTCATATCAGTGCGGTTTCCGCTAGCAATAAACCGAAGCTCTGTGAGATTCCATCGGCAGCGTGAGTCACAGAGAAAGTTCAAATCCGATTCCAAACGGGGAGAGATCGATTTTCAAAATGATAGCGACGTTTTCGTAATAAATTTAAAAAAAAAAAAGAAAAAAAAAACCACGGGAAGATTCGGGAAGCTTCCACGGGAAGATATTTATTTTAGTAAAAAGCGTGAAATTTCGCGTCGAATGATCTACTCAAAAGGTAAAATTGTCTATGTCTCGAGTCAGTACATTGGGGGACATGAAATTAGACGGGTGCGCCTTTACGCCGCGTGGCCAGTTCTTTGCTAAGCTGGCAACATCGCATTTTTTTTATAGACGAGCCTAATTTCATGTCTGCTACTGTACTGCAACTGTTCTGAGTTGGATAAGCACCAAAGACCAATAATCCACAAACAGTTGATTTCAAAATTATTCATTAGGAAGCGGTTACTTATCAATAGCATTTGAAAGAGCCAGAAAAACCTATAAAAATACGAAAAAATGGTTCCTCTTGCAAGAAAAGCTGTTGCTCTTGCAAGAAAAACTCCACATTTTTTTTATATAAGCGCGTTGAAGCGGTTTCACTTGCTCCCGAGGAAATTTAAAACAAAAAATCCCTTTCATTAACTTCTGTAGAAATAAGAAGCAAAAAAAAAAATTTTTTTTCTTCAAATTCAAAATGCCTCATCAGTAAAATAAAATGACACCTTCGATTTGAATTTTTCAACTCAGCACTCTTCGGATTCGAATATCTCTAAAGATGACGCATTCGTCAACGTCTTCCGACAATAATCACGATTCACGAGAGTTGATACAGTTGTAAAAGAATGATTGATACTGCGTATTGTCCGTTTTCGTGAACCTTGGCTAGTTCTAAGATTCTTCCGACGACACGATCGGAATACGAATGAACGAGGGAACAAAGTAGTCCCGGTTTCCAAGTGTGAGTAACACTAGTTCATGCAAGTACCGGCTCTTCACAACGTATGCCGGCCCACAAATTACTCGGCTAGCCATCGAGTACTAGGCGGCCCTCTCTGACCTCATCCTATACATAATTCATGTACAGGGCAAAGGAGGTTCCAAGCTACGACCGCACCTCCACCGCAGCTCATCGAGCAAGGACATAAGCGAACAAAGCGACATGATCTAACATGACATTCGGCCTTTGAGCATAGAAGGAATAAAAAAAAACTAAAAAAAAAAGCAAAAAAAAATAAAAGCCGCTTTAAAAATTATACGATTAAAACAGCAATGAGAGGTGCGAAAATTAAAATTATCTCATTGTACAAGCTTCGCACGACTATCCTTCCATTTTTTATTTTTTTGTTGTTATTATTATTATTACTTTTTTTTTTCTTTGAAACAGATCAAGTTTAAAATTGAAAAATCGTAGGAGAGTCTATTTTTCTCTGAGAAAAAAATATTAAAAGACGTCGAAAACCGGATGAGGAAAAGAAATGATCTTTCCATTTAAGTGAACCGATGTTTTTGGGATCGCAAAAAGAATTTGCATTCCTAGACCGCTCTTTCGGGCAAACTCGCGAGCTATTCCTAGCGACCAGATCGGGGCCTTCTCGGCCGAATAGGCGTTCGAAAAATAGAAAACGAGCTATCGTGGGTATTATGCGTTTTCCGCCAACTCGTTCAAGCGCATTGATAAAAAGGCACCACTTCGAGTTCAAAGATCGATTATCAACAAAATTCGAATCATTGCACCATCGAATATAATATTTATCATTTTGAGGGATGGGGAAAATTATAATCTACTATAAAAAGCAAAAAACGACTTGTGAATGCGAGAAAGAATGGGACATGGGTTGTAGATTGCAGATTAAAAAGCATAGGGCCCAAAAGACTGCCTTGTAGAACACCTAAAGCGTCGGATAATTACGGCCATCTCTCCATCACTGCTGTTATTGATAGAATTGAAGAGCCTTCAACCTTCTTCTTCAAAATTCTTCTTTTTTCCTTTGCAAAGAAGAAAATTGTTGGTTTACAAGCAGACTCAGTGATACACGGCCTAAATAACGTAAAGGTCGACGATGCTTCAAGAACCACCCAACCTTTCCTTCAATGGTCACCAGTCAGTGTTGCCAGGACAGTTTTTCCGATCATGGACAATTTAGGGGGAAGAAATATCTAAAAAAAATTATTTTTACAACTGGCACTTTCTTTTCTTTTTTTAATAGGGTTTTGAAAGACATTTTCCGTTTTCGTTGACCAACAAAATTGAAAAGAAATTGGAATTGAGAGCTAATTCAACCAAGCTGGATGAACTCAAAGCAGAGTTGTTGATTTCAACTTCAACATGCTCTATGCCGTTTCTCTATGCTTCTAATACACTTCTGTTCAGTTGTGCTGCATATGTGGCTCAAGAGCAGTATTAGTATCATTGTCACTATAAAAACCCAAGGTTCGAAATGGCTGCCTTGTGAAACTCCCGAAGCAGCGGAACGTAAAATAGCTGAATATTTCAATTTCTAAGGTTGTTTGACAGTTGAAAAATCCTTTCTAACCTCTTCCTCTCTTCATAATCGCACTCATAGCGATATTCCTTTATCCTTTGTTTTCGGATGGAAATTCCGCTTTCACTGGAACCAGTTTATAATTAAAATCACTTCGCCGCCTATCGGTGATCGTAGGCTGGCCGATAATCACAAGCCTCTTCTATTAGGCAACTCGACCCCCAACTTTCCGGATTTATCGGTCTCGAACTCGACCCGCCTCGTAATTTGAGGGTCGAAACCTATCTTTTTTCCTATTCCGAGTTTCCATTTCATCCCGTTCGATTACCGTTCAACGACGAGTGGCTTTTCAAAGCGTTTTCGGATTCTGCGGTGCTCAGCTCAAGCTTTTCGAGCCCTAAGGCGACTTCGGAGTTCTATCGCCGTCTCGCGCTTCTGAAAAAGGGGCCCCGCGTTTCATTTGTCGGACGAATGTGGGTTGACAGTTCTATTCGGAGGTGACCGCCGCACCCAGCGTCTCCTTGTACGGCAGAAAGAGGACATTTTTTCTCTCCAATAACAATCTCTCTTCCTCGGGAAGTTTTTTTTGGGCGTGTTGTATCGTTCTTTAGGCTTCAAATGCCACCCGTACGTTCATTTGACTTTCATGAGCTCCACGTGCCATTCTGAGGGCACTCGGTTCACTACGATACAGTTCAGTGGCTCCTTTGGTGGGTTTTTTACTTATAAGTAGATTCGACCAAGGCGAAATGATTTTTCGGGGGTCAACCAATAATATCGTGTTTCCGATTTCAACATCGAATTCCTCGATTTCCTCTTCATATTCACAATGTTACTGGATGATAGTTTATGGCTCATGTTAAATGCCCTTTCATCTCCTTCATGCTGTTATAAATGATCGCGCTTCGCTCTATAACGAAGAAACACATCGGCTTTAGATACTTATTCGACTCTTGTAATAGAAAAATCCTCGCTACCTCCAGAAGTGCTCTGTTCTCAGTGCTGGGTCTTTACTGGGCAATAAGTCGGGCGATAGTTGCCATAAATATCGTAGCATATGCGGGCGTGGGCTTCACGTGAGGCAACCGTAGCAATAATCCTGATCAAAAGGCCCTCGGAATCCGCCGGAGTTCCGCAGTGCTCGTAAACTCAGGCCACGATGGTTAAGACCTCTAAGCCCCAGCTTCTTCTCTCCATCCAAATTCTCTACCCGAGGACAAGACTTGAACGAACCTTTTCGACATTTCGACCTCACGTTTCTGGAATTCTCCGACGGAAAACAAGCTATTTCAACTCATTTTCGAGATTAAATTGGCGTGGAGGGTTCCGTTCCGTTTTTAGATCGCCCTCGTTTCTTCCGGACGAAACGTGACACCTTAGTTGAAGATAGTCTTGGAGTCAAATGCTCAGAATGAGGAGTACGAAGGTTTTTTTTAATTTCACAGAATCACTAGAAGAAGTAATCGATTCGAAAATTAACATTTATCAATAAAGAACGGTTAAAATGGTTATATCGGAGGATAAGATGCTTCCTTTGATAATTAAAGAATACAAGATGCTTTGTTGTAGAAGAAAATCTTACACTCTTACTATTCGACATTTATCAGACTGGAACTGAGGAAAAATTCGGTCTAATAATGAAACGCTATACATAAAAAAAATAATGAAGCGATATGTATCAAAATTGCGAACACATCAAGGCGAAAAGATTACCAACGTTTAGGAAATAAGGCTCTATCGCTCTTTCATTACGGGAGAAGGTCATCGTCAAAGTAAACCGCGTTTTGAAACCATTCATAATCATTTTTTCTTGAGTCGGACAAAGCCGACTTCACTAAGCATTCCCGTTGTCGACTTATCTTGGGGAAAAGTAATAAAATGCAAATTCAACGGGAGAAAATCTTCTCGCGAATCAGGCGAAACGAATTTCAAAATCGACAATGCCAACGCTAACAGGCTGATTATCATTTTCATCATAGGGAAAAAATATTCAATCGCGAAGGTTAGACTTCACATTTCAGTACGAATAGCGATGCCATAATCGGCGTTTAGCGAGAAGCAAAAAGGTAATTGCGGGTAAGAAATGCACAAAAAAGCGCACAAGTTCGCAGGCAGTTCAGAGCCTTGAATTATCGCGCGTTGGAAAAAATTGCACGCCACACTACAAGTAGGTGCCATGAATATTGAAAAGGTCGTTGAAATTAGAGAAATCTATAACTCGTTTCGCCAAGCAGTTATTCAAGTATCTAGATCTGATAAAACCTATTCGAAGCCGCCAGCGGAAGATTCGAAATGGCAAGCACGATAAGCTATCCCGGTATTGAAATAAAAATAACAAAAAAAATCAGACGGTAGTCAGATTTTTTATCGAATAATTGGTGTAGTTTATGAATGTAAAATAAAGAAGAAACAACCCGAGGAATTAAAAGAAAAGGCTATTTTAAATTATTCGCTAATACGTCTCACAGACTGCAATACTAAAGGCTCTAAATAAGCAACTAAGGCGTCGTCATATTATTTTTATTCAGCACATTACTTTTACTCCATTCATACTGTCCATGTTCTCCCATCTCATCCATCCCTTTCAACGCATCCAGTCTGACCCGGCTCGTTCTACTGATT
Source organism: Tupiocoris notatus (assembly GCA_037159825.1). NCBI lineage: Eukaryota > Metazoa > Arthropoda > Insecta > Hemiptera > Miridae > Tupiocoris > Tupiocoris notatus. The sequence goes on along the minus strand of JASJUZ010000032.1, from coordinate 802,652 downwards.
CCGCCCGCACTACTGATTCCGTCCCGTTCTACTGATTCCGGCATGTTCTACTGATTCCCTCTTGTTCTACTGATTCCCTCTGGTTCTACTGATTCCGTCCCGTTCTACTGATTCCGTCCCGTTCTACTGATTCCCTCTTGTTCTACTGATTCCCTCTTGTTCTACTGATTCCGTCCCGTTCTACTGATTCCGTCCCGTTCTACTGATTCCGCCCCGTTCCACTGATTCCGTCCCGTTCTACTGATTCCGCCCCGTTTTACTGATTACGTCCCGTTCTACTGATTCCGTTCCATCCGTCCTATACTAACTCTCCGTCCCGTTCTACCGATTCCGTCCCGTTCTATCTCACCCACCGTTCTACTATTCCACTCATCCCGACCCATTCTCCATATTTCGTCCCATCGATACCGTTCCAACTTTCTCTTTCTAAACGGGTATTCAATCTTAAATACGAACTAAGAACTTGTGAGGGTTATCCCATAATTATAACACGAGTCGACCAACTCGACGTATTGAATTTCCGTAGCCGCCCGTGGGATAAACAAGAAACAATATTTCATCCGGATGTGGATCATTGAAAAAAAAATGCAAAACCAACTATGGTCGCCTCTCAACTCCAACTGTCAGTTTTCCCTAGTAATAATGATGTCGGGAAGATTTACGACCGTCCGTGAAATGAAATCCGCGATCAATCAATCCCGTTATAGACGCTTCGAATTTGCTCCGAGATTGATGAACGTGGAACTTCAGAAGGAGAATTCAATTCTACACCGTGTGACGCATGTCACGTACTAATCAGTTTGAAACTTTTATCTATGACGAGCCTTCGCAAAAAATTATTTGCTCACAACGGAACGAAGATAAAACGTTATCTGTTTACCGTCTAGGGGCCTTGTGAAGGTAGGCGATACAAGGCAAATTTCTGTCCAAAAATTCGAGTGCGAGCTCAAAATCTGATATCCCCATTGGGGAAACGGATTTGCCCTCAGTTGAAAATCAGAGCATTTGTCATCACTTCATTTATAAATCAACTTGAAAGTTAAATATTTTCGAGTACTTTCATCCGCTCTCAATACACTGTCTTTAATTGCACTCCACGAACAAATTTTATCAGAAGCGTCACTTCGGTTCATCCACTCCGAATCAACTAATCAGAGCCTGTCAAGAAAAACAGAAAAAAACCGAGATTTTCGTGCTACTTTAGCCGCTGTAGGGAACCGTACTATTAAACTGTCAGTGTCTCGTTCGATGGGTGAAAACTGCCGACTACGGGACAGGAAAATAAGTCGATTACGCTATGAAGGCGTTAAATACAGGTCGCTAATCGTAATTATAAGTCGCTAAGTTCAAATGACCCTGGAAAAGTCGAATAGTGAGATAGCCTGGCCTCCTGTCGATCTAGAATATCCAAATGATAGCATTTTTACCTAATGTTAGCACAACTTTTTAAAATTACAATAGTCTAGAGACTAGGCTACCCTCATTTCATCGTACGTTTAAATTCCGCAGAGAATTTGTCTCAATATTTGAAAGCAACAGCATTTCTAACGGTCGCGCCATGAAAAAAATCCGTTCGTCCATCTTTTCTGGCTTAGCCAATCGATCATTCTACAAGTCACCTAAGACTGGCGTTTTCAACAAGATTCGAAAGATCAAATCGACGATAAGGATGGGCGAAGATGTCGATTTCTCTCGCCTCCAGTTCGATATCAACCATTAAGAAACGATAATGACGACAGAATTTCATTCAGGCAACCCGTGAACATGCGAAGCTACCGGAGAAACAGTGGACGAATTTTTTCTAGCTCAATGGGTTCGATATTTTGAAAGGCGGTTCTCCTTTCGGTTTGAAATGGGTTTTCTATCAGATCTTTCAATGTAGGAGGCCTACTACACCAGAAGCTCCTACTAATTCGTTCACGGCGCCCTTACATTGAAGTTGGAAATCGATCGAAAGATATCACCAATGACTATAATTTTTCCCGACGTCGTCCACCGACAGAGGTCAATACACTACTGGTCTCGAGCGATATTATCTTTAATTCTTGTTTTGAATCATTCGAAAACGATCGATTGCATAGGAACTGGAGAAATATTTGAATGGGAATTAACAAATAATACCACAAATATTCGCCAAAGGTAGTCCCAATGATTTAGACATGCCAGAGGCTTGACAATACGCTAGACTCGTCCAGTCTAGTTCACACAAGACACAGCAAGAGAGACTGGTGTCAGCAACTTTGCCGGGACAGTGTTTCTCCTCAGAGGAATGTGCAAAAATTCAACACAAAAGCCTCGAACGCCGATGCCTTTCCCACCGGCGATAATCAAAGGAAGGTATTCGCGAATTCGACGGCGCATAGTTGAGATTGTTTATACCTGTTGCTTGGAGCAAAGTTCGACTCGAGCATCGAGACGAGCAAAAGCGCTTTAATTGCTTCCGAACATCGAGATAATCTTCTTCAATTGTATTCTAAACAGCAATCCATCTCTTGCCATAAATCCTTCACGTTCCAGACAAGAATTACGGCGAAGGACAGATTCTTCGCGGATAATATTCGTTTAAAAGGTAAAAAAGGTAGTCGAGGTAGTTATCTATGATTGATACCACATTTTCTATCAAAACGAAGATAAAATTGTCTCGAAGTGAATGAGCTTTGGTAAACAAAAATTCCTCAATGACCGAAAGGATATTGGTGAAACGACCTAGTTCAAAAGTGAACGTAAAAAAGTACTCGACAACACATTTTTGACTCGCTCAATGGAATTACGTTCAGAGCCTCGCTCGAGATAAGATAACATGACGTGCAAACATGGCAAGACGGAGCAACGAGTAAGTTTTTCAAACCGGTCGTAAATAAAGCCGATGTCGATGGAAATGAGAACAGCGCAGCTGAACATGAGAGAGCCCATTACGAGGTGGGAAGACTATAAGGAAGAAAGAGAATACAAAGTTAACAGCCATCGTGAAAACTAAAGCGGAGTCGAAACCTCGTTCACTGGGCGAAGTGATTCACTCAAGAACACTAAATTTTTGTTCGGGAATAAGGGAGTCGTACAATAGAATAGGAAGCCCGAATTCGCACGCAAACTATGATTTATGTAAGGGTGGGAGACTACACTAAGAACTAGACCAGACTATACACTGGACTATAGACTAGACTACAGACTAGACTACTGACTAGACTACTGACTAGACTATAGACTAGACTATAGACTAGACTACAGACTAGACTATTGACTAGACTACAGACTAGACTATAGACTAGACTATAGACTAGACTATAGACTAGACTATAGACTAGACTATAGACTAGACTATAGACTAGACTATAGACTAGACTATAGACTAGACTATAGACTAGACTATAGACTAGACTATAGACTAGACTATAGACTAGACTATAGACTAGACTATAGACTAGACTATAGACTAGACTATAGACTAGACTATAGACTAGACTATAAACCAGACTATAGACTAGACTATAGACTAGACTGTTGACCAGACTATAGACTAGATTATACTATAGACTAGACAAGAACAAGAGCTAGACAAGTCTGTAGAACTAGTGGGAAAGAGATTCTGTTCCTAGTTATAGTCTATAAAAACAAATATATTCTCGTCGTATTTTTTCATTTCTATTTTTTCAAGATAAACGACAAATCGCTAAAATGCGCAGGTATGATTCTCGTCATATTAGAAACTATAGGCGGACATCGGGAATTATTTGACGGAACGATAACAACTACAAAAAAAACATGTAGCATCGAGCGGGTGGCCATCGAGCTCTAAGTGGGAATGGAAGTTTTGAATGAAGTTAAATATAACGCCAAGGAACATGACATCACTTCTGAGTAATTATAGTTCCAAGAGCAGAGGCCTCGGAGAGAGGAAAACGAAACTGGAAAGAGGAAGAGATGGTTATTAACTGGGAAGGAAAGTGATGCTGGTCGGTTCGTGGCTGACGAAATTAAGAAGCGCTCTACCGCTCTAGCTGCCGAGCCGGTTCGAGCCGAGGGAAACGAACCAGACTCGACTAACATTGTCAGGGTCACGAAACGAAAGGGTGCTCTTCCTAATCCTAACCAGCGGTTGCCAACGATGAAATACAGATCAACAAAAATTGAAAAAAAGAACCTCAACAAGACCACGTTTGATTACACAGAACGAAGCTTATCGCAGAATACATACAGAATACAGTACAATAATTCATAAAGCGATTCTAACTGTTGTAGGGAAAGTCTTAGATTCGGAAATATTTCTTAATTTTGATTCACCCGAGGACAGAAAACGAGGCGGAAACAAAGAGCGGACACTGTGATCTAATTGGTCGAAATCGGGAGGGAAATCAGCCATCGACGATGGCCTATCGGAACGTAACCAACTGTATCCCCCCGTTTTCGTCTTGGAGTAAATTAAACTTAAATGTTTACGAATCGACAACTTTACGTAAGTCAACAATTCAAAACATTTTATAAATTACTAATTTATTGTTGAATGTCGGACGATAATGCCCCTCGGCTGAGATCCCCTCTGAAGTCAAATGAGTCCAGGGTCATCTTATTTCCATCTGACTTCACTCCCTAACTTTGAAATCCTTGACGGCGCAAACGATGACATCATCGACACTTGAATAATCTTCAGTCAAGAGCCCGCCTACCACTTCGAGATGAAAGTGGGCAACTCTCGAATATGGAAATGACAAATTCGTAGGGGTATCCCACTCGACTTTGATCCTACACAATCGCAACTATAAATTCGGTAAACTTTTAAGCTTGAGAATGTTCGAACTTTCAGGCGGTAAACTGATATTACGAGAAGAGTCCAATGTCTGCTAAGTATAATTGGATATTATAGCAAGTAGATGCTATTGATACGGCAATAACTTACTAGGTAATTTTGCAGCAATAACAAGACAGTAGCATCTCTAGTCTAGTCTATCTGGTCTAGCCTATTAGTCCAGCGTATCTAGTCTTTCTAGTCTAGTCTATCTAGTCTAGTCTAGTCTATCTAGTCTAGTCTATCTAGTCTAGTCTATCTAGTCTAGTCTATCTAGTCTAGTCTATCTAGTCTAGTCTATCTAGTCTAGTCTATCTAGTCTAGTCTATCTAGTCTAGTCTATCTAGTCTAGTCTATCTAGTCTAGTCTATCTAGTCTAGTCTGTCTAGTCTAGTCTGTCTAGTCTAGTCTGTCTAGTCTAGTCTGTCTAGTCTAGTCTATCTAGTCTAGTCTATCTAGTCTAGTCTATCTAGTCTAGTCTATCTAGTCTAGTCTATCTAGTCTAGTCTATCTAGTCTAGTCTATCTAGTCTAGTCTATCTAGTCTAGTCTATCTAGTCTAGTCTATCTAGTCTAGTCTATCTAGTCTAGTCTATCTAGTCTAGTCTATCTAGTCTAGTCTATCTAGTCTAGTCTATCTAGTCTAGTCTATCTAGTCTAGTCTATCTAGTCTAGTCTATCTAGTCTAGTCTATCTAGTCTAGTCTATCTAGTCTAGTCTATCTAGTCTAGTCTATCTAGTCTAGTCTATCTAGTCTAGTCTATCTAGTCTAGTCTATCTAGTCTAGTCTATCTAGTCTAGTCTATCTAGTCTAGTCTATCTAGTCTAGTCTATCTAGTCTAGTCTATCTAGTCTAGTCTAGTCTATCTAGTCTTGTACGCAAAATGCTGCTAAAATCAGTTGTAAATCGCAACCGTCAATGCACAAAGAAACTAAATTACAGAATGATACATTCTCGTGTCAATTCGTGGAGGACTTATATGAGGGCAGTTGTTGAATAGAGGCGTGTCTGTTGAGGGAGTCTAACGAACATGATGAAGTTAGAAGATCGGATCAGATGATCGAGTTAGTGCTTGCGGCCTGCTCTTAATACGCCATATCCTGACTCACGGCTACGCTCGTGTCATTGCTAGGCTCCTTTCAATTCCGCAGCCCAGACCGTCTGATTACTCTGCGTACGGGCCCTCATGAACTTCATATCCATCCAACGTTTTACGAAATCGCAACAACAATACAGTGAAGGAGTCAGAAATTCGATTTTTTTTTATGGTTTTGTTAGCTGTATATGAAATTGATGGGTGGAGGAATTTATTTACCAGGGAAGGTTTGGAGACATAAGCAACAATTGGCCATATGCCATTGTCTGGTGCTCAACATCCCGACAAACAGAACCTTCCGCTGAACATTAATACCCTATCAATGCTGTTAAAGATCGACCACGCTGGATTCAAAGCATTTATATGAATGAAAAATGATATTTATTCAATATTATGACAAGGTGAAATGCTCGGATCGAATTAGAGGAAGAAATGTCAGGAGAAGTTCTAGTTCAGTCCCTAACGAGCAATGCTATTCTTTGATAAAACAGCAAATTGCATTCTCCGATGAGAATTATTTATTGTAACAGCGATTTACTACTTTCAACGCTGTTAGTTATCGGTAAATTCGCAATTCCCTCCGACCAAATCTCTAATGCTTTCGACTGGAGAATAAATTCTCAAAAAAGCATTCTTTCAACCAGCGGGTGGCTGACAAGATTTACAGCGACGACCTGGCCATGTTTGAGATTTTTTGGACCGCTCCCTGGCGGATAATTTGGCGACGGTGGCCAGCCGTGGGTCACAAATTCGCCCTTCCTTTGCCACAAGGAAGAAATAGACGAACGGTGACATATGAGTCATAGGAGACCAAGCGGCGCCTCTGCCAACAATCTGAGAAGGTTCACTGGCCTCGCTGGAGACTCCTTGGCACCGCATTGGGTACGTAAAAAATTGTCGTTAAAAATAAATAAATGGTTTCACTAATAATGAATGTTAGGAGTTTTCAAAGATTCAAGTTTTTTTTTTTTTTTTTTTTGTGAACTTGGAAATTATTTAGGGATTGTTTACGAGGGTTGTTGACATTGAGGGGTTTTTCGAGCTGCTAGATCCTTCAGTACTGATTTTGACGTTTTTAAAAATAAGTTCCGAATTCTTGAACGTTTTTCAATTTCCATTTTTTTCTTCTAGTTTTATTTTCTTGTTTTGTCCTTTTTAAATGATTTTTAACAAATAGTTCGTAATATTTAATCATTATTATTTTCAGAATTTGTGTGCTTTTTTAGACATTTGTTGAAGTTTGACTCAAGGTTTTCAGACTCATTTTTTGGATTATTTTTGATATTTTTTTCGAATATTTTAGGGTTTTTTTACCTATCTGATTTGTTTACCAACTGTTTATAAAATTTTTTGCATTGCATTAATTTGTTTATATATATTTCGGGAGTTTTGAAATGTTTAATTCGTAAAACGTTTTTTTAATTTTTTGACGTTGAAGAATTTTGAAATTTTTTTTCAAGTTTTTCAAATCCTAATTTTTTTAGACCGAGTTTTTAGGCCTACATCAATTTGTGAGATAATTAAAGCTTTTTATTAGTTTCTAAGATTTCAAATCGATTTTTAAATATCATTAATCGAAATCATGATTCCAGATTATTTTCCCAATTTTGTTTTTTATAGGTAGATTCATCTAGTTTGTTTTACCCTGTTATAGATTTCTAATCCAATCCCCATTTTTGAGATTTTATTTGGTTTTGTTGGTTTTAGAAGGGTTTTAGGCGTCGGGTTCGAATTTTGGTCCAGTTTTTCACGTTTACGGTTTTAATTTTAGCTTATTCGTTCAAGTAGTGAAGGAGTTTTCATCTTTAAAAAATCATAAAGTAAAATATGATAAAACGGTATATTTTCAAGAGGTTTTTAAGCGATAAAAGCTAAGGAATCGAGTTCAAAATGGTGGCCATTCGACGTTTTAATTTCGAAAATTACACCACCCTTGAGAACATCGGAGGAAAATAGAGAAATTATACACACCGGTATTAATTGACAGCCCAAGGTTCGTGCGTTGGCTAGTTACCAGCTCAATAAATCCTGTTCAGGTAATATTAATTGTTCCGAGTGTGTGCAACGCCCATCAGACGAAGAATACTAAATAGGAATGGATGTAAAGAGTATCTCTGATTTAATAGATCTCTCGCAACACTTTACAGCTGAACTTTATTAACGAAATGTTCAAATAATCTTGTGTTCAAGATACAACAGCAAGAGTAGAATTTATTTCATTCCATAAAACACGAAAGAAGGAAAGATGAGGAATCTGTGACAAGAATTCTTACCGAACCCCCAAAAAGGCGTAGATTTCACACTGACCTGGAAAAAGAGAAAATTATCAGATTAGTTTTCATAAAAATTGACGACATCTGATTTCTAAAAATGGGCACTCTGCAAAGTGCACATCAGTTGCTTTTCAAAAATGTCAATACTGCGATTTATTTTTACACTGGATAAAATAAATTTCCCGTCGGCCGCAAACGGATGGCGATACTTCAACGTCCGAGGCCGCTAGTGTAAAGAATGGGAACGCATTTTTACATAAGAAAGGCGGCGACTTAAGGTTTAAAAAACTTGAGCTTAAAAATAGGCCACAAATCTTCCAAGAGGCTTCCAATGGAAAACAACTGTTGACCTTGTAGGCTCAGCATCGACGAGATCTTTTTCAAATTGGAAAATTCAGGAGAAATGAATTACAATTATATTTGGCCAGTTTAATATCAATGTGTTCCCAGATCAGATGATATTTCGAGTCAAAAAATTTTGATGATATAATTTTGTAGCACAAGGCCTTGAAAAAAAAATTATTCGTGACATTTTGAAAAAAATTTAAGTTTTTTGAAGAAAAATAGGAACAATTGTAGCTCCGAATGTCTCCATTTTGTCAATTGCATTCCACAAGAACTAATAACGCAATATCACTTAATTTATAGTCTACATAAAGCACGTAACTCGGGATGCCATTTTATTAAAGCAAAAATAAACTGTCGCCTAGGAAGGAGCGGTAAGAAACGTCGCATAGCTAAATGTTACTTCCCTGTAAGAAATACCTGACTGCATTCCTAATTGCATTCTCAATCAACCGAGGCGATTCCGCTGGTGGGAAAATTTATTGAATCCCTCTCGTTAAATCGCGGCTTTTAATTCTTCGACTATCGCTTTATCCGTACAAGGATCGAATTCAATCTATGGAAAATGAGGCCTTGGATAGTCTATTGTGCGATTGCATGGTCGCCGGATTATGAATTATTTATAGCCGAGACGTGACATCGGAGAACTTTCTATCTGCAGCGATTACCTCCTATTTCGTAAAACCTACAATTTGTTAAACCGATATAATATCATTATTCTAACCGGCCGAGCTCGATGAATTGCCCTACCGCTGTTAAATACGTAATCTTGATGAAGCCGTTCGTTCGGCTGGTTATCAATTATTGAAAATTCGAATGCTATAACCTCCAGGCAAGTTTCGAGACGAAATTCGACCCCCCCTCCCTTATTAGAAAGCGTGCGACTTCTTCAAGGTTTAAAAACCGAAGATGATAATTATAGTTGCTGAATATTTATAATAATTATAGTCGGTGAATATTTATAACTGCGCGACCAAGAGGAAGAGAAGGAGCAGAGGGAGTTGAATGAGAAAGAAGAGGAAACGGAGTAGGAGGATGAGGAAGAGAAAGTAGTAAAGGGGGAAGAGTAAGAGGGAAAGGAGGAATGGAGGAGGAGAAGAAGGATTGAGAAAGGGGAAACAGAAGAAAAGGAAAGGAGGAGGAAGAGAAGGAAGAGTAAGAAGAAACGGAGGAGTAAGAGGAAATGTACTAGGAGGAGGAGGAGGAAGAGAAGGAAGAGTAAGAAGAAAAGGAGGAGTAAGAGGAAATGTACTAGGAGGAGGAGTAGTAATAGTTTTAGTAGCAAGACAAGGATGAGGAGGAGGAGGTGGAGGAGGAGGAAAGTGTTATTGTTTGGCTTCTCTGTTTGTTAGTCGCTTCAACTGTTGAAAATTTTGCACAGCATATGAATTTGAAAATAGACGCCAGATGAAAATCAAAAAATTTTCTCATTTGAATGAGCAGAAAAAAAACAAATTGCTGTTAACCTAGGGCTCTTCTAATTGCTGATACCTACTGAAAGACTAAAATTAACCATAAAATAGTTTTTATATTGGTTTTTATCTCAACTAATTAATTTCAATTGATTTAGGAGTGTTATCAAGAATTTTAAAACGTGTCTTTTAATTGGACAGGCCTCAATAAAAAAATCACTGAATCAGAAGAGGTAGTTTTTTTTTAGATTATATATTTGTTTTTATGCCGCAGTAAAAAACAGGTAGACAATAATTTCGCCGCGTTACGACAAATTTCCTTCTCGAGGTAGAAGCAACTTGGATGCGTCAGGAGCAAAAAATTGGCAATTTCTAGAATCGATTTCTTTCGGCTGTCAATATCGTATTAAAGGCCCTACAACTATAGTGAGCTTTTTCCACACAATTTAACCATGGGAAGCTGTAAAATGCCGCGGTTGGCGATAAAACGGGCGTTTTATTTCCTCCGTTGTTAGAAAAAAAGGCGGAAGATGATGAAAACTAGTTTTTATTTCTCGCTCTCGAAAAAAAGACAATGCCGGATGGACGGAGTGTGTACACATATGGCCGAAGAGCAACGATTGGTGTATATTTAAAGCCACCCTTTAGTCTTTTCTTGGAGTTATTCTTACTACAAGGGTTTCTATGCCGTCCCAATGGTCCTCGGTGTGAGGAAGCATTGAGACTCGACTCGAGCCAGTTTAGAAAGATAACAGAAAAAAATAAGATCGTCTTCGATGCCTTCGAGTAACTTTTTTCATCCGTAGCTTTTCATCGGTCGAGTTTTTTAAAATCCTTTTTCTTTCCTGTTGGAACGGAGCGTTACTAATTGCAGACCCGAGCAGTTGAAGTTATAGTTCGAAAAGCTAAACTTGAATGCCCTCCTCGTATAAAAGTTTTCCTTTTCTTTCGACCATACTTGCATCGTCGGAGATCATAGTCCTTACGAGATCAAGTGCGCGGGATCGGGCTTCTGAAAATCCCGAGTTTAAACAAGCGACGAAACACGTTAGCAGGTTTTTCGTTTCAGTATAAACGTCGCTTTGAACTTTTTCACACAAATTTACTGTTTGCTCTTTTTCTTATTTTTCTTCGGTTGTTTTCTTTTTCAAAATCTCCACAACAACCGCTCGAGAAAACGGACGGCTTTAGTTCGACTTGGACCGCAGTAGATTTAGATGCTTCCCAGGCTAAAATGGTAGCAGAGCGTGAACTGGTCGCAGAGCTCAATTGCTTTCCGTCGACAAAAACGTTAACACCAAGTTATATTAATAAATCAATCCATATTCACAAAGACAATAGTAGAAGATAATTTCTAGCACACTCGAACACTATCGTGGATGAAGTTCCAGAACAAAGCGTCGCTTGATAGCCGTTGCCAAAGCATTGGCCAAAGTTGAGCTCTAGTCATCACGGCAGACTGACCAGCTAGAACGTCCAATATCCGACGGCTACGGACAATGGCCAGGATGGCCAGCCGACCATAAAGACCAACGAAGTTGACGATGTTAATTCGAGATATGCGGACCGTATTGCAATTAAATTTTCCACCTTTGAAGTGGACTTTTAGATGAGGAGCCCTCGTGGAATCCGGGGGGAGCTTTTTTTGAACGTTCAAACGGCAGCTACGAAAATAATTTCCAGGTGGGCAACGTCCGACAACGAAAAAACAACAGCGACTTAAATGTACCGTGTGATGAAAGGGAAAAGAGCCCGTTCGTACCGAGTGAGGCCCTAATTGTTAGGGTTGGAATAATAAGAATTTACTTTGTTTAAATAGGCTACAAGGAGAAAAAAAAACATCACGAGCATTACAGCTTATAAGTAGCGAAAAAGGGAAAATGGACATTATATTATTCATCTCATACATATAATTTATTATTATTTAAATTATCTATTGTTATTATATTTAAAAAGAAGATTTTTCGAAATATTAGAACAAAACTTTCACCTTTCTTCTTTGTTATTATATTTATATATAATATTATTATATATTATATTATATTCTTGCCTTTCCACTCAACTTATATTTGTATCCTATTTGGATAATTTCATACATTATCTCCAGTTTTACGCTCTGATCACTTTTTCAATTTCATCCGTTTTCTCACCATCTTCGATACCTTTTACCTTTTACATTTCATTTTTTCATTACTTTTATTTTTTTCCACGTCTCAGTTTTTCAATACTCTTCCCTTCATTCTTCTTCTTTTCCTTCTTCTCATTCATTCGTATGCATTTATACAATCTCCTAGCGTATTTGAGGTGTACACTTAAAGGAAGTGTCATGTCTAGTATTGGGCAACAGCCTGATGAAAGAGAATAGCGGGAGACAGATGAGTTAAGATGAGCATCGGTCGGCTCGACGTGATTCAAATGCTGAATGAGATGGCGCGAAGGACAAGTTGCTCGAAAAGGATGTGAGGTCAAGAGGGTTCAAAAACCTCGAGCGCTGGCGAATGTAAGTTTATCAGCGAAAGGGCTTCAGGTTAAAGAAGACAATGTACAAACATGCAAATAAAAGAAACGGCAGAGGACGGACAAAATAAAAGAAACGAGCAGCAAGGAAGAGGACAAACTAGAAGAATCGGAGAAAATAGGAGGAGTGGAAAAATTGAAGCGATAGAGCGAAAAGGAGATGTGCGAAAAATTGGAAGGATGAAAAAAAAAATTAAATAAATGCAGAAATGGGAATTAAAAAATAAAGCAGGTAGGAACAAATATACGAAAAAAGATGCATTTGAGAAAACTAAGGCGTGGAAAAGTTGACGAAAAGTTTATTAGTGAAAGAAAAATAAATACTACATGGGAAAACTAAAAAAAATGGAATGAGGAGGAATTTTAAAAATTAAAATTTGAAGAAAATAGAGAACTGGAGTTGGAAGAAAAATGGAAGGAAAAAGGGGGCGAAAAGGAATAAATGAGGGATGAAAAGGTTGAACAAGACGAATGATAAGTTCAGCATAGCTACTACATAAGCTGAGGTGCATTATTCGGCCTAGGAATAAAATTGCGTTTAATAAGCAATGCATCTTAAACACAATTGTCATGCTCATAAATTACATATGCCTCGACGTACATTACAACCCATCAACTAGATGCCACGCCTAATTCGGTCATTACTCATTGACACGCCCGCTTGTCAATCGCATCCTTTGATTCGAATCGGGGACAACAGTCTTCACCGACACGTGTACACTCGAAATTTTGGGAGCTATTTTGAAAGTCTAAGAACTTTCACTTTCTTCCTAAACGCATTTTCTCATATTTTTCAGGCTCTTTTAAAATTGTTTCAAGCTTATTATCCCTCAAAGGTGACCGAAAAGGCAAGGTAAATGACCCTTAGTGGTAATACGAAGTATTAAACGGGGCTTTAAATTTATCACGGTTATTGAAAATTATACGAGAAGATGAATCGACAGGGATTCTTAAGTCGTTCCGTTTAAGCGGATCAGTGGGCGTGATCGCTCATAAAGGTCACCGATACAGAAGCTTAGCCGAGCAGCTTCTTAAGACGTCGACAAACGAAGGTATTCTCTTTTGACTGGTTCGTCGAACCGTAATATTTTACCACGTTCGGCCCGAAGGTTCAAAAGGCGAGATAAATTCAAAGGCATTCAGAAGATGGAGTAGAAAATCGTCGAAGGGGTTTAGTGAATTGTCGATAAATTGAGAAAACAGCAGACGTCTTTTTGGAAATATACTTCCAAAGGGCTTTTAGTAATCCGATCAATTAAAAAAAAAAAATAATTAAAAATCGATAGAGGTTAAGTAAAAAGCTCCTCCTAACGAAAAAGTAAAAAAAATCTACTTAAGTAAAGTTTTTTCCAATTTTGAAAAATACATTCCCAATTCATTTTACGTACGATTCGCTCTAATTGATCATGATTTTCGCTTTCGAAACGGCTCGAATTCCGCGCAGTCGGCGAATCCGCGTATGAATAAAAGATGAGACGGGATCTGAAAAGAAACTGCAGCAATTCGGATCAAGCGCCGTGCGAGCATTCAACCGTACGAAAGGAGGACTTAGTAATTTCAGCAAAGTTCCACCGTCGAAAGTCGACTGGCCGTTTATCGTCGCAGGGTTTTCCATCGTACCATGCTCTAATTCATGTCCTTTATATCCGATGATGTTTCATTTTTTGTTTCGAAACGATCATAGCTCGTGAATAATAAGTTCTTCTATTGTCGATGAAAAACGCGGTTTAGGAATAGCAGCTTTAGTTAGACTTGGACCGCAGGAGATTTAGATGCTTCCCAGGCTAAAATGGTAGCAGAGCGTGAACTGGTCGCAGAGCGTGAACTGGTCGCAGAGCGCAATCGCTTTCGCAAAAATATAATTAGCGCGCGATAAAGTTGAGTAAAATATAATAAAAATAGTTTTACTCTACGGAGGGGATCGAAGCAGTAATTAATATTTCTTATCGGCGGTTGCGATGAAAGAGCTCTACAAGCCGATTACTGCTGAAGATTAAATAGAAGCAGCTCAGACTCGATCGGTCAGCAGCTGCAGACGATTCAATGTATCAACAATCTTGATAGCTGAAGATTCCTTTGGCTTTAGCCGCACATTCTCACGCAGTTCATTCATAAGCTTCCTAGGATTTTTTCGATGAACCGCGATTTCCCAAGTTTGAATTTCAGGTAAGCTAAAATAATTATATAAATCACTACTCAACCTAGTATTCTTATTGCCACATTTGCGAAGAAAAAACTGTCTCCCTGAGGCGTCCAATCATGTCGCAGGTGGCTGACCGCTAGTTAGTACGGTAAATGTTCGCGTAACGCCAAACACGGCTCTTAATTACCCAAGGTAGATAGATTGAGGAGGTACGCTGGTAACTAAGGGCGACCCCCTCTCCAAATCGGTTGCTAAGGACGCTATTACGTCATATTGAATCCCTCTCACGGGCGATTGCCTATTGCTGAACCTATTATTCGTTATTTTTCTATTGTGTATTAATTTATATGTTTTATGTTGCTGAATAAATTTGTCTTAAATCCTTAATTCTTAAATCCTCTCACTGACAAGTACATTTTGAACCCCTAGAGCACAGACCCGAGGCCCCTACCCTTTACAAAATTAAACCCTTCTTCTACCTAAGTAGATATACTCTATATATAGATCTACTCCTCAATCTCAATATACTCTATACTCTAGATCTACTCCTCAATCTATCTACCTTGTTAATTACCTACTACGTCCAGCTTCAAGGCTTCTACTGGCTTGAGGCTTCTTATCCCTCATCTTGAACCTACCTAGAGGCTATCGATATTGTCTGAAAGGTTGAACGACCCAGTGACCAACTACGATGTTCAGGGGCAAAGCGTAAACTCGCTAAAATCCAAAATAAAAATTGCCCCTACCTTTCAATGAAAGGTGTCTGATGAGAAATCTGGAAAAACGTAATAAAAAGACAACGTTTTTCATCTTTCCTCAGTTTCTAGTAAATATCTTCGAAAACAAAGCGTCACGACATAAATTTTGTTCATAGCCAAAATTAAGAGAATATTGCGTCGAACGCTTCCAAAAACAGTAAAATCCGTCTACCGGCTGGTCGACGGTGGGTGGTCGAAAATTAGCAAAACTTTACTACTTCTAGTTGTCATTTGTTCTGTGCTGATCGAATTATTGGAGTAGAACAAATTTTTGTTGTTGTTGTTGTTGTAGTTTTTGTGTTACAGTAATTTTGTTTTGTTATCGCCAATGTTTTTGTTGTTGCTCTTGTTTTTGTTGTTCAGTTGTTGTTGGATTTTGCTGATGATTGTTTTTCGATTTGCTTTTCGGCAGATTTTTTAATGTGTTTTCTACAGTTTTTGGCTGTTGTGCAGATTTTTAGTTGTACCTACGTTGCATTATTTCAGTCTTGTTGATGATACTTTTGTTGTTCAGTTATGGTTATGTTGTTACTGAATTTACGTAAATGAATATCGGTTTTGATGCTGTTACACATGTTATTGTTGTTGTTTTGAGGCTTTGCGTTGTTCTCTAGCATGTTGTTATTTTGCAGTTTTAGTCTGGTTGTTTGAAAACAGATTATTTCAATGTCAATCAATTTGTTTTCAGTGATGGCGTTTAGTGATTAGTTCTGCAAACTTTGTTGTTGCGCAGTTTTTTATTTATTTATTTTTTTTTATTTATTATTATTTTTTTAACGTTACTGTTCTTTTGTCTTGTTGCTGGTGATATTTTTGTTATTGGTTCTACGTTTTATTTAATGAGTTTTAACCGTTTTTTTGTTGTAAATCAGCGGTTTAAACCATTACTACATGCCGTTTTGTTATTGTACAGCTTTTGGTGTGTTGCTGTTGAATTTTTGCTGTAAATCGTTCTTTGTTTTGTTCTGCGGACTCTTTGGTGCTGTTTTTGTTTTGCGGCTACTTTCCGTCCTCTGTTTCGCTAGTTTTTCGTTTTGGTACAGTCTTGTCGCTGCTGTGTTAGTAGTGATTTAGATATAGCAGTGAATTATCGCTTATTTGATACTGATACGCGATTTGGTAATTGTCGTACTGTGTACGTTGTGGGAATCCATGCAATGCCACAACAAGTAGCCTTGGTTTTATTTCTTTTGGTTGAAGTCGAATAATCATTGCAGTAAACTAACTCGGCTAACGTTTTTGTGGGTATTTTCCCCCCATTCAGACAGATGAATAAATTGAGTTTGAAACTTCGCAACTGCGATAAGGCAAACTCAACAAGTTGACACCTGTTCCCCGAACAGTTCGATAGCGACCCTTTTCCGCTATCAGTGAGGCGCCTTATCGATTGTACGCCAGTTTCGGACGACAGATCGGACGCTGGGCGATAAATGAAGGGACGTACAACCCGATAGACTTGAAATGCAAAGCTTTCGAAATTCCCAGAGCGAGATAACCGAGTGTAAAAGGGAACTTTCATAAAAGCAGTAGGATAGAACAATAGGAGTTTGTAGGGATAGGGTATTTGAAAAATTAAATTAAAACTAGGGAAGCTAAATATAACCGCTAAATATAAAATTTATATATAAATATAATTCAAGTTAAATCAATGTTTAGCTTTTTCAAGTTGTTCGAGAAGTATCGTCTTCTTCAAGAGAAAAAAATATTTTTAAAAAAGAACAGAAATTCAATACGGCTTGGCAAAGGTCAAAAGCCGCGAGGACGAATAGCGCCACCAGAAGCCGCGGAAGCCTGTGGTTAGGGTTTCATATTTTCAGATCAAACAGCGGGTTAACACGAAAGAGAAAACGAAGGTAGAACGAGTAAAAACAAACTAATAATTGTAAGAGACCGTGTATGTTCGAGAGGGAGAGCGGATGTCTACGAGAATAGCCGAATCGAAGGAAAGATGCGAGGGAGACGTCGTCTGAAACTAATAATAATTCGAACATTTTAAAACACCGAGCGAAGCTAAAAATGTTTCGTCTACCGGGTCGTAAAACAGTAGTGTCGAGTAAACAATTTCAAACTGGAGGGAAAAGAGGACTTTTACGCGACGAGGGGAAAATATTGAGGAATAAATCGAGGCGGTTTTAAGCAGGGGGATTAAGATGGACGTAAATTTGCGTAGTCATTTATGTAGTAAACAAGGAGAAAAAGGGAATATTGGAATTAGAGGCGAGATTCTTTCCACTCAATCTCTGGTCATTATGACTCGAATATTCGGACAAAGTCGGTGAAAAATACCAATTAAAAAGCGCCGCCAGGATTTTCTCCCCTTTGAAACATCTAGATATATATTTTAGCGATAAGGAGAGGAAAATGATCCTGGGAAACCGATGCCAATGCCATTACGATGTCTTCAAAGCCACAAGACCCTTTAGAAGATCTCGCCGCCAAGATATACACTATCAGTTTCTCGGAAGATCTTCCCGACGCCGATAAGACGCACACGGGACACCATTCATAAGGATCGCTAGTACAGGATTACGAAGAGGCTTACCCTCCAGCATCCGCAGTTCCTATTTACTGCTGATCATCTCAGTCTCCAGGGATAGCGTCTAATCTGGGGAATGCGGCTGACCTCGTCAGACCGGGCAGCTGCACAGGAAACACGGGGTTATCGATTTAATCTCCCTTAATTCGAAAATGTGTAGGCGTATTATTCGAGCGACAGAAGCGAAAAATGGCGGATCTTATCGGCCAACCTGTAACTCTGTAGTACGAGTTTATGCAGGCGATCGATTCGACACAGAAAAAATGGCTTAAGTAAAAAAAAAAAAAAAATGAAGCAATCGCTGATTTTTCGCTGTCACAGCGAATTCGATAAAGCGCTCCACTAATATGCGTAAAGCCCGTCATGCAATTACGAGCGCCTTATTTACGCTGAAGAATTCAAACGGCCAAGCTTGGATGGAACACAACGGCATTGGAAACATCATGACGTGAGCAATGTGGTGTCGTGCAGCGAGCGCAAAGGTTATAAATCTTCTCACTTCAGAGCATACGGACACGGAAGGCCAGAGAGGCATTTCCATTGACCTTCGCTTGCGCGAAACGGAATCACTCGGCCTAATTAACGGCTCGAAATCACCATGAGACCTGCACAACTCCTCCGCCATAGATCTACATACACAGAACAGCTCCATCTAGTGCAATAAAGGTATCCCAACTAATTTAATTTCTCCCATCTTGAACTTCTGGACAAACGCTGATTCCACAAATGAATTTCGGTTCATTATTCAACCCTAAACTGTTGCTGTCGCCTGGAAAAGTTGATACTCCTTAAAAAGGTTTCAAAGCAGGTGGAAAAAGCAAGGATGATGGGGAATTTGCATTGAAATTTTTTAAATTTCTATTTGGAAAATGCATTCCACGGTGACAATGAATGATGGCTCAAAGGTGTTGAAATAACATCCATAAAATTCAGAGATAATTGTGAAGTTGTCAAGTTTGGAAAATGGCTACTGAACGAAGCTACCAAGTTGTTGACGTCACTTGTTCTCTAGCCGTTGGGAGAGGGCAGAGAAGCGGCGAGGCCCGGTTGACTTCATAGTCGTGCAAGAATTTTTGGCCGCGGTCAACAAGATCAATCCAAAAGAACAGAAACTCTTTGCCAAGATCACTTTAGCGCCAATTTTTCAATGTTTTTCCCCAATTTTATGCCACGGGAACGTTTTCGAGGATGAGCTCCATGTTCAAACTGTTATCATCGTCATTTTACTTGCAAGTCATGGATAATTTCCCACCGAATCAAAAAATTTTGCAACTTACTTTCGGAACGCTTGTACATAAGAGCATTCGGGAATTCGCAACAATTTTTTTTGTGTACACGCTAGGCCAATGATGGTTCAAAGGCCTGAAATAAGGACGTCAGCAGTTATGGTATTCAATCGATGATTGATCCTTACAATTTTCTTTCCATTTCGATTTTCCTTGGAAAGAGAGCCCTTAGAGATTAAAGATCGAATTCGAAATAATAAATCGATCGATTTCACCAGGTTGGGAAATCAAAAAGTGCCAATTTTAAAAATTCTGAGTAAGGGCGCCATTTTGTTCTATTATGCATGACATCTAATGACAATATACTGAAAGAATATCAAAAATGGAGGCGATCGATGCGAAAAGTCCACTATCTTTTACAAAACGTGACCGTGCATTGGCGTGTTCATTCATGCGTTCCAAAGAGGAGATACTACAATCGTATTGAGTCGAGGCGATTACGTCAGAGAATGATGGATGTGGTGGTCTCAGGGAACACTGATTTCGACAGGTAAGAACTAGAAAACCGTAAATTCCTTCAAGTACAGCAATAACCGACGCAGATGGGCGATCGACTGGTACGCAAATAGAAGCATCGTTCAACTTATCTGAACAGCAGCTGCTGTTCAACAATCTCTCCTATGCAAGACGTGTGTTCGGTGGAATTCGCACGGACGAAATACGCAATCCTTCGGTCAAAAAACTCATTCCACCGCATTAAAAAAGTCTCATATCGCCTTCATAGGTGAACTTGACTTATCAAAACCTATGCTGAGCATCTGGTATGTGCCTCGTGCGCGCTCATCTGTTCCATTATTTTCCTCCGCCGAGCGGAGATCCTAAGAACTGGAGGGGATCCCAGTTCACAATAGGACAGGTCGCTCGGCGTTCTTGATATTTACCTGGAAATAGGAATAGTAAGGTCAGGCTAGGCCACCTGGTCCCACGAAAACACGACAGCTGAGCTCACCTTCGCCCCGTCCCGAACTGCTCAATATTTTCACCACATACTTCCGTCCCTAAGGTACAAAATGCGCGTAAACAACGAGAACGCGACTGGAATAAATATATTTCGTGGCTAACTCTTAGGATTTATATAAAAAAAAAAAATCTATAAATAGAAATTGGTCTTAAGGAACTTGCATTTTTTTTATATGGCTGAACGTCGAATAGTTGCTCGACAGTTTTGCTATGCATAGTAATTTATTAGGTAAATATTTTTCGTCATCCGATTCATCATATTTTTCTCAAGAATTGATTAACGCAAAATCAGTTGACAAACCTCGCCGAACCTTAAGTCAGAAAATACTAGAAAATATTCACATTACCAAAACGGAAGGTCAGCGATGATTACTGATTGAGAAAATTGTTAACCGCGGTAAAACTGACGCGAGAGAAAGAGCTAATAAGTAATACTTTTATACAAAATTTTGAGGAATTTTTTTTTTTATTGGATGTTAAGATTCTACGGATTAAACATCAAATTTTGAGGGGGGTAAGTTTTTTTTAGCGATTACAATGGTTTATTATTTAGTAATAAATCAAAAAAATTCTCATTTCTGACGAAACTATAATTGCTAAATTCTTGAAATTTTCACCGAAAATTATCCTGAGTCAGCTATTCCAACCGGGATAGAGATTTTTTTGAGGTTTTGAGGGGAAGAAGTTCCTTACGCTTTGCAGACAAAGACACCAAAGGAATATCGATTTCAATTAGGTTTCAAATTCGAGATTTTCAGAAATTTGGCATAACTCGAGGTTTTTTGAAGATATAAAAATCGTTCTATACTCTATACTATACTCGTTGGAGGCAAAACATTTAGCTTTTAATTATAAAATTAAGAAAAATACAAATAAGTAAAATTAAGAGCGTTTCTATGGAGTTTCTCTCACGTGGAAACGTTTACGAATGTTCGGGATAGTGCCAACGCAAGTGTATGGTCTTAATATATCATAATTGAAGCAAAAGAATAATAAACCACGGCACAATCATTCGCAGCGTTTTTTCCCCGCTGTAAACTACGGATATTGCTCAAAAAATATTTTTACGACCTCGGAATAGCGTTTCAACTAATACGTATTGGGTTCCTTACATCACGGAGCAGATATTCAACGCTTCCCACTCGTTTACGTCAACTTGATATCCGATGGCTTATCTCTGGATCGATCCAGGCTGAAATTATTGACCTTTGGGTGGAGAGCGATGGCAATAATTTTTAATCGAGCAACATCCGGTCCTCTCGAAAAAGGCGATCGAGTTACTCGTATCGCGTCTAAAAATACACATCGGATTCTCGATATTGGATTCCAATCTACGAGGGAGAAAGGGAAAATCGGTCAAGTCGGTGGAAGTGGTCGAATTTGAGAGATTTACTACAAAAGGAAACAGAAAGGAACAGATCTTTGAAGTAATACGGTGAATATTTATCGACCATGAACTCGTTCGATGGAAAAATCTCTCGAGCGAAAGTCCTTTTGAAATTCCCTGTTTTTATAATGGCGATAACGAAGCATCAATTCTCCAGTTAGTTTCTACAATTTATTTCAATTCGGAAAATATTTTCCACAGAAATTCTCACGAACTTTAATTGACCATACAGTCAAATGATCGAGAGGAATTAAACTAGTGGGTGGTGCCCGTATACGATGTCGATGAACTGTCCTCACTTCCCCTATCATGAACGAGACAGACACGCACATTGCGTCAATCCTGTCTGACAGATCCGAGTCAGCGCCGGGTAACGATGCTTTGTTGGAGAAGGAGATCGATCCTTAACCTGACAATGTTAATTAAGCGGCAGAGAGGATTACACGTCCATCTGAGATAATAGAATGATTTCGATTCCAATTTATATAACAATAAAAAAAATTAAAAAACGCGTACATGCACATTTTATAAGTTTGGGGGCAAAAAATTTCACGCCTATTTAATTCCTATGAACTTCGTGCACATGTTTTTTTAACGAACTAGCAGTGCGATCCAGGTGAAAAATTATTAGTGTAGGTATTAAGAACCGTTCTTTTGTAATCATATTTACAACTCATTTTTCGCCACTCAGCCATCAAACTAACTTCTTTAATGACCAAATAATAAGCTAAATCTGACCATAAAATTTACAAACCATCTTATTAGGAGAATGATTTCACTACAGCTTCCTCATGAGAGAATCGACTTAATGAGCGACCATATCTCGAATCTACAAAACTTCAAGGAGCAGCGTTAAGATAAAAATTTCGTGTCGTTTTTTCACAGTCTACGGCGCAACGTTGACGCTGAGAACGAGGTCAATGAAAATGACCCGTGACGAAAGAGCTATCGTCGACGAGGGAAATTGATATTAATAGAGCGCCAGAGACGAGTGCTTTTTTTATTCTAAGACTTACAAGTAATCAAAACGCATTCCGAAAATTCTCGCCCGATTGAGTCCTCAAAATGTAGAGAAACGAAACACGAGTGTTTCCCTCGACATTTCATCCCAAGCCAGAAGATCATTTTATGGTGTTGATGAAAAATTCCTTTTTTTAACAGCTTCCTAAAAATGCAACGCGCTATAAAATTGCCCAATCTTGAAATTCATCCATTTAAATTAAAAATTGGTAATTAAAAATAATAGTAATAAAAACCCAATATTTATTCAAATACGATATTTTTTAATAGAGCGAAATTCCAGCCCTCGAAACTATAAATGGCTCCCTAATATATGACTCAAACGCTTCTCTCATCATAGATTAGATGAATGCCCTATTCATACATCACCGTTTTTGACGACTCAGCTGGACGATGGAATATGACCTGAGATGAGCCTTGAGTCAATACTCGTCACCGTCCGTGGCAAAATTAAATTCACTCCCCAACAACGAGTAGAAATTTTCAGGTCAGATCATGTTTTATTTATTGAGGTGACTCATCTTCAATACAAGTGCTAATGCGTCTGACGCAAGAGCTACCAAATTCACTTAACCGAGCGAAGATAGAATAATTCCGTGTGAGCTAAAGATGCCGGAAGGCTCGATGGTTTTTATATGAATGTTTTTCACCATTGAATGAATATAATGCGTAACTTCATGGGGGATTTGATAACGGAAAACTGTACTAATTATCCCGTAAATTAATATCCCTTCATACCATGAAATTCGACCGGGATAGGATTTAAAATACAAAGCAAATTGCACTCACGGAACTGAAGCGAACAAATCTTTCGGCTTACCTGAAACAAAAAAAATTATTATTAGAAATTAATTTGTAAGGAAAAATATAAAATGCAATAAAACATTACAATAAAATACAAACTGAACAACTTCATGTTGAACAAATTCGCCGTTCATTTGTTCAAAAAATTATGCTCACCTCAATCGGAATTATATTGTTCACTCAGATGAATAAATAATGGTTTAATATTGTATTTGAATTTCGGTATCAGTTTCAGTTAGTTTAATAAAATAATAGATTTTTCGATAAAAGAAGAAACAATATTAATATGAATAGAGTGAATTATAATTGATAGTAGAAGTTAATATGTACGTTAATTTACAGTTCAATTCAATTTATTAAAAAGTACGAAGTTTGTATTGCTTTATGTTACTCTACTTATTTATTTATTCAGCTACAATAATTTATTTGCAGTTATTTACTATTTATTGTTATCTAGATTCTTATTTGTTAGTTGGTCTAATTTTATTTTAGACAGCTATTTCAGTATTGGTTCTTATAGTTTTATTCAATTAGTTTAGTTGAGTTTATTATGGTTTGTCAATAGCTTGATTTAATTTATTTATAACTGGACTTCATAGTCGTTTAATGTCAATTAATGGTGTAATTTAATTGTATTTTGTAACATAATTGTGTTTTTTTTTTTTTTTTTTGTAATATTTTGGGGAACAATAATGCGGTATTATTGAGCTAGCGAACTGTTGAAGTGATTATTTGCTGTGACAGCTGTAATGAAGCTTTGTATCGACTTCTCCCTGTATTGAATGCCGATTCAAAGCCGCCGACTGCAATGTTATCCGGCCCAGGTGATATTCGCCGGCGGCACAAAAGTTTCCCCCTAATCCGCGCCTTTCAATATGAATTGTCGAGGAGTTTCTAATAATAACCGCAACCGATACGACCAATCATCCCATCGGATGGCGGGGAAGTCGTTTTTTCACCGCAAAAGCCACTCCAAACGTGTTAAAGCGCTTATTGTTGTGTAACCCCTCGGTTTTTTACAATATACCACCAGCATAGAATAGAGCAGGAATCTCTTCCCGTTTTGAATCGGTTGTCGCTGTTGAAGGTGCCAATAGTTTCGATAGTTTCAAGCTATCTTGTGCTATTAGCTCTCGAAAAAACGTAGACTCGGGCTAGATCATGCTGATTCTCTAGCGAGCACTTCTACATTCCTCAAAGAGGACATCTTGTTTTGTTTGCTCTTTTTTTTTAAAGAAAAAGAGGATTCTTTATGCGTGAGATAGTGGAAGTACCGGAGTTGACGAATGCTCGGAGGACATTCGAATTCTATTTGGTACCCGAGTACGTGATGGGATTGCATCATTGCTTTTAGGTATCTGCTCGAGTCGAATTCGAGCCTCTCAACGAATAAACATTTCCAGCTGACGAAAGTTCGAGCCGAAAACGGTTTATAGTCAGCTTTACCTGGACTACAGCTTTCACGAATACCGAGAGCTTGGTTGTATTATTTTTATTTCTTCTGGCATATAAATTCCCCTTTTCATCGTTTACTTTTTGAAAAAAATCGAGATTCACGTTATTGTGGGATTTTTGAATTTATTACTTATCTACGTTTTAATTTAAATTGAATTTTCTAAATTTTTTGACAATTATAGGCGTTGAATCGTTTAAATTTCACGTGCTTAAAAAAATTTTTTTTTTTTTTTAAAACCTTTACTTGGATTAAGGGCTGAGAAAGGCCAGAGAAAGCTAAACCAATTCGGACGTAACTCGAGTTCGCGTCGAAAGCTAGTCAGAAGTGAGAAAATGTTTTCCAGACCGAGAACAATTCAACTTTGGCTGGCGTGTTCGGCCGCTTTTATCGACCAAGTCATGCGACTTGGGTCACCTTGTGTATCCGTTTTTGTGGTTATTTACAGTCCCCAACAGACCCGGAGGGGTTTTAATTAAGCGAAGTAATCCCATTAACAGAGTAAACTCGCTTTATTCGCGTATTTCGGCCAGCTCTCAGTAAGCCTCCTTCCCATTTTATGGAGAAAAGCGCCAGTTATTGGCCAATTAAGTGATCCTCGTCAAACTACTCAATTTAAATTAATACGGTTTTCTTTTCTTGGAAGGATAATTAGGTCACACGAATGTATTTATTTTTAGTTGAAATTATGGAGTTTGGTTTATTATTCAATAGTGAAAATTTTCAATAGCTCACGAAAGAAAATTTTCTTAGCCCCGCAAAATTTGATGTTTTACGTTTCAACGTGCGTAGAAACCGAAAATTCTATATAAAATGCATGTTCGTCCGCCACACTTTTATGGAGAAATTATAAAAGGGACATACTTGAAATTTTCACCGAAAATTATTCTTGGGCTAACAATGGCTCAATTCTTAAGTCAAATCGCTACCTCAACTATTTTTTAGGGGTTGTAAGGGAGGATTTGTATTTTCCAACGTTTTTGTTACAAAAAAATGTCTTTGATGTATTGGAGTCAATTTTTATAAATTTTTCAACGCCGAATCGAATGAGAACATAACGGAGTCGATAGCTTTAACGGTTCTTAAGTCATCGCAGCTTTTGTGTGGAATTTTTGAGATTTGGAAAAGACGTGGAGCTATAAAAACCGCTCTATAATGTTCACAATGCTCGTCAAACACTCAAGCTGTTCCGCTACGAAAATAATTCGAATCCAAATTTGATAATCAAGAAAAATAAAATAATTTTAAATTGCGATATTTGCAAGTTTTCCCATAATTACCAACCTCTCGATAGGTTGAAATATTCACAATTATGCGGGACAACAGAATTTTAGTGCATTCGTTCGAAACAATTATTGGCCACGTTTTTCCAACGTTAGCCAGTTCCTGAATGGTTCTTCAGTTCGGATCGGGTTTCCCTTGTTTAATCGGCCGTGTGAACGATCAATCCGCCCAACGTCCGGCGGTATTTGAGGAAGGCCAGGAACTTGAGCGGCTTCAACTCAAACTACCCTCACACGCAGCACATAATGTTGGCAAAGAGGAAGGAAATAGGGCTTCGGATTTATGAACTTAGCGAAGCATCTTAGGAAGTTGTGAAAAATAGGAAGGGATCAAATCGAAGTAGACTCTTGAATTGTGGCGAACGTGTCGATCCTAGCGGCTCGAGAAGGATTAGCACATCAAGAATATATTTCTACATGATAAGGTGCGCACTACTTCAACCACGTATTCTACGACTAATATGGAAAAAAAGTTTCTATAACGTTTCTTTCTAATCCCCGAATTTCCCCAGTTTTATCACTTTTAAGAAATTTTTCGGGGTTTTCACCTAACCGCACTAAAACCGCCTAAAAACTAAACTACTAAAACGCTAAAAACTTGCGATTCGCACACAGATTCAAATTTGTGGATATTGTTGAAAAGAAGGTGAAATTTCCTGTTTTTCAAGTGCCAGACTAATTTTTTTGGTCGCGTTAAATTGACGAAAAATTGGCTTTAAGCCGCAGGACGATGAAGAGGCTCGACTGGGGGGAAAGCATGGGCTCCAGCGGGTTGACCTGTTTTCAGAAGATTTTTGAAGAATTTTTCCCCCAGACTTTTAAAATCCAACTATTCTCCAAGAAATAATGTACTTTTCCCTATTTCATGTGTTGATGACGCGTTATTCCCAGTACCAGGCAGCGAATGAAGTTTAATTCACACCTCGACGATGAATGCCCCCAACCAAAAAATATGGGCCAGACATCGCTTTCGCTCTGCGACCATTCGAACGTCTCTCGAGCCAATTCAGTCCAGATAACAATCGAATTATTCCCTCGATTGAAGACGCTTCTTTGTTCTCTTTAATCGAGGCTACAGCTCGAAGTTTCGGGTATTGGAAGCGGCTATTGTTTAAAGGAAGCACCGCGTATCCCTGGACCAATTAGCTTCTCAGCTGGTGGCCCCTGGCGGGACAAGAAGAAATTCTCACATGTTTTTCTATCAACACGACCACGTACAGTTGACAAGAACGGTAACTGTTGGCACTCGCTTAACGGTCTACGGTCGACTGGAAGGCGCGCCCTTTTCCTCACGAAAAAATAAACAATTATGACGTTGATGAGGCGATAAAAAGGTCGAGAATTGCCGGAAGTTGACTACAACTCGAAAAGGATTGTTAAGGGCGAAGGAGGAAATTTCTCTTGCGTCCATCGCATCCGCTTTTTGTAGCGGTCAATATTCGAACGATCTCACGCGGAACAATTGACTGGTAAATGAGCAAAGAAAGGAATATAACTTATTTTCCTTGTCGTCGCATTTTTTCATGCCCAGGGGGTGTGAGGGGAGAAAAACCAGGTGACTCATTCTCCGATTCTTTATTTGCTGGCCGAGCACTTTCGCAAAATTAAGAGAATCGGAGAATGAGTCGCCTGGTTTTCTTCCCTCACACCCCCTGGACATCAAAAAATGCGAAGACAAGGAAAAGAAGAATAAATTCGAAGCAAAACTAAACGGAGAGAAAGCACACAGACAAAATTGCAAACCAAAACCATCCTACAGCGCCAATTTTCAAAATTACTGGACCAACTTGGGAACATCGGGATACTTCACTTCAAGACCGCATAACGGCGTTTCATCCTCCAGTAGTTTTTCAGTGCACCCAGGTGAAAAGTCCATGAGAATCAATAAAACGGAGGGAAGAATTGGCAGTGTACGGTGTTCGGCAAGGAAGTGAAGCGTTATGCTAATAACATGGAAACGAGACGTCGGACCGATAGCCATCTTGACCGATAACTCACCCTGGACCGAGGAACTAGTAAATACGGCGATAGCCGAACTGTGGAACTCCGGGTCGTGGTCGTGATGCTCGTGAGACCGCTAAGCACAGCATCCGATCGGCTATTATCCTCGGGTTTGTGCAAACAGTGACCGCAGGCCAGTAACCGGCTACCAGGTACAAAAGCTTCGGAATGGACGAAGAAAGCAATGGAGAACAAATATTGAGCAAGACGCGGTCATATTATCCAACCTGGTCTAGAAACAGATTCAAAGTAACTGTACAAGAGGTGTAGTAATCGCTTCCAAAATATAGAATGAAACTTCACGAACAAATCGGAAACATATTTTTCTTCTCCAGGTGGTCGCATTACTTCTTTCTGTAGGTTGAGGGGGAGAAAAACGAGGCACGTCTTCTCCATTTTTTAATTCAGCCGAGTACTTTCGCCCGTTCGGGCTTCTACAGGGCATTATAGGATCAAGGGTACCTATGGCCCCCTAGGTACCCATAGGGGGCCCATAGGAGGGCCATAGGTACCCTTGGTCCTATAATGCCCTGAAGAAGCCCGAACGGGCGAAAGTACTCGGCTGAATTAAAAAATGGAGAAGAGGTCGCCTCGTTTTTCTCCCCCTCAAAGTACAGAAAGGAAACATATTGTGTGGCACTGGCGATAAAAATGAGGTCAATCAAGAGCAAAATGGAGCATTTCAAGACCTTGAGAGGAAAACTGAATATACGGCCCTGAAAAGGGAAGCGGAGCAAGGTGCATATAAAAGACATCATAGATGTTTGAATATCAGCACCAGCTGATGTTCACTCAAACAGCATCAATCTACTATCAATGGTCTTCTAAGCCCTCGAAACCTGAGACATCTCTTTCTTTTGATCCGGCCGCTTCGACGGCACTTGGCCTCATCTTCGTTTAAAAGGCGTCCACTTCTTCTT
Organism: Tupiocoris notatus; assembly: GCA_037159825.1. Classification (NCBI taxonomy): domain Eukaryota; kingdom Metazoa; phylum Arthropoda; class Insecta; order Hemiptera; family Miridae; genus Tupiocoris; species Tupiocoris notatus. The sequence continues at coordinate 773,675 of JASJUZ010000032.1, read as the reverse complement.
TTTAGAGAGTTCGAAAAGTTTCAACGAGCACCGAAGAGCTAAAGACTCGTGAGCCGTGAATAATTCACGTTCAACGCCGGCACTTAATTTACAAAGGTTTTATTCATCTTTTGGGCCAGAACGCCGGCCAGCTATACGATTCGTCTGGAAGGGATGTTCTTAGATTTAATCGGTAGTAGAGGAAGAAATTAGATTGTCCGAGATACACTGCAGGACGATATTATTATAGTGATGAATTGAAGTGCAAAAATTTTGCCATAAAAGCATTAAAATGTACTGGAAAAATGTCCATTCATTTACAAAAATCTAATTCTCTCTTCAACCCCAATACTTTCACTCGTATTACGTTTGGATATCACTGTATTTATGCCTCTATAAATTTGTTAAATGGATTTTTCGACAAAAATATTCCTAAACAATGTGAAAACTAATCTGTTCCCATACAGTGTCACCTTTTTACAGCATTTAATGAAAAAAAAACCCTCGGGTTCCTCAAAAAATCAATGGCAACTCGAAGACCGATTCATATCCTGTCGGAGACGAAAGTGAAAATAATATACCCTGACGTGAGAATTTTTTCCCTTTTCCAAAATGATACCAGGGGCCAAGAAGGGCGATAAGGTTGACAAATATTGGTCGGGACCCTCGTTGATTCAGCAACGTTTTGATAAGGCGAGGTTTCATCCCAGCCCGGAAACGGCTTCCATCCTTCGGTATAAATCAATCGCGCACACGAGCCATACGAGGAAAATAAATCAGGAAAATATTCACTTTCGACGCTATAACTCAATGAGCCAATAGGATGGAGCTATTCGTTCACTTCTGTTCGAAAAGTCCCTTTTCCTGTTCCAATGGCCGCAATATATTCTCGAAAGGCGAAAGACAAATGACATGAGGAGGGAAAACTGGAGATAAAATTTTTCATTATAAATTTTTTTTGTATCTTCTTTATTTATTTAATTTATTTAATATTTATTTTATTTATTATTTTTTATTATTTATTTATTTTATTATTTTATTTTTTTTTATTATTTTATTTTTATTTATTAATTTAATTTGTTTAATATTTATTTAATACTTATTATATTTTATTATTATTATTTTATTTTCTGACATTAAAAACGTGAAAATATTAGATTTAATTCAGTCAAGTAGCAAAAATCTTTTTAAACAATAGAGGGGAAAAGAAGAGACTATACTAGCAGAAAAAGTTTAAATACAAAAATAAATCAAATAAATAAACATTTTAAAAAAAGAAAAATAATTTTTTGAACGATTTTCGGACTACAAAACTTTTTTTACAAATTCCGTATTGGAAAAAAAATCAACAAATGAAGCATTTTTCATTTTTTATACTATGTTTTTACAGTAAGAGAATAAATTCTCGTAAATGCAAAAAAGCCCTATGACAGTAGTCAATTTTATGACGAAAAAATGTCATCAACGTTACGAGGGCTCTTATTTAAGACCAACGCAGGCTCAAAATAGATGTAAATTATCGAGAACGATAGGAAAGCTGAGAATAGTTAATTCATCGAAAGCTCTCTAACAAAAGTGACGATGCGGAAATAACGAAAATCTTGACAGTTTTACGCGGTACTTCGAATCACACGCGACCGCCCGACCGTAAAAATGCGAGGGTTCCCCTTTGTAATTACGAAAAACGTATTTCCTTTCTTCAATTTATTGACTTCTGAATACAACACACCTGCTGAACAGTTGGCATATGACGGATGTTATACAGATGCAGAATGGTCAAAATTAAAAAAAAATTAATAAACGCAAAATCAAAAACAAGAAAAACAATCAAAATGCTTGACATGATAATGGTAAATTTCGAATCAAGTTACTCAAAATTTAATAATTTTCAATTTTGGTCAGAGTGAACTTTTCTGTTGTTTCAATTGGAATATACGAGCCAATCATTGAAATAATTCTAACAACTCGCTTTACATAGCCCTTAACATTAGTTAGTTACGATGTTTCAGTCCAAAAATACCTCAATCGAGGACCAACTGAAGCCGAAAAACTGCACAAAAAATTAATAACGATTTTGACATCGGTAAATTATTATTGGTTAACCTATAAGATTATTATTCCCAGCTTTCTCGACATTATCCTCGTAAATGTTCACCCACTAACAAATTTACTATCCAGACGTAATTTCTAAAACGAACGCCGCTACCGGACCACTTTTTGCTACAAGGATACAATTTTCCTTCTACATAAAAGAGGGAAATCACAACGAACCGACTAACAGGCAATTTCGCTACCTGTTTTTAAAAACAACATAAATTTCGGATTGCCGTTAATTTAAAAAGCCTCGCCATTAGAAGGCCACCATCAATGCTCAGCATAAATATACGGTTTCCACAAGAGCTGGCCGAGCTTCTAATTATAAAAATTCCCGCGCTCCGTTGGCCGATGTAATGAGCTAATTAACCGCCCGGAATAGCGATAATCCTCATCTTTAGAGCTAATAAAAACACAAGGACATTTATCGGAGAGGAAGAGACGCCTAATAATCCTATTAATTGGGCGAATAATATGAATAAATCCGTCCAATCCTGAATACGTTAACAGCTCGTTAACTTTTCAATGGGCGCAATTTCAATCGAACACGGTCAATAGAACTATTCATAATAGAGCAGAGAATTTTTCTTTTTAACTTGTGAAATTATTTTCATTTCAACAGCTTTGCATGAAACCGTTCCACAACCTGGGTGGTCTTCTTGACAACCAAGACGATGTCTGGGGAACATATCGAAAACACTACCGAGCTCGACCGGTCCGGCATTGTATTCTTTTTTCTCGCCCCGATCCCCAACAGAAAGATATAGCTAGTAAAATCTTCAACTGCCTCTCGTTATTTTACATTTAATTGGCGCAGCATTCGAATCGGTCACCTCTTTCAAGGTGGGTGGCCCATTTAGGAAGCACAAAAAACATTCCTTCGATTGCCTGTTATCAACAGATTAAGTTTCTCGAGCATAACCCGGAATGTATGGAAAACCGTTGTGAAGAGAGCTTTATGAAGAAGCCATATCAGAAAGAAAGCGACACGATTTCCAACGTGATGAAACTTTCAGGTGTTGTTCTAAGGTCAAAATATTATTTTTTGTCGACCAGTAAAAATCTAAAGAATAAAAAATGCGCTCATGTCGCAGAAGTACTGTGTGTTATCTTCTACACGCTGCTCGAACCACTGAAAAATGGAGCCGATTGCTGGAACCCAACGATTTCTCAAACAGTTTCAAGCGCCCAAAAAAATAATCATTTTCTGCTACCACTTCTTGCCGTCAATGCGAGGCCTACGCTCTGCCCTGAAACCGGTCGCGAATCGTCTCGGGAACGCGGACGGGTTTGCTGTTGTGGTCTTCGAAAAAGAAGAATGGGACGGGTCGCCGAGTCCTCTGTCGGCCGACGAGACGGTCTGCGCGTGTCCAGCTCTTCACGATTACGGACCTGGACCGGTTCTTGGTTCATTCAGCTTCTTCATCGACCTCAAATCATTTAAACCGGAGAAAAATAGTTCTAGACCTTCACAGCTAGAGAACATAGGTGAACTATTCGATAGAATGAGAGTTAAGTCTTCCAATATTTTCGAACTGAAGATCTTCCTTCCACGTGATAGTCATAAGTCGTCGGATTTCCTTAAAACTCGATCGAACATCCACGTGGGCAACCTTGAGTGGCCCGAGTAGCGAAAATGCTCAACTTGAAAATGCAGACATGGATAAAATTTCAACGAATCATTTCTCAGCACATTCAGCGCCATAAAATTGTAAGAGCAAACCAAATATAGTAACTTTCGAATAACACACAGTTCTTCCTTTTGACAGGTTTCCTCCTATTTCGATTCCATAACAATCAATATACTCGAAAAATGGAGATGTTGAAATGTTGACTACGGCGGCATAATTTTTCCAATTAGGTCACATAACGTACATCCACGTAACACCTATTGGTTTATTATATAATAAACCATTGCAATCACTCGCGGGAAACATTTCTACCCACCCACCCTCACCATCTTCCACAGGTTGATTTCTTACGTTTCAAGGCATATTGAATTCGAAAATCCAATTTTGAAAATTTTCACCAGACATCACTCTTGGTTTGAAAATCGCTCCATTCTTTTGCCAGTACCTATATTTTAAGGGTATTTTTGTGGCGTTTTGAGGGTGATTCGTATTTTCGAAGGTTTTTTTTGACAAAGGTATCTGCTCTTTGCTAATTTGATAGCAATATATTTATATATATTTTTTTATGTTGAATCGAATGAGGCCATTACGGAGTCGATAGCTTTAATGGTGAGTGATTTTGTGAGGCATATTTGAGATTATCAGAAATTTGGCATGAGGGTATAATTCGAGAGTTTTTGGAGCAATAAAAATCGTTATACTAGCAGAAACGGTCGATAAACGCTCTCTTCAATTGCATCATTCGGCGATTATTTCAACTTTTATTTCAAACAATATTTGAAGCGAAAGAATCATGCACTGTACAATAATTTGCAGCGTTTTTACCATTAGGGTCACACAATGTACTTCCACGTAACACCTAGCTTATTTTTCTTGTGCGTTTTTTATCTTGAGTTTACTAGATTGAAAACATGGAACATTATTAACATTTTCTCGCGGGAAAATGTCCCTCCGTCGCCTAACTAGCTGAAAATAAATTAGCGAACCAAATAACCTTCAAGCAGTCCAAGAAATGTCCAAGTTTCACAAATTATCTCTTGCCACTTCGGCTTAAAAACCTGCTACTCCAGCAATATCAACGCTCGGCAAATATTCGCTGATACTTCACTCGTTTAAACATTCCTTAGGTCGATTTTTCGTTTTCATTTGTCCCCCTTCGATTGTTTCGGCTTTCGCTGAGAGAAATAACAACTGACCTTTTTTCCAGATTCACGTAAGATTCTCGAGCGAAATCGATGAGCCCGTATTTATATTGTTGGAAGGCCGTAGCCTCGGATGGTAAATTTTTCATTGAAGCCTGGGAAACTAAACAGTAAACAAGTATCATCGGTATCAGCAGTTATACGAGGTCGGGAGCCTCTTGTGTAATATCAGGATCGAGCAACGTCTTTGGAGATTTCATTTCAATTTCTTTATTCGTTAGATTTTTTAATTTTTCATTCATTTTTTTAATATGAAGTGCAGCGAAATTTTTTACATTTTTCAGCCGATTTGAACTATTTTCTCCAGTTTCTGCCGATTTATCTATATTAATTCTCATTTTTACGCTCAAAATAAATAAACCGAGGTATAAAATGTATTTTGAGCTTTTTTAAATAGATAGTTCTATATAGTTCGAGTTTCTATCACTCAGGATAGTTGTTTATAATTAATTTCATTTCCGTATAAATATCAGCTTAATTTTAAATTGATTCAAAAATTTTTGGGGTGAATAAGGTTTATTCTGTATACTAGACTGCCATTTGAACGTCGGGTTCCATGTATAGCTATTAGAGATTTCAATTTCGATACGCGCAGCACTATTTTTCCTTCCAAGTCTAAACCTTTCAGCATTCGATAGGCGAACAATAAGCGGGAAGGGAGTCTAAATTTAGTTTCTCTGATGAATTCCGTCTAGACAGGCAGTGGTCACGTTTACCAGCAAACGGCTCTTCCAGCTGCGAATAAAATTCGAAACTGCTCTAGAAAACTAGTAAAATCCTGATGCGCACTGTCAAAATAATATGTTGACGAGTCGAAAGAGGGAAAAATTATTGATCGTTTTTATTGGTCGAATTATCAAAGAAGCGTTTTTTTTTGCCAATCGAAAGGCAGACCAGACTTGCGAAGTCTCGCCCGGTTATTCGGCACAGATGGAGTTGAGTAGCCGTCAGAGGAGAATGCAAATTCAGAGGGACTATGATGTAACGTAGTATCGACGATAATTTTTTTTTTTTAGCCCGCTCGTCAATAAAAATTCCACGCTGAGTTAAGAGCCGAGTTTGACGACAGTTTCAGTTTCGTTAGGCAAAAAGCGGTCGTCGGAAAAACACGTCGATATTCCCGTTTAAATATTAATTCGGTACATATTATCAGCTCTATTATTCATCAAATGTATCTGCATAGCGATATAATCGAATCGCTGTCCCGCAGTTTAAATATAAAAATAATGTTGAATAAAAAACGAAATAATGTTGAACAAAAAATAATGTTGAATGCTGAAATATAAAAAATATTTAAAAAATGTTGAAATAATGAATGAAATAAAAAAAATAATGATAAAAATAATGTTGAACGTTGAAATATAATGAAATATAAAAATATTGTTGAAATGTTTAAAAAAATGTTGAAATATTGTTTGAAAAACTAAGTGAAATCAACTCATTTGCATACCTCTATAAGTGAAGCGATTTAAAATTAAATGTTCAATATAATAATACTTAAGTAGTACTCCAGAGCAGAAAAAATTTCGTGATCATTTTTTTCATTATTTTTTTATAGTCAAGATGTAACCAATTTAAATTATCGTTCATCGAATAATTTTTTCAGCATTGAAGCGAGCCAAATATGAACCGTTTTGTTCTAAAATCGATTTTCCATTCGTTCTTACAGATTAGTGCAAGTACAGTCGATGAACATTATGCGATTGTTGTGATCTTCATGAAAGTCTATTACGAGTCTCAACATACGAAATTATCAAGAGCGATTACAATCCAAGATTACGAATGTCACTGCTAATTAGCCGTTCTGATGGAAATACACCATCCGAGCCCTTATACGAATAAATTAAAGTAAAATTGTACAATTACGAGTAGAAATTTTTCGAAAATATCATAGCCACGTACCTTGTTCAGAAACGTAGCATAATCCCACCAGCAGCATAAGCAGCTTCGCAGACTTCATCATAACACACGCACTTTGAAACACAGCGACCCGGGAAAACGCGAGATTTTTTCGGGGAAAACTTATCGAATCTTTTCCTATCCGAACGGGCCGAAACTCGGAGGGAATAAAAGAAATTTAAAAACAGCGAAGGACGGAGGTGAGGGAGGAACGAAACGAGGGAGGGGAATCAGAGAACGGAAGCCGAAAACTAAAAGTCCAAGGGTTCACCGACAGCCGCACAGCCGACAAGACTGAACTGAACTGAGGGAACAGAAAGCGCGAGCCGAGCAGCGAGCAGGCGAAAGAGCGGAACCGGCAAGCTAAGCAGGTTGGCCAACCGAGCGCGGTTGAAATTCCCTTTTCTATTATCGTACAGAATTAAAGCCGTGTCTCTCTTGAGCATAGAAATATACGATTAAATCAAATTTGCTCGAAATATTGAAATAGATTATTTCGTATAATAAAATTTATATAAAGTGTACGTGCTTCGTTGTAAAGGCAAGAAGGAGGAAAGCGTGAGTAGCATGCCGAGCGTACGGTAATTTTTATGGCGTACGGTAATTTGACTACGTCGTACGAAAAGAGTAGGCGTTTCGATTTTTGCGATTAAATACTGCATTTTGGTTTATTATTGAAAAATAAACCATTGTACTCGCTTAAGAAAAATTGTTCTAGCCACATCTCAAAATTGACATTATCCAAAGCGCTTAAAATTCGTATACCGAATGAAAAAAGTTCGTCAACAGGTTGAAAAAAACTGAAAGCTACTCGCGTGAAATTTTCACTAAAAAAACAAATTTTGGACAGAAAATGGCACGATTTTTAAGGCAAAGACTTGCCTCAATTTTAAAGGTTTTTCCGGAGACTTTTCATGTGGGGAAATTCGTAATTTTTAATGTGCTTGGCCAATGGGTGTGTTGAGTATCGATCTCCATAGTTTTTTGGACTCTGAATCGAATGAGTGGATAACGTGGTTGATAGCTAAAATGGTTCTTGAGATCTTGAGTTAGAACAGCTTTTGTGCGCAATTTTTTAGGTTTTTTAGGTTTGATGATTATATTCGAGATTCATCAGTGCCATAGAAATCGTTCTATATCGTTCATAACTTAATTGCTTAATTAATAATAATTGAGCTAGAAATTTTTTATTGAAATTATTAATTATTTCGAATTTCTACGGGCACTTCTTGGCAGCACGCTTATCATAATTCCTGTTTTTAGATATCGTGTAAGTATTCGCCTTCATATCGTCCGATACCATGATAGTTTCCAATGAAAACACTAACTCGCAATAATTGTTTACAGTGAGAACTAAAAACTGTCAACAATCCTCCATAACATTCCAGAAGGCACATTTTACACGAGAAACTGCTAAAACGAAAGCCCTGTTTACCAATAGTTAGCCAACACTCGAAAACAATGTGGCTTGCATCGAACTACTTGAAAACTCTGCTGTATGGAGAAGTAAAGGAAAAAACTGCCGTTGAGCCGGTGAGTGCTTAATTAAAATTTGTACTTGAGGCCACTTGCATTCATTTATTAACAGTGGTGTGTCAATTTTTTTTTTCTTTTTTTTTTACAGAGTTTTGCCAAACCAACTTATGGAATTTCGTATAGTCTACAGCACGATTCGACGTCTCATAAGCTTCTATTGTCACTTATCGTGATTCTTGTGTGCGCCGCAATTTCCACATTCGTCCGATTCGCCGTCGTGCGACTGAGCAACAATAACCACCTGCTCTACAAGAGAATACATTTCGACCTTCTTTTCTACAGAAACATAAGGTATGCGATATGAGGAGTAATCTATTAAATGGGAATTAATTGTTCAAAAATCTTCACCAGAGGAGTAAAATGTATTCTGTCGATAGTAAAAAAGTTTTTGTGCGTACAGTATTGAGCATTGCACACTATGTCCCAAATGTTGCACGAAAACTCTGCGGAGAAACCGCCATTTTGAATTTGGATTAGTGCTATAGCAGCAGCGCCGGTGTCGCGACCTCACTAGCGCTCGTGGCGACTGTGGTACTGAGCTACCGAACCCCAAAGACAGAGTCTCTTCTCACCTTGAACTAGTCCTTTCCGTTAGAGTTTCTATGTCTTTGTATTTAAAGGGCAACTACTTATGAAGGTGTCCCTGTTCTTTTTTGTTTAAAAAGTGTCAATGTTAATTGAAATTCGACTATTACTTGAATAATGATTATTAGAATCGTTCTATACTCCGGGTGTCGTTCCCCTATAGTAGTACCAATCAGTTTTATGATTGCGAATTATTCCTCTGCTCAGGAAGAATTTCAAAGGCCAAAGAGAGGAGTCCATGGTTACGATCTTGCACGGAGTAAGAGCTGCACTGGGCGACCACTGCACGCGACCGTCGGTGTTGATGTTCTTGTCGACTGACGACTCCTACGCTACATCTCTTGCACTTTCAAAACGCCTATGCTTAGCGTTTCTCGCAGCTCAAGGCACGTTCCCTGATGCCGACGGGCTGCGAAAGGTCATCATGAAAGGGCTGAAATATCAGGTGCTGCAACTCATATTCTAAACCTTTATTATAATTTATTATATAAGATTTTGTTAGTTTTCCACTACTATATTAAGCTTAAGAATTTCGCCTTGGAGAGTTGAGGCCTATTGTTTGTTGCCAGTGACATTGGCTGACCCCTTATCCAATTCAATAGCTCTCATCAGCCAAAAAATTGGGTTCTCTAGGCTCTGGAAGACTATTGGAAATTCTACCAAGGATTATCTAAACGCTTGGCACGGTCAAAAGTCGCTATAATCGCCGATTACCAGCGAATTCATCCGCAAGCCGCATCAGCTCTCTGCCACTTTGCCGATGACGCTTTCTCGCCGTACCCAAAAGTATCTCTTATATGCACAATCTTTTATGCTGTGGAGGCTGTTTTACCATAATTCTAGATAGACTGATAATTTTAATATTCCACCGCAGACGTTGATCTTCTTATTAGTAAATGTCGGCGGTTTCTTCACCGACCGTGAAATTCAAACAAGATCGGCCATGGAAATGGCCGAAGGCTACACGAGCCACGAGATGACGCGTTTTCTCGATTCGACCGTCGTCTCCGATTTGCAGAGAACAATATGCGGCCGGCCGGCTTTCATCGAACCAGGATAATGCCAAGACAGCTTCACAATACATAATAATTTTCATCAGTTGCTTTTGTTAAGAAAATTAGTAGTATGAGGTTTATGTTAATTTTAGTTTATTATTTTTAAATGCATAAAGCTGTGATTCTATACGAAGGCATTCAGTTGGCGAAGCTCTCCGCACTTCTATTTGTTACCAGCCGAGCGCTTTCGCCCCTTTGAGACATTCTCAGGACATAGGTAATGAAAGTTGCTTAATTAGCTCATGAATCCCGGCTCCTGATTCCACGGTTTCCATTCTCTTGACTGAGACATCAGTTGTCAATTCAGTGACGCATTGATTTTACAAAAATGACGACTGGATATTTCCATGATTAGCTGGTCACTGTGACGTCTGCTGACACGAAATGCAGGCCAAACTATTTTTAACTACAACTATTCTCCGTCATATCTCCGCTATCTATTTCCTGCAATCCAATGACACACGAGTGCATTTTAAATATGCAATGACAATACCTTCACGATAACACCGTCACGTTCCGTTTTATAGCAGGAACTCGAGTCAGTCGGTCAGTTTTACGATTCTTCGAAAACCTGCGCGTTTATGATTCACTGAAAACATTATTTTGAACAGTGACTCCTTCGTGACTCGCGTCCTCAGCCTTTATCATTGGCACGTCGCAAAATAGATATCCAACTTGATTCAATTGAATACCCTGATATACCTCTTTAAAATGGTATTCATAGAGATTAGATCTAGTTTTGATTATTTTTCACCCGTTCTATCCATTTGAAGCTAGTTGATGTTGAGAGCTTCAATCGTTCTCTCTTGCGTTTTAACCTCTTTAGATTTCTTCTTATGGGGCAATAATTATCAATCCCTAAATTACGGATTTTTTCCCCAGTTTTATATCAGTTTACGTTCTTATTCGCCTTGCACCTTATTCTAGGCATCCTCGTTTCACGATGAACGACTAAAGATGACCGTGGAGGTGAAAGCGCTCGATAAGCTGAACAATAAGTGAGAGAACGATTCTAGCTCTCAAAATCGCTCAAGTGGCAACACATTAGCGAGCTAAAGTGATTTTATTTAAGTGGAGAGGAAGTTGAATATTTATACTTACAGAACGAACACAAATTACCATTTGTTGAACGAGGAAAATTAATCGATTCAGAGCTTATTAAAACTGCGGAATCTTGGTACACGATAATTTTATTCACAGACATCAATTCGTTAATCTCCGATGAAAACAGCTCGCAACGAAGTTATCACTTATTGTACAAAATTATACAAAGCGTGCGGAAAATTTGAAGGCACAGAAGTAACGAAAATTGCGGCGTTCGTTCCAATTGCAAAACTTGTCAGTCGAAACCGCTCACAGATCCACTACGCACCATTTTTCCTGCAGTTGCTCAACCTGTTTCGTTTGGATCGGATGCCGAAGGCGGATTTTGACTTCCAGCTTGCCACCTAATGGCCGTCGTCCGTCCATGATCTAAAAATACAACGGAGGTGGAAAATCAAACAAATATTGAAATTCACTTTTGATTGAAAAGTTCAAATGAATTCTCGTACTTACGTCGAACGAATCGTGCAGCGTGCATTTTGTTTCCAAAGGCAGCAGTTTCACGTTGACCGTTCCGACCAAGCTATCGCTCCGAAGGAAACCGCTGAAAAAGGCAGCGACATAATAAAACCAGTAAAATCAAAACATCGCAAAAGATTTTTCAAGGGTCTAATAAAATACGAAATTTATTCGGACAGCTGAAAAATTCGCCGGTCGAAGGACAAAAGCAACTTAAATTCGCCACATATCCCTGAATCATTTTGAAAGAGGCGAATTGGCGTATTTCTCTTCATAATATTTTTCTCCAGCTGAAGATGCCCAATAGGCGAAAATTCTAGACAGAAAAAGAGGATATTAAGGAGAAAAATTAGCCAAGTTCGTCTCCATCTCGCCGCAACAATTAATTCAAGTTTATTGAAAAATTATTCACAAAACAAAATAGCTGTGAAAACCTGTAAAACGTGCGTGCTTCCAAAAAACCTGTGTTCTTAAAATGCCAACGATAACACAAGGAAGACCCTTCAAATTCTAAAGGGAGCTCCCGGTTAACCTGAAAATTGCACAAGTCGCAAACAATACCAACAGAATTTTTTTTTAGTTTGATTTTTTACCTGGCGAACCGATCCAAAGTGCAGCACTTACAAAAACTGCAAACCGAGCTGAACACACATCTGGAACAACATAAGACACCAGAGATCGGTCGTATACGTCACGAAGAGCCTTCCGATTTTGAAAAAGCAAAGATCCATGCGAGAGACGGACGTCATGTCTACAAGTTTAGCCACCACCATCGAGCAAACTACAGAAGTAGATGATTGTGAACTCGGGCGTTCTTGAGGACGAAATAGCGACAGAGGACAAAAAAGCACAGACTACTTCAGGCACCAGACTGGAAACTTCAGCACATGAATCGAATTTGGCGATTAAAGAAAATAACGGCTAAACAGACGAGTAAAATCGTTGCTTGCAGTTGACTGTGATTGCGAGAAGAGAAAATGGACCGACAGAACTGCCTAAAGGCTTCATTAGCGATCTCGGGCAATGACTCTTGAAATAATGCGCCAAGACTTGCTTACGTCCTGCTCAAGATGGAAGAGAATCAACAGTGTCATCCCGTTCGTAAAATATAGATAATCTTTCCTATATTATGGCTATAGTTTCGAATAAAGTTCTGAAGGAATTTCTTCACAGATAAGTCACCAGCAACAGCAGATGTAACCGGTTCACTACAGGTAAATGAACAACGCCATGCCACGACTGCAGAATGATCTCCGTTGAAAACTGTGGGGAACGCGAAACAAGGAAAATTTTTGTACTCCGTCACACAGGACAGCTGGTTTTGGCTGTTCATTTATACAAAGCTTATCATGAATAGCTCAGGCTTCCAAAGCTTAAAATGAATTGGGAGCCCATAATTAAAGAAATGCAAGGTGTGGGGATTCAAAAGAAAGTTGAGAGATTTTTTATTTTCCAAATATGAATTGAATTAATTTAGACGTTAGAATACCATTAGAATCAAGAATACTATGTTAGCCTTAGTCAGCTTTGTTGAGCAGGGAATGAATGATAAAAAAAAACGAAACACAATGATCTACGAAACTAAAAAACGTCAATACGATTGTAGGAACTAAAACCCAAAAATCAACATCCTCTCTACGCTTTATGCAAGTCTAATCCAACGCACGAAATTCCCCTTGATGCAATAATTCGTACCCGGACTGCAAAAGCATTGCCTACTGGAAAAATGGATTAACGTACCCTTTCGACCATATTTCCAATTTCAACGAATGTCTTTTGAATATTCGTTGAAACGCTCGGTTGCTCCTTGGAATGCTCAGCATGAATTTTGCATCGTACGCCGGATTGTTGGTATTGTAAATTGTCGACGTCTTATCTCGCTTAGGCTCTTCCTAGAATGTTCCAAGAAAATACAGAAAAGTGATGAGTAAAACTGCCACTACTAATCCACCATATTTTCAGTCCTCCGGGACGGATCGCCCTCATCTTTTGTAGTATAAAAATCACATAATCTGCATAAGGAAGCTGTATCTCTTAGCTACGAGTGTAAATAATGATCGGTACTTACATTACTCGGAGCGGGAAACTCGAATTTGACATATGTATCTATCTCTTTAGGATTAGGAACGTTGAAGTTAACCCCTTGGATTACGTGGATTTCCAATTCATTGTCTGTAAGGTCTACGTTGCACCTGTGAACAAGAAAAAAGCATAATAGCCATTATTATTTTAAAATGATTTTATTTGAATTATATTTTGGGTCTGAATATAATTTATTCGGTTTATATTCCTTTTTATGATTTTAGATTATTTATGTATTTATCTTTGTAAGTTGACAGCACTGTCTAGTCGCCATTTTCTTAGTCAGTCTTGTATTCTTTGTATCAGTCAGTCGCTCTCTTAATAAATTCTTTCGTCGTAAATCGGCGTTCTTTTGCCCATAAAATCAATATAAAAACACTTGAAAAAAAGAACTATTACGTAATGCAACAGTTCACACTTTCCAACAAAACTGTAACGTCATTGTGTTACCTGACGATTTCAAATGTTCTCCTCTCGTAGTGAAATTTCGGCACAGGTGCATCTTTGTTGCAAGCGATTTTCACTGTGTCCAAATCTTTTTTCGACGTGACGGCCAGCTGTTCGAATTTGTTCGCACTTGCAACGTCTCCGATAGCTTTGAAATGCGCTCTCGTCTCCATGCACAGCTGAAATTCAAATCATAAAAAAATTAGTTTTTCTCTTTTTAATTTTTAACTGAACTTGTTGGTTGTAATTTATGATCAACCGATCAAAAGTATAGCTGTAGTTGCTAGGCCTGCCACCACTTGACGCGCGAAACCCCCAATAGTTTCCCTCTCTTTCTCTATGCTTGGTTTGGATACACATAATGCACTTTAAATGCCTTTAAATGACGTAATTAATTTGAAAATTTTGATTAAACAATGAGGCTAACCTTCAGCTGCTGTTGAAGATCAGCAATGAGCTGATTGTAAATTTCCGACGTCGTCCCAGGAATGCAATCGACCATTTTGACAATTTCATATTCTTTTTCAATCGATTTACTGCTTCCTGGAGGCACTGGCAGCTGGGAGAAAAAAAGTTAACAAAAATTCTAGCGATAGACATTTCAACCGTATTTCCAAGAGTTACAAAAATAAACCTACCGTACTAAAATCGACAGGAAGACCATTTCTCGTCGCTTCAATGAGCGGTTCGAAACATTTGAACTGCCGCAAATATTCTTTTGCCAACTGCAAGTCTCCGCTTTGTTTCGCTTTCAGCGCCGCCTCTTTGAATTGTTTTTGTTTCTGCAGGAGCAATTGCATCTGCTTCTCCTGCCTTGTCTCTTTATTCACTGAAGGAAAAACATGTTTTTTAATTTTTAATCTGCACATGGCTAGGCTACAATGTATGGCCTTGGATATATTAATCAACCTGTGCGCAGCTGAGGCGATGATCCCTGCGAGCTTTCGGGTTTTGGCTCTGGAGGAGGAGTCGGCTTGGGTGCGGCAGCTACTGGAACAGCTGATGGAGTGGGCGATGCTGTGTTTGCCTGGGGAGTTACAGGTTGAACTGCCCCTGGGACAGGTATCGGGGCAAAACCTGCAAAGATCATTGAGTTGAAATGACAGATTTCAAGTGCTTTTATGCTATTTGGCTGGTTCAGAAAAAATCAAATTATTCAATTTCGACCTGAAAACACATACAAAATCCATTTCATGCATCAGATGATCGAATTCTATTTAAATCTATAGCACCGTAATTTGTAATTTTTGAGATAATACAATTTTTAGCAGAAAAATACTTCTCGGCAAAAGTAATTATGATAGTTGGCCAGCCCAATCAGAGCAGAGTGGTATTCAAATTTGACTTTGAACTTGCCAAAAATTGACAACTATCAATACTGGCATTTTGCATCAGCAGGCTCTTTGGGAATTGAAATTCATGTATTCTTTCACTCCGAATCAAATGAACAGCGGAGTCATTATCTTCAACGGTTCTGGAACTATTGCTGTTTTATGGAATTTTGAAAAATGCATAGGTACGTACATAATGATGATACTACTCGAGCATCTATGACCCATGTAAA
Source organism: Tupiocoris notatus (assembly GCA_037159825.1). NCBI lineage: Eukaryota > Metazoa > Arthropoda > Insecta > Hemiptera > Miridae > Tupiocoris > Tupiocoris notatus. The sequence goes on along the minus strand of JASJUZ010000032.1, from coordinate 758,038 downwards.
AATTTTTCTATATTCGTCATAATATTCTTCAAACAGTCCCCTTTATGAAACGCTTCAAAAATTTGCTACTAAAGCCATGCTGTAAGAATGGAACTTTTTAATTCTGCTCGACCCCAGATTTGACTAACATCGGCAACTCACAGATTCTAAGGAACATAAGTTGCCTAACCTGGAGGTGTGGGAAGCTCGTCAACGGGTATTGGCTTGCCAGCTTTGTGCAGCTTGATCGCGTCCTGATATTGTTTGACTATCCGTCCCATCCTTCGGATTTTGCTCGTGTTCCCTTCCTTTTTTGCGTTTTCTTCTTGCTCTTTGAATTTGTTCAATCGCTGTTCCAGAGCTTCCATGACCGTTTTTGGAGCTGGCGGGCCTTCGGCTGCATAATTAAGCCAAAGTGAGCATCTGATTTCAATTAATTGACAAGCACAAGCGTTTATGGAATAATTCAGCTGTAGACCGAGAACTTACGCAATTCGATCGGTTCAGGCGGAGCTGTGTCTGGAACAGTTGCTGTGTCTGGGCTCATTGCTGGCGGTTGAGCAGGGGCTGTTTGTGGTGATGATGGCGGAGCTGTAGAGTCAGCGTCAGGTGGAGGCGGAGGCATTGTGCTCAGATCGACAGGCCGGCCAGCCGAGGCGGCTTCAATAACCGAATCGAACTTCTGCAAACATAAAACTAAAATGAGGCACAAAAATCGGCGCTAACTCAACAGACAAACTTCAGCTACTTACTTTGGCAATCTTCACAAAACCGAGTGCATCCGCCGTGTTACCATTGCGCTTTGCAACAACTGCAGCTCGCTTATATTGATCTCTTCTCTCTGTTAAGACCTTAAGTACTTCCTCGTCAACCACGACTATAGACGAAGAGTTGTCATTGATAGCAGAGGGTGACTGCAGGGTCGATTTGGACTCAAGGCTGGGCCTAGGAGGAGGAGCTGGGGGAGCAGCTCGCTGAGGAAGTAAAGGAGCCGGTAAGCCTGCATCTGTAAAAGCGATTGAATGAACAAATAAAACATTGATAGTTCTTTTGGAAAGGTAAACGAGAATGTTCATCGATTAATTTTAGAAAATGATCGATCCGCTTACCAATATCGATAGGATCAAATATTTGTGGCGCGCTTTCCTCAGCAGTCTCTTGCGGCTTTTTAGCCACAATAGACACCGGCATCGGGATGTCAGCCTCATCTATGATAGCTCCAGCTTGCGCCTTTTTAACCAACTCGCCCAATGTTTTCAAGCCTCTCTGAAGCCTAGAAAAAGAGAATTAATGGCCATAAAATATAATTTCTATAGGACAAAAAAAATTGCTTTCTTTACCTTCGCACTTTCATCGTATCCCCAACCGCTTTCGAGTTCTCCTCAGCCTGCATATACATAGCCATCCTTTCGTCAAGGAGCTTCAAGGTGTCCATTGACGAAGATGTCATAGGTTCCATAATGTCCGCAGGCCTCCTCACCGCTTCACTTTCAACACCGCTCGAAACCGCTTGCAATTCAGCCTATGCATTCAAATTTACAATTCACAAACGAATGAATTCTAATAGAACAAAAATCACGACTCGAGTCTACCAACCAATAAATCGGGGTCGTCCTCATCTCCCGAAAGGTCTTCATCGGAAGGGATATCTCGCAAACTTTCGGCCACCATTTTATCAAGGTTGACGCTCGGTGCGACCGGTTTCGCTGTAACAGATCAAAGTGAATATTGAACGTAGCTTGTTTTTGAACATGTGAATACCAACTCTACGCGCACGATCTAAATTTTGCTCTAAATAAATATATATTCAAGCTCCAAAAATAATCAAGCTCGCTCTAAAAATATTCTTACGTGGCGGTTTCTTGGGTTTGGATTTGGCAGGTCCAGAAGCCAGGATAGCATTCAGCTCAGCTTCCAAGTCGTCATCGCCGTCTGAGCCATCGTCTCCGCCCATATCAGCATCGAGGTCGGGCACTGCGAAAATTCCAATCTGAAACGACGTTTTTACTCAATAAAATGCAACGACTCAACCAAGAAGAACCTCGACTACGGTTGCACCCTTAATCAATTAAAAGAACGAATTGAATTACTATAAATTACTCATCTACCATAGTATTAATGATGTTATTCATGAATCGATAGCCTCAACAAATAATAATTCTGGAAATCTTTAGCTAGTTCAGTTAATGAAAAAGTCGTATACAATACTCGAGGCGATTACTCACCTGAGAAGGATCTCGGCCTCCAGGCCTTTGTTTCTTGGTAGGAGCGGCTCGCGGCATTTAAGCGGGCGGATTACAATTACTTAAACGGCCTGTTACATAAAAATTTCTGGCACTTAAAACCCGATCGTAAATGAATTAATAACTTTATTTATTATTGATTCATATTCAAATACGCACTGGAACGGATGGCAGTTAGTTTTTGATTTGAAGAGTGAAGTATGTAATCTTATCTGATAACAGATATGTTGACTATCGATATATCGAGCGCTAATCGATAGATGCGATATATCGAAGTTGACATCGAACCTGCAACTGAAATCGATACTTCTCAACCATTTGGTTTTGTTGCAGTCCCAGTTGATGATGAACAGCTGAAAGTTGAAGAGAACCCCAAGGTCAAAGCTATCGATGGTCTGTTGATGGGGAACAAAGATCGGTGATTATCAGTGTTAGGGTTGGGAGAGGCCCATTCATGCAAGGAAAGGAGAATGCTATGGTGATCATTGGAGGTCGCAACAAATAGGTCCAAACTCAAAACAATGGAAGAAACTGATGAAAAAATTGAGCCTGTGTGGGATGGTAGCTAGTCAGACGTAGGAGGAATCGGTAGAGATGACTTTGACCTGGTACCATCACTGAAAGCTCCCTAATAATTTGCTGTCTCCTCTCAGCAGACGATTTTGTTTGATCCGACGATTCAATAGTTGAAATAACAAACCTCATTCGCAATAAAGACAGGGAATAAAATAAGCAATAAACTGCTAACGGTTTTTTTATTCAACGGTTATTTTCCAAAGACAAGTAACGCACTTTACGACCGGTTTAGCTTGAGATGCAGTAAAAAATATTTTCTAGACCAAGGAAGCGGTCGTCAAAATTGTGTAAACAGGAAAGCGTGACAAGGCGAGTGATAAGAGATTAAATAAGGTAGTTGAAAATTTGAAAACGGTGATAACACATTCCTTTGCCGGCCCGATGGTGAATTTGAAAAAAAAAATCGAAAACACATCCAGAATCCAACAGTAAGTACACATTCTTAAAGCTTCTGACCACTAATCTAAACAACGAATATTTCCTCACTTACAACAGCGAATTTCAATATTTAGGTCCGTTTTCAATCAAATATGAGCAGTAAATATTACCAAGACACTAATTGTCGATCAATGGATAAAACCCCGATAATACCCAATCGATAAAACAATAACCGCTTTTCGCTAATATGTAATGAAAATCATGAGAATTAGCAGCACCTTAAAGGGTTAAAATATGAATAACATGATTCTATAAGCAGAGTAACAGATAATGGCTACGTCCGGTTGAGGCACTTAGTATAGGCGCTGCTTAGATCCTACATCACGAAGCTTCGACGGACTCGTTCTCATCTTGGGCGATCGTTTTGGTCATTTGGCCGTTCCAATTGTCTGTAGGGGTTGGAAATATAAGTGGAGACGGAGTCCAATTAGGCTCGCCAGCGCAGAGAGAATCACTTCCAGGCGTCGACATCTTAGCAAGTGAAAAGTGAAAACAACACTTGAAAACAGTTCAATTTTATGGCTAGAACACGGCATATTTAACGTTTTTTTCAGCGTGAAAAACACGAATTCAAAGGAATACAAAATGTCGCGTTTAGAGATAATGGCAGAAAAAAATTGAAAACGTCTCTTCACCATTTTTTCTTATGGCACAATGAATATAAATGACTTTTGGACGCTGTAACTCAAAAACGGCTGTTTCAATCGATAAATTTTTCAATAGGAGACCTTCAGGTACGTGTTTCTCACTCCAAGATATATATTATTAATAAGAATACGTTATTTTCATTGACGTGCGGCCATTTTTTTTCAACGGTTTCACTGGACAGCTAGATATTTGTGAAATTCATTGATCTGGCAAAGCTTGTGGCATTATTAACATGAGCATGAAGTTCAAATTATTGATAGAAGCACTCCCCTCAACCTGATACACGAAATTCCCATATTCATACCTCGGGCGAATGCGGAGTCGTCGGATGAAGATATTCGTCCTTGTCTGCTCTCTCGGCTGCCGCTCTGATAAGCATACGTTCGTGACCTTTGGCCTCCAAACTGAATATGCTTTCTTTTACTTCCTTGGTGCCCAGTTTATCAATACTGGAGCAAAAATAATAACCTCAAGATTACTTAGAGGAATTAAAGGGTCAGAGAAAAACGTTTTGTATTTTTTCTTTGCCCCTAATAACATCAGAAGAATTTAAACAGTTAAAAGCAGATTTTAAACTGATTTATTGTTTTTGATTTTTATTTTTTTTTTTATTTTTATACTGACTGCTAAAGGAATGTTTATAAATACAGCCCAGAGCAGCAGCAAAATAGCAAAAAATCTAAAATCCGCCCAAAAATTCAACCATTCCCAACAGAAACCTATAAGGAATATTGTCCCAAAAAAAAAAAAAAAAAAAAAAAACATGAACTAAAATATGAACTAAAATATGAACTGAAAAAAATATGAACAACTTTAATTATTTGAGTAATGTATGAAGTTTAACATACCTGTCATATATGACAGCGTGTATACCCATGTCTTTGAGCATTTTTATCGTGTCTTTGTCGTTGTTGTCGTCGCCCCAACAAAACAAAACGAGGCCGGCCCTTTTTACGAGTTCCACCTGGGACGAATCCCTCAGCAAATCTTCGGTGTGAACGTTGATACCCTGATTCAGGAAAAATATAATGAGACAACGTCAGCAGCGAGCGCTGGGGTAAATTGACCAAACTGACTCACAAGTATGTCCATGTTCACAGCAAAATGTACTGCGATCGGCACGTTCTGACAGCGCGGATCGTGATACGCTGGATATTTATCGGTGATACCTTGCGTAAGGAACATCACCGGGTATCTGTTCTGCTTCAAGCGAATCCTGGGGAAAAATAAACATTTAACAACCGCCATTCGGAAATATTTTTCCCCTTTAAACTGATTCTCCCGCAAAACTTACATAGCGCAGATATCCGGGTGGAAACAAGAGAAAACGATGTTCCTTCCGTGGGCATGGTTCAGTACAACTTCAAGTACAGTGTCCAAGTAAAGGTTAAGATCGAAAGGATGATACAATTCGTAGGTTCCGTCCTGCAATCGGCAATTGTATTTTAGCGCTATTTCGCACATAGGAAGAACTGAATATTTTACAAGTTCAAGCTAGTTCAAAATTACCTTCAATTGCATGGTCCATTTGATTTCAATATTGAATCCGACGCTCTTATCGACAATTTCGAGAGCCTGTTGCAACGTCGGAAACGGCTGATGCTCTTCGAGATGTTCGTCGGAGAATTTAGAACTTGTAACTTGCTCGTTGATATGGAACAACTGCAATAAAAATCAGCACGTAAATGTGGAGATACAGAAATCGCACAGACAGCAGAAAATAAAAGCACAAGCCAGTTTAAAAATATTCAACAGTACAATTTTAGAGTGAATTGAGCTAAAAATAGGAAGAACTGAGATAATTACGGATTTAACACGATTTATCATTTTAAAAAATTATACGTAATGTTCGCCAATTAGACTTATCTAAGGCTTAACACCTAACAACCATTGCATCATATTTACTCTCCAGAAGACTTCAAAATCATCTAACAAACAAATTTTTCTAATCCTGTCAAAAATTATGCAATCATCTTAGCTGACAAATATTCAAAATCAAGCAAGAAACGCCACAAGCTACATTTACAAAACGACGAAAAACAGTGCGATGAGAAAAGAAAATATTAGGTCGTACCAACATAAGCGGATCGTTTCCAAATGAATAGGAGAAATGAACAAATTGACAACTGAGTCAATTAAAAAAGCTTGCTGATAATGTTAAATGTTAATACTAATTTGAGAGAAATGGTTCCTGAAGTTCAGACTCGTCATTTCCTCTTCAATGAGGAGGTTGAAAAGAAGCAAAGCTAAAAACTTCTTTTTTTTTTTCTTTTTTTTTCAACGAAACGGCGATGAACCATGTGGTCTCTTATTTAAATAAAAAGTGACAAAAAGGGCAATGATATGAAAAATGATATTCTACGTACGAACAAATATATTTTCATGCGCGTGAAATAAAACTGCCAAACAATAGAGTGCAGTATGAACGGTGGGCGTAAAATGAATTCGATAATGAATATCAAGGCACTAAGGGCAAGTCAAACCTCACCGCCTCATCATCTTCTAGCTCAGAAAAGTGAAGCACTTTACTGAGCTCTGGCCCAAGAGTCACATCCTGCACCAACATAAAATATTCACAACACCCAATGATTAACCTAGAAGGTATCGGAATGAGTCGTAATCGGCTCCGCAAGTTACAAGTGGTATAAAATTAGTGGGCTATCAGCAATTGATGGTGATATTCAAGAATATGGACAGGCGATAGTGAGTCAGAAACAAGAGAGTTTCCAGGTCAACAATCGATGGAAATAACATTAGTTCAATTTTTATGATCCAAAATGGCGCTCATTTTTTATTCAAATATCTGTTAACGATTTTTACTGACCTTCTTTTTTTCATACAATTTGGAAAAATCGATTTTAGACAACAATTATGCCAACAGCTACTTAATCTCATCACACAGAATAATGTTATATACGTCGGCCCTTTGGTTTGTCACAAATAGGAAAAACCCCAACATGTATGACCGAAAACGCTCCAAAATGAGAGCACTCGACTGAAACCACAATTCAAAATTTGCCCAATTCATCTCTAGCTGACAACTCATTCCGATACCCGACTAATAAAATTCATACAATAAAATTGACGATAGATGAAAAGTAGGAAGATAATTCTTGATACTTATTCCAAGTATTGAGAGATAGAGATGGTACATGCAACGTTGAGCTATTTCTAATTCGGTTTGCTTACACAAAACCAACTGGTATAGTTGAGCTACCCGGGAAAAAAATAAACGACCAATAAGTAGTTTTTGCAGGCCACTAACGTCAGATGTTGGCATTAGGAGCTAGGGCAAGCAGTCTAGATTCTGGACTCGTTAGCTGTTTAATCTTAAACGTCACTAAGTAGTCAGAGCTTTGTTAGGGGATATTCCAAAATATTTGCATTTAAAAAAAAAAAAAAAGTTGAAATTTTTACTTTGAAGAAAAATTATAAAACCCCTGATGGTAGCAAATACCAACAATTAATATGAAATAAAATTAATTTAAAAAAAAAATTAATAAGGGATTGCTGAAGTGGGAAGCAATTGAGTTGCCCTTATCACGTCATACACAGAACTAGAATCAAGTCAGCGTCGGCTTTTTCCTACAGCGTCTTCAAGTTCTTTCGTGAGGTCACACGTCCTTAAAAGCGTTTCATGTCTGACGCAAGTGGCATGTAAAAAATCTCAAGTGACCTGAACTTACCAAAATGTATCAACCCAATACTATTCAAACCAATACTAACAAGGTCGAATAATGTTTTCTTAGGACAGAAGCTCCAATGAGTTTCTATTTAGAGAGAACACTGTTCAATTTTTTACACCAATTTTTAGAAGGCATGTCATTTTTGGAGCACATAAAAAATTGCATGTGATAGCGCCAAGAATCGATTTCCAGATATTGATAAATAATTGTCGCATCGACACGTCACTAGTTTAACTCGACTAAATGTGCTGTGATTTTATATTGCACGCTATTATTGTGCATTTCGCTAAGAATTCGACAGCGTCCAGAGCAAAAAAATCTATAGGCCGCTTTATTCAAGATTATACAACTTTGAAAAATCTATCAGCAGTGGAGCTATCTAAATCCCACTAGTGTCCATATTTGCAAGTGCCAGCTCTGCGCGTGACTTTCACACGATACTAAAAAGTAAGAAAGACAATTTGATAGCTAACCTTTAACCTCTGAAGCTGCTCGAGTGACAGGTCCTTCACTGGAAGCTGTATGGTCTCTTCGGCAATCAATTGTTTCTTCCTTTTCATAGCAATGGCGACGTAAAAGTCATGGTAAAGAACCGGCACGAGATCTCTCGAAAGTTGGACGTCGAATTCGACAAAATCGGCTCCATGGCCAGCGGCACTCTTCAATGAAGCGATCGTATTTTCCCTCACTTCGGCGCATCTGGGGTATCAATCAGTTCAGTTTTACCCTTGCGCAGACATCATATTGAGTAAAAATGAGTTTCCCTTTTTGAGTCCGTAATCGGCAAAGGCTCAAACATTCTATACGCAATTGTTGGGAAATCGATGAGTACAGTCGCAAGCTAAAGGTTCAAAACGAGCATATTTAGTAAGAAAAATACATGATATGGTTACTTACAGTTTGTGCCTTTTTTTCTCGTCGAACTCTGGCACTAAACTCATGCTGTCTTTTTGCTTCGCTCTACAAACGAAGAAGAAAATTTCACCAACGGAAACCACAATTAGCGCACCACACTGAACGGGAGGCTAACTTACAGTTTGTGTTCTCCTCTGAATGAAGTCCCAGCTCCACGATGGCCAACGTCCAAACCGTGCCAGTTTTCTTTCCACTCACGATGAAGCGAGTAACTCAAGTCGCACGTGTAATGCGGAGTCGGCTTTATCATCAGGTATTCAACTGTTCGATACAAATGAAATAAATTATTCAGGTTGGCTTAATAAAAAAGATATTAGCGCTGATAATCGTCCTTACAAACGCTATTAGGTTGAAAAAAAATAATAAACAAGGTCTAATATTTATTTTTATACCAAATAAAATTATAAATCTCTCCCTTCCATTAATTTTCTAATTACCGTGAACTTCTCCAATAGGACGATGGCGAGTGCTCGTAATCGGGACGACAACTTGGCCTTCACTGTTCTTCATCGCGTTTGGTAAAAAGTAACTAAACCCTACGTGATAAGGAGGTTCGTCCGAATGCACGTCTGATAATGGAGCGTAAGCGTAAAAGTCCATCATCATCGCCTAAAAAAAAGAAAGCAAAATAACGATAATTAATTTTCTAATTGAGCTTCCAAGAGGAAAACCTTGTGACTATAGAAGATTTACAACTGAAAATATTCAACTTGGAACATACCATGCAATCGGGAGAAGGGAGAAGAACCTGGAACACCATAAACTCTCCTTCGATAAACTCTTTACCAAATTGGTCTTGAAGTTTAAAATGTCGCTCTCTTTGGTTCAATACCTACAACCCAAGGAATCAATTTAAAAGCAGTAATATTAGAAACAGATAGCTCAAATGTTTTGTTGGAACTACAAAAAATCTGTTCAAGCAGCGCAACTTACTCCGACTTCGACTACCGGCCAACCTTCGATTTTATCAGATATATCCATAGTTTCCAAACTTAGTCCGTCATCAGCAGCAAGAGATACATCTTGAGAAATACTACCGCGGGTCAAACTGATTGGTGTAACTTTGACGAAGATCTACAACAGTTGAAGACATTATTACTATTAAAAAAATGCACAAGAGGTCATCATTTCAAACGAAATCGAGGAAAATTATTAAAACCACAAACGAAGCGGTAAAATGAACAATAACGACTCACTCTGTGGTTTTTCAATTTCGATTTCCATATTTGAAGGTTGCTATTGAACAGTTTCAGCTGTATTGCGGTCTCGGTAGTGAGCCAACCTCTTGCCACCATTTCTTTATTATCGTAATAGCCTAAAGTATCCGGTTCCAAGGATTTCATACTTGATTTCCCAGCTTGTTTCACCTTGTTGCTCAACAACTCTGAAAAAATTTGTCAGTTTTATGTTCGAGAAGAAAAACAGAGGAAAATATTATTGAATAATAAACCAAAATCTCCATTTGGTATTTCGGAGTAATCGAATCGAGATAAAGGACGTTGTAAATTTCGCCGTCCCATTTAGCTGAGTTGCGCTTGAGAAAATGGCCAAGTCGATTTATTTGTAGCTTTCAGAAGAGAAATTCAGCGGATTTGTTCATTTTAATAATCATGTTGCGGGCAGGCGGAGCAAGTGAGAGAAAAACAGGCTTGTAAATCGAAATGTTCAATATTAGTAGGAGCAAAGGATTGAGGATTAATTTCGAAGAGGAAGTGAGAGAAACGTAAGAATCTAATTATTGGAAAAATTCACCTTCAAAATTCTCTCTGGAACAATTCCAATAAACTAAAATAATCAGCGGCGAATTCCCGACAGCTGAGAAACGTTTCCTGCGAGTTAATATTTTATAACAGAACTAACGTTAAATCGGGCACGTTGCACAAGGGAACCCGCATATGAAAGCTGATTTAAAAATCAGTGCTACTCTGATATATTACGAAAACTCTTCCGGTTATTTTAAGGCTGAACATTTATCACAGACGACATTATTTCGGACTCACCTCCTTCCGGAATCAGTCGCGGGTTCTTGTTCGTCTCCCATTTTCTGACCACGTGGTGCTTTTGCATGACTTTATGGCCATCCGGCTCGACGATGATCATCACCACATAGCGGTATTCGACCTGAGCGTTGAGAGGGATTCGTGTCGAGTTGCTCCAGACATGGCCACAGCTAAAAGAATGAGAGATCAATAATGGAAAAATATTTTATTTTTTAGGCTGCCGATAAGAAGAAATAAGCAGTTAGTTTTGCAAAGAACAACCTTAGCTGGAAGCTCTATTTGAGCCAATTCAACTTCCAAATGGACCCTGAGAGCAAATTGATTAATTAACAAAAGAGCGGCCGAAGTTGAAAATATTTGCCAACTGAATACTTTTACTTATTTAATTTCCATCATACAAACCTTTCTTTGTTAAGGAAGAAGACCTGATCGTGCTTCCAATTGCCAAGCGAATCACAACTTCCTGAGACACCTACGGTTTCGCCCGGATTGACGTCGGCTCGAACTCGAAACCTCCAGAGTCTCGTCGTTTCGCCAGCGTGGTCGTCAACTTCGTGCCCTACGTGATCATCATCGTCCGTCTCTTCGGTCGCTTTGGGTGGCTCGAATTCCGTCTTGTGGGCTCCAATAGTCCACCAGCCATTGTTCATGACGTAAATTTTTCAGCAGGATTCAAAAGTATTGAACGACTTGACTGAAGGTCAGACCTGAAATACGCGAGATGAATTAAACGAGATTCCACTATTTTACATCACCTTTTGCCCTCTTGATATCTTATCGACTCGTGAGGCGCCTGTCCAATGTTAGATACATTAATCCACCATTCTTCATACTACTTGAAGCGTTTGTAAGTAGATAAAACGCCATGTACATTATACACAATTTTTAAACAAAATGGGGTGAAAAAGTGACTCGTTCTAAATAATCACCAAACACTTTCGACAATTCAGGCATCTTCAAAACCATATTGGTCAATGAAGTTGTGGGGAACCCACACGTATTCCATCGGCCCTTTTCGGGGCTACTAATTAGAGATACTGTTTAAAACAAATAACCCGGGTAACATCCCAAAAGATCGCACGTCAAATGATCCTTCGAAAAAGAACAATATAACCATTAGAAGAGGTGACAACCCACAAGCTGGCTGAGAGACGAAAGTTCCACCCCAAACCGTGAGATTGAGACACTAGATAGCACTACATAGAACCGCCAGATACCCACACAGTTAAATGCTCAAATCCCACTGGCCTGCTCAGCGAGAACGACCCCTCGTCTCCTCCAACACTGAGAAGGAGTATAAACATATGCACCACAAACCACTGTATAACACTTTTCCTCAGCGGACCAACGAGCAACATTGGAGACATCCAGACAACAACTCCCATAGTGAATTATTCACAGACAAGCGCGATCATACCATGCAGCCCCTGTTTCACACGTTAAGAGATGATGAACGGCTCGCCCAGCAATGAGCCACTGGTGCCCCGGTCAGTCGGCCTAGGGACATGTATGACACAAACCCCGCGCAAAAGACACTTAGGGACTGAACTACAAACTTGTTTATAACATCATCATATTGCCCTTTTTATCACGGCCGTAAAAAGCCGGACACGTCGGATAACCTGGCCTTCTGGTTCTTCTATGTGTTCATTATCTACTGGGATTGTTAGTACCAGATTTACTGGTACTAACCGGAAAATAATTCGTCCAACAGCTTTAGAAGGCTAAAATCAGTTGAGATGAACCAATGGATTTTAAACTGTTCAATAAAAGGTAGAAATTTCGCAGTCAGTTGCCGCAAGTGAATGAAATTAGGATTTTTCGTGTTCTCTCCATAGCAGAGTATAGCGGCACGAGTTCACTTGCGTGCCCCCATACGAAGGCCGATCCTTCAGAAAAGGGAGCCAATACTGTGAAACAGCGAATCTACGCACCGTCCAATTGCTGGTAGCAAATTGTTGAATAGCAATTTGTTACCAGAGGTTCTGCGTTTTGTTTGGTAAATTTGAAAAACATATTATTCTTGTTCGAGCAATTGAGCGTTCTCAGCTACATAATTCTATTAGATACTCAATACTCTGGGCATACTCCGCGCTTCCTAACTTTAATGACGGCCACGCAGGCGTCCCTATAGAATTACCTCAACAAAAGCCCAGTTGCGCAGATGCTCAATGAGCAATTTTGTCATTTGAAATCCTTGCAAAAAAATGTATGCCGGATTTTGAAAAAAATTGGCAAAAAAACGGAAAATTACCATTTTCAATAGGAGGTCAGTCTCTTGGGACACACTATACAATGGGGAAGACGCCTATTTTTTATTTTCGTTCCTTTTGGCCTGAATTCTGTTATTTGGTGTCGACCGAAGACGGAATGACCAATTTTTCATGAAAATTGTGAGTTTCCGCGGAGAAAATCGCTAATGAAAACCGATGATTTTGAACGAAAAATGAATAGTTATTACGACATAACTAGTCAGCCGAACGTGAATATCGACACTAGCGCTTGTATCTTCGGAGAATAAACTAACATTGGGAGCAATAATTTGAGGTTGCTGTGAGATTACCAAACCCCCCTCAGCAATTTATTTGCTTTACGAGGCATTTCGGGTGGTACTAACTCGACGATTAAAAAAACCTAACACGTTGCAGTGAAGTTAGCGTCATTTACTCGATTAAGCATGACTCCAGTCTTAAAGACCGTCTTGTTGTTACTGTCTTTCAGCCGTCTGCAGAGCGCTCTAGGAAGTTACTTCAAACGGTTGGAGTTACATCTCCGGGTTTATTCAAACCACTGATTTTCCTTAGCGATTTTCTCCGCGAAAACTCACAATTTTCATGAAAAATTGGTCATTCCGTCTTCAGCTGACACAAAATAACAGAATTCAGGCCATTAGGTACGAAAATAAAAAATAGGCGTCTTCCCCATTATCGAGCATCTATTCGTACATTTAGACCAGCGATGTAGAAACAACTAACTCCGTCCTTCCTCGGTCAACCGGTGAATGGAATTCCATAATTTAGCAAGAACTGTAATTCAATTCGCGCATCTGGATACCGCAAGCGAAAAACCGAGTCTCGAACGTCGTCAACCGATCAGCGGATCGATCGACGGTGTCACTGGCGATAATCAACGGTTATCAGCAAGGTTGTCATACGAAGGTCAACATTCGGAGAGAACAAGGACAAACGTACAGATCGGCCGTGTCTTCACGCGATTGTTCAAACACTGTCATAAAAAATTACAACGAAGCTACATCCTTTTATTGCTGTCGAGCGAACCGATAGAATATTTTTCTTATCAAGGGAAGCAAAGGGGTTTCGCGAAGCCGGTTTACCGAAGAAACCAATTCTATATCACATCATGCGAGAATCTCGTGATCGTCGAATTACGAAAATAAAATAATACGGTTCCTATTGCACGAGCGAAACGAATATAAGTGCATTACGCGGGTTGATCCAATTCGAAATTACCTGAAGGAATGAATTCGCTTCGCCCGAACGATTCGAAATGTATCCGAGTATACTCGACGTGAGCAGATATAGACGAGCGAAATTAAATCGGAAAAAAAACTACAGCAATAAACGGCAGGAAATTCCCATCGTCAGATGAGGGAAACCCCGAGCAATTAAAATAAAAAAATCACACTACAGTAAAAAAATATTAATATAAGGAATAATTATACAAACCTAATCAAAAAAATCGACCCGAATAATTATCCGATGAAATCGTCCCCATCACTCAACGTGCATTCATCGGTGACTGGAGATAATATTATGAAATCCCAACAGACGGAAGGTTCGTCTCGATTTTCACTGAATCGCGGCCGATTAGATACGATAAAATTGGATGCAGTAATAAATCACTCAACAGACTCTACGAAACTTCAATCGCTCTGGCACGTGAGCGTAGATCATAAGCGAGAGCTAGCTACCTACACAACAGAACTACAGAACCACAGAACAGAACGGCAAATCAGCAAAACATAACGAAAATAGGCTCAATCAAGGGACGAGATTTTGAAATCGATCACATTTATTATCGATACTACACCATGATATTCGATATATCGAGTATAATATTCAATGTCCGATATTATCAGCATATCGATACATATATTTCGATATATTTCAACTTTGATTAACATTGCGTGAAAGTTTCGGGGGGAAATTATATAATTAGGAAAAAATCTATAGCTGAAGGCTGAGAGTATATTTTTTCCTGAATAAAACTTGTTTTAAGTACGGATTTTCTTCGAAATGTGTCCAAAGGCGTGAAAATAATGCTTCTTGTTAATTATATCGCTAATGCGATATTATTTAATATCGATATGTTGCATCGATATTACATGTATTTCGATACTAGTGGCCCGATCTTAGTATCGATAGATGTATCGATATTCTCCATCGATGTGTCATCCCTTGCACAACCTCATCACTAGTGATCCTTCTATAGGTGGTGGGGGGAATGGGAACCAAGGAATGTGAAGAATGTATTGAGAGAAACAGCTGGAATGTTCAGTGGGAGGAGCAAACGCGGCAACCTGACCACGCTTAATGCGCAAAACCTTAACACACTCTCCATAGATGAAAGGTTCTTATCTTTCAACGAAACAAATTCCAATTCCTATTAAACGAATTCCATTGCGTATTGTATAATTCATTTATGAAGTGCAACATGAACTTTCGCCTATTTGGGCATCCTCATGCGGAAACCACATTTCCCAAGATGCAAAATAGCGCATGGACGACAGGAGAAGTGAAAAAATAATAATATTTTCTACCGCTTTAATGTTTGACCCAAGTTCAATAGTTGAGTGTTTTCCCCAAAACCTCCTCATGCTTTCAGTGATTGGCCCCAAATAGCTCAATGTTTTCCTCCGTATAATCCAGTATTTTCATATCGGAGAGCTTCTTGCGAATATGTTGCCGATGGTAAAAGGTGATCGTACTTTTCACACAAATGAAAGTCAAACAACCGGCGACGAATTGTCGAAAAACAGGCGTCACATTCGGGTAGCAGATCTGTCCGCAGAGTTTGGAAGCCATGGGTAAGAAAATCGAGCTCACAAATTTGCGAGTGCATTGCATTCTGTCAGATAATCGTCCATCCATAGATGTCTCTGAATCGCTGCCAGCATTAGGGAAAACGTTGCAAACAATCGGAATTCGCATTATAAAGTTGACCAGGAGCCGACCCAAATGGAAATCCCAATCTAACGACCCAACAGTGAAAATGGTGACAGGGATTATTGGCAAAATGGCAAGGAGAAGTGTCGGGTTTACGGATTTTATGAGATTTATTGAAGAGACGCCTCCAACATGGATCAAAGTCATGGCTCCGTACGTCACAGCCGACCAGTAGATCGATCCTAGGATGTAGCAATCGACGAGGACCGAACTCAAGTAGTCTAGAAGCATGTCCACAATGTCGAGCAATTGCGTAAAATAGCCCATGGCCGGGTAATGTAGCAAATATTCAGTCCTGCACTGAGGGCAAGCAATAACTTTCCTGCGATCTTCTTTGATCTTCTCGTCGATCCATTTTTGCAAACATGTTTGGTGTACCCATTTAGTTCCACCGCGGCACTTGCAAGGTTTTACCCATGCCATTCTAGGGTCGTCTTCCTGCGTAGCGTAGCATATCCAGCATTGGTGGGTCGAAGTTTCAGTGGCCAAAGGGACCGCTTGAATCGGCTGGGCAGGCTCTTCAGGTTCGAAAGGGGCTGATGGTGCAGGAGCAAGTACAACTTCAGGCGTTTCATCTAGTGATGGAGGGGAATCATTCGAATTGTCTTCATCCATAGTTTTACTCTGTCGAAGATTTCTGCATTAGCTGTACTTCAAAGATGCGTCAGGATAATACAAATACCCAGATCTAGTCAAGTCAAAGAATTGCGTGAATTTTTTAAAAATTTCCAAAAACAAGTCATAGCTTCTCCTCAAGTTGAGACGGTTGAGGGGAAATATTGTTACCAGGGTAAACAGTATTAGCTTGCAATAAATTGAGGAGAATGGCTTAGAGCTGTAAAAAGTTTGAAGCTGATATTTCATAGCTTTAAGGAAGGGAAAATTCGTAGTTTTGAAGGTTTTTTTTTGGGACAAAGATGTGTTTGTTATCAAATTCTATATATTTTTGGACACCGAATCGAATGAGACCACAACGAAGTTGATAGCTTCAATATTTTTCGAGTTATTGCAGCATTCGTCAAGCAAGCTCGAGATTTTGAGAAATTTGGCAAGACGGCATAAATCGAGACTTTTCAGAGCAATAAAAACGTTTTAAACTCGTTCAAATTATCTTCAAACACTCTCTTATGCGATATCGTGAGTTGAATAATTTAACTTATATTTTGATATTAAGAAAAATAAATAAAAATACAATAGTTGCTGTTAGGAGGAAGCGTGCTCAAATGTTGGGGATAGTAACTAATCGAAGTGTATGGCAAAGGAATAATAAACCGCAATCATTTGAATGGTCTATTTTTAAAAATTCGTTTCCTAATTTTTTAAAATAATTTTTGTCATTTTTCAGAATTTTATAATGCCATTCTTGATCTGTTAATTTTAATCAAATTGGGTCGAGGAAAAGAATTGTCAAATAAAGAGCAAACTATGAAGCAAATTAACTTGCATTATATTAAGAGCAGTTAATAAACCGCCATTTTGAAAACGATTGCAGCGCTAATGAGGACTCGCGAACGAGTACGAAGAAGAATAAGCTCGTCGCCTTCTTCAGTTTAGTCTTGTTTTTGCTGTGTCGGCAACGCCACGGTCTTTTCGTCCATTGAATTATTCTGTGTTTCGTTAGACGTTAACAATGGTAAGTTTATCCGTATTTATTCGATCAATCCTTACAGTTTGAGAGATTTTGCCGCGTCGGATGTACGTAGCATTTTACGAATAATTGTTCCGCTTAAAATTCTCCTCGAGGGATCAAGCCGTGGGAAAATATCGGCAGTCCAAATATCTCCCGTCAATCCCCTAACCTTTCATCTTGTCACATGTATACACCTTGTGTTGTGTATATAATGCATTGTTTTCTCATAATTTGCCTCAGCGTTTAAATGTGTTGTTTTTTCGTTTCAGACGGAAGGAACTGTCACTGTTAAAACCAGGAAGTTCATGACGAACCGGCTCCTATGCCGGAAACAAATGGTACGAAAATTCCATCGATTTCTGTTCTCTCCATAGTGCGCTAGAATAATACGGAATAATTTTCTGTCTTTACGAAGTTCGCAGTGGTTAACTGTAATTATTGTCTGAATTATTCTAAAGCAGCTTTTACGAACCTCTGTCTGCTTTTGAGTTGAATCCGAGCAACGGATTTGACGGATGTCAGTGAATCCTGATTAATCGAATGCGTTTGCATCTTCGTCACAAAACGCGCCTGTGAACTCAGCTTATCAGTTCCATCATTGTTCTTAAAATGTTTATTGTGAGGTTGAGGTGGAGACAAAAAACGCGACCATTTCTCCTTATCATCTATATTGCTTCGAGCGCTTTCGCCCTCACGGGCCTCTTCAGGAAACACCTTAGAAATTAGTATGTCAAGTCTTTTTTAAAAAGGGGGTCGCCCGTGAGGAGGGTTCGTCTTGAGATGAGGAGTTTATCACAGCTGCATACCTAATCTAGTTTTAAAGCTTGAAATTATAATTATAAACGAAGACTAGAAGATGCAAGTGACTAGAAACATGGAGACTGATAAATTACTAAGAGCTACAACGAATGAAGGTTTTTTTTTTTTTTTTTTAGGGATATAATGTTTATAAACGCGTCTTTCAGTTCTGCTGCTCTATTCCGTAAATTTCTCCACTTACTAGGTCGTTCGAAGTTTTATACTGACTAATCATTGTGCACAGGTCGTGGATGTGACGCATCCTGGACAGCCGTCCGTTAAGAAGACGGAAATCCGAGAGAAGCTCGCTAAAATGTACAAAGTGACGCCCGACGTCGTCTTCTGCTACGGATTCCAGACGAATTTCGGCGGCGGCAAATCTTCGGGTTTCGCTTTAGTTTACGACACGCTCGACTTCGCAAAGAAATTCGAACCCAAGCACAGACTCGCGCGGGTGAGTTATATTTTAGACGGATTATTAGTTCTCGAAAGAAGAAAGGGATAATGGCGTTAGAAGCATTTTGCAGACGAAAATTATGCCACGCTCGCGTTGAATTTTTTCCTATCGAGATCTAAAAGTTGTTAATGATTCTAAAAAATAGAAATGGGTGCTCGTTTCGCTTGATTTTCTGAGAAGAGGACCATTAAGTGCCAGTCCAACACGAGATTTTTATCAATGTCTTGCTTTTGTACGAATTAGTCTTCCAACTGGTAGCACCGTATCCAATTAAAACCGACGCACATTAATTACTCAAAGGGAACTGACCATGTTCGACAGGGTATTCAACCGTGGCTCAATATTGAACTGACAATCTCTCGCACTGAAGTCGAGACTGTTGTTAGTCCTGATTAGCACAAATACTAGACTCACTCCGAAACAGTACTAACAATCTCGTATATGGCGCTGCGAGCGTGACCTCATTTTCGCTTGCGAGCTACTCTAGCATGAATCTATAAATCCATAAGTTACAATTTTAGCTTCTGTATCGCTTGCTTCAGTGGTCATATTGGAAATAGTGCTCTTCGGAATAATCACTGATTTCTTTGGAATTTCTCTTCCCTAGCACGGCCTGTTCGAAAAGAAACAACAGACCCGTAAACAGAGGAAAGAAAGGAAGAACAGAATGAAGAAAGTCAGAGGTACGAAGAAGGCGAAGGTTGGAGCCACTGCTGGAAAGAAGGTAAGCTAGATTTTGATTGCCAGTTGATTACGCGAAGTAAAAAGCTCCGATGTTGAAGAACTTATAATTGTAATCAGATTGTATTCTTATATTGTCTATGGTGAGCGGTAAATAATTGTCAAAATCCTCCTCCGATGCAATAGAATACATAGGTAAATTGATAACATCAATTCTCTAGGGCAATTTCATTAAATTACTCATCTGAAAGTATTTTCATCTGGTCCGCGGTGTTGGGATGAGGCAGCACTTACCATTTGGGCATCTTCTTTTGTTGGTCGCATTTTTCAGTTAGTTATTGAGGTGGTCATAGGTACCTGATGGACCTATGTTGCCCTGAAGATGCCCGATTGGGCGAAAGATCGAGGAATAAGAGAAAACATGAAGTCACCAAGTTTTCTCCACCTCACCCCAACATCCATTTGGATTGTGGCTCTTTTTTTGCCTGGGATTCCAATGCATCTGTTGAAAATGTAATTGCGAAACACCTTTCTTTGTGAACCACTCAATATAAAAACCGAGCTATCAAAATTCATCTTCGAATGCACAATTTTGCCTATGCGGTAAATATGTGCATTTAATGCGGCCGTTATTACCGTTGATGTATATGATTTCCGGTTCCTTTTTCACCCTATTCTGCTTACTCGTTTAAATCTTTTATCGTACAATGCTTAATTTATTTTTCAGGCTCGAAAGTAGACTATCTTGATAAATGGTAAATTTTATCATACTACAAGGCACAGTGAGGCATGAGTTTATTATAGAATCCGACCCAACTTTGAACACGTCACTGGTGTGCCGTGTTGAATTTAGATTAGCGTTTTAGTTTTTCCGTGTAATTGAATTGATGAATTATTTCACCCCATTATCTTTTCCTCCGTATAACATTTTAATAACCAGTGATGTTGCTCCAACATACCCAGTGATGATGCTTGCCATTGTGCTATTGTTTGCTACTAACAAGATTTTGATCGTTTAACAATTTTCGTGCTTATAAAATTAATCTTTGAACGCCATGTTTTCCCCTGATACTAACCGATCTCGCATTGATTATTTTACGTGAAAGTATTCAACTTCGCGGACTTCCCATTCAATTCCTAAAGTGATAATTGTACTCATTTTCAGTTCAGGATAACTTTATTTGTGTACTCATCGTCAAAAGTAGTATTATGCACAGTAATAATATAGTATTAATTTAATCGAGTAATTATTATATATTGCAGGGCTCTTATATTTCCGCTTAAAAGGTGGCTCTCGTGGTTTAGAATGTCCACAGCTGGAATATTTCGAATGTATCCTCTTTGTCTTTACATTCATTCCAATATTTCTCTACTCTTTAAAGTCTCCCTCGTATGATCGCTTTTTCTCAATCCTATCTTCTGCTTTCCTTCGCTTGTCATTTTCCTTCGTTTCTACTCCGTTATTAAAGGATCACGAGTGCCTCATGATGAGATTCGCGGTTTTATGTCCGATTGTGCAGCTCTAGTGAGAACGGGGAACTTCTTTACCAATTATATTATACTCATTGCAATTACTGATATGAATATTAATATTATGAATGAATATTAATATGATGACTATGAATATTAATACAATGACTATGAATTTTATTTGAATTACCATGCAGACAAATACTTAGTATATGATCTTCAATTTACTCATGGCTTCTTGTAACTCGCTCTTGTTCCTCAGATTGTGTTTATTTCAATTTGCTAATCTTGCTTCTATTTTTCTTTTCTGTTTTAGTGAGCCGATTGTTTATAAGGATGCATTTATACCATCACAAGCCAGACATTTCTTTTCATCAAGTGTGACCTGTGAAGGAATAAATGTTTTTGTATGTAATTTACATCTGGTTTTTATCGATTCCTATTTTATCCAAAGAGGCGGAAAACATGCGAGTCAGCTAATGGCGTCTTTCTTTTATGAGCTCTTATGCGGTACTAGTTCTTGTCAGGAGTGAATTTTAGTTCTTTGGAGCTTTCCTTACAAAGGTTACCACTTCAAGCTGCCCTTTCTGAAAATCGGAAAATATCCTGGTTTCTCTTGGTTCTTTGCTTATTTGCGTATTTTTCCATGGATCTATTTCGCCTAATCAAGGGATATTGGAATTTAAAAAAATGGTCTGCCCTTATATTTTCATCAGGTGAGTTTTTATGTTATAATCGTGCGTTAATTTAGTATAGTATAATGAAAGATATTAAACGTCGTTGACTTCTGGAACAGGTTCTGCGTCTGGGTTGGATGTTGGAGGCTTTGCGACTGGAGTGCTGGTCGTCATAGGTGGAAAAGTCGCTGGTGGTCTGTAAGGGTCTCTTGGAAGGAACGGGCCTTCTGGAGGGTCGGATGGTGTCGGCTGATCGCAAGGGCCGTGCCACGAGCAGGAAATGCCTCTAAGCCAGTTGCCCAGTCTTGTAAATATCCCTTCGCTCTGCTGCCCTTGAGTTCTTCCGTATCCGCTGTCGCTGCCTGATCAGAAAATTGAATATGAGCCGGAGTTTAGTTCTGGAGCAGAACAAAAGAGAATTCTCGCTTAATGTCCTTACCATCACCGAAAAAGAAGTTCATTATCTTCTCAATCCAGTCGCCAAGGAAGGAAGCTTCTACTGTATCCGCTTCGTCCGATTCTTGGGGCGATCTTCTCATCCTTGGATTAGGATCGACGAAATCTTGAATCTAAAGGAAAAACAGGTTTATTCTTGTTACGAGTTATATTCCAGTAGCTACAAATTTTGCCGCACCTGACTTTCATCCGATGAGCCGTACGTGAAGTCCTCATCTGCAATTAGGTGGTTAGCAGAATTAAAATGAGATAGGAGAGCACTAAAGAGAGTTAGCTCTGGATAAATAACTCTATAGCATTGCCATTTAAATTAGCGACTTGAGGCTATTATGCCAGTAGTTAATTCTAATCAGAATGGCTGGATAATTCGTGATCCTGAAGGGCCTTTGAGTTGAATCCACAGAGTAGTATCTTGATGTCGTCCATAGCTTCAGAAAACGGATTGATACAGCTGTACAACAGTTACAAAAATTAATGATCGCGGCCGGTTTTTGTTAAAATTATCCTTACCAACTTTGAAAACCCAATCTCGATCCAGCGGAGTGAAGCTCACTTCCACGACGCCCCTAACTGAGATCTTCCATTCGGGCTGTTTTATCGCTTGTTTACCATGCAACCAAACTGTGTCGTTTTTTATCTTCTGCCAATACAATGTGGCTACATCTTTGGTCGCTTTGACTCGCCTCTTGAACACGAAGCTCCCTCCCAATATTTCTGCAATAGAAGTTGCCTGAATATTCAGTCCGCATATTTGGAATTTAAGTTTTTCTTCAATTCTCCTTTACCTTTATCATACGTGTACCATATAGAGCTCTCCCAAACTTCCCCGTTAAGACCGGCCCAGGTCCACGTCAAACTTTCATACGCTCCCACGGACGTGCTGTTCTGGAAGTTGACAACGCTTCCAGGTTTCAGCATAGGCGATTCTATTGCCCATGGATCCTGTGAAGTAAAAATTGTTGGATATTTTCGTGTCTTGGCTGTGGAAATGTGACTTGAAGCTATAGCGAGATTTATAGCCTTAGAAATTTAGAGCATAGCTTGGAGACTGGAGGTGCAGCTTGGCGCCTGAAGCTGATGATAATCAATGCTAACACTTAGCACTAAAAAAATCAATACCAGGATCAATCTACTTCTAGATTTTTTAAAAGTTCTTGCCAAATTTTACTACTTGAGAAAAATTTATATTTCCTTCGACGCTTATTTACTTTGTCTGTATTCCAATGTTCGTTGTAAATGGGAGTAGTGATATCATTCCGAGTAAATTTGGAAAGGAAGTGAATTTTAATAACAACAATAATAATCATTCTCGGAACAAGTGTCAGTGGTCCAAAAGTTCTATCGGCGTAAAAAATCAATGATATTTCTCCTAGCGGATGTACAAAATTAGATATAACTGTTCCAAGTTTTTTTTTTCTTTTTTTTTTTTACTATTTTATGTCCCAAGAAACAGTTAGAATGTTGTACCTTGAAATGCTAGTCTGTTGAATGGCATACAATTTTTGTAGTTGGGGGTCACAGACGTGGTGTATCCTCGTCGTTTTTTCACCCTGGAGGTTTTTTGATGTTGTAAAGATGAGTGCATGACGCTCAAGGACTGATTACCCATTTTTGGGCGCCGTTGCTTTAAAAATGATCTAATTTCACAAAACTTGTGCTTTTATTATTAGGCTTCTGCAATTCCATTTTTTAAATTAATTAGTGTGTTTTTCTATTTTTGGGTTTCCTGGCTTGTTTTTCAATAACATTTGTAAACTAAAGTTGCGGCCTTTGTTCGAGTTTCTCCACATTATAATTGGTTATACCTGTTACTGACACAAACATGGAAGTACTGGGTGATCTCTGCACACCTCTGGTTTCTATGTATGTTGTACAGTATTTTACTATCCATTTTGTCATTTATAAAAGTGATTTGTGATCCAATTTCATAGATTTTCGACGATCGTACCCAAATAATGAGGAAACGAGAATTCATTCCGTTCAATCCATTCCACAGTCTAGATTTCATTTCCTCTAGATTCTATGAGAGGATCGAAGGTAGGTAAGCTTGATCGATTCCCACCCTTTTTGAAATTTCATTCCAACTTATAGGAATAGTTCATTGCCAAGATGAATGCTCCACAAATAATAGATTTGTGCAACTGGGCCACGCTCCATTAGGCGGTCCTGGGGTGGAAACCCTGGCTAGTGCTTATATAATTTCAAATTTTTTATTATATTTGTTAAATAAATTTTCAAGCGATTTAGTGTTTGGAAAAAATGAAGAAAAAAATTGGGCGAACAGCCTGTGCTACAATTATTATTACCAGTTTCGTAGGATTCGACTCCTTGGAGTTTCGTTGCCACTGCTACAGTTGCCCAATTTATAATTTTCTGAAATTCAGTTCTCAACTTACCGTTTTGTCGATTAAAGCCTATAATTCCTAAATGGGTTTTCTATCTCACAGCCTATCAATTTGGTTTCGTTTTTTACCCTCAAGTAGGCGTAGTAAAGACGATTTAAGGCGTATGGATGTTTAAATGGTAACATATAAAGTTTAAAAATATTTCTCTCCATTGTATCGATCCAAAAATGTATCCAAATTTATATTTATCCAAAATTAATTATATTTATCCAAAAATATAATTTTTGAATAAAAATGAATCATTATTATCTGGGATACTATTGGTATTATAATTTGAATGAATGCACACTATTCTATGCTCTACTTTTAGGAGTGAGGGAAAGACCTATTGTGTAATTTACTGGTAACAGCTGATAACCTTTACGATTTTTCAATTTCTCAACTTACAATTTTATTCGGCCATCGCTTGGGAAATTATTTAACAGAGCTGATCTAAGGCGAACACATTTCCGAGTCAAGATTATAGAGGCATTCCATATTAGCAGATGAATGTTTAAATTTTTTGAGCTGTGATTATTCTTATTATTTTGAGATGGTTTCGTATACTGTTCATAAAATCTGAAGCGCTGTACTTTTCTCAATTCTGTTTACCTGAGGTGGTAGATATGTTGCTAACATTGTAAGTAGATAGGGCACACTTCCAACTGCTGCCATATTGCACTAAAATTTTCCGTCTACCGTTTGGACGATACTGAATCCTCGCATGTCAACATTCTGTGCTTTATTCAATGTCAATTCGACTGATCCTGGGGGCGATTAATACTTCCGACGTGAACTGTGTAATCAGGACGGCGGCTCGGGTATTTTTCAAGGCGACCCGTATTTTTTTCGAGCATCGGAGCAACAATTACTCGCATCACATGTTTCATTACACGTATGGCTGGAATTGTCAACTTTGTTGCTTGTTTATTGGGCTGGAAAAATAATTCTCGCGTTGTTTTTCAAAAGTTTTTTTTTCACAATGTAATGATAAGTATATTGAAGAAGGATTTAAATTTGTTCGGTTCGAGAAACCAGGATTAGTCAGTCAAATCTTTACGATAACATTCGTTCCAAAATCCCAAGAATCCAGTCGGCAATTCTCGTCATCCAACCCCTCGAATCGTCAGCACCTGGAATAAATTCAAAGACGGCAATTTTGAAAACTGAACCAACATAATATTCCTTAGATGAATATTATATGAATGACTCAATAAAGTAATGGCCCGATTTACACGACATGTTTTGAAAAGAGGTGAAAAGCAAATAAATGATCATTTAGCCTCATTTTTCTTCTTCGAACAATGGCTTCAAAATTGTCCTTTTGTCTGTGGACTTTTTGGAAATCTGTAAACGTCTTATTTTTTCTCAGGCCGTTAATTCATTGGAAAAATTTATTGTCAGTTATATACCCAGCTAAATTGCTGTTGATGATTTCTACCTCGTTTCTAACTAGATATTTCAGTGCTCCTTAGCCACTAAACATTGCAGACGCAAGCCAGATGACAGCCAGTGACATGAGTTTCTGTACACCTTGAAATCACATGCAGGCACGATGTTGTAAATTGTAAAAACAAACATTCCCACACATATGCTTGCCAACAGTAAGTTTAGAAGAAGAAAAAACGCTGCAAATGGTTGTAGGGTGGTTTATTATTGCTTCAATAGCGATTTAAGAAGACAATTCATTTGTAAAGGGGAAAATCCCTAGCAGCTATGATTCAATTATTTTTATTTTTCTTAATTTTCTCATTAAAAGTTTAATTATTCGCCTAACGGTACAGCTGAAGAGCGCATTAAACGAGCATGCCAAGGAACAATTTTCATAGCTCCAAGAACTCATTCGATTCAGCGTCCAAAAATCTATAATAATTGTACCAAAATTTGGTACCACGCTTTTCGGACAAAGATGTATTAAATGAAGCGTTGGTGAATACGAATTTTTACCACCGCCAGATCCCTCAAAAATACCCTTAAAATTCATGTAGCGATTTGGTTGAAGAATTGAGCCATTGTCAGAGCAAGATTGATTTTTGGTGAAAATTTCAAGAATTTAGCTATTATAGTTTCGTCAGAGAATGTTGACGGCGGACGGGCAGAATTTTTCTAGTTATTAGATATTCGGATTCAACATGCCTTGAATCGTAAAACATGAAATTTTGATGGGGGCGTTAGAAATTTTTTTTCTTGGGCGATTACAATTGTTTATTATTGAATTAGATACCGAAAACCTGCGAACTCAGGTTTGGAAAAATTGACAACTTTCTTTTCTAAGAACTATGGAAAAAATGTGGAGGGGGTTAGGTTGTAGAATTAAAACGCTCGAATAAATTAATCTATAACTTCGCTGCTTGAAGTTGGCAAAAATATGACTTCAAGATCAAAGCCAGAAAACCAGGATAAAACATATATCGACCCACAGAAAATTCTTTAAAGTCAATTTCGCTCTGACTTCTTTATTATTCTTCTTTTTGTAAAATTTCGACGGAAAATTATGCTATTTTTGGCTCGTTCCTATCGAATTTCGACCCGAGAACATACAAAATCAGTTTTTTCAAACTTGCCTTGAGTATACTCAATTGGTAAATTGACTAAAAAAATTAATTTAAAAAAATATTTTTTTCTATATTTTTTATTGTTGATTTTTCATTCGAGTTCTCGCCGTTTTCAGTGAGATGAATTCAATTTTCAACCACTTTCATCGATTGATGCAGTTTTATTGTTGACTCCAAAGTGAGACAGAAAAGCTAGATTCGGTCTAGGATGATTATTATGAACCGTTTTCAGCAAACAAGTAGCTTCCTATACGTACTCATTTACCTATCGATTAAGATACTATTCAATAACTTAAAATCTTGAATAACGTGCGATCACTTTGAAAACTACCTTGAGAAGCCGAAACTCATAATTTGACAGTCTCCATGCTGCAATGCACCTTTGCCTATACCATGCACTAAGCCCTCGATTTTGAAATTACCTTGGTCGAACAATTCTTTGAACCATCCTTTGATTTTGTTCCAAGCGTTCGTTTTGTCGATTTGTTCCATGTCCTCGGCTTCCCTTTTTTTCCTTATTAAATCTTTCGATTTTCGACGTGCTTTCTCAACCTGAACGGAAAAATCTCAATTGTCGATTAGGCAATAATGAATTATACTAGGTTTTATTCCTCGAACAACGTACGGAAAAAGTGTCATCCTTGATGTAAGTGTGGCCTGATTCACCTCCGCCGATTTTTATGTTTCCTGGAATGAGAAGAATTTTTTTTTTTTTTTTAAACGCTAATTACAAAGTATTTTATTTATGCCCTATTTTCACATTTTCACCCTAGCTGTTCGTATTATACTGCTAAAAATAATTACAGTTCTCTGTTTCTCTCTTGAAAACAATAAAATAAAAGCTCACCAATTTGGTAAGTCCATTGGTCGCCGTTCGATTTGAAATAAACTCGAACGCCGATATTGCACAGTGTTAAATTCCAGTTTTCCAATTGCATCTGCCGATTGTGCGACGTCCACGTCAAAGTCCTGTTGTAGAGTTTCCAATTCAGAAACGCCGATTTCTGTTTTATCGGCTTCACGTAGTGAAATCCGCCCGATTGCAATCCTAGATGACAATAATTTTGGCTCAAGTTTGTATTTCGTTGGTTAAGTGGATCAATTAATGGAAGATTAATTATTATTGGGATTTGACGTTCGTCATCGGTTATTTCGCCGATGTCAAAATTGCTCACCTTTCGCGGGCGTTTCTGCATAAAACACATCCCACGTCCCGTGGTCCGTTTTGCTTTGCCATCGCCATGTAAACCGATGCGTTATCCTTTCGCCGCTCAGATTAGTCAACGTTTGGAATTGTGTATTATCGTGTGGACCTTTGTCCAACCATACATTGCTGCAGTCCGCCTGGGAGAAAATATTATTATTTTTTTTAATTCTTTATTTCCATCAGTAAATACAAATTTAAACCAACAAAAACGAAAATTAAACTCCTAGGAAAATATTCCCCTAATTTGACCGAAGGTTTTTCAAATTTGAATATTTTTGAAACCAATACACGGAAAATCAAGAGAGAAGTTCATTTACATCGGTTTCAAATCTAAGCTTCGCTCATTTCTATCACAAGTTTTTTTTTTTTTAATTATTATTCTTTATTTTTATATAATTTTATTTGTAATCAAATTCAAGCAACTAGGGCCGGTCAGGCGGAACGTTAATTGTAAAACTAGCGGATGCAAGATAATATCAACGACCTTACTATTCATTGAGGCCTGTGAATGCGGAATAATAAAAAAATACTCTTTCCCTCCAGATTCCTGTGTCTAGTGTTGCATCTAATTAATGTATTTCGCCAATCTTTGTACATTTTGTTGACAGCTTAATATTATACAAAAATGGTAAAAAATAAAAATTGTAGAGACTCCTTTTAATTCGCTACGGAATCGGGAAATTCACTCAAAATGTTAATTCGATGGTTGCAATAAAAAAAAAAAAATCAACGGTGACAAGAAGCGTAGTTGCTTGAATTTAATTACAACTAAAATTATTTTTAAAAAAATACATAAATAAATAATAATACTAATAATATTAATAATAATAAATACTCTTCCCTCCAGATTCTTGTGTCTAGTGTTGCATCTAATTCATGAATTTCACCAATCTTTGTGCATTTTGTTGACAGTCTATTTTTATCCAAAAGTAGTAAAAAATAAAAATTGTAAGAGACTCCTTTTAATTCGCTACAGAACCGGGAAATTCACTCAAAATGTTAATTCGACTGTTGCAAAAAAAAAAAAAAATTCAACGGTGACAAGAAGCCAAGTTGCTTGAATTTAATTACAAATAAAATTATTAAAAAAATAAAAATAAATGAAAAAATAAAAATAATAATAATAAAATACTCTTTCCCTTCAGATTCCTGTGTCTAGTGTTGCATCTAATTCATGAATTTCACCAATCTTTGTGCATTTTGTTGACAGCTTAATATTATACAAAAATAGTAAAAAATAAAAATTGTAGAGACTCCTTTTAATTCGCTACGGAACCGGGAAATTCACTCAAAATGTTAATTCGATGGTTGCAAAAAAAAAAAAAAAATTCAACGGTGACAAGAAGCCAAGTTGCTTGAATTTAATTACAAATAAAATTATTAAAAAAATAAAAATAAATGAAAAAATAAAAATAATAATAATAAAATACTCTTTCCCTTCAGATTCCTGTGTCTAGTGTTGCATCTAATTCATGAATTTCACCAATCTTTGTGCATTTTGTTGACAGCTTAATATTATACAAAAATAGTAAAAAATAAAAATTGTAGAGACTCCTTTTAATTCGCTACGGAACCGGGAAATTCACTCAAAATGTTAATTCGATGGTTGCAAAAAAAAAAAAATTAACGGTGACAAGAAGCCAAGTTGCTTGAATTTAATTACAAATAAAATTATTAAAAAAAAAAAATAATAATAACAATAATAATAATAAAATACTCTTTCCCTTCAGATTCCTGCGTCTAGTGTTGCACCTCATTCATGTATTTAACCAATCTTTGACAGATTAATATAATGAATTTAATTACAACTAAAATTATTTTAAAAAATACATAAATAAATAATAATATTAATAATAATAAGTACTCTTCCCTTCAGATTCCTGTGTCTAGTGTTGCATCTAATTCATGAATTTCACCAATCTTTGTGCATTTTGTTGACAGTCTATTTTTATCCAAAAGTAGTAAAAAATAAAAATTGTAAGAGACTCCTTTTAATTCGCTACAGAACCGGGAAATTCACTCAAAATGTTAATTCGATTGTTGCAAAAAAAAAAAAAAATTCAACGGTGACAAGAAGCCAAGTTGCTTGAATTTAATTACAAATAAAATTATTTAAAAAAAAAAATAAATAAAAAAATAAAAATAATAATAATAAAATACTCTTTCCCTTCAGATTCCTGTGTCTAGTGTTGCATCTAATTCATGTATTTCACCAATCTTTGTACATTTTGTTGACAGCTTAATATAATCCAAAAATAGTAAAAAATAAAAATTGTAGAGACTCCTTTAAATTGGGGAAATTCACTCAAAATGTTAATTCGATGGTTTCAATAAAAAAAAAAGAATTCAACGGTGACAAGAAGCCAAGTTGCTTGAATTTGATTACAAATAAAATTATTAAAAAAAAATAATAATAAGAATAAAATACTCTTCCCTTCAGATTCTGTGTCTAGTGTTGCATCTGATTAATTTCACAATCTTTGTACATTTTGTTGACAGCTTAATATTATCCAAAAATAGTAAAAAATAAAAATTGTAGAGACTCCTTTAAATTGGGGAAATTCACTCAAAATGTTAATTCGGTGGTTTCAATAAAAAAAAAAAGAATTCAACGGTGACAAGAAGCCAAGTTGCTTGAATTTAATTACAAATAAAATTATTAAAAAAAAAAAATAATAATAATAATAAAATACTCTTCCCTTCAGATTCCTGTGTCTAGTGTTGCATCTAATTCATTTCACAATCTTTGTACATTTTGTTGACAGCTTAATATTATCCGAAAATGGTTTAAAAAAATGTCTTGTTACGGGACCGGGAAATTCATTCAAAACGTTAATTCGATGGTTGGAATAAATAAAAAAATTCAACGGTGACGAGAAGGAGTAGCCCCCGTTTTGTTAGTGTCACTGTCATGTGACCTGTGCTTTGACCAGTGCTCCCGCGCCCGTGTGCCATGAGATTCCCCGCAAGCGGGTCCCGCCTCGATTCGGCACCCGACGGCCGGGGCAGTGAAATTGAGCTTGATATCACAGCAGTTTCTACCGAACGGTCCGAGGAACTTCCCCAAGGCGAAGAGTGAGCAATTGATGCTCCGCGTGTAGCCTTGCACAACAGTCTCTTCCCGCCACCTGGTGGAGGAGGGGAGGCGAGTTCTATATGTAGGGCGCCACGAGGCGAAACCTGCGTTCTGAGAATGTACGGGCGCCTGGTCAATACTCGGCGCCACACTAGCGACGCTTGGCGGACGGCCGCACGGTCATCAGCCACGAATATAAATTCCCTCGTAAAATTCGACTCGAATTTAAAATATTCCGCTTTTATGGTTTCTACTTCCATGTTCTACCTCTCTAAGTGTTGCGATCTTGTGATAATTCGGAACGGACATGAATTGGGAAGAAATTTTCACCGAACTAAGTTCTTTCTGAACTATTGTCTGTGGTTAAAAAAATACATAAATCGTCATATTTCCGTTAAGAATGGTTGAAACTCAATGAAATTTTCACAGAATTTTTTTCCTAGCGAATGTGCAAAATCGGCCGTTTCCAGTTTTTGGATAACACACAGTGCCTCCGAGATATGAGACTCGGACATTATTTTCAAACGTTTGTGGTCTTGAAATATTCATTTTAGCGAGCAGATAATGATTGATTTTTTGCAAATTGGGTCACATACCGTATCTCCACGTTGTGAGCCTTTTTTTGTGCGTATTTTGATTTTTTCAAGCTGCACACATCAATATATTTGAACGCTCAAGGTTTGAAATTAATGTTTAAGGCGGCGATTGAAATCAGTCTGATTTTTATCACGTTGTTCATATACTTCCGCGTTGTATGCATATTGATTAATATTAATTTTTTCAGACTGCAAATAGTTTTCTTTATTTTTTCAATTCTGGTTCTAGCAACGAGAAAGCTCTTTAATATAATCGCCCTAATTTAATTTCTCCCATTAAATTCTCCCGTTATCTTCTTGTTTTAGTAGAAAAATTGTGATTAAATTTAAAAATCTGCTTTTTGAGCAAAATATAGTATTATATTCTATTATTATAATTTTATCTTATAATATAATAAATAATATTATTATCGATCAATGCTCTTATGAAGTAATGCATTTGAATATAACTCACGTAGCAGTTGTAGCCTTCGCTGATGCAAATTTGTACTACCAGTAATACTACACATGGCAACATAGAACGCATCTTGCGAACAAATGGAACAAAGCTGCTCTTCTCTGCTCGATTTATAGATTCTCGTCGCAATGCCTTTTTTCCAATTTTTTTTTTCTTTTTGCGGGGAACTATTTGGGATTAGGAGGGCAAAAAATGCCTCGCCGATTTTTTCCATGGCTCATGGTATAAACAATTTTCACAGACGTAGCGAGGGACAATGGGGAAGACCTTGAGATCGGACTAGGGATTCACCGTGAAAACAGGAGTTGTTCGTCATGTCACAACACTGATCTCACTTCCTTTAGCCAAACATCGAGAGGAGGAGAAAAAAATGTAGCATAATAATGTAGTCATTCTTGCTTCAGTGAAACCACCGTGGACAAATTATTTTTTGAAGGAAGAAAAAAAACGTTAGAGGCTGAAATTGTTTGAAATTCACGAAAAATTGAGAATGATACGGGATCGACACTAACGTTTGTCTGTAATACTGTTGTAAAATTTTACTCCAGGATATTTTTCTCTTTTGCTATTTGAATAGATTTTCAAACCATGAAACACCACGTGGGAATTTCATTTTTTGGAGTGAAAAACTGACGTTTTTTAAAGAAAAGTTGTCGTTTTGACGAGAAATTTAGAAATATCTTTTTTTTTCATCCCACGAGGTGACTCAATTCTTCGAGAATAGCAGTTGAAAATAACCCTTTTCATTAAGTGTCCCAAAATCGCTTACATGTCTGATCAAAATTTTAGAGGATTACTACCTATTTGAAGATAATTCTGTGGCGCTCAAAAAGCAGAAAGATTCAGTTTAAATCTGTCTGCTTTTTGAGTTCGTTGAGTGTTTTCATGATAAAAAAAATAACTTTAGTGCTACTAGCAGAAACCTAGAGCAATAGCGCCTGATAGCTCAATAGCCTCATAAACCTGTCCTGCTTTGAAGATGCCCAAATGGACGAAAGCGCCGTTTAAAATAAAATAAATACGTAATAACGGTCGCCTTGTATTTTTTCTCGAACAATTAATAGTGGTAAAAATTTGGTATCTATTACATACAACCCATTTTTTTTGGAACAACTGAAAAAATCATGTGGGATTACTAGCCCAAAAAACATTTGAATGAAACGAGCGAAAACAGAGAACTGTTTATTGAGAAAACAACTTTTGGTCCGACATGGCTACAAGGGAAGGACAAGCTCGACATTTACTGCTAAATAGTTAGCCACCCGTAGCGCTAGCTCCTGGATGGTGCTCAATAGTAGGGAAGTCCGATTATCGAAATCAATACATTTAAGGAGAATCGATTGTATATGAAGTTATAAAGATATTCGATAACTTGTA
The DNA here is from genome assembly GCA_037159825.1 of Tupiocoris notatus. Classification (NCBI taxonomy): domain Eukaryota; kingdom Metazoa; phylum Arthropoda; class Insecta; order Hemiptera; family Miridae; genus Tupiocoris; species Tupiocoris notatus. The sequence goes on along the minus strand of JASJUZ010000032.1, from coordinate 724,546 downwards.
TTAAATTTTTAAAAAATGGTTAATGGCCGTCACAGCACCTGGAAAATACACAAAATTTCTTATTTTGAATTATTTTGTTTTTGAAGTACATTAATTTGATGTTTTATTAAGATTTATGAAACAAAGCTCACCACTCGGGATGATCATCAATCAGAGCCATGTTGTCCCAAGCCCCAAGAACTGTTCTTTCAATGTTCTCTCACAGGTTATTCATTACAATATTGTTCTCAGAATATTTATTATGTCTGGAATTAAAGTTATACTGGTAGACATAACAGTCAAGAGGATCGGTTTTCGACTCTTGAATCAGAATAGAATCGATCGCATAATATATTCGATTAATCGAAACTCATAAAGTCTTCGATGAATCGATTATTTTCCAGCATCTTTGCACTCGCGACTTGTGGCAACTTGAATTACTAAACGTTTCCCACGACGCTTGCTAGATCTCGCTAGTGCTCTCTAGCGTCCACCTCTGTTTATGTTTACTGCTCTGCGTGGGAGCGTGCGTTAAAGGAACGATTGGTCTTCAGTTTCAGTGGTGCTTGTGGCTTAGCTCGATGCCGTTCGTTCGGAGCCCGTAGCGTTCGACCAGTTCAAAGTTTCTTTCATACAAGTGCTCTTCATTTCCAAACGTTTCGCGCTCGCGTGTGTCTCTGCGCGTTAAAATTTCCGATTTTCCGTCAAAACACCCGACGCATATTAAGTCTCGCGTAAAAATCGATCCGCGCTCCAGCCGCGGTCTCCTGTACGTCAAGCCCGGGTATGCTTGGCAACGGGACAGGTCGGGAATGTAAACATGAATATTGAGTTCGTCTAATTGTTCACGATTCGAAAAAATGCCCACCATAGAGAACGTGATGGAAATCGAAAAAGATCCAACGCATTCGACAACGCCTCCGGCCGTCAACGGAGCGGAAAACCCGCAAAAATCCAGCGGCAAACAGGTGAGCTTTATTACTCACTGGCGAACGGAATTTTAAATTTGCACTGGCGATATTTCGATTTCCGTTGATTTCCCGATTGTAAAACCGAATTGCTCGGCTGAAGTGTAAAATTTATATAGAAAATTACCCTCCGATAGAATGGAAACAAGATAATACCAACAATATTATAATTTCAAATTGCGTTGCGTTGATGCATTCTGATTGGCTAGGTGATTGCAGCGCGTCGCGCAGTCAATCAAAGTACAGAACGCAGGTCTAATTAGGAGGTCAAAGTATCAGAACGCAACGTCAACGCAGGTCTAGCTGGTTGCGTTGCTGCGTTCTGTATAGGAATGGTTCTCCTAGGCAATCAGAATGCTAAACGCAGCAACGCAGACGTTGACGCAAGCCAGTGGACCCTGCGTTAGGATGAAAATCAATTCGCTAGGTTCTTTTTTCGAACGCTTTCGCCTCCATAGGCCTCTGCGAGGTGAATTTCCTAGCCGGAAGTGTCTAATTTTTTTTTTTTTTTTTTTTTTTTAATGCATTTATTAAGGAAAAAACAATTTTAACAAAATATTATATCGTAATATACAAAATGCTTCAGTTCCCAATAAGTAAACACTTGTGCCGGGAACTGGAGCTGCACCGAGCCAGATAAACAACAGACTATAATACCATTGATACAAATCTTACTAATTTAATTACCACTTAAACCACTTCAAACAATAACAACTTAATTTTTAACATGTTACAATTTTTTTAAATTTTGAATAGATGCATAAAGTTTAACATTTAGGAACATATATATCGACCGTTATCCCAAACCACCACACTGCCCAATCATTTCTCTCTACTTCTCTTTTTAAAGTAATCTTTTTATATTTTTCTTTTTTCTTATTTTTATCTTTTTATTTTATATCTTTTTATAAATATTTTTATATTTTATTTATATTTAAAGTAATTATTCTATATTCGTCGTTTGTTGGAAAATGCATCTATTTATGACCCTAGGGATGCTCCAAGGGAGCGAAAGCGCTCCGCTACGCTAAAATTGTTGCTCAGTCCTCCACAAGAAGAAATAATGCTACTGGTGTTAAATATTCGAGTAATTTTTTCATCAAGCTTCGCGTAATTTGAAGGTGTCGTTTCGAATTAGCCGAACAATGGCGAGAAACATTCTTGAGCCTCGTACTATCCGATAAATAAAAGGCAGTCCATCAAATGTCTCAATTTGAACCCATTGTGTTCAATATAATACTCACATGAGAGCTGTTTTTCTTATCTCGTTGAAGGACTATTTTTTCACTCTTCAAAACTCAATTGGTGAACTTTTCACTCAGATATTCTACCGATTTGAAACTTCTGTTTAAATAAAACCAATTTACTCAACAGATAGTTCCAAAACTTTAAAGAAAATTTTTTTCTTAAGTAATAATTTTTCTGAGTAATAATCGCGCGGAAAATTACTAAAAATTCATATTAGTCGGTGGGACGTTGTGTCACGCGTCTTTAACACGCTGAATGAAAATTTCAAGACATAAAGTGTTCGAATTGATTGATTTTTGAGAAATGTAAAAAACTAATTGGAAAAATAGTGGAAAATGCTCATGGTCGGAAAGTTCTGCGTGTGATTAAACATCTTTTGCCGCTATAATGAACCTTTTTAAGACCTTGAGCGCTCAAATGAACCCTTTAAGCTTGTAAAAACCAAAATTAAAAAAAGAAGAAATTAATTACAAAAAAAAACTAAATTATAATTTAGAAAAAAACTAAACTACTTAACTTAACTTAACCTACTTAACTTAAAAAAAAAAAAATAATAAAGAAAGGAAATTACTAGAATAAAAAAAAATAATAATAATGAAAAAAAGGAAATTAGTAGAATAAAAAAAAAAAAAATAAATAAATAATAATAATAAAAATAAAATCAGTGAACATTTGTGAGTAAAACCATTTTTTTAAATGACATCGAATTCTATGGATTCTATTTCCCATGGAGATACAACGTTCTTAATAATCTCAGTTGCCAATCCTTTTACTATAACTATAATAGAGTAACTTTCGCAAAGGCGGATAGTATGAGAGCTCTCTTGAAGTGATATAAGATGACATCGATATCTAGAGATTGGTAGGTATCACATCAGGCAGTTACGTTCTTCCGTTTCTCCCCTTAATCGCAACCAGGTGTGATCTCCCTCGGAGGGTGCATTATCCGAAGGGGCCGATGACTCAAGTTGGGACTGGCTAGATAAAAATAGCAGATGCATTCGGGTTAGCGTCATTAATCTTGGTATATTACTCCTCATAATCCATGAATCCTATTCGGAAAAACGTACATTGTCGTTTATTGGCGGTTGAAAAATTCCCACTGATCAGTTTTGGCTCGATGTACGAGTATATTAGAATAGGTTTCTAAATTGAAGCGTTTCATCTAAAAATTGATCAAATTATTCTGAAAAAATTAACCAAATATCAAGCCTATCTATAAACATCTACAAGCATCTGAATCATTTATAAACATCTTAAATATCTGTAATAAGCATCCATCAAATTTACGAAAAATCAATCATTCCGAGTTTCAAAGGTTCAACAATTATTGAAATTTGTTATTTAAAAAAAAAATTATTTTCTCCCTAAAAATATTTTTATTCTCACAAAAACTAAGAAAACTAGGAGAACTCGGGATTCAGCGATGGTTGAGAAGAAGCTGAAATTGATGCTAAGTCATGTGTCGTTCATGGTTACCAAATGGTACGAAACTTCATAAAAACTAACTCTAAACCTCCTTAAAAAGTACCAAAAAATTTTTTTTTTCGCATTGATCGTTCTTCTTTGTTGGGGTTGAGGGGGAGAAAACCAGGCGACTTGTTCTCCTGTTTTTTATTGTCTGCCTGCCAAGCACTTTCGCCCATTCGGGCATCATCGCTTTTTTTTAAATGAATTGTCGGCAATCACTCTCTCTCTCTCCCTCCCCCGCTGCCATAACATTTCTATGGAGCGCTTAGCATGTTTTTAAGTTCATCAAGTGGCATATTTCGTATTATTACAACTTGGGGCAACGCTGTTCCTCGAGGCTTTAACGTGGCGACCTACTAATGCGAAATTCACTTCAATTCGAGCTCTTTCGCCTTTTGAGGCTCCTTCAGGAGGAATTTTCCCATTTCAGATCACGTGTGTCTCATTGGATTCTGATACGTACGCTCAAGCCAAATCTGCAACCAATCTGAATTTGAGGGTCGAGAGCGCTAGAAAAGACTCGAGTGCAGGAAATGCTGGCCAGATATTTTTGGACAACGGAAGTCGATTAATATTTTTGCTCCGAGGTGTTGCTCTTTGTTTTTAAACTCCAGTCAAAGTCTACTCAGTCCTCTATCTTAAATATCTTGTCTCCTGACTCAGAAATGTAACTTCTTCACAATATACTCTCCAACTTGCCTGAATAGTTCCCCAGAACGGAATCCAGTTCGTTTACCTATCAAGTACCGTTGTTCATTGTAAATTTTCCTCCGTTCTCGAGCTCAAGCTCATTGCTCAGCACTCGTCTAGGTACTTGAAGTGCAGGCCCGGGTCGTCCTCGTGCTTCATGCTCTGCCGATGCCGGTTGACGGTGAGTCAGTGAACCTACCTCTTTCTACCTCCTTCTCTACTTTCCAACCGGCCTCAGATCGCACAACAGTTACCTTTTCGCCTTTCCTTTCTCTCATCTTGATGCGAAACACAGTTTGAATTTACGAAGTTTCTCTCAGTTTCTCTGCTGGAAATTTTAGCCTGCAATTTCAAAACTAAGCCTCAGATGAAGATTTAATTATTTTTCCCTGAAACCCACATTGGTTGAATTGATTAAAAACAAGGAAATATTCCTCACAGTGAGATGATAGATAGGTTTTTTTACCGTCCAAGTAACGTTTGACTTGACTTGAATCTAATCACTAAAAAATGCTTACATCTGTTGAGAAATTTCTCCACTCATTAATAGCCAAAATTGCCATTCGGCTGCCGCCAATATTCGCAAAATGTCGATTGGGCTCGATTGGGTCTTTTATTGAGTTTGTCACTGGTCGAATTTGAATTTCGAATAGACTGTTCGACGCAGAATTTAACGCTCTTCAATTGTCTTCTCCGTACCTTTTTGCCGAAAACGCGTCGTTTTGAAGTTATTAATAGAAAAGCGAAAAAAGTACGAAAATCTCGTCGTTTTTCAGCGATGTTCTTTAAATCCTTCGCCTCTCCGGTTTGCTCTGTATTCCGTGTTCTTCGACGAATTGAAGAAAGGCAAACCATGTTTTGCATGAAAATGTGACACCTTCGAGTTGATTGCCGACTCCCGCGCTGAATTCGAACGAACCCGTGTGCAGAATACTGCTGCGATTATACCTCATTTTCATTCATCTTGGCATTTTTTCCCTCTCAGAGGAACGTGGTTTGTTTGATTTACGTGATTTGCCTTCGATCTTTTCAGACTCGAAAATCCGAAAAATCTTCCTGTTCGTATTTCTATTAAATAATTCTATATAAATTTTCTAAATAATTTGGATATTCTAAATAATTTAAAAGTTTAAATATTCTAAAGAATTCTGTCAAGGTTTACTTAATCGTTTTGGCTTTTTGTGCCCATCATTAGGGGAAATATTGGTCTGCAAAAAAGAAATTTTTAGCTACCTAAATGTTATTCTTCAAAATTCATATTTGAACTTATCAAAAAAAAAAAAAAAAAAAAAAAAAAAAAAAAAAAAAAGAAAAGAAAATTTAACGATTTGCAAGAAAATTAAAAAAATTAGCATCTTAAAAATAATTTGTTAAGTGAAAACAATGCAGTCTTTAAATCGTTCCGGTTATTTTGCGTGACATACCTACCTATTTGTTGACAAACAGATTTTTCCTGCTTTGAACAGATTTTTCCTGTTTATTGAAACAAAATTCAAGTTAGGTTCTGTCGACGAAATATTCAGAAGATCAAATCCAGCACTTCTGTTATCTGGAAAGAAAGGGCGTTAATTTGGTTAGTTCCGATACTTACAGTTGGTTACCTTAAAAATAACGAGGATCGTTCCTATTCGAATAGTTCATTTGGTCAAGTGGAAACTCCAAACCTTCGTTTCTGCCTTTGAATTCAATTCTTCTTTTATGAATACTCATTTCGTGTCTAGTTTCCGCAGCTGTCGCCAGTGAGCTATTTGCGCGTTTAGGAGATATATGAATGTTTTTTGTTATTTCGTTAATCTATAACGCGAATTTCTCGATCTATATCCTGCTTTAAACGTGATGTACTCCTCAAATATAAATATTCCTGCTGTTCCTGCTATTAATATCTCTCTACAACACTGTATACTTAATCGTTTGAAAATTGTATCCAATAATAATTAATGATACTATTATACGATATGATATATAATATAATATGATAATATATATATATAAAATAATATAAATATATAATTTTATATAAATATATAATATAATAATATAATATACAATATTATATAATATAATATATAATATTATATAATATAAATGTATATAATATTATATAATATAATATGATAATAATGTTATTATAATTAATGATACGATTATATAATTTGAACTGTTTCTTTTTCGGTTGAACGTTCGTTTTTTTTCTTTTTTTTTATGCTTATTCGGTCGTTTTTCGCAATTACAATCCCCCTTGTTTTTTCCCTTCCAAGAACGTGGAATTGGATGCAATTTCTTGGGAATGTGATTGTAAGACGGAGGAACGGTTTGGTAATGAGATTCCGAGTCCCGCATTCCTAAACGCCTTTGCTCGTTGGTGCCGTTGCAATCGAAATATTTTCCTCCATCTCGAGTCGTATTTGAATTTTCATAATTTCCCCGTTCAATTCCGAAATTTGCGGTCTTTGTTGACAATTCCGGCGAATCGCGAAGAGTTCAATTCATTCGAAAATTGTTCAAATTCTATTCAGCTTAATTCTACAATGGTTATAAATAATTAGCTTTTTATTTGGTCGTGTTTAATTCGATTTTGAAGAATACGCTTTTATTCAAACGAATCTGGTCTTAGTTGATGTCTCTAATTTAATAGTTATCTGATTCTAAAAAAAAGCAAAATTCAAAAGTGTTAGAAGGAACGATTTTTTCGATTGTATCTAGTGTGAATTCGACTATCATTGTGCGTGCTGTTCGCATTTCAAAACCATCTACATCCGTCCACCGCTGAGTCCTTCCATGTCGTGATGTTTGTATTAATCAACTCAACAAGTCTCGACGGTCAGTTTATATTCGTATATATAGCGTCAATTGCCGTTTCGCGCGTGATACTATGAAAATATGACAAACTGCGTTTACATAATGCGAAATTCGATTTTCGTGGGGTCGGCTTGGAATAAATATCTACGACAAAAGCATTTTATATAAATTATGATCTGAAAAATAATTAAAAAAATACCTTTTCATCTGAGATAAGAAAATACATTTTCATCTGTAGTTTTTCAATTTTTCCTCTTTTTTTAACCATTTTTATTAAATTTCTCCATCTTCGGTCGGTTGATTAATATTTTGCCTAGGGAGAAGCTATCATATACGAAACTGTAGGAATAGACAGACGTGTGTACAGATGTTTACGCCGAAAACCGTATAGTTTTAATGATATGAGCAAAAACCCGAAAATTTTCACATTTTTCTGGGTTTTTCGACACTAAGTGAACGCAGAGTTGTTTTATAATCCTGACAGAATTTTAACTCGCTGACACTCTAGGATCAGGTCTGTTATGGTGGATTTCACCAAAAAAATTGAGTTGGCGATACTCTTTGAGTTAGCTGTAAAGGCAACGCAAACTTGCATCGTGGATAACTTTAATAAAAAGTCGTCAATTTAGATATTTGAATATACCAAAAGATAGGTAATTTAACTGTCCACATTTTCCCAATGTAATGTACCTATCCATTTTTCAACCGTTTCGGCGTTATTCTACAATATTGGTGGAATATACACGAAAACATCGCATTTTTCAACTTCAAACGTTCTTTTCATCAATTCAGTGCAAAAGAAACAAAGAATGAAGCATATATTATTGATATACACACAATCAACTATCATTATACTGAATTAGAACGAAATCGAGATCAAAAAATTTTTCATGAAAAATTCAAGGTGTACCCCTGCGATTTCTTTTAAACGATCAGTTAACGATTTTTTACTCGCCTTTCAATACAGATAAAAATCTGAAATTTTCAGGAATGTTGTATCTTACCAAGATGTATTTTTGTGATTTTTTTCAATTCTCCGAAAAATCCGCAAATGGCCCAAAAAAATCGGTTTTTAAACTCTCGAAAATTGAACTTTAACCGAGCTTTTCGGGGTTTAAATTTATGCAAATCAATTGTTTTAATACGCAGGAGTCTTCATTTGGATGCCTTACACACGTACATAGCAAAAAGTTTGGTGAAAAAATGTTAAACAGCGCTACAGAAATTATTTTCCGTATATCGAGTTTTTAACCGGCGGATATTTAGAGCTCCGCAACGGTAAAAAATTAAACTCAAGTTTTTAAATGATTTTGAAAGCTATTCTTACAGGAAATTTAACGCTGAAGCCGAATTTGACGTCAAAACGACGGAAATTTAACGACGACGATCAGTTTTCCCCAGTTTGAGTACTACTCCGTTTTTATATTTTTCATTTTTGAAAATTCATTGCAAATACTTACAGGAGTGTTCAATATTATTTTATTACTCATTCTTATAGGAAATGAGACGTGGAATTCGAATTTTATGTGAAAAGGATCCAAGAAAAAAAATTTCCTACCGTCTCGTGTTGAATCCGAATATGAAATTAAAAAAAAATTCTTTCCGTCCGCCGACATTATTTTCTGAGGAAAATATAGTTACTGAAAACCCCAATTTTTCATGATACAAAACCACGAACACACCACCAGCTACATAATTATAGCTAGCACTATACGGCGTCCAAAGGCGGAAATTTGACAACTCAACATTGCAACCACATTGTTGGCATTGCCTGTACAACTCAATTTTCTTGGTGAAATCCACCATTAGTCGTTAATTAGAAAAATTTTGTACGACAACGGTATTGTGCGTTATCTTAGCTTCACGTATACCGAATTGATTTTTCATCAGGAGAGAAACCATGGCCGGTGTGCGCGTGTAATGAAGCCCACTTCCTGTTTTGACCCCGCGGTTACCGGATAAATCAATTTTCCCCCGGTTCCGTGCGGAACAGTAGCTCCATGTGCTCCCCCGCTTGTGTAATATGATTGGTGAATAATCGAGATCACGGTGTCGCCTTGATTGCACCTCACTTTGCCCTGAAATTTGAATCTGCACATTTTTTTTGAGAGTTGGAGAAAAATTATGGTTTCGATGAACCGTTTTTTAACAGGAGAGGTAGTGTTGAATTTATTATTTGCATTTATTTATTTGTTGTTCAACGGTAGCTTAAATTTGAAAAAGGATTTGTTCGGAGTAATCTGCCGAGGGAACTGTTGGCAGGATTTACTGGAAAATAGGTTGAAAAAATTTATAGATGGATCTGTAGGGAGGAAATTCAATAGAGGACCTGCAGGGAGTACATGGAAATCAGTATAGAGTAGCTGTAGGCAGGTTTTATAGGAAGTTCTGTAGAGAGGATTTTTAGTAGATCTGTTGGGAGGATTTTTTAGAAGATTTGTATGGAAGATTTATAGGAAGATCTGTAGAGAGAAGCTGTAGAAAGGACTCGTAGGAGAAGTTTTAAGGGGATTACAGGAGAATAGGTATTTTTTGAAGGTCTGTTGGGAGGAAATTCTAGAGAGGAGCTGTAAGGAGTAATAATTTACAGGAAGATCAGTTAAGAGTAGCTGTAGGGAGGCTTTATAGAATTGTATGGAGGATTAATTAGGAGATCTGGAAAGAGATGCTGTTGGGATTATTCATAGTAGGAGTTGTAAGGAGGATTTGCAGGAGAATCGGTTGTAAGAATTTATAAAAGGATCTGTAGAGAGGAAATTCAAGAGAGGACCTGTAGGGAGTATTTACAGGAAACTCAGTAAATAGTTGCTGTGCTTCATAGGAAGTTCTGTAGAGAGGATTTTTATTAGATCTGTTGGGAGGATTTTTTGGAAGATTCGTAGGGAGGATTTATTTGTAGATCTGTTGGGAATTCATAGGAAGATTTGTAAGGAGGTGCTGTAGTGAGGATTCATAGGAAACGTTTTAAGGGATTTACAGGAGAGTAGGTCGGGAGCATTTTTAGAAGGTCTGTTGGGAGGAAATTCTAGAGAGGAGCTGTAAGGAGTAATAATTTACAGGTAGATCAATAAAGAGTGCAGTGGGGAGGATTTTTAGTAGATCTGTTGGGAGTATTTTTTTTTCTTTAGAAGGGAGGATTTTTTATAGAGCTGTAGGGAAGATTTATAGGAAGATCTGTTGAGGGAAGCTGTAGGGAGGATTCATAGGCGTTGTAAGAAGGATTTACAGGAGAATAGGTTGGAAGTATTTATAGGAGGATCTGTAAGGAGGAAATTATAGACAGGAGTTGTAGGTAGGATTCACAGGAAGTTCGTTAAGGTTTAGCTTTAGGGAGTATTTATAGAATGTTCTGTAGGGACGAATCTGAATGAGCAGTGTTTTATCTGAAGAAGAATATGTTTGGTTCGCTGACAAATTGTAAAGTGAATTTTTTTAAATAGAATTTTATAACCGGAAAACATAAAGTTGGCAACTCAAGTATATTAATATGTTTTGCAAAATCTCTTTATAAAATTAATAACTCAAAATTGTCTATTTTAGACAAGTAGCTTTGGGGAGATTGGACGTCTGTAGAGAGGAGCTTTGAGGTGGATATGTTGTAGAATTTGTAGGCAGGATCTCTTTATTACAGGAAGATCAATAAAGAGTGCAGTAGGGAGGATTTTAGCAGATCTGTTGTTAGTATTTTTTTTTTTTTAGAAGGGAGGATTTATTTGTAGAGCTGTAGGGAAGATTTATAGGAAGATCTTAGAGATCCTTAGAAAATAACAATTTTTCTCAGGTTTTAGCGGGTTTTTTCACCATGAGATCTCAACAATCATACTTGCTGTAAGTTGCATTTTTCAGTCGAATCTCTTGTTTTATTTAGAAAAGAAGAAAAATAATTTTCATCGTTTTTCATCGTATTTTTCGTCGTGCTATTGTTTGATGAAGCGAAAATTGATCTGATGGATGATCTTGGGCGACCTGGATCTGGAGCAGATTGGTCGAAAGTTCCAAATCGCCTGCTGCACGGTGAAAGCTCGGTCGGAAATCGTCTAACGGCGTCAGCTGTCGGAGAAAATATATAATAATCTGAAATCCACTGCTGTACCTTTAGAAAGGTATTACTGGGAAACGAACGATATTTTGAACCGTTCGTCCTGGGGACTTATCTTCGTTAGGAGACCGACTGAGTGACTCTTTGGCTCAATTTTTAATTTTTATCGCCCAATTACTTTTCCCCTCTTATATCCTTAGAACTTTTTATCCCGCGATCCCTCAAACATGCGAATGCAGGAATTACCAGGAAGAAGACTATCTTTTGTATTCGTGGACGCGCTGATTTTTTAAAAAGGTCGCCGAATCATCTGCTGCGGATGATTATTGAGAAAACGATTTGGCTAGATGAATGAGTGATAAATAGATCGGAAGAAGCGGTTTTTTTTCTGGACAGACAAGCCACCTTCTGTTGGAGTGCCTTTGAAAGCCGCAATGCAGCCCCCGCCCGAGCCACGCCATTCGCCAACAGACACGGCAGCACTTGGAGATTTCTTTTCATCGAAGCCCCAGACTCGCGTACAATAGACTTCGACGAGATCCATCATTTCGCCGCACAGTTCCGTTTGAAACGGCAAAAAATATAGGAAGTTCGAGCTTCGAAAACGGAAATCGTCTGATTGTTAGACTGAAATCGAAGATTTTCCTTGGAATCAATGCAATGTTTTGTATGATTATATTTTTGAATAAAAACAAATGGCCCCGAAAAATGTCTCAATCAGATAAAAAATTACAATTAAATTACATATTTGACCGCTTTCGCTAGCTATTTTATTTCGGGAATTATCTACAACGAGTTCAAATTGCTATATTGTTTCACACGATTGAAAACAAGCGATTAACATTTGAGCCGAATAATTTATAAATATGTATATTATATTTTTTATACGGAAACGCAAGGCTTAGAATTTCGTTAAATTGAGGAATTTTTTTGTGGGCTTATTTTTTTGCCATTTTTTTTTTCCTTTATAACTTTGTAATCTTAAGATTTTCCCCTGGTAGATTTCTCCAAGTTTAGATGGAGCCATGAAAATCCTATATAACCTATTTAAGACCTTTATTACCAAACCAATATTCTGTTATTTAGTCGAAATCACTTTTTAAATTGTCGCGTGTCTCATATTTCTATCGAATAATTTCGTTTCTAGCTCGCCGTTCTACAACCCGGGCGATTTAAATACCCTCCTAGGAAATTTCCGTCAACTAAAGGTCGATTCTTCCCCGCAACGCGGACCACGTCTGTCACTTGCCCTTTTGCGGCAATCTTAGCCAATGTCGACCCTTCCAACCTTAATTACTTGAGACGCGGATGTATTTTCCCGTTAAAATGGAGCACCTTTCCCTGTAGTCAATAGAGCGTTGACATTAATTGCCTCATATGGAAGATTATTTCCTCTGAAATTGAATATTGAGCCTATGTGTTAGATACAACTTTATTGTTAGCGGTGTTTAACGCCCAATGCAATATATATGTAAAAAAATATTGTTTTTTTTTTGTATTGAAATAAATAAATTCTATTCTATTAATTCACCGTTTAATAACTGAAATATTGAGCGAACGAATAATTCATACTATCTTTTGCGCATATTTGGAAAAAGGTCGTTCGCATAATGTATAGGAGTTTGCAACAACTGTACATTTAATTAAAATTTGCTTGTTCCAGGTGAGTTTTCCGTATGTACTTGAAATTAATATATGGCGCGTGAGTATATTAAATTAATATATTTAATTAGTCGTACATTTATCTAATGCCTCGAGAAGGTGGAAAATATGATCGCGGAAAATTAAAGGGAAACGTTCCTGGTCCCAATGCTATAAAATATTGCTATAAAATATAATACGCCTCGAAAATTCGCTTCGAAAGCCGTGCTGAATTATTGTAAGTTTTCCCCATTTATGTAAACGTTTAATTTATTTAAAAAAAAAAAAAAAAAAAAAAAAACCACACACACACAAACCTCCGTACCTATCTACAACATAATTCAGCCGATCAAAACCGAAATGCTTCTAGTTTGCTCCATTTTTAGAGCAACCGCGGCTATAATTTCCGAGAGGAAAAATTCACGTTTTGACAATGTCAACACTGACGGTCTGGCGAACAAAGTTGGCGGTTGGGTCGGCGAAAATTGAACGTATTCGGCTCTAATTTTGAGGCCGAGCCGTAAAAAGATGATTGTCGGACCGGAGGGAAAAAAATCCGCAAAATACCAGGGAACCGAGTAATGTGGGTCGGAGTGATTTGGTTCGTCGAAGACCTTGGTCGATCGCCCACGCACGGGCTCATCCTCGAAGGAGTGCCTATGTTATGGCTCTAATCGGTGCTCGCCGTGTAGAAAAGAAGGAAACAACCCGAGTAAACGGAGGAATTTTCGCGTGCGTCTCACCGCGCTGAAGTGGTCGTCAATTTCGCCGGATCAGTTAAGAGACGAGGGCGAGGTTGTCTGTTTTGGACGGCCGCCTTGGACCGAGGCAGGACGTACCTATTAAATGGGGGCCCATCGGGGAATATGACATTCCGACACTGCCGAGGGTATTATGGTACCGACGCCATCGACTGACTAACAATTAGACTCGGCCGATAGCTCTGACCTTGGTCGAATTCGAATGCAATATCGGGATGTAAATTTATGCGAAATTTCCAACGTGCCGCGCCAAATTTTCCGAGAAAAATTGATTGAAACGTTTATTTGTTCAATCATATTAAAAGATCGGAGCTAGATAATTCTTCAGCTCCGGTCGTCAATTTTTGAAGGTTCGAAACACCGATGTATGAGAAGAAAATATTCGGGGCCTATCTAGGGGAAAGTGAGGATCATGTTACATGAACTCGGGTTTACTATTTTGGTTTATTATTCAATAATAAACCATTGTAATCGCCCAAGAAAAAAAATTTCTAACCCCCTCAAAATTTGATGTTTTACGTTTCAAGGCATGTAGAATCCGAATATCCAATAAAAAAAATTCTGTCCGTCCACCGTACGCCGTTAGCAGTTTTCCGGCCAAACTGTAAGAGCTAAAAATTTGAAATTTTCACCAAAAATCAATTTCGGTCCTACGACGGCCCAATTCTTGAACCAACTTGCTAGCTCAATTTTAAGGGTATTTTTGGAGGGTTTTGAGGGGGAGAAAATTCATATTTTCCAAGGTTTTTCAGAAAAATGTGTACGTGGTATCAAATTATATAGATTTTTGGACGCTGAATCGAATGAGACCATCGCCGGGTCGATAGCTTTATTGCAGCTTTTGTGTCGAATTTGGGAGATTTTTAGAAATTTGACATGAGGGTATAACTCGAGAGTTCTTGGAGCTATAAAAATCGTTCTATACTCATTGGAATGGTCGTCAAACACTCTCTCCAGCTGTAGAGTAAGGCAAAAAATTTAGCTTTTAATTAGGAAATTAAGAAAAATAAAAATGATTAAAATTACAATAGTTGCTACGGAGTTTTCCCCTATAGTTACCATCTGTTTTTCGGTGGGAAGTTCACAGATAATGTTCAGAATATTTACAATGACAAAATTAAATAAATTAATTAAAATAAATTAAATTAATAATAACTTCTTAAATCAATATTGAAGCGAAACAATAATAAACCACTGTACAATCATTTGCAGCGTTTTTAATTTTTTTTTCATTTTTTTATTTTATTGACTACATTTTTTTTACTATAATTTATCGTCACTCCTCGAATTTTCGGATGCGACGCGTACCCAGCAATATCGAAATGAGGATAGTCCCGCCAGATCAGTGAGTAGGACTGGAATTTCCTTACTACACAGAAGAACACCTAATTGTCAAGTCGACATGGTCGTCGGTCAGATCGAACCTTTACCTGACAAACTTGTCCTGGATCCAATTTCCTCCCGTGTGCCGCAATTTCCAAGTCGGAGAGGTTGCAAATAATCCCAGAGCAGGACTTAATTAACCGAAACCTCCTGTGCGGATCGATAGCCGTTTGTTGCATCGCTGATGGTTGCTCGGTAAATACAAGCGAGATCGAGTTGCGTTGACGAGACCTTCAGATAAAGCTTTTCGTTCTTGCATTGTCCGCGGCGCGGCGATTGACAGTATCGAATCCTGACAATCTCACTTCACCTTTCGCCTTTTTAGAACCTCCTGAAGAGGAAATTCACGTGGGTTAACCGAATCCGCCGGGGATATACTGAGCAATAAAAATGCCCAAGCGAGCGATTATTTGACCCATTTCGTCAACATTTCGATCGCCTATGCGAGTTTAATTAATTCGCAGTATCGGAAATTATTATTGCGAATATTCCACGATTATACGTTGGAAAATAATTTATCGAACGCTCTGACGTCTCGTAATGATCATTTTTGGGCAAAAAGCCCACACTTTAGGCCGACAGCTGGATTGAAATTGAAACATCAAGCGCGATGAAAAGGTTATTAGCTGCTGATTATTCTGCATGCCCATTGAAAATTGCTGCTAGGTATCGCTTCCATTCAAAAATCATTTGTAATTATTTATCAAAACTAGGGACTGAGCGCCCCTGGCGGCTTCGCCCCCTGCGCCCCCTGGCGCGGCCCCTTCCGCCATCCCTTACATATCGGTAGGGTGCTGTCCTTTTCACTACTATATAGTAGTTTATATCTGTATGGAGAGGTGTAATTTATAGTTTTTATAGTAGTAACTATAATTACGTATGTAGGCGGTGGTGTTATCGTGGTTTTGTATAAAAAAAATTGGGGTTTTCAGTTACCTACTATATTTTCCTCAGAAAAGTAATGTTGGCGGACGGAAAGAATTTTTTTAAATTTCGGATTCTACATGCCTTGAAACGTAAACCATCGAATTTTTGAGGAGTTAAGAAACTTTTTTCCTTTTCGAATAAAAGTTATTTATTGTTAGAATCGGATCATTTTCACTCCGAATTCGAATTCCACGTCTAATTTCCTATAAGAATGAGTAATAAAATAATATTGAACACTCCTGTAAGTATTTGCAATGAATTTTCAAAAATGAAAAATATAAAAACGGAGTAGTACTCAAACTGGGAAAACTGATCTTCGTCGTTAAATTTCCGTCGTTTTGACGTCAAATTCGGCTTCAGCGTTAAATTTCCTGTAAGAATAGCTTTCAAAATCATTTAAAAACTTGAGTTTAATTTTTTACCGTTGCGGAGCTAAATATCCGCCGGTTAAATACTCGATATACGGAAAATAATTTCTGTGGCGCTGTTTAACATTTTTTCACCAAACTTTTTGCTATGTACGTGTGTAAGGCATCCAAATGAAGACTCCTGCGTATTAAAACAATTGATTTGCATAAATTTAAACCCCGAAAAGCTCGGTTGAAGTTGAATTTTCGAGAGTTTAAAACCCGATTTTTTCGGGACATTTGCGGATTTTTCGGAGAATTGAAAAAAATCACAAAAATACATCTTGGTAAGATACAACTTTCCTGAAAATTTCAGATTTTTATCTGTATTGAAAGGCGAGTAAAAAATCGTTAAGTGGGCGTTTGAAAAAAATCGCAGGGGTACCCCTTGAATTTTTCATGAAAAATTTTTTGCTTTCGATTTCGTTCTAATTCAGTATAATGATAGTTGATTGTGTGCATATCAATAATATATGCTTCATTCTTTGTTTCTTTTGCACTGAATTGATGAAAAGAACGTTTTAAGTGGAAAAATTCGACATTTTCTGTATATTCCACGAATACAGTAGAATAACGCCAAAACGGTTGAAAAATGGATAGGTACGTTATATTGGAAAAATGGGGACAAATTACCTATCATCAGCGGTGATCGTGAGGGGATTTTCAAGATAAGAAATATGTTCAATTTTTCACATATCATCAAGATAACGGAAAATCCTAGATTCTCAGGTGGAGCTTCCTTAGCTTACTGGGTAGTTGGGGCTACGAATAAATTAAACTATTCCTTGACGAACCCTCTTCTCTTTCGCTTTTATAAATCACGCGGTCGCAAATCATTTCTACAATTCTACAATCCTGTTGCCAATCAATGGCCTATTTTCATATCGAACGTCACTAACGAAGGTTTTTTGAAAGGAAACGATCCCGTGGCGCGATTTTCAACTGGAAATAACGTGTGTTTCGATGCTCGTCATTCTCAAACGTTCTTGATGGCACGATAACCTAGAGCGCTTGTCCAGTGTTCTGCCAACCGGTTCCGTCTCTAGTTGTTCATAATTATCGTCCCGATAGGGGCACTCATTGGTCTCCGCTGGTGCGGGTAATCGGCCTTCCCAAGCCTATCCCTTTAATCGTTTACTTAGTAAGTCCCACCTTGTTATTGTGTCTTCGCCCAAGAGCGTATCATTTTCTCATCAAGCCAGCAGACAATTACAAGCGAGGAGCTCGTGTGAATCGCAGTTTTACGCGTTTTATCAATATAATGCGATCTTTTGTTGGCACGCTTTATAAAAAATCTAGGCTTTCGTAATTGATTTTTAACCGACTTCAAACAAGGAGGAGGTTACTATGGTCGTCTAGCGGGATTTTTTTTTTTTTTTTTTTTTTTTTTAAATATGGGCTCTTTGGAAAATCTCGAACGGAATCGCCCGATTAGAAATTCATCCGACTCGGTCATACTTCGTTAAATAACCTTCATGGTTTATCATTCGACACCTTTCCCGACGTCTTCTCGCTGTTTTACGACTAACATTGTGACAAGGTTAGTTGGCATCGAATGGGGAAAAACAAAATTGTATCTTTGCATAAAAATAATAAACAATAGCTCTTTTGTGCTGCATTGAGTCCAAATACTGCTGACATTATTCTATAGTTTGCTTTGATTACTATTGGATTATTATTATTGATTACTATTGGAGCATTGTACTGTACATGCATACTGCTTATGCAATAAAAATATTGACATTAATTGGTAAAAATCTCACTCAGTCACGAGTTTTATTATCAGATGATTACTACTTTGCCTCAGATTAAAGGCGTTCCTGCCTTGTTTATCTCAGCAAAAAATAAACAAAATATAGCCGATGTATTGGATAGCTGTATTAAGATTTATAAAACTTGGAATAAAAAATTAACTATCACATTTTCTTTGTGTGGAAGCTAATGCCCGCTATACCGCCTTGACGAGGTCGCCTATTGGTCCAATACCTATGACGGCCTTCCTTCCCCCTCTCTAACTCCCGCAAGGAGAAGGGGAAACTCGGCGCCCCTTCTCCCTACCTGGTTACAGTGTTGCCAGGTCTCCCCTTTTTTGAGGAAAAGTCCCCCAAAACGTAGACACAATTACTCTTTCCCCAAATCCTCCCTCAATCTCATTTTTCGCTCCCCTTTTTTCGACTTCTTTTCTATAAAAAGTAAAAATTCTGGTGATTTATTTTTTAATATTTATTACTAGTGTTAAAAAAAATTATTAGCTATTAATTTTTATTATTGCATCATGAAAAGTAGTTTCAATTTACGCTGAAAAATTCCCATAATTCCCGCCTGTTAAAAATTGTTTACAAAAGAAACTGAAGTAATATTTTGCAGCAATTTATCAGGCTCCTCATTTTCGCTCCAAATATTGAACAATGTACAAAAATTTACGATTCACAGAAATTCTCCTAAGCAATGGAACATATTGAACAGTTTTTTTTTTGCACAATATATCTCCTAATATTGATGAGCAGAGTCGATTTTGAAGTCGTTAGAATCACACTTCACGTGAGCTAAAAATCCCTAAAAGCGCTCTTCTTTTCGTTTGAAAAAAAAAAAAAAAAAAAAAAAAAACAACTCCCGAAAAGGCAACACTGGTTATGAAAATGGGAACCTTGGCGCCCTCCTCTTTTGGTATCCTTATAATAGACAAATTGCCCTTCCTTCTCATCATCATTGAAAACTTATTCATTTACTCTTCATTCATTACTTGATACTAATCATTGTAATTTTTCAAGGTATAAAATGATTCAATACTGGTTTAGAATTTGTAGAACATACTGTAGTGCGATATGATCACTAGTATCTTTTGTTGGCTTGGAATACATAGAGGATCCCTCAGGCGGATACGAGTGACAGCTTACATGACGGATTAACAGCGGAGCAGATATGAAGGATTTGGTAGCAGAGCTTGTATCTCCTTGCAAACGGCTGAATGAATATTTTTCCTTCGCGTATTTCCAATGTTAAATAGAAATACAGATATTCATTCTGTGACTCGATTTTAGGACATTTATTATTTGAGCTTGTTTTATCATTGTAGACTGTAAATTTTGGATTTTGCGATTGGTCGTCTGTCGACGCAAAAATTGATAAACTGTATGGTTTTTTTTTAAGGAGAAAATACGATTTAGATGGGAATATATATTTTTGTCATCATTTCACTCACAATCCAATCAGGCTCGAGATTTGAGCTCTTTGAAGGATCACGCTGTTCCGTATATTTCCATCGTATTTCCTCCCCGCTCGATTTTCCCCATCTCGACTCGGTCGGCCGAGTTTCGACAAAATGCTCGCCGTTTCTGCAAAGATCATCTCGAAAAGCGTTTGCACACCCCTCGGCGCGAAGTATCGCGTTCGCACTGTGTGACCCACTTCGAAACATCGCCTTTTCTGTTCAGGGACGTTTGAAAAGTTATTGACATTATCAAACTCCCGGCCTCGGAGTGTTTTTGTTGCTTTCGGTTGTGAAACTCGCACTCTCGCTCTCCTATGCTCGTCAGGAAAAATCAATTGCCTATTTACGCCTTTCCCGTCGTTAAAGCGCGAAGCGGTAGATTGAAAATATTCGGCGTCCTTCAACAGGGAACTCGCAGGAAACAATTTTTGTTGCATCAATCCTACGTCCTGCGAGCTGAAAAAGCGACCTTCGCAGAAATTACAGTTGAAAAACTCCGCGCGAGACAAATATTAAAATTGTCCTCCATTTTGTTCCTATAATTCGTTCTAAAAGTGTGCGAGCGCGTCGAGTTTTGCCCCTCGCAGTGTTCAGAGGAAATGGTCGTCCTCTGAATCAGCTCTAATGTCGCTCATCATCGCGACGAGTTCACGTACCTTGACGACTCCCGAAATAGCCCGTGAAGAGACGTGAAGACGAGTAATCTTGATGGTGCAGTGAAATTATCTCGAATGGAGGCTCTCAGGAGAAATTACATATTGCGCATGCGCCGTTGGAAAAACTTTATTTCAAAGACTCGAAAAGCCAGGACAATGTGGAAACGCAGCAGCGATTGTTGCTTCGAGAACCGTCTTATCAATGCTACCGGGAATGATACGGTATTCCTGATAGCTAGCTACATTTTGATTTCTTCTAGGGATGGAATATCGAAGCTCTAATATCGATATTACTATCGAAACTGAAATCTACCTCCCACTATCGATATATCGGTCCTCAAATATCGATGTATCGCTCCTCAAAAAAATATCGATATATCAGTCCTCAAATATCGATCTATTGGTCCTCAAATATCGATATAATGGTTCTCAAATATCGATATATCGATCCTCAAATATCAATATATTGTTCCTCAAATATCGATGTATCGCTCCTCAAATATTGATATATTGGTCCTCAAATATCGATATATTGGTCCTTAAATATCGATATATCAGTTCTCAAATATCGATATATCGGTCCTCAAATATCGATATATCGGTCCTCAAATATCGATGTATCGCTCCTCAAATATCGATATATCAGTCCTCAAATATCGATATATTGGTCCTCAAATATCTATAATATATTGGTCCTCAAATATCGATATATCAGTCCTCAAATATCGATATAGCTTTTCCAAGTCTAATTCAGAATTTTCCAAGTCTAATTCAGAATTTTCCAAACCTATTTCAGAATTTTCCAAACCTATTTCAGAATTTTCCAAACCTATTTCAGAATTTTCCAAACCTATTTCAGAATTTTCCAAACCTATTTCAGAATTTTCCATTTCAATTTCAGAATTCATATGTCAAAGCCATATGAGCAGCAGTCATGTTTTGAAGACTGATGAAGTTGTTTTGAACCATCATCGTTCGGATGAGAAGGAAACCGGGATGTAGAAAAAGTGGGCTGCACAAAAATTTCACAAACTACGAGTATTGTAATTCCATAATTCTACAGAAATGGAACAATCGTCCAACAAACTCCACAGCAGGCATAAAGTAAAAAACAAACCGTAAAAGTAAAAAAAGGACTTCCAACGTGTTCCACTGTAAGTAGGTACAAAAAAATTCATAGGAGTTTAAAAAAAGAAAAATAAAAAATTGAAAAGTTAGAACAAAGAAATCCAATTAATTAATTTCACAGTA
Organism: Tupiocoris notatus; assembly: GCA_037159825.1. Taxonomy (NCBI): domain Eukaryota; kingdom Metazoa; phylum Arthropoda; class Insecta; order Hemiptera; family Miridae; genus Tupiocoris; species Tupiocoris notatus. The sequence continues at coordinate 703,116 of JASJUZ010000032.1, read as the reverse complement.
AAGATGAAGAGAGGGCATATTTTTTTTTATGGACGAGAAGAGGGTCTCAGGTCGGTGTTGGACCACTTAAGTAGGTACCTTCTGACTAAAGTTTCGTCACTCGTGATGAACCACAGCGCGGCGATCACCACGCAAAAGTTATCAAATTTTGACTATGAAATGACGAATTCTGAAATTGAAATGGAAAATTCTGAAATAGGTTTGGAAAATTCTGAAATTGAAATGGAAAATTCTGAAATAGGTTTGGAAAATTCTGAAATAGGTTTGGAAAATTCTGAAATAGGTTTGGAAAATTCTGAATTAGACTTGGAAAATTCTGAATTAGACTTGGAAAAGCTATATATCAGTCCTCAAATATTGATATATTTGTCCTCAAATATCGATATCTCGGTCCTCAAATATCGATATATCGGTTCTCAAATATCGATATATCGGTTCTCAAATATCGATATATCGGTCCTCAAATATCGATATTTATCGACACTTCAATTTGTGTATTAGATTTTCCTTTTTCAGAACCTATTCGCTTAACAAATTTGGCAAAATAATACAAATTTTGATAAAATTACTCAAATTTTGACAAAATGTATTTTTACAGATTTAATATTACCTCTTAAATTCCCCTACTTACCTGTGTTACCACTCTTTCATAATATCAATTTCAAACCTAGGAGAGAGATAACACGGCAATGAGGTTCGTTGCTCATTAAATTTTGATACTTCACTGTTTCATTTTTAAGTCTTGAAAGTTGATTAGCATTATGAAAACTATTGAAATTAGGATGGGTCTTGGTCTTAAATTAAATAAAACTTGATTTTGAAGTTGGCCGGGGGAGAGAAACTGGTCGACTCGTTCTCAATTTTCTTTATTGCCCGCCGAGCACTTTCGCCCCTTCGGGCATCATCAGGGCTTTGTAGCACCATTGGTAGCTACGGCCATTTTAAATAAAACTGTAATTTGCGTGTGTAATTTACGTTCCGCTATATCGATAATCGATAACTATCGAACAGAGGGAATGGATAATCGATATATATCGACCAATGAAAAATATCGATATTTGAAGATATAATATCGATATATCGGACATATCGATTATCGATTCAGAACCCTAATTTCCTCCTGCCTCTATTCAGTTAGATACTGACGTTTCATAATATTCCATTTTTTTGCTGGAAAAAGTCCATTTGATGGTAGACTTCTGACGGGAAAAGCTTTTCCGGCGAACTTACTGACAATATTTATGTAACTAGTTATGATTCATCTCGATGTGTTATATCATCCTGCCATGGTCTGAAAGCCTGTCGGGCTTCTGTTCGATGCTGACTGTCGTTTATTTATATATTTACGCACCGATGGTCTGAGCGTTTCGACAGCTCGCACGTGAACATCTTATACACGAAGGATTCTTTCTCTCATGCGGAGTGGAAAAACAACGACGGCGAAAATATCGGATTTTGAGCTGTGGACAAGAGGCGTCAAGTGATCGTTTTTTATTCATCTGCTATCGGACGCGTCGAGAGTCTTATCGGTTTTTCACAATCGCTCGATTGAAATGTCGTTTATAATTGGGCATTTATCTTCTACAATTTCGGCCAGCGGAATTTCCACTATAGTTACATTATTTCGTGCTCTCGTGAAACCAAAGGAAATAAACACTTGAAAAAAAAAATTGGTAAAATTAAATCGAGTCGAGTTTTTCTACAAGATTTACCGTTTTGGCGCATATTTACATAGGAGTTTACCCGTTTTTATAAGGACACTCCTATAGAACTGTTTCTTGCCAGCTTGTGGAGCTTGATTTGTTGTAAGCACCTGCCGGTATTGATTTGAACGACAGCCAGCGGAAATCGAACCGTCCGACCGGCTATTACATAAACATCCGCTTTATCCAGAGCGAACCGATTTACTATTATTTTTTCCCCGTTTCGAAGCGCCCTTTTTGTGACTATTGCATCAATTTGATTGGCCTAATCGCATTTCATCTATTGATTTCAATCTAATACTTCGAATTTCCCACGTTTCTCTTAAAAAATCTCGAATCGTCATTGTAAGGCTGCATTGAAAAATATTAGTTGCAGAATTAGTATTCAGCGAGCCCAAGTTGCTTCATCGACTTCGCACACGTAACGCGCTTTCACCTGTGTCATTGACACGAAATGCGGCACCGGCATATCACGATGCAGGCCGAAATTGATAAGGAAACTCGTTCCACATTCCTTCGGCCCCAGGTGCGAGTTCACGTTTCCTACTATAGAGGGACGAGAATTCGAAATGAAAATCAGAATAGACAGTTGCTGTATTTTTTTGTGTTCCAAATGACGTTGAAAGTTATAAAAATATTTGTAGAGAAAATATCCTTGCCATAATCTTATTTATTTCTTATTTATTTTTGTATTTATTCATTTCTTATTTATTTTTGTATTTATTTATTTCTTAATTATTTATTTCTTATTAATTAATTATACCACTATTAGGATTTGTTTTCTCAAGTTGGAAAAAAATCTATACGTCCTACGTTTTTAACAGGTTTGCGATCGATTTTGACGGATTTTCGAACATTATCGTATGAGCAATTTTTAAATTTCCATCAAGCCGATTGTAAATATCAAAATAAATGTTTAAAAAGTCATTCTTTCTTTTCATCTGTAAACAAGATTTTTCTAAATATTAGAACAAACGTTTCCTCTTTCCTCTTTTCTATCTCAATCAATTAATTATTTTGTTCAGTAGAACCATCAACCAACTAAATTTAAAAATATATATATTTATTTATGTACATTATCAAGATTGGCTTATAGTCACGTTTTGAAGATTATTTGCAATGGGAATGTCGATTACGATGACCTCAACCTCCAACGGACAATTGACACAATAAGCAATGACGTCTCTTGCAACAATCATCTTTCATTGGCGACGAGTGTTCCCGACTTCAGGCGCAAGCGAAGGTCTTTACGCTCAAACTGCGTTCCTCGGTTTGACCTAGTTCGAAGTAACGGCGGGAGCAAATGTTGCAGATGAGCCTGCAATGACGGAGAGTTTCTTGATGTTCACGACATACTCTGAAGACAGAATACGCTGCGATGGATCTTCCTCTAAACGACACAGGATAAATCTAGAATAGAAATGGATGGTAATAAATATAGGATGAAGAGGATTTGACATCGCATCCTATTCATACTATAATTTTTTCATTGTAATAATCAATAAAAAAATTTTATCCATCCACATTTTTTATTGTTTTAGAATTTCATTCGTACAAAACATTAATCTATTTTTTCCGCAATATTTCCGCGTCCGTGTGAACACTATAGGGTATATTTAATTATATCTGGTCATGCCTACGAAAAGCTCTCTAATAAAATGTATCACGGTCCTTTTCATCCCATTTTTTTTTCTGCGACATTTCCGCGTACGTGTAACGTATTTTCAATTTTCCTTAATGTTCACACGTATGCGGAAAAAATACTACGGCGTGACGACGAAGAGTCGAAAGTCTTGTTTCAATCCTTCGCATTTATCGTTCCATTTTATTACGTGTAATTGTTTCGAAATGCTTTTAAAACCGATGTCTCATTTAATTGCTAATTACTCGCTCTAGAGCGTTTCTCCTCTTAATTGCGTCTTCCCAATACACACTAAACATGTTTGATTTTATCGGTTCTCCTCCAACCTGTGTGTTGGATAGTCGATGAAAGGTAGAAGGCCGTAGAGTTCAGATGTAGGTCATGGCAGGACGCTAGCCCTCAGGCGGGACGTTTCCTCCTCACTTCAGGTCATCACAAGCCGATGGTTCTCCGTTTTGGTAAATCTCCCTCGCACCTCGTTCACATTGTTTTAAACTATTCGCTCGACCGAGCTCGAAAAGCGACGGGCTCCTAAAAAATAATCTCATTGTAGTCTCTTATCGTTGTATTCGGGGGACGCTCGTTTTTAAGAGTATCAAGACCTTTGAATAACATGTCACTCAAGCGAGTGTCTTCAAATTAAAAATACCCCCGATAGACGAGCGATAAGGCTAAAAGATGCGTTACTAATTAAATTTAAATTGCTGGTGTGTAAATTAGTGCCTATATGTCTAATTTTATTCGCAGATAGGTAGTATTCAGTTGAATTATTATAATAAAATTAATTTCATCGGCAACTAAAAATATTGAATTTTACCAGTTGAATAAAGTGAATTCCCTTACTTGTTTATACATGTCCGAAAAATCCTAAATAATAATGGAAAATATTCAACGTATTCTTCAGTGCTTTATTCCAGGTGTTGACCCTAGTTGGAGTCTAGGGAACACTAACCGAGCCCTTGTGTGTATTTTGATCCCTCGCTAATGGACTTATCTCTCCCAAGGCGCAGTCGGGCGCGGAAGGTCGTGACTAAATAGGACGAGCCTCAACCCACGGCAACATTCCCAAATGCGACTGGATGTCTGTTTTTGAATTCCTTACTGCATCCAAAATGCTCCCCAATTTACGTTCAACAATGTGAATTAACTACAACCTTTGACTTCACCGCATGCTCCAACCGCTTGCTACAAATGTTCGACGTTCAACTGCTTGACTTCAACCGTTTGACATCAACCGCTTGACTACAACCGTTTGACTTCAACCACTTGACTATAACCGTCTAACTTCGACTGTTCGGCTACAGCAATTCACTTAAAACGCTCAGCTTGAACCGCTTGACTACAACACCTTGACTACAACTGTTCAACTTCAACCGCTTGCCTTAAACCGCTTGACTACAACCATTTGACTTCAACCACTTGACTACGATCGTCTAACTTCAACTGTTTGATTTCAGCAATTGATTTAAACCGATCAACCTGAACCGCTTGACTACAACTGTTCAACTTCATCCGCTTGACTACAACCATTAAACTTTGACCGCTTAACTACAACCATTTGACTTCAGCCACTTTACTACAATTGTCTAACTTCAATTGTTCAACTTCAGCAATTGATATAAACCGCTTGACTACAACACCTTGACTACAACTGTTCAACTTCAACCGCTTGACTTGAACCGCTTGACTACAACCATTTGACTTCAACCACTTGACGATTGTCTAACTTCAACTGTTTGATTTTACCAATTGATTTAAACCGCTCAACTTGAACGGCTTGACTACAACTGTTCAACTTTATCCGCTTGACTACAACCATTAAACTTTGGCCGCTTAACTACAACCATTTGACTTCAGCCACTTGACTACAATTAATTGTCTAACTTCAATTGTAAAACTTCAGCAATTGATCTAAACCGCTCAACTTGAACCGCTTGACTACAACTAATAAACTTTGACCGCTTGACTTCAACCAATTGACTACAACTATTAAACTTTGACCGCTTGACTTCAACCAATTGACTATAACTGTCTAACTTCATCTGTTCGGCTACAGCAATTGACTAAAACCGTTCAACTTGAACCGCTTGACCACAACCACTCCACTACAACCGTTCGACTTCAACCGCTCGAATAATACCATTTGACTTCACCCAATTGACTATAACCGTCTAACTTCAACTGTTTGGCCGCAGCAATTCCCTTAAACCGTTAAACTTGAACCGCTTGACTTCAACCGCTCGACTACAACCGCTCAACTAGAATCGCTTGACTACAACCATTAAACGTTGACCGCTTGACTTCAACCGTTTGACTACAACCATTTGACTTCAACCACTTGACTAAAATTGTCCAACTTCAATTGTTCAACTTCAGCAATTGATCTAAACCACTTAATTTGAACCGCTTGACTACAACTGTTCAACTTCAACCGCTTGACTACAACCATTAAACTTTGACCGTTTGACTTCAACCGCTTGACTAAAACAATTTGACCTCAACCACTTGACAATAACTATCTAACCTCAACCGTTCGACTTCAACCACGTGAATAAAACGCTTGACTACAACCGCTCAATATATTGCTGAACGTCTCAAATTGATGCATTTTCATTTAAAATCATACCTTCGGTCAATCTACCTGACAATGATAATTTCCGTCTTGTTTTTTACTGTGTAGATCATCCCACGTACAGCCCACGTAAATAATTCTCTCGGGTGAGCTTAAAAAGGTAACTCCAATTATAGTACCATTTTAGTCTCGGCCTTGAATCCTTCGGTTCGGAACCAGTTTCGAAGAGAATTGCGGTCGAATAAAAAATCGCTCCATGTTAGCGAACGTGATGTATACGTGTTACAATTCTGCGCTATAAATAAATCTCTTGGTTAGTTCTTGCTGAAGAGCGATTCAGGCTAAAAATAATTAATTTCTGGGAAATTTATAATATAATTTTTTTTTAGTCCATAATTTTTCAAAATTTCCTGCCGGCAATACACTCATTTCGAGTTTCACGTTACATCACAGGGATTTCGATTTTTTTTCGGGACCAGACAATAGCAAATGGCCCCGATAGCGGCTCTGAACGGCGCCTATTAGAAACTTCAAAGAGCCTTGCGTTTTCGTTGTAAATAAATAATACGCCTCAAGCCACTTCGCCCTGTTGCTCCGAATATAAGGCTACAATAGGCTTGGCAATAGAGCGAAAATTAGGACACTAGAGCATTATCAAATATCGTTATCGGATCTTGGTGAAAATTCGAACGAAAATAGCAATTTCAGTGATTTTTATTTAGAAAATTTTCACAATTTTAACTGATTTAGCTGACCAACAAGAGCCAGTTAGACACATAAATGCTATGGGTAATTTTTGAGAGGAGAAATGATCGTTTTGTGTTGTTGTATTTTATCGCTATCATTTTTCCAATACAGACGCCTTCGATAGTGATTTTGGTTGATTTGAAACGTTGAACTCAATGAGGCTAAAATCGGTAGCTGTAATATTAATCGAGCTTATGGTGAGCTATAGTGCAAGTAGACTAGCTATTAAAAGGAAGTCTTCTTAAACTAAAAAAAATCTATGTTAAAAAATGAACATTTGTGCGATGATTTTTTATTTATTTTTTATTTTACTAGTTTATTTTATTTCGTGTAAATTTCACCTTCACCTTCAATTTCACCTTCTGTAGATTCTCATATCTTTCCTCTCGCTCATCGCAAAGGCGTTTTGCGCGATAAAAATGCGCAATTCGTCCCCCGATATTCGCCAAGGAGCGTTGAACTCCTTTATTGAATAATAACCTCTTGAACGAATGCAAAGCCAATTCAGTTCCCCTCGGTTCATCCCCTTTTCTTAGTCTCATTTCCCTAGAGCGGAACTCGATCCTTGGCGAGCAACGTGGTGGATTTTCCCCGCGCGTTTCCACAGCTCCGCGAATTCAATTGGACGCCGAATTTCCCGAATACACCGCCGCTAAACGGATTTCGCGCGCGGGCGAAGCTCTCTAAAGCACGCGGTGCGAACTGCAATCAATTCGCGACTAATTACGTTACACGCGTAGTTCGCGTGGAATCCCGGTTACGGTTTACGTTATCGACTTCGTCAAAATTGTGCTTTGAAAAAAAAAAAAAATAAATAAATAGAAAAAAAATAAATAAAATAAAAATAAACGAATTACATTTTTTACCTATATAATTTGAAATAAATTATATTAATTTTAATATTTAATAATTGAAACAATATTATTTCACTTAGTTTGTTTAAGTTTATAATTGAAAATAATTATTGTTTAGTTTATATTTTATTTCATAATTGAAAATGATTATTTTTAGTTTATATTTTATTTCATAATTGAAAATAATTATTTTTAGTTTATATTAGAGTTTACAATTGAAAACAAATTCATTGTTTTATTCTATTGTCATCAATATCAAGTCGCCTTTGTCAGTGAGTCGTTCTGTACATCAGTCTAGCGTTTTTTTCTAATAAATCTTAGTCAAATTATCATCGTCATCATTTCGCTCAATTATCCTTATTATCAACATTTTAGTATTATTGTGCATCTAGAAATGAGCGCTTCCTCGCCTGTATTTTTCTTCTCGTCTCAAAGTTTAGATTTATGCGGTGCATTTTATCTTCAGAGCGTTGGCCCCTTGTAAAGGATCTCTATTCGATGAGATGCGAGGTAAGTATATTGAATTACAAGCGAGAGCATTCGGTTTCAAACGTTACGTAAATCGGGCGTAATTCATCTCACGAGATAGAAATGCATTCCTCTGGGTATTTATTTTTTCTCTCACCAAAATCGATGTCAACCGAGAAATTTTTTCCCCTGCTAGCTTATCAGAATCGATTTACTATTATCATTTTTTTTAAATTATAATTATTATTTCAATCGGCCGAAAAAAATCGGTCATTTATCCCTCTCGATCTATTAGACATTCAAAGCGTCATTGAACCCGTCAAAAATCCTGTTCATCCTCGTCGACAGCGGAAATTATTTTTTTTTATTCGCGGTAGCCCAATTTTCCGCCCTCGATTTTTAAAGGAAAATTCACATTTACGACGTTCTTAAAACATTGGCGCTGAATCGAATGAAACCGTAGCCAGTTCGGTAGCTTTTTCGTTTCTCGAGTTATCCAAGCAAAATGACGATTTCCATGAACTAGGAAGTGTAGACAATCACACATTATTTAAAGCGTTTTTCCTTCGATTTTCTCTCTCGTTTTTTTTTCAAAATGTCGTCGCATTTATTCGCTCGAAAATCCGCCCTCATAATTGAATCAACTTCCTTCAACTTCTCTTTTTATTTATTTATTTTTTTACACGATGTTTACTCATCAGACGAATGTGATTATTTTTTTTTTTTATTTATTTATTTATTTTTAATTAATGATTATTTAACGATTAATTAACGATTATTATTTGTTTTTAATAACGAGCCTTGCTTCTATTGAATAAATAAACTTCTCTTTCGCAATTCCGAGGTCATATTGCTACATCATGGTGGTTCCAGTTCCTAATGTACTCGAATGACTTCCAATTCAACTCGCTGGTCTCGAGACTCGTCCGGAAATGCTTTTAGTCAGGCGGAATCAAAGGATCGGCACAACGAGGGTTCAGAGTCGTTGATGATATCACCGTTCCGCGACGGTGACCTCATCATGCGGCCGAGCTTGTAAAACTGTCGAACCTGGGCTAGACTCGATTCAGCTGTTCACCTCGAACCAAAAAATTTCTGCTCATTCAGTATTTTCCATCGTTGGTTGGTTTTCATTAGCCGATCTCGTCGTATCTTGATTCGAATCTCTTTTGAATGAATCCATCGAATCCGCGATTGATGTCCATTTTTCTTCGAGTTACCGCGAACACAATTTTAATTTTGAATCCAATGTTAATTTATCATAAGCCGCAATTTGGCCAGTGATTTATTTTCTTTCTGTAAATTGAGCGGCGGCTCGTTCCCATGCAAATAAATAAATGAAGACGATGCTCCAAGATGTTCCAATTTTCACCTTCCGAACATTATTTTTCACTCTCGCTGTGTCTCATTAGCGAAATGTTCTCCGATTTTGTCCAATTTCCTGATCTCAACTACGTATTTTTTTCGACCGTTTTTATTCGTTCGCTTTTATTATGAAGCGATTCTAGATAAACGGGAAATTATCCGCGCGGAATGTAGGCTAATTGCATATTAGTCCGAGTGCGTAAGGGCGACGAGTTGAGGATATTCAGCTAGAAATGAATTGGGGCGAGGAAAGGTTTGCCAAGGGCTTGGTTCCTAAAGAGGATTAAAGTAATCGACCGGACCATTTGTTAGCTAGTATCAGCCCAATTGACACGGTGACCGAAACCAATCCGTTCTTCCTTTTTAAACCATTGATCTCTCACAGTCGAGCGTAGAAATTCCTTATACACGACGGAATCGAAAGTTATTGTACAGGAATTCGTTTCTGAGTTAAAATCTGAGGAAAATTTTCTCTATTTATATTTCGATTTTAAGCCCTTAACTTTATTATTTAACTACCAGTTATTGTAAGTGGGCAACTATAATCTGATAGCTTGATCTGAAAGCTACGCTGCATTTAATCTACCTTTAAGGTAAACTGTAACTAAGCCTAATGTAAGGTAATCTGACTGCTAAACTAATTGAAAGCAAAGCTTTAACTAGCTAACTATAAGCTAGGCTGTATCTAAGCAAAATATAAGATAAGCTGAGCTATTATTGAGCTAATTATAATCTGAGTTGGGACAATGCAAAATATAAGAATGCTATAAATCTGGCGATTTAACTATAAGTTAATCTGTAATAATAATCAATGTAATAATTAATCTGTAGTAATAATAATAATTTTTTTTTTTTTTTGTGTTTTCGCTCACTTGCTCATTCTCCATATGGAGAATTAATTTCTAATATTCTTTTGTTTATGCATTTTCTGATCTGGTGTACAGTCTGTATGGTAGCGTTGATATTTATTTTACTTGTTAAATAATTGGAAATAAAAATTAAAAAAAAAAAAAAAATAGGGATGGGATATCGGAGCTCTAATATCGATATTACTATCGAAACCGAAATCGACCACCTACTATCAATATATCCGATATATCGGTCCTCAACTATCGATATTCATCGATATATCGATACTAATCGGTATAACCAATATTAATTGATATATCGATATTAATCGATATAATCGATAATTCAATTTGTGTATTAGATTTTCCTTTTTCAGAACCTATTTGCTCAACAAATTTGGCAAAATAATACAAATTTTGATAAAATTACTCAAATGATGACAAATGTATTTTTACAGATTTAACATTACCTCTCCAATTTCCCTACTTACCTCTCAAATTCCCCTACTTACCACTTTTTCATACTATCAATTTCAAACCTAGGAGAGAGCTAACATTAAATTTTTTCCAACATCCAATAAACTGGAAAAAACCTTGAGAATATCACCCAAAAAAATCAAGAAATGGATTTAGGGTACCCCAAAAATCCCATTAAAATGAACAATTGTTTAAGAAAAATAAAGGGCAAGCAAGGTTGTATGACAAGACAGTGTTGAATTAACTAACGGATAGAGAGATAACACGGCAATTGGGTTCGTTGCTCATTAAATTTTGATAATTCATTGTTTTATTTTTGAGTAGGTATTAAAATTAGATTAGCATTTATTATGAAAAATATTGAAATTAGGATGGGTCTTGGGTATTAAATAAAATAAAACTGTAATTTGCGTGTGTAACTTACTTTCCGCTATATCGATAATCGATATCTATCGAACAGAGGAAATCGATGATCGATATATCGACCAACGCATATCGATGTAAAATATCGATAATTGAAGAGAAAACATCGGAAATATCGATTATCGATTCCCAACCCTATTCTGTAATAAGCTAATTGAAATTTAAGCTCCAATTAAGATCAGTTGCTGCTAAGCTACCCTTAAGGTTAGCTGTAACTAAGTTAATTAAAAGCTAAGCCAAGCCCAGCGCCCTTGGCAGTTTTGTTTCTCGTATTATTGGCGTATTTTGAAATCCTGTCAGAGAATTTATTTCCCATTATCCCCACAGGATACGGAAACGGAAAAAGATTCGTACTCGTAATAAACGTCTTCGAAAATGCGACCTCTTCTCGCCTAAGGACATTCCAGTAAGGAATCGGTGGACTCGGGGGAGAACATTTGGACAAAAATACGAACAACAATCAGAGTTGTTTTAGTTCGTTAGTTGAGATGGAGAAATTGAGTTGGGCGTGTTCGGTTTCGAGAGGGCGGAAAAGTTGCGGGAAACGGACGGGCTGTGAGGGCGGTGCCGCCCGTAGGGAAAATTCTCAATGGGAAATAACAGGGTCAAGGCTGATAAGGGCTGGGCTGGGGCGAACCGAGGATCGAAACAGCCGAGCCGCCGCATTTGAGCAGGAGAGATTCCGTAGGCCGAGGAAACCGATCTGGTCACTCGTGCGAACGAAATTCGATTCCGAAGATTTTTTCAGGATGTTGAAAGAAGAAAGAGAAAATTCATTTTTGAGGTGGAAGAAAATTTATTTTTATTTTGATCGGGGATTAGCTCTGCGTGGAAGATGCAGCTGATTAGTGACGCTAAATATCAATTACTAAAAAAAAAAAAAACTACTTAACAAAGCTACTAAAAATAACTATTAAAACATCTACTAGGTAAAACCACTACAAAAAAAAAAAAAAAAACTACTAAAAAAGCTACTAAACTACTTGAAATTTAAAAGTACTAAAAACCGAAAAGCTAAAACTGAAAAACTAAAAGCTACTAAATTACTAAAAAAAAAAACTAAAACTAAAAAAAACTAAAACTTGAAAAAATAAATAAAACTAAAAAAATAATACCATTAAAAAAGCTACTAAAACTACTTCTAAAAAAAACTATTAACAAAACGCTGCAAATAATCGTACAGCTGTTTATTATTCCTTCACTTCAATAATATTTCAAAAGACTATCCATTTCTGATAGTCCATAGACTAAAAACTAAATCTAAAAAAAACTTAAAAAGCTACTTAAAAAAGTAGGTACTAAAAGTAAATCTAAAAAACTTAGAAAACTACTTAAAAAAGTACTAAAAGTAAAGCTAAAAAAAAACTAAAAACGCTACTTAAAAAACTAATAAAACTAAATCTAAAAAAAGCTACTTAAAAAAACTACTAAAATTAAATCTTAGAAAAACCTAAAAAAAAAAGCTGCAAATGATTGTACAGTGGTTTATTATTATTTCGCTTCAATATTGATTTAAGAAGACTATCCCTTTGTCATTTTAAATATTCCTACTATTCTTACAGTTTGGCCGGAAAACTGCTAACGGCGGACGGCGTACGGCGGACGGACAGAATTTTTTTTATTGGATATTCGGATTCTACATACCTTGAAACGTAAAACATCAAATTTTGAGGGGGGTTAGACATTTTTTTTCTTGGGCAATTACAATGGTTTATTATTGATAATAAACCAAAAGCTACTTAGAAAAAAACTACTAAAACTAAATGTAAAAAAAAAAAAAAAAAAAAAAAAAAACTAGAAAAAAGCCACATGAAAAAAAAAACACTGCTCTGGCTGCGCCTTTTGCGCATTTATCAAATCGATCGCCGAACGCTCAACTGCCCCCGTAAGGTGCAGGCGTTCCATGTACGGCATATCCTTCGTCAGATCGTCAGTGGTGATTATTCTCGAATGACCCGAGCCTTCAAACCGGTTGCCGGCTTGAGTGAGATCATCTGGGCGGTTACGTCAACTAACGTGAGGACCTTGGTCTCGAGAGCTCATATTCGCCGCTCGGAGAAAACTATGCCTTCGAGGGGTACAAATAAAATTACAACGCTGTCATTGCATGTCCTTGGCTCGATTAGGGGAAAAAAATTTTGTGGTGGCAGAGCGTGTATAGATTTTAAAGCGGCGCCATTTTCGCGCAGTTCAAATCTAGCCATTAATCGGCCTCGTTTTCGTTTATGACTCAATAATAAGCCATTTTAATCGCTCGCAATTTCTCTCCCAAATCTTCTGATTTCCGTAGAATTACCTGATAAAATATTCAGCTCAGTTGAAAATTCGCCTTTTATGACGATCGCAATGTCCTTGGACTACCTGCTGATGACGCAATGAAAATAAAATTTACAAATCAAGTGTGAACGATGAGTGAAAATGGAAATATCTTTCGATTCGGCCCGACCTTTCTTGCGTCCTTGTGCGAGCTTTTATGACTTAGGACGGGAAATTTTATCGCCTCTCCATCAAGCCGGAGTTCACGTTGACCCTATGTTTACGATCGGATTTTACAGCCGCTTCTTGCTCCTACTGAGTGAATTGCCATCATTTTTATCGCCGATATTCGAACCTAATGAAGGAAATTGTCTGTTTTGGTTTATTCAATAATAAACCATTGTAATCGCCCTAGAAAAAAATTTCTAACCCCCCTCAGAATTCGATGTTTTACGTTTCAAGGCATGTAGAATCCGAATATCCGATAAAAAATATTCTGTCCGTACGCCGTCAACAGTTTTTTGACGAAACTATAAAAGAAAATTTCTTCAAATTTTCTCCAAAAATCAATCTTGGCCTGACAATGGCTCAATACTTTAACCGAATCGCTACGTCAATTTTAAAAAAAATTTTGGGCGGTTTTGAGTGGGAGAAAAATCGTATTTTCCAACGTGTTTTTAGAAAAAAGTTGTATTCGGTATCAGTTTTTAAAAATAATTTTTCGCAGCAATTTTCAAATCAAAATGCTTTTTTTTTACACTCCGTTACATCGGAAGTAATTTCGACGTTAGGTCGGCGTGAAATATGGCGACGAAAACGACGCAAGGCCCGAGAGGTTAATTGATCGGTTGGGCGGAGATACGAGTGTCATGAAACCGGGTCACGACGATGGAGTTGTCAGCGTAAGTTGGAAGAGTAATTGTTCAACAATGCTCCCAATATAGACCCAGGTGCTTCAGGGGCGGCTCAAAGACGCGGAGCACCACTTCATGAATTATTACGTTGGGAAGATTTTTCCTGCGACCAGAAGAATAAGCTGGGCCGTGAGATGTGCGCAAAATTATATTCCGATGGTTAAACCTATAGAGTCTTTACAGACCACATTTAGCGACCACAGTGGCATTTTCGTTGTTTCAAATACTCAGATATGTACGAGAAAATTGTATTATAGCATCAGAAGGGTGCGCTAGTGATGTGATTCTATGATCATCTGTTTTATACTGTGGAATCGAAAAAGCATCAGCTGTTCGGTGATTGAAGGTGATAATAGGCACTTCAAAAGCTGCAATATAGCATCATAATTGCCTATACGATTTATTAGAGGTTGTATCACTCATACGAACCTTGGATTGACGAGATACTCTCCACCGCTATTTACAAAGTTTCCCACTTTAAAATTGAATGAAACTCCTGCAGTGAATATTCCTAGCAAGACGAAAATTTCACCTGATCTTGACCTTCACCTTGACTTTAAACTAACCTGGTCCTTCAAATGTCCTTGACTTGACCTCAACGTTCAAATGAGCTTGACTTTACCGTGAACTGACCTTCGACATGACCTTTACGTTGATTTTGACCTCCAACTGCCCTTGACTTGGCCTTGCCCCTACCCCTTCCTCACCGTGACCTTCAACTGCCCTTAACTTGACCGTATCATCAACTGACCTTGAGGATGACCTTCACCTTGACTTTGACCTTCATCATGTCCTTCACCGCATTGATGTTTTAGCACAAAATTACATCTGATTCGAACGTCGACTTATAACAAGACTTATACTTACTAACAAATTACTTACTCTATACTCTCACTACTATTTATACTTACTCAAGTACTTATTTTCAACCCTCAAATGGATTCAAGTGCCAAATAGAAACCTGTTTGGTTGTTGTACCTGGGAATTTTTCAATTAGCCACATTTGCTGCTATACCTCCCCTTAGCTGTGGAAAATCGCGCGAATATTTAGTTCCCCTGCTTCGAATTACTATCAATTCATAAGCGTTGTAATTCGTCCCTCTAAGTATTAATTCAAGTATCGTGTTCATTCTATCTTGTTAGCTCGCCTCCGAACTACGACCTCGTTTTATCTAATTGGTGCCGACTAATTCCTTCTCTGATGAAATTCCCCCCGACCGAGAGTATTTTTTCGCCCTCATGAAATTATGCTTTCGAATATGGTCTTGCGAATTATTTAAACACAAGGCACCATTTACGGTTACGAGTTTCTAATAAAAGGGAAAAAATGAAAATAAAATATATATAGATAAATATAGAAATGAAAATAATTTCTATATTTATCGCGGTATTCAATTTCGCTGGTATTATAATTTTCGCGGTATTCAAATTATTAATATTTTTAGAGTTTATTCAGGGGGGAAACAGGATGATAATTTATAATGCACCGTTGGACTAGCTGATGGCTTTGAAGCTGCAACGAATTATTGGTAGCAGAGCGTGTTTATATTGGTAGCAGAGCGTGTATATATATTGGTAGCAGAGCGTGTTTATATTGGTAGCAGAGCGTGTATATATATTGGTAGCAGAGCGTGTTTATATTGGTAGCAGAGCGTGTATATATATTGGTAGCAGAGCGTGTTTATATTGGTAGCAGAACGTGTATATATATTGGTAGCAGAGCGTGTTTATATTGGTAGCAGAGCGTGTATATATATTGGTAGCAGAGCGTGTTTATATTGGTAGCAGAACGTGTATATATATTGGTAGCAGAGCGTGTTTATATTGGTAGCAGAGCGTGTATATATATTGGTAGCAGAGCGTGTTTATATTGGTAGCAGAGCGTGTTTATATTGGTAGCAGAGCGTGTTCGTATTGTTAACGGAGCATTTTCTCAGCGAATCTTCGAGAATTGAAATATTCTGCCTATGTTTGACGCATATTTTTTCACATAGTTGCTTCCCGATGAGCTACTTGCGATAATTTTTATCATGCTAACACGCCAAATAAATCATTTTGATTTTACCGTACGTTGATTTTTAAACCTGCGAATTTCCTGTTTCAGTCGGACCCTGGGACGAGTTTTCTGAGAGCGGCCAGAGCAGGACAATTGGACAAAGTGTTACAATTGGTCGAACAAGGAGTCGACATCAACACTTGCAATGCCGTAAGTTATTAAATTTAGGTGCGAATTTCCACGTTTGCCGAATTAAAAAAAAAAATCTATCTAAAATATATATTTTTTACTTTAGATAAATCTAAACAAATAATTTACTTTACTTGCTTTCCTAACATTTGGCTCTAAGGCTTCGCTCTAAATTTCAGTTTTTAAAAATTAATCACAGTTCATTGATCGTAACAACTTTCATGCAAATTCAAGCGTATTTTTATTCATTAATTTTTTTTATTCCGTTTTTGACATTCTATAGAACGGATTGAACGCTTTGCATCTTGCTGCGAAAGATGGACACGTCGAAATCGTCCAAGAACTCCTTAATCGCGGTTGCACAGTCGACGCTGCGACGAAAAAAGGGAACACCGCTTTACACATCGCCGCCTTAGGTGAGATATTTGCAATATTTCAGCCAGTCGATGAAGAAATCGTTTATCTTATCTCGAAATTATATGCATTGAGAGTATTGGGATGATTTAATGACATCAAACTCGTGACCTCTCGATAAACATAAGGACAACGCTTTTGTTTCGCAAGCGTTCCATCAATGGAGAGTTTTAGTGACTTTCGCGTTTTTTGAAAACTTAAACGTGGAAGATTTGGTTACTTTGTTAAATCATATGTCTCTAATGGTCACAACAATCCGCCATCCAAAGGCGGTAACCATAAGAAACGTATGATTTAATGAAGTAACCAATACTCCTACGTTTAAATTTTCAAAAAATGCAAAATGCACTAAAACTCTCCAATGACTCATAGAATAGATAGAATTCGATGTAGCTATAGAAATACTTCCATCTGCAATGAATTTTGACATAATAATAGTGAACGGATACTAAAAATTCATGTTTATCAGTAGAAGCATTAAATGCGTGCTTTAAACCTCTCCAACCTATCGAGTTTTCCAACTTGTAACTTCTACCCTTCATAACTTCGACGAAAAATTGTCAATTCAAAGATTTAAATATACCAAAGATAGGTAACCCCATTCTCCTCCCATCCTCTGAGTTACGTACCTATCAATCTCACAACCGCTAATACGATATTCCACGAAATCGGTTAAATAAATTGGGGGGGAAAAAATTCAATTTTTGTACTTACTATATATTTTTTGTGTGCTCATTTGGGGCTTGAAAAACGAAAAATCTCGCATATATTATTGATATACGCATCATTGACTGCCATTATATCAAATGTAAACAAAAACAAAATTATAAAAAAATTTAAAAATTTTTTTCAAGTTTTCTTCTGTCTATTTTATGAAACTATCAGTTATCAATTTTTTCCTCGACCGTCGGAACAAAAACCATTTTCTGGGAAGTTGTAGCTGTACCTTACAAAATTATGATCGTGTGATTTTTTTCATTCCTCGGGAAAAATCGCAAGTGCTCTAAAAAAAATTGATTTTTGTATTTAAAAATTAATTAATTTTCACCGTTTTTAATGTGGCTAAAAATTTCAAAAATCAATAAGTTTATTGTACAGGAGGCTTCATTTGGGGGTCATGCACAAACGCAAATATTTAGCTTTGCGGGCGTCGAACGAATAAAATTCTCTTTTCGAGCGATTTCGAAATGCCAATCGTACAAAAAATTAAAAGCTCCGTCCGAATTTTTAATCGAAACAACGGAAAAATTGTCTTCTATCAATTCTTTCAATTATTCGAGTTTCACTATTGTTTTTCAATTTTTAAAATTCATTGGTATTACTATTAGGACGGTTTTGCTGTGATTCGATATCATCAGAACATTAGACGTAAAATTCTAATTTGAAGTGAAAAAAATTCAACATTTTATGATAAAAAAATTGAAGTTTGATATTTCTCTTTTTTCATTTCGCTTTAAACGCTTATAACCTTCAATTTCAAAAGCTTATAAGCTTCCTGTGGGAATATTAATGCTGAATATTTTAGGTTGAAACAACGGAATTTTTTCGACAGCTAACTTTTTCTTTTTTTAATTTTTCAGGTTTCACAATTTCTTTTTAGTTCAACTGTGAAAAAATATATTAGGTTCCATTGATTCTGACACTTTTGTCCGAAAATTAGACGTCGAATTCGATTTCTAAGCCACATTCCGACGATTACGAATAGAATTTTTCTATTTTACAACTTTAGAAAATGGTTTAGTCATTTTGGGATTGATTAAATTCGTTTTCGCGAAGGAAATTGTACTTAATATAATTTAGCTTTCCTCAAAAATAGTTGAGACGCATTATTTCGTCTCTTAATTACTTTCAGCTTGATGTTTACCCAGGAAAAAATTCAAAAATCCTCGAGTTCCCAATTTTTGTCAATTCTATTTCATCTCGACCGTTTCCAAACAAATATCTGATTTACAGCTTCGAAATGCCAGCTTGTTCGTTTTGAATGGCGAGGAAGATTCGATCAAGTTCTATCAACTTCATGACGTTTTTTTCGTTCACAGCTGGCCAAGAAGAAGTAGCTCGTCTGTTGGTCGATAAAGGAGCCAACGTCAACGTTCAGTCGTTGAACGGTTTTACGCCTCTGTACATGGCAGCGCAAGAGAATCACGACGCTGTCGTCAAATTTCTCCTTAATAAAGGAGCCAACCAGACATTAGCTACTGAGGTGAGTTTATATTAAAATATATTATTTCTCTGGGGAAAAATAAATACAGTTTGAATTGAGTAGGTAGTTATTATAATTTATCATTTTATATTTGTATTGTATTTATTTATTTTTTTGAAATTATATTTATTATTTTTGTAATCATTTTTGTCCTTTCTATCGTCATGTTTTTCAACTTTGAAAATCCGTCGCAAGTACTTTCAGTACAGTTCAATATATTTGATTACTCATACTTATAGGAAATTGGACGTAGAATTCGAATTTGAATGAAATTCTAACAACTAATAATTTTTTCAATTTTTCCAACTTAGAATTTTTTTCGCCACGTTCGCGAATTTAGAAAAAATAGATTCTGTGAAAGTAATTAGAGAAAATTTAACATAATTTTCATATAAAACATACATATTCCCCTTTTTGGTAAAAAACGTCTTTCCGTTCTTCTTCATGATTATTTCCCTAAACTTTAACAAAAAGTTATCGATTCAGATGTTTGAATGTACCAAATATAGGTAATTTAACTGTCCACATTTTCCCCAAGTTATGTACCTATCCGTTTTTCAACCGTTTATGCGGTATTTCACAATATTGCTGGAATATACACGAAAAGACACATTTTCCAACTTTAAACTTTTTTTTCATCAAACTAGTGCAAAAGAAACAAATAATGAAGCATATATTATTGATGTATACATCATCCACTATCATTATTCTGAATTTGAGCGAAATCGAAATCAAAAAATGTTTCACGAAAAATCTAAGGGGTACCCCTGCGATTTTCTTGAACCGATCAGTTAACGATTTTTTACTCCTCTCTCAATTGAGATAAAAATCTGAAAATTTGAGGAAAGTTGTATCTTACCATGATGTATTTTTGTGATTTTTTTCAATTCTCGGAAAAACCTGCAAGTGGTCCAAAAAAATCAGTCTTTGAACTCTCGAAAATCGACCATTAACCGTGCTTTTCGGGGTCAAAATTCATCTGAATCAATTGTTTTAATACGCAAGAGTCTTCATTTGGATGCCTTACACACGTCCATAGCAAAAAATTTGGTGAAAAAAATTTGAACAGCGCCACAGAAATTATTTTCCGTAAATCGAGTTCCGAAATCTTGAGCTCCGCTGGCATCGGCACAGGTGAAAATTTATACTTGAGTTTTCGAAGGGTTTTGAAAGCAATTCTTATAGGAAATTTAACGCTGAATCTGAATTTGAGGTCAAAACCACGGAAAATTGACGACAACAATAAGTTTTTCCCATTTTCAGTACTACACCGTTCTCATGTTTTTCAACTTTGAAAATCCGTCGCAAATACTTTCAGTACAGTTCAATATTATTTGATTACTCATGCTTATAGGAAATTGGACGTAGAATTCGAATTTGAATGAAATTCTAACAACTAATAATTTTTTCAATTTTTCCAACTTAGAATTTTTTTCGCCACGTTCGCGAATTTTGAAAAAATAGGTTCTGTGAAAGTAATTAGAGAAAATTTAACATAATTTTCATATAAAACATACATATTCCCCTTTTGGTAAAAAACGTCTTTCCGTTCTTCGCCATTATAATTTCCTTTCGATTCCGTACCGATTTCATGCAATTTTAACCCAATCTGTTTCATTCTATTTATTTCATTTTTTTTCTACTTATTCTGTACCCGGATATAATTTGAATAACAGCTTCAGATAAAATTCTATTCTCTCTTGATCATTCTCTCCTCTCTTGGTTTTTCACAATAGCACCCAATTTTCCGTGAAAATATATTTTCCAGGTAGCGATCTAGTTTTTTCCAGCTTGTTCTCACTATTTGGAAATTTAAAACGTTTATTTCTCCTCTTTTATTTTTTTTTCGCGGTTTTCAGGACGGTTTCACTCCGTTGGCTGTAGCAATGCAGCAAGGGCACGACAAAGTTGTAGCTGTTCTGCTCGAAAACGACACGAAAGGCAAAGTTCGACTACCAGCTTTGCACATAGCTGCGAAAAAAGACGATTGCAAAGCAGCCACTTTACTTTTGCAGGTATGAAATGATTATTGTTGACTTTGGGTTCATGAAATTAATTATTGTTGCCTCTAAGCTCATGAAATTGATTATTGTCGAATAAAAAAAAAAAATTATTGTTGATTCTAAAGCTCTTAAAGTGGATTATTGTTGATTTTAAACTCATGAAATTAATTATTGTTGATTCTAAACTATTGAAATTGATTATTGTTGAATTTTAAATCATGAAATTAATTATAGTTGATTTTGAGCTCATTAAAATAATTATTATTGATTCTAAGCTCTTAAAATTGATTATTGTTGATTTTAAACTCATGAAATGAATTATTATTGCTTCTAAGCTCATGAAATTGATTATTGTCGAACCTAAAAACATTAAATAAATTATTGTTGATTCTAAGCTCTTAAAATTGATTATTGTTGATTTTAAACTCATGAAATTAATTATTGTTGATTCTAAGCTATTGAAATTGATTATTGTTGAATTTAAAATCATGAAATTAATTATAGTTGATTCTGAGCTCATGAAATTAATTATAGTTGATTCTGAGCTCATTAAATTAATTATTATTGATTCTAAGCTCTTAAAATTGATTCTTGTTGATTTTAAACTCATGAAATTAATTATAGTTGATTCTGAGCTCATGCAATTGATTATCGTTGAATTTAAAACTCATGAAATTAATTATTTTTGATTCAATGCTCATGACATTGATTATTGTTGGATTTAAGCTCATAAAATTGGTTATTGTTGAATTGAAATTAATTATTGTTGATTCTAAAGCTCTTAAAGTTGATTATTGTTGATTTTAAACTCATGAAATTAATTATTGTTGATTCTAAGCTATTGAAATTGATTATTGTTGAATTTAAAATCATGAAATTAATTATAGTTGATTCTGAGCTCATGAAAGTAATTATTATTGATTCTAAGCTCTTAAAATTGATTATTGTTGATTTTAAACTCATGAAATTAATTATTATTGATTCTAAGCTCTTAAAATTGATTATTGTTGATTTTAAACTCATGAAATTAATTATAGTTGATTCTGAGCTCATGCAATTGATTATCGTTGAATTTAAAACTCATGAAATTAATTATTTTTGATTCAATGCTCATGACATTGATTATTGTTGGATTTAAGCTCATAAAATTAATAATTTTTTATTCAATGCTCATGACATTGATTATTGTTGGATTTAAGCTCATAAAATTGGTTATTGTTGAATTGAAATTAATTGTTGTTGATTCTAAAGCTCTTAAAGTGGATTATTGTTGATTTTAAACTCATGAAATTACCTAATCATTGTTGATTCTAAGTTATTGAAATCGATTATTGTTGAATTTAAAATCATGAAATTAATTATAGTTGATTCTGAGCTCATGAAAATAATTATTATTGATTCTAAGCTCTTAAAATTGATTATTGTTGATTTTAAACTCGTGAAATTAATTATTGTTGATTCTAAGCTCACGAAATTGGTTATTGTTGAATTTAAGCTCATGAAATTAATTATAGTTGATTCTGAGCTCATGCAATTGATTATCGTTGAATTTAAAACTCATGAAATTAATTATTTTTGATTCAATGCTCATGACATTGATTATTGTTGGATTTAAGCTCATAAAATTGTTTATTGTTGAATTGAAATTAATTATTGTCGATTCTAAGCTTATGAAATTGATTATTGATGATTCTATGCTCTTGAAATTGATTATTGTTGATTCTAAGCTCTTGAAATTTTTTTTAATTAAATTTAAACTCATGAAATTAATTATTTTTGATTCAAAGCTCATGACATTGATTATTGTTTAATTTAAGCTCATGAAATTAATTATTGTTGGTTCGAAGCGTATATATTCAATTGTAATCAGTTTATTTATCATTCAGTTCATTTATGTAAACCGGAGGACGCAAATTGTAAATATTCTCTTACGAGATGCCGATTCTTGCTGATTGGATATCGATCAATTTGATCGCTTCTGTGTCTTAAAAAGTCATAGTTATTATTTCATTTCAAGACCTCGCTATCAATTAAGTTGAAGCGATAGATGATCGAAAATCGTCTTATTAAAAATCTCCGTGCAGTATTTCTCATCTGAGTTTATTTCATTACTCTTTCTAATCTGTTGATGGTTCGAAATTTTTTGTAAATTGTTTCAGAACGATCACAACCCTGACGTTACATCAAAAAGCGGTTTCACGCCTTTGCACATTGCAGCTCACTACGGGAACCAAAATATCGCCACTTTGCTCCACCAGAAAGGAGCTGATATCAATTTCGCCGCCAAGGTACCAATTGAATATAGTGATCCAGTAATTTTTCAATGCCAACAGACCTAATTTTTTTGCTGCTAATTGATTAAAAAAAATTTCAAGCTGTGAATTTTTTCTGCTCGATACAGCACAACATTACACCTCTCCACGTTGCGTGTAAATGGGGCAAGATGGCCATGGTTTCTCTGCTGCTGGACAAAGGTGCGAATATCGAAGCGAAAACTCGAGACGGTCTGACGCCTCTGCACTGCGCAGCCAGGTCCGGTCACGACCAAGTTGTCGATCTTTTAGTCGAAAATCGAGCGCCTCTAACTTCAAAAACGAAGGTAATTTCATTTGATCATTTACTCTCATTTGTAGCACACTGAGGTTAGAAACTCGGTAATTTATTACATAGCGTGTTATGACGGCTTCGTCTTTTATTTTCAGAACGGGCTGTCTGCTCTGCACATGGCAGCTCAAGGAGACCACGTGGACGCTGCCAGGATTTTACTCTACCACGGTGCTCCCGTCGATGACATCACGGTCGATTATTTGACTGCGCTCCACGTGGCAGCCCATTGCGGACACGTGGCTGTCGCTAGGTATTTCTAGAATACAATTGGCTTTTTGGCGTTTTCAGCAGAGGTTCACTATAATTCATTCCGAGGGACGCCCAAAAATACCAACATACAAAAAGCAGCTTAAGCAGTTGTTGGATTTTCCTATGAATTCGGTTGAGCATTATTTTTACCTACAAGCCGATCGATTTAGTTAGGTTAACAAGCTTAAATTCCTCAGAAGACTCCACCGGCATTATTTAGCGCAACTAATTATTGATCGTATGTAAGAATTGATTGAATTAATATTCTCAGAAATACACGTTGAAAAAATGATAGTAACGTCTCTAAAATAATTCCTGCGCGGCTAATTTCAAAACTCAATTTAGCACTCAACATATATTCACCAAATCCTGATTCTTCGATTATTGCCGAAAGATCATAACTGTCCACTTCTGCGTTTCAGGTTGCTTTTGGACCGTAAAGCTGACCCTAACGCGAGAGCTCTTAACGGATTCACTCCTCTTCATATCGCTTGTAAAAAAAACCGTATCAAAGTAGTCGAGCTCCTTCTCAAGTACGGAGCGTCTATCGAGTCGACAACCGAGGTATAGTTCAACGTAGACAAAATTATCTATTGAACTTCGCTCAATTTGAGCTCTATTGGTTTATTATTAATGATAATAATTTATTTATTAATTCAATATATTTTAATTTAATTTAATTCAATTCAATTCAATTTAATTCGATTTAATTTAATTTAATTTATAATTCGCTCAATTTGAGCTCTATTGGTTTATTATTAATAATAAACCATTGTAATCGCTCAAAAAAATCTTGTTTCTAACCTCCTCAAAATTTGATGTTTCACATATCAAAGTATACGTAGAATCGGAATAATGAGTTAAAAAAAAAAAAAAAACCACATACTTTTCTAGGTTTTTGAACAAAGGTGTGTTTGGAATCAATTTCTATAGAATTTTGGCCGCTGAATCGAATGGGACCATTATAGCTTTGATGGTTCTCGAGTTATTGCAATTTTTGTACGGCAAGTTCGAGATTGTGAGGAATTTGTTAAGATGTCATAATTCGAGGCTTTATAGAGCTTGGAATGTTGGAATGCTTTTCATACACTTTATCTACATCGCAAATTATTCTTTTAATTAGATAAGTAAGAAGAAAAATTATTAAAACTACGACAATTGCTATGGAGTTTCTCCTCCACTAGTGCATGACAGGAATAATAATCTGCTGTAATAATTCGCAGAGTTTTTCAGTTTCATCCTACCTCTCGATCGAGATGGTGAGAAAATGATTACATTAATTAATCCAACTGATTACAGTCTGGCCTCACTCCTCTGCACGTCAGCTGTTTCATGGGGTGCATGACTATCGCGTTGTGTCTCTTGCAAAAAGGCGCTTGCCCGGACGCTTCTACGGTGCGTGGTGAGACTCCGCTTCACTTAGCAGCACGAGCCAACCAGAGCGACATCGTTCGCGTCCTGCTCAGACACAATGCAGCCGTGGATGCCAAAGCTAGAGAAGAACAGGTGAGGAAATCGTCATGATACTCAAAAATTATAAAACGTTGAGCCTAATCGTCAGCGTTTATTCGCATATTTCCAAATTAGATTGATTTTGTGTTTGTGAGAGTAAAATGTTAAAGACGTATCCGCTATAGTTTACAAATCTATATCCCACTGCTTGATTCTCGAATTGGCAGCCACTAACTTTTTCCATAAAAAATATGAAGTTTTGGAAATGTCCAGTAGAGTAGTCTGAAATTCGCGTCCAAAGCGTTTTCTTCTCGCAAGACCGGTCATGTGATTCTAGAAGCTTATCAAGCTTGTAGCACCAGCAGGTGAAAGTCAAGAGTGGCTTGAGGTGTGTGCTGCTCTGCTACCAGCAACGAGTTTTACCGAGAATTAGCTGCGGCGCCTTCTTATGATGAAAACGTCCCAACAGTCTTAATTTTTTACAATTCTTTTCGTCATGATCCTAGAAAAAAAACACTGGCATAATGGCTGGGAATTACTCAGTTTCCTAGGAGTTAGTTAATGGCAATCCAGACAAGCAAGACTGTAGGGATTGGAATGGGAGACTTGCGATTACAGTGGTTTTGTTACACAGCCATGCACCTTGGCAAAGTCTTGAAGGAGCGACTGCTGGTTGGATCTTGTTAAAGGAATGAGAGCCAACAAGACGCTGAAAATACCGTGGCATTCGATTCAAACAATATTTTCCTGCGTAGGTGGACCAACGAATCAAAATCGGGCAAACATTACACTTCTCACCTTGTTGCTGTAGTCAAATTTGATGGGTAACGAGTTGTCGGAATTTTTTCTGGCGACTGTGGTTTGCCAGGACTTGTTGGTTTTCCAGGACTTACTGGAACAGTCATGGATGCTCTTGTGTGGAGGAAAACGGCGGAGTAGGTTGTGCTGGAGGTAGAGACGGTAGGTCGTTTTTCCGCTCTCGAATGTGGACTGACAAGTGGCGAATTTCGTGGCCACACACTACACATGATCGTGTTTCTGGAAGCTTCTTGGTTACCCATCCTTCTTTCCACTTCTCCTCCCCTTGGATGTAGATCGGTCAGTTGATGTTGAAGCTGTTTCCTTTTTTGCATGAGTTTTGTAAAACTTCTTGCTCCTGGTCTTCAGTTCTTCCATTTTATACCTCAGTTCACCGTGCCATGTTTCCTGTATCATCGAGCGGTATATAGTTCACCATCGGTCGACCAAACTGGTCTAGGGTGAGAATTGAAGCTGAAAAGCATAGAGTACTTCGTGCCAGGATAAGAAAATATTCATTGTTTTTTTTTTTCAGACCCCTCTACATGTTGCTAGTCGCTTGGGCAACGCCGATATAGCAATGTTGTTACTTCAGCATGGCGCTTCGCCGCACAGTACGACCAGAGATTTATACACTCCGCTCCACATAGCTGCAAAAGAAGGCCAAGAAGAGGTAATTGCCTTTCCCTGGGTTAAATGTTTTTATCCGTGATGCTGCACTGGAATCGATTTCTGAATCTCTTTATTGCCACCAGGTTGCGTCGGTGCTTCTTGAAAACGGTGCTTCCCTCGAAGCCACGACAAAAAAAGGCTTCACACCTTTGCATTTGGCTGCTAAATATGGAAACATCAAGGTTGCTAAATTGCTGCTTCAAAGGGACGCTCCGGTCGACGCCCAAGGAAAAGTAATCTCATCAGAATGATTATTAATCCCAGAAGTTCGATCAATTGTGAAACGTGGAGAAATTATAACACTAAAGCAGAGAAAGTGCAGCGGAAAATAACAGTAATTTTTTAACGTGAAATCTGATGAATTTTTTCGTTCTCGCTATCCATTATTTCGAATCAAATGATGCCCAAAACACGTATTTCTCACCGTTAGAAAGTAACAGTTATTTTCGAAAGATTTTGTTCGTTTAATTTTTTCTTGTGTCTTGATTTCTTCATCTCTTTTTTTTTGTTTCTTGCCAATTCTTTCCCATGATATCGTACCATTTTGAACATGAAGACACATCGGTGACATTTTTATGAGAGAACAAATATTTTTTTTGTTAATTTTTTCCCTCTTGGATTAAAAAGCAGGTTGATTTTTATTTGGTAAAAATATAAATGACGCTCGCGATCCGATATTTGTTAGGGAAACAAACAATTGTATATTTCAACTCCTTCAAAACTGTTCAAGTGGGGAAAGGTTCAGAGGAAAGCAAGGCGATTTATTCTCGGATTATTTAATTCCTTGCTCAGCATTTTCCCCCTTCACTCTTGAAAAATAAATAAACGCACATAATGCTTTTTATGTCAACTATTCAAAGAGATTTGTCCAGCTATCTGTTGAAAATAAATTACTCGGTCTTATTCTTTGCAGAATGGCGTCACACCGCTTCATGTCGCCAGCCACTACGACAACCAGAATGTGGCGTTGCTGCTTCTGGAAAAAGGTGCTTCCCCTCATGCGACGGCGAAGAACGGCCACACTCCATTGCATATAGCTGCTAAGAAAAACCAGGTAACTCATCAATTGAACAATGTTCGATAAGATGGCATGAAGGATTAAACTTCCATCAATAAGATATGCTGAGCTGCCGCAATCACAACTCTGCTACCGCTTCTCTTCAGAATAAAGCAAAAATATACATTTACAAAGCCGAAGCTGATAAAGGCAGGTGTATGACAAGGGAACGTGTTCCCCTCCTTTTTACCAGCGATCTCCCAGAAAAAGAAACTCATCAACCTCTTTTTCTAATGGCTATTCTAGCAGTGTAGAACACTCTTCCCTTCTATCGTTAGCAATTGCTTTTATGATTATTTTTTTCAGATGGATATAGCTACAACTCTGTTGGAGTACGGTGCCAAAGCTAACGCAGAATCGAAAGCGGGTTTTACTCCGTTGCATCTAGCTGCCCAAGAAGGTCACACTGACATGGCGAGTCTGCTGAACGAGCACGAAGCTGACGTAAATCACCATTCCAAGGTGAGCTTGATTTCAGTACAGACAATCATGAAATTTTTTTCTCTTTTGTGTTGCCGTATTTACTTCCTTGTGGCCGATTCGATTGTTCGGTCCTCTTGAGGCGTATTCTATGGCCCCTACAAATTAATGGTAAGGCGTAAAAATTAATCTTCTCTGAAGAGGCCCAAAGGGGCGAAATATTGGCCAGTAGTAAAGGTTAATTAGGTAAAAACTTGTTAGTTTTTTGTTGTTATAAGCCTAACTTTCCATTAATTTTTTTCATGTCACTAATTTCTTTCCCTTTCGTTTCAGAACGGTCTTACTCCTCTACATCTTTGCGCTCAAGAAGACAAAGTGAAGGTTGCTGAGATCCTTAGGAAAAACAAGGCGGAAATCGATTCGGTTACCAAGGTGAGCGATTGGACTGTTGAGCATTTTGTATGAACGTGAGAAATTGTGACGGTTGGATTATAGAACATAACTCAATAGGGAACTCTGCATGTTCTCACTCGCTAGGGGAAACAGGTCATTAGGGAAGCTCATTTCACAGCTCGAGCGTTTGCCGAGGATGCGTTAATACAAAATATCCTCTTATGCACCTTTGAATTGCTGATGAGCTCTGTCACGCGTAACATAGGCGCTCGGTTCACACTGACGCGTTCTTTGAGCTGATTATTTTTCGCTAGCTCCGAAGAATAAATTTAAATAAAATTGATTAATTTAAGAGAATAAAGATATGATTAAATTCGTAAAATATTCAGGGTTAAATAAAAATTGGAAGGGTTTATTGGGCAAGGGTGTGCAATATCCTGCTCTTCGCCAACTTAAGCGATCGATTACACTATTTTTCGCTGTAAAACTGTACAATCGATAGAGATTTAATCATATTCGATATTGGCTGTAATCAATCAAACTTCCACTACATTGAATGTGATATCAAACTAAACAATTTTGGAATAATAATATTTTTCTTAGTATTTTGAAAAATCGTAGGATTTCAGATATTCGAATATTACATCTTAAATATTTTTCACCTAGCTTCCAAATCATTGCGAGAAGAATTCTCTCGCGAAAGGGCAGAAAAATAAGCCCCTTCCATGATTTCTCATCATCTACTTCCCGCATCAATGTGAACCTCTCCCAACGCATGTTGTTACAGGCTGGTTACACGCCTCTGCATATCGCCTGCCACTTCGGCCAAGTGGCGATGGTCAGATGGCTTCTAGAACAAGGTGCCAACGTCGAAAGTTCGACAGTCCTCGGCTACACGCCGCTCCATCAAGCCGCTCAGCAGGGCCATTGTCTCGTCATCACTCTCCTCCTCCATGCTAGAGCCAAACCTGACGTCTTGACTAACGTAAGTTATCGCAGTAATTACAAAAAAATAGAAAGATAAGTAGTTGAAAAAATCGCGAAACACTTGCCAGCTGCCAATTTTTGTATAAAAATCAAAAGAATAAACAAAAAAAAAAAAAAAAAAAAAAACTACCGTATAAATATACGGTCGATTTAAGGCAATCTTAATTTATTAATGAAGACCGGCAATTCGTTTTTTACCAGTGACGAAACCTGGGAATATTCGCTCGACAGTGAATACTTCCTCAACGATCCCTGCGAATTATAAATGCGTTTTGAAGACCCTAAAAACCTGAAAACTGACTACATGACCCTGAAATATTGCCGTATTGCCCAGGTCATCTTGGAGAGTTTTAGTGATTTTTCACCTTAAACATAGGAGTTTTGGTTACTTTTTCAAATAATACGTTTCTAATGGTTGCGGATTGCGGTGACCATTAGAGGCATTATTTTACAAACTAACCAAAACTACGTTTAAGTTTCCAAAAACCACAAAATGCCCTAAAACGCAACTTTCTCTCTGCGAACGACGAATTTTCCCAAATTCATATTTGAGAAATTCAACTGATACGTATCGTAATAATTTCGCTTCGGTCAATTTGAAATTAAACGTCTTCATTTGCTCCTATTGTTTAATAGTTCACCGACTATTATTTGGCGTTAATTTATGCTAAACCTGCGTTAACTCGTACGTGCAGTTAGTGTAAACAGGCGGACGCCCCCTTTGACACATCCGCGTCTATTTCTGAATGCCCTTCCGCCTTTTATAAATTCGCTCTCCTCCTCCGCTGGCTATGTTGCAATAAAAAATCTCCGCGTCCAGTCAAATTGCACTTCACCTTTATATTTCAGCAAGGCCTCACGCCTTTGGCTATTGCGAACAAGCTCGGCTACATTACGGTCGTCGAGACGCTGAAAGTCGTAACAGAGACGACGATCACGACGACGACGACGGTCACGACCGAGGAGAAATACCGAGTCGTCGCTCCGGAAGCGATGCAGGAGACGTTTATGTCTGATTCGGAAGATGACGGAGGTACGTTTCCATATAATTCGCCCTAGCCGTCGACCGATTTAGTTTTTATCCATTTGTTTCGATGGTGTTCATAAAAAAAGCATTTCCTCGCTAGAGATTTTCCCTATGAGACTTTAAAATTTTCTTGGGCTCACATTAACCGTAAAATTGATCCCAGTTCGACAATAGTGAGCGATATTTGCTTGAAAATAAATATTTTACAAGGTTCGGCAAAATTTTCCCCGCCAATTCCTCATTTTTGGGTGACGATTTTTTCGCGCGCCGCTCTCGCTGAATTCCTGATCTCTCTCCTTAAATCCATTCCGTTAATTATTTTCCTCCAAATATTCTTATCTGAACGACGAAAAATAAAATAACCTCGAGTTATTTCGTATGTATCTCCATTTCAAGTTTAGTTCCATTCAAACGCGTTAAAAAGTGGTCTTACCTGGAAATGATTTCTAGAAATATCTCAGCGCTTATCGTTGGTGCTTTATACTCCTAATTGTTAAGATTACCATCACCAGACGAGTGCGAAACCTGAAACCCATGCGAAGGAGACAAAGATATTGGTCATAGCGTTCTTTTCGTCACCTATTTTTCTGAAATGGGATTCCACTACTCAGCTTTAAAAAAATTACACATTCAACATTTATCTGGATGCCACGGCGGGTAAATTATTTAAATACAAACAAATATTTTATTCAAAAACACTTAGTAGAACAGTGACAAAATCGAAGAATTTTAATGATCGATTATGGTCCGTTTAATTATAATTCATACTCAACAGTTTTAATTTTTTTTCCAACATAGAAAAACTTAAAAAAAAAAGAAATTGAAAGTAACTTTTTGAGTAAACGTTGTAGTAAATTTAGTGCCGATTTAAAAAAGTTTGATTATTTTGAAATTCAAGCAATTTTAACCAGAGGAATCCCTTTTTTTCTTTAGGTGACACTCTTCGTATAAATTGATCAAATCAATTTCCTGACATTATTCGCTTTATTACCTTTGACGTCAAACTTTTTACAGGACGAAAAAATCACGAGGTTTTTCGGCTCTCAAAAGCTAAGCATACCTGTGATGATGCTGTGTGTGATCCAGTTGATTTTCTACTCAGATCAAAATTTAACTGTTAGGTTATAAATCAGATTTAGGTTATTTTTTTTTGTATGTTGAGGGGGAGAAAAACGAGGCGACCTCTTCTCCATTCTTTTTTATTATCCAGCCGAGTACTTTCGCCCGTTCGGGCTTCTTCAGGGCATCTATCACACAAGCCCGAACGGGCGAAAGTACTCGGCTGGATAATAGAAAAGAATGGAGAAGAGGTCGCCTCGTTTTTCTCCCCCTCAACCTACAAAAAGAAGTAATGCGACCACCTGGAGAAGAAAAATATTTAGGTTAGGTATTCAATTTCCGGTGCGCGTTGCCGGCCTCTGAACTAGATGATGATCCTCAAGGGGCTGAGTCCTCTAAATATCAACAATATTCAGCAAGAACGTCGTGTCTCCCTAACTTAACCTGCAAGTAACTTTTTCCTTTAAAAATCGCCGAAACGTACGCGGCGAAATGCTTTTTACGCCATCAAATCTAGGTAAATCCATTTGCCGATCGTCTACGCATGAAAAATTCTCTGTGTCGTCTTTCCGTCTATTCGTTCGATAATCGATTTTCCCCCGCAGATATAACACGTGAGAGGTTTTCTTTGTAGGTGTAAGTTGCTATTGTTCACATTGGAATTTCCTTGCATGGTAAACGAACCCATCAATCACCTATTTGATCAGTCGTATACGCTGGAGGGGTTCGTGGGATTATTATATCGTCCTAGATCATAAATAGATAATTCTATTTGATTACGGAATATTCATTATTATTGTCTTGCGCAAGAATAATAATTTCATTTGGCGCGGTTTGCAATGCACGAATCGGACACTCACGTAAGGAATTTTCGTCGACCGTAAGATTTAACCGCTTTCTGCCTCGTTTCTCGCCTTGTTCAAGTCCGTGGTTCTCGTGTCTTGACGACGCTTAAATGTAAAGTCGATTGCACCGGCTTGAAGTCACCTCGCCAATTTTGAACGCGGTTCTATTGTCGAATTTCTGTTACCAGCTTCCGCCGCTTGAATTCTCGGCTTTTTGGTGTTGAGCCTGACGATGTGTTTGCTAGGTTATTTGTCCGAATAGTGTTTTAAATGGCAGTCGATCGTTAGAATTTTTTTCTTTTAGGTTAGTTCACATCTAGTGGCTCAATCACAATATTTTTGTAAATTTTCACTGGGGTCGATAAGGCATTTGAAATAGGTACGACATGGAAAACATTTTTTTGCTCGAATTGCGTTATTTAGGCATTTTAAAATAATTTAATAGTGGCTGACACTGGAAAAATTATTTTATTAAATAAGCGTTAGTGAAAACAAAGACTGCAGTGACGTCACAAAAAGTGACGTTACTCGATGATAAGGACGCTACTTGATGCGAGAGTACTGCCATGCGAACTAAAAGACTGGGAACATTTATTTCAGTATGCAATAATAAACGAGAAAAAAAATGTTTGTTTTGTCCTTGAAAAAATTGCCAAGTTGGGGGATTTTTTCTGATCGAGGAACATTCATGGGGAAGAAATCGCGCTGAAAGCTTCTTCGCAATTCCACTCACTTGTCGGACAGGAAAATTTTCATTTTTTTTGCTTTTGTTTTTCGTCCGCAAAGGGACATAGGGGATAACTTGTTGATAATTTCAATCCAGGTGGGGATGATATGATCGCAGTTGCCATGAATGACTATGGCAAACCAACACATGCTCAGCATGTCTACCTCCCTTACTACCAGGGTCAAATGTTATACACTCGTAAGTTCTCCTGTCCTTCCTTTGTCAATTTTCTTCCATTCTTTGTCACTAATAGTAATTTTTCGCTACACATAATACTCCCCCTTTTCACTTGCATGCTAAATTTCACTCCGTATTTCCTGTTTTTTCCAACGGTGCTGTAATAATTTGTCTTTAGCTACAAATGTTGTTCATCTGTAGATGAAAATCATGCGATTAATGTTGTATCGTGCCTACTTATTAATCTATTCTATGTTGACTCTGGGCCAGTTTCACTTTTTAACGCAAAACTTCGGTTAGCTGAAGAGTTAGTAAAGTAATTGTTCAGATAACCTAGAAATGGACATTTTTAGCTAGCTCTATTTCCCTTTCACTTACATTTTCGGTTTAAGCTGACTAGAGCAAGTGAAATTGGCCCTCGGTCTCTTAAATTGACCGCTTGTTGAGCTTATACTTAAGCGAGCCATTTTAATCAGTCAATAATTCGACTCGGTCAGATAATGGATTTTCTATTTTCATGGGAATTCTGTTTCGAACGATCAACGGTTTGCTTGAACTATATTCGACCGCGGAATTTTGAGATTAGGGAAATAAGGTGCTTAAATCAGCATAGTTAACTGATTCACCCTTTAAGGTCAACAGGTTTCTGTTTGTTCGCAGCGTGTGCCGTACGAAGGGAATTTGCTTGAATTGCTCAGTGATAAATCATCTCTCTCTCTATCAAATATTGTTCTCCTATTCAAATTATACTTGACTATTATAGCGCTTGTGCTTTTTTCCATTCAATAATTCAAAAAAAGAAAAAATTTGAAAAAAAGAAGACGAAGACATTTTTAAGATGCGTTAGAAAAATATTCAATCGAGTAGTCATGAAAGTCCATTCCCTTGAAAATAATTTCATGAAAGTCAGAGCTGCCAGGTTATTTTCCTCCTCAACATTAATTGAAGGGGAGCACCTTCTGAGGGTGAAAAAATTATGGTCGACCTGGGATTCCGACCTGAAAATTTCACTATTGAATCTGCGATCATAGTCTCGCCGGCATTGCTGATTGGTATTAAGAAAAATAATATTCATCAAAACATAAGCCTCTTTTATCTCTAGTTGGATTTATCACCACTATTAGCGCTGCAGGCAATCTGCTTGCTCAAGACTCTCCTCAAGGATTATCCCTCAAATAATATTGTCAATAGAAACTGTAAAGCATGTTTACAACAAAGATTGCTTATTACTGCTTTCACCTTTTATCAGCTAGAGTTCAGTGCCTATATGATGGTTACAGGCCTCCTTGATCGATAGATGTTTGATTATGGAGGCACAGGGTTTAGTTTAACACAATTTACAATTCGGTTTAACAGTTGTTGTCAATAATTATTTCTATCTAGTGTTCTATCTTAAAAAAAAAAAAAATAATAATAAAACTGGCCATTTGCTTTTGCGTTGGTGCATTCAATTTTCGGTATTTTTTGGGAGGGAAAATACCAGGCCACCGGTTTTCCATTTCTTTAATTTGGCGCTGACGACTTTCGCCCCTTTGGGCTACTTACAACCATTTGGTCTACGGCCCATGGAAAACAAGTTGTCTCCTCACCCAAAATACGATAAAATAGTAAACATTTAAAGTCGTTTTTCGAATTTTTAGCTATAACAGTTATTCGTACAGCAACTACGCCTGAAAGTTGAAATGATAAGCATTCAAATACTGAGAATACAGAAAATCCTAACGAAAAATGTATGTATTTCTCTAAGACAATCTCAAGCGTTGTAGTGAGTAGAAAAGTCTTTGCGACAATATCCAGCAATTTAATATATTTAGCAATTTCTAATTCCTACCTTCATTTTTTTTTCCAATTTTCCACCATCTGTTTCTTCATTTGCTAGAATCTCGTTTGAATAATAGGATAAATCGCTCTCAGCCAGAGAAAATATAGATGAAAAATATTCATTCGTCATTTGACCAAACTATTACACGCTTTAGGTCGAATCACTCTCAGTGCACATCGCTCTAATTTCTCTTCGAACGGCTTCTTTTTTATCTTAACTACTATCGCCTCGCGAGCCATTTCGACCGTTATTTGTTTTCCAGGTGAAGATCCGATGCTGAGCGATCAACAGCAATACCGATACATGACTGTCGACGATATGAAATCTCTCGGCGACGATTCGGTGAAAATCGACGTCACAAGAGATGAACACGATTATTCGAGGGATTCATTAGGTATGATTTTTGTCTTGTATTATTTTTCGTTTGGGTGATGATTTAGCAAATTTTCAAAGTTTTCCGCTTTTTTTATGGAAGCTAATTTTTAACATTTCCCCCATGAATTACAGATCCAAATTGTGTTGAAAAGGATCATAACAGCCATCTAATGCCTAGAATCTCTACATATCATTCTTGTTGCAATGTTTTTATTTCTCACCTCATTTCAAGGTCCCCACGGTGACCTATCCTACAGGAGAGACCACATTCTTCTCAACAGCAGCCAACCTGATAACGTCGATATCGTGCGCACTCCTGTTCACGTCGGGTAAGTTCACTGAAAATGTTCAAAAATGGTTGTAAATAGGGAACATGTAAAAATTCAAGTATAAAAGGAAACTAGAAACGATCATACGGTTCTTATGCTTGAGAGGTTGTTGAGAATGACGCGGCCGAATGAAATTTATCCCAGTGCTTTCGTCGTTAGCTCTTAAGGGATTTTTTAGTTTGAATCACTGGCGGAAATATATTTCACCAATGTTATTCCAATATTTCTATACGATAATATTTGGCCTGGCTGACAATGTGATGAATGGTGCCTTTGGTGATTATAATCTGCTCTGATAAGACTTGATAATAAACTAGTATTCGTTGATAGCCGGCTCAGGCTGTTCAATTATTTCCCCTTGCTAATACTAATAATTACTATAACCTTATAGTAGAGGGGTTGTGAGGGGAGAAAAACCAGGCGACTTATTCTCAAGATTTTTAATGGCTGACCGAGCACTTTCGCCCATTCTGGCATCTTCAGGGCGACGTGGAACCATGAGGTCCACAACCTTATAGCTAAGGTTATAGCTGGAAATCTTTTCAGTCTGCAATTCCCAGTGTCAGCAACTTAATTAATGTAGGGGTATCGACAAAATTTATCGTCATTCTCTCGCCCTCTCCCAGCAAAACCGATTTATTAATTTTATTGTTTTCTAATTTAAAATTTTCATTTAATGTCCTTTCCTTCTCATTTTTTCCTAACATTATCGATCTAAATGAATATTCTTCGTTCTTTTTCTTTTTCAATTTTTTCCATTTCTTATTTGTTCTTAGTATCGGCAATTTACAATGCCCTTATGCCCTTTGCGGCAGTTATTCGATTTTTTTCCTGTATGATTTTTGACACTTCCGACTGTATACTTTTATAGATTACACCATCGCATGCCTGTAAAGCACTTAACACTAGTTTTTCCAGTGAGGTGTTGGACTCTCGTTTATCAACGTTCCGCTAAAACGAGCCTCGTTAACAGTTTTTAGGTGATATATTAAGCTGTTAATTGCTAACGGAGTTTCTAAGTTTTAATTTTTTGAGGCAACTAATCCAACGCGGGGAATCGGTTGGACTTCCTTGAGAAGTCAAGAAATGGCCTATCAACTCGAATATTTTTTGCCGTGTTAAGTCCGATCATTAGAACTGCTTAGGATCTGGAACGAATGTTTCAAAAAAAACCCCCACAATGACCAAAAACTGTAATTTTTGCCCTTGATTTATTTAAAATTATAGTTTGTTGATGATTGATTTTCGAGAATAAGTAATAATTGTTTTGTGATGAGGAATCCAAATCGACCACACTCCTCGATATGGGAGAAAAACTCCATTTTTGCACTCTTTTGTTTTTCATTTTTCATACTGAATAAAATGGCTTATTTTACGATGACCGATTATTCGGTAAAATTTTGGCCTGAATCGCAAAGACTCAGTGCTACCTAGTGGCAGGTTTGAAAAGCTTGTCAGGGATTGGCCATTTTATCAAGATTCATCCCTGTTCATTCTTCGATTTATTCATTGTCAAAGGCTATGAAATCTTACTGCAGCGTCTCTAGACTACTGCATTAATTTTACTATGACAGCATAATCCTCCGTAAATGGCTCGTATCGAATTTTCTCTCGTATCCCAATATGATTCGATCAAATATTATTTCCTCTTATTGTAGACTTTTTAAAAATATTCTGCCGTGACACTTTCCGTTTTTTGGTGGTGCTGGACGAACTTCCGTAGAATTATTAGTGGATAATCGAGTTTATAGTGATAAATAATTTTAATCTTTACGTTAAAGTGAAATTTAGCGCTCTCTCAAAAGATTTTCATATTGATTTCGTTTTATTTAATATATTCGTGTGCTGTGCGATTCAGAAATAACATTCACCCGTTTCTTCACGGTTTTAGTTGTTTTTGCATCTGCACGAAAATATTCGTTCCATCTAATGGCAGTGTTGTTATATTGGGAGTTGAATTTTGCTGAAAAATTCCCTTTCTGTCCAAGAATTTTACTAGAATTGTCTTCCGTCTGTCTCGCGGAGGGAAATAGGACCACGCATTTTCTAACTCCTTTTCTACTCCTATCATAATTAATTTTTAAAAAAATAACAAAAAATAATAAAAAAAAAACACAAAAAATGAAAAAAAAAACACAATACCTAACAAACAAAAACAAAGAAAATCAAGAAAATCTGGTACCAGTCCGGCAAGTTGATTTGTATTGCTTGAGTAAAACGTTTTTACGGTAATTTAAGGTAATATTAATAAAAAAGAGGAAAAGAACAGCAACCTCTTGAAAACAAATAAGTCCCATTGGTACTACTAAACCATAGAATAAAATAAATATTGTCCGCCCGATCTCTTTCGTAGAATTCTGAAAAAAAATTCTACACCAAAATTGCGCAGAAAGGTTGTTGGGCTAACGAAAAACTACACACTCGGCGGAAGTCAGTTTCAGCGCAGGACTGTCGGGGGAAAACAGGTTAAGAACATCCCTTATCAACTACACTGATCATATTTTGATACACAATGGAACCCTGGGAAAGTCGATCGTAACCCGAATGTCTTAAGATTTAACTGACAGAATAAAACCATGCGACTCCCATTTGATTAACAGGTGAAAGCTCCCTGTCCATATCGTCGGTTTTCCTCTCAAAAACCTCCGATTTTCTCAAATACCTCCCCTTCCTAACCTAAAAATTCCAGTAAATTTCCCTCACGATATAACAGCGCTAGCGGTACATGTAATTTTCTTCCACTAATGCTCGAAACGGTGATGGAAAAATTTTGCCACGTGTTTCAACTCGATTGACGCTCATTTGTCCATTTGTTGTTACACGATCAGGTTAAATAGGCTGAATGAGTCGTTGCGAGTCCTCGGTCGCGGCAAGAACGCCGGAATGTCCAGAGACAGGTACAGGCTTGCGATGGTGTTGAATCTATAATTTTTTTTTCACAAAAAAAAAAAAAAAATTAACTCTCTTCTTTCTAATTCGATGTCGACGACTAAACGATTTATCGATTAAATCCTTGCCGTTATCTAATGGAAAATTGAAAGCAAGTACGTGCATGGTTTTTTTTTTTACGGTTTAATACAAAATAATCTCCCCCGGTAAATGTAACTCGTCGGTTTGGCTTTGAGTCTAATTGTGTATTACAGTAATTTATTTTGACAATTAGCTCACCTATCAGCTTACTGTACATTTGGCCGTTTATCGACTAATAAGAGTGTTCTATATCACAGTAGGAACTGGTTTTTTTTTGTACTTGCTTGTTTTCAGTATTTCACTTCCCTACTGTGATTTGATGATTTTATGCTTGTCGTTTGACGAACATTTTTATTGTTTTCGGTTCTGTGATCTTTAATTCCAACAGCAAAAGTTCTTGGACCAAGTAAGTTTCGCCCGAAACGTTTGTGGTGGCTTGGTAGCAGTTATTTGTGCCTGTTACTCGTTTACAACACGTCGCTTGGTCCCAACATATTCACAGGCTCGAAGAATGATTTTTACATAGTTGAAATCGTTTCGCCCGTCGTAGTTAATATCACAAGAATGTCGGAATTTCCCCCACAATATTCATACTGACCAATTAAACGCGGTAGACCTAATATGAATGACCTAAGTGAATTTTCCACGAGAGTTGAAATTTACTTTCAGAATAAATTTTCAATTTAATTTAATTTTTTTTAGTGGTCTTGAATTAAACGCTTCATATGAAGACATTTTATTTAAAAAAAGGCTTTATCGACTTTTGGAGAACACACGCAGTAGTTCAATTCGTTCAAAGTTTTCATTCTTTTAATAAATAATTAATTTTTACCAGCTAAAAAATCTATAATTATGACGCAACCGTCCTCCCATACTCGACCACAGTGTTAAATAAACATTATTTCTAAAATAATTATGAAAATTTATGGTCTTGGAACTTTTATTAAGGTGTGTTGACGACGTTCGATTTTTACCGTTTTCTCATTTTTCGTTTTTTTTTCTTTCTCTATTTTCACCTTATTTCAAAATTCACTGGCTTGGGAAAAATTGGAATTTAATCTGACATATTTTGACTAGTCGAATAAGAGGTTTCAATTTTGTTGAGTTCAATCTGAGGGAAAAAAATTGACTTGTTTTACTTGATTGCATTAATGATTTTCGCTACGTGGAAAATTCATCTTATCCATTAGCCTTTACGATTAACTTTCCCGTTACCCCGAGTTCGATTCGAACACAAAATCCGAAGAGAATCGATGCATGAATGAATCATTTCATGCCAAACCCGTTGCACATCATGCTCCATCTACACGCTATCAGACATTAATGCGAAATTAGATAAAAATAAATACCTATAAATTATTATTCGTGTTTTTGTTGTGACGTGTGATGTAGAAGTATTCCAAAGCTTGTCAATTTCTATTCCTAGTTTGTGTTGTTTTTGTCAAATCTCTGTCCTAGCATGATATCATTTTTCGAAGCGAGCGATTCATTGCTCGTTGAAATACTTCAAGTGTGAGGATTACTATTATGAGGGCTTCGTTTTTTATTAAATTTATATTTTACTTTAGTTTCAAAATCTAAAAAAAGTCGGTGTATCATTAAAAAAAAAATGTCTACTCGTATTGGCATTTTTTGTGAATAGAATACTTATCTCAGGAAACCCGCTTATTAATAGTTATCTTTGTCAATTTTAACCATGTGCCATTAATATCGATTGATTGGAATTAGAGCTATTTTCTTTCAACCATAAATACTTAGCTGAGCTTTTATGTGTACAAAAATGATCTAGTTTAAAAAAAAAATAGTTTTAGGTACCTTTGTATATTAAAAAAAGATAATAAAAAAAACTGCGCTTTTCAAAAAAAATTTTTTTCATCTTCACACGTTTACATGGCTAATTTCTTGTCCACTTTTCAGCTTCTTGGTCAGTTTCCTGGTAGACGCAAGAGGCGGAGCTATGCGAGGCTGCCGCCATTCAGGTGTCAACGTGGTCGTTCCTCCAAGGGCCGCCGCTGCTCCTATTCGACTCACTTGTCGCTACTTGAGAAATCGCTCGATCGCTCCTCCGCTCTCAGAAGCTCAAGCTCTTGCAACCAGAGTTCTCGAGTTGTCACCGGCCGGGAACAAATTCTTGGGGTGTGTTTTGAATGTATATGACTACTGTCGAAATGTACAATTGACAACTGCGACTCTGTAAATGGATCTTCTTGTGAATATTTGTCAATCAACAGTCTTTAGACTCAGCAATGGCTTCAGGGCTGAGAACTATAGTTTGTCTTCAATAAAAAACCAACCTGGCGAGGTCTACCGACGGGCGTGAGAACTAAAACCGTGGGGTATTTTCCCTATTCTGCTCCCTTTTTCGGCTTCTCTTGCTATCCAATAACAATAATACTCGATCCTGTTCCATTATTCTATAGGTTAGTTTTGTTTTCAACTCAGCAATTCAGCGTAAAAAAATAATCTACTGAAAAAATAAAATTCAAAAGTAACTCCGGTTGACATTCTGCAAGTAAATCAATTAAATGTCACCCGAATAGACGGTATTGAATTACAATTTTTTAACATTTATAAATTTCAATAATAATTATTGAATAATAAATAATATAATGAATAATAAAAGCCCAATTAATAATCATAAAAATAATTATTATTTGAATAATAAATTATATAATGAATAGTAAAAATAAATAATTAAATAATTAGAATTTTAGATTTGAATAATAAATTATTATTTTTTATGATAATTAATTGGTTATTTATTATTCATTATATTATTTATAAGCATAATAATCTAAAATAAACAGCTAATTAATGATCATAAAAAATAATTCTTTTTGAATATTAAATAATATAATGAATAATAAAAATAAATAATTAAATAATTAGAATAATTATCATTTTAGATTTGAATAATAAATAATTATCATTTTAGATTTGAATAATAAATAATTATTTTTATGATTATTAATAATTATATAAGGATATATTTATTTTCTAGACTTCGATTCTCGTATGCACGAAACGGAATTTGCATCCTTCTAGTATAGTTTTCAATGATTTTTTGCGGTTTCAGACCAATCATAATCGAGGTGCCTCATTTCGTCTCTTTGAGAGGCAAAGAACGAGAGCTGGTCGTCATGCGGAGCGATAATGGCGTCGCTTGGAAAGAACATTCTCTGGAAGACAGTCAGAACGCCGTGCAGCATGTGCTGAATTCTAGTTTTGAAGGCGGTGACGGTAAGCAGTTCATAAGAAGCTCACAAATGAGTATATTTTGCCGCAATACGGAAAAGTAGACAATAGATCTAATAAAAATGTTTACTGGTCGGTTATTCGTCCTGTTGGCAATGTTTTTAGATTTGGATGAAGCCCATGCCAACCGTGTGACGCGAATAGTGACTACAGAGTTGCCCCAGTATTTGGCTGTAGTATCACGCCTTCGACAGGAAGTTCATGTAATCGGACCCGAAGGTGGCGTCGTCTCTTCCAGCGCTGTCACTCTCGTTCAAGCCATCTTCCCTCCCAACGCACTAACCAAGAAAATCCGCGTTGGACTACAGGTGATCATAAAAATTTCATCTAGAAATCGATTTCGAAACGCGCGAGGAAATTTGGTTAGATTGCTTCAGTTTAATGTTTCTAAAAAAAAAAAAAAAAAAAAAAAAAAAAAAAAAAAAAAAAAAAAAAAAAAAAAAAAACAAGATATTGCTTTTTAAGTTGAAAATATTATTTTTGTTGGCACGTACGGCCTTTTTTACCATAAAGAAGCTGCATGTGAATGTTGGCCTTTATTTTTGTTCGAACTTATGATCTTCAAACGACATATTATGAGGAAATGTTTTCATCATCAACCGCTTTACCATTTTTATGGCCCCAAGATGGAAATTTGGCCCTCGTTTAATTTTAATTTTAAGTAAAAAAAATTAATTGCAGGCTCAACCGATCGCCAACGATCTTGTGACGAGACTGTTCGGCAACCGCGTGGGAATATCTCCAATCGTGACTGTGGAACCTAGACGGCGAAAGTTCCACAAACCGATCACGTTGACATTGCCCGTGCCGACTGCTGCTAACAAAGGCATGATTAACCAATACAACGGCGAAGCGCCGACGTTGAGACTCCTTTGTAGCATTACAGGTTCGTAATTGCATTTCTGGAGGTTTTAATAGTGTAACGGTATTAAGATTGCAATAGCAGCCTTTTTATCACTTTCTGGACAATCTCAAGGAATAAACTACAAGTAGCTTTCCTCTAAACAATGAGTCCACGGCTGCACTGAAATAAATTTTGTCAGATCAACCATTTCTAACCAAGTTCATACCAAACTTAGGATTTCTCAAAATTTCTTCATGAGAAAAATGTGGAGAAAAATTCACTCTTTAGGACTAACTACTTACGCTACTTACGCGCGACTTAGACAACTTAAAAACCA
The DNA here is from genome assembly GCA_037159825.1 of Tupiocoris notatus. NCBI lineage: Eukaryota > Metazoa > Arthropoda > Insecta > Hemiptera > Miridae > Tupiocoris > Tupiocoris notatus. The sequence continues at coordinate 659,640 of JASJUZ010000032.1, read as the reverse complement.
ACCTATTATCTGTATTGTAGTGGTATTAATAGTGTGCTTTGCCGCGCCGGAACATGAGAAAAATCGCTCATTCGAGGAGTTCGCTAGGTTCGAGAAATAAACAGATGGCGTTTTTTGTTAATTTTGAAAATAATTTCCCTAGACCTCTGCTAATATTTCAGGCAAACTTTACGCTATTTATGGCATCCAAATGAAGCCACCTAAACTACAGACCGACCCATTTCCGGAAGATTAAACCGCATAAAGCTCAGTTGAAGCGGATTTATTCTGAATTGGCAAACCAAACTTTTTTTCTTCTCCGACTTGCAAGTTTTTCTGAGGAGTGAAAAAATTCGCATGATTACAACATGATGGGATACAAGTTTCCTGAAAATTTCAAATGTTTATCTATTTCCGCGGTCGAGAAAAACTTTTTTAAAACCGATCGCTTGCTGCGGATTACCAACTTTTATATTATCTTTCTGAAAACCCATAGTATAGGGCTTTGAATTTCAAATGTTATTCATTCATGGTATTTTTTTGTTGCAGGAGGTAACGCCAAAGCCCAGTGGGAAGATGTGACCGGATCGACGCCTCTTACGTTCGTCAAAGACTGCGTCTCTTTCACGACGACAGTCTCGGCCAGATTTTGGCTCATGGATTGCCGGAACATTGCTAACGCGACAAATATGGCGTCCCAGTTGTACAACGAAGCCAGCCACGTTCCTTTCATGGCCAAGTTAGTCGCGATAGAACTAAACAAATAGTAAATTGCTTCTATGATAAAGTGCCTCTAATTGCTACTTCCTTTTGCAGATTTGTAGTGTACGCCAAACGAGTCGATCCGCTTGAGGCTCGTCTTCGAATATTCGTCATGACCGATGACAGGGAAGACAAAACGCTCGAATACCAAGAGCATTTCACAGAAGTGGCCAAAAGTAGAGATGTCGAGGTGAGAAAATCGAATCCGACCTGATTATGATTGCTTATCCTTCAACAATGCTATTCAAGCCCAATACTTGGCAGAATACTTGAATTTACAACAGCCGGGGAATATTAACAAATGGCAAAAAGTGTCCAATAAACGACGAAGCTGGAGATCTCGCTGTGTCAATAGCGTCAAGAACCAAAAATCTTTTGAAGGCAATGCCAAATACTCTTTTGTCTGAAAAGCGTTGGAAAATATAAGTTTTCTCCCCCTCAAAACGCTCCCGAAAATTCCATTAAAATAGAGGTTGCGATTCGGTTAAAGCATTGAGCCATCGTCAGGCCAAGATTGATTTTTGGTGAAAATTTCAAGAATTTTGTCAGTTTTTTCAGAAAAGTGTCGACGGCGAACCTACAGATTGGACAGATAGCATTTTTTTTTATTGGATATTCGGATTACCATGATTTATTATGGGATAATAAACCAAAATCAAATGATGAAATAAAATTCTGCTTGCTTATCTAGTCATTAGAAATAGTGGACTCAAGGATGAAAGCTTACAATGTATTCTACTGTTTCAGGTTCTTGAAGGGAAACCTATTTACGTCGAATTTGCCGGCAATCTGATACCGGTGACCAAATCTGGCGAACAGCTGAGCGTCAATTTCACCGCCTTCCGGGAGAACAGATTGCCGTTCACCGTCCGCTTGCGCGATCCTGATGAAAAAGCTGTTGCCCGATTGCTTTTCATGTCGCAGCCCAAGGTGGGTAGATTTCGAATCGGAGATATGTGTCAGATTTTTGCGCCGTTTTTTCAACCCTGCGTATTCCAGGTTGCTCGAGGCGAACCTTTGCAATCGGCCGTCTGCACTTTGAATATCGCTCTGCCGGAGACGATTATCAAGGATGGAACACCTTACGGCAGCGACCTCTATCTTAGCGACAGGTCCTATTCCCTGCCAAGAAATATGACGCCCGGTAAATACCAAAATCTATCAATTCTTTCAATGAGGTTGAAGGGGATAGATTCGAGGCAGTAGATAGTATACTACAGGAACCTCCGACATTTCAGAAAGTTGTTTAAAAAATAATCGAGATAACGGAAAAATAACTATCGAAAAGATGTCGTCATTTAGTTTTTTTCAAACTGTTTTAAAAATAATATCGTCTAATGATGGCCTTGCCGGACAATCCAGATATTGAGTCTTTCGTGGCTCACATGACTTTCTCAAGTGTGGTATAGGTTATCTGGGTGATTTTTTCCTCGATTGCGGTTTTGAGTCCTCTGTGTGTGTGCTTCACAGCCCAAGGGCACAGTTTGGTGTGCACTGTCGTCTATAGGCCTTATTTTTTTTGAGGAGGTTGGCATCGCAATTACTGTAAACTCTGATCGGTACTGTGGCATTCTTGAGAATTTTTTGAACCCAAAAATCGAAGAATTCGGTGAGGAACATGAACGTACAGGTACCAACGGTCTGAAGTTGCTCGATGGGGCAAAATATCTTTCACGGTGTAAATAAAGAATTAGAAAATAAGTTGCCCCAATTTCGACCCCTCAACATCACATCGAAGGACATAATTCGACACTATCAGGTTCTATCTTTATAACCTATTGTTTTCTTCGTGTAATCTCTATTTTGATATTCCCAGTTGAAACCGTCGTACGCGGAAACATGGTGCTTGCCGATTTGTGCCAAACGCTCGGCGACGATTGGGAACCGCTTGCAAAAGCTTTGGGAATCAGCGGGCAAGATATAGAAATAATCAAACAAGAAGTTCACACGTCGCCTCAGAGAACGAGTCTAGCTCTCAAGCTGTGGCAGACGAACCAAGGAGCCCAAGCGACAGGTAAAATTAAATACCAGGCTAATTGTTGTGTCTTTATATAAATAAATTTATATGTTATATTATGTTATGTTATATTATATTATGTTTGTGTCTTTACATAAATAAATTTTTCAATTTGTTTATATAAAGACACAAGCAGGTTCTATTGGTTGGAAAAATCGGCCCGATTGGCTGAATTGTAGATCTCTTGGCTACCAATAGATCTACAATTCAGCCAATCGGGCTGATTTTTCCAACCAATAGAACCTGCTTGTGTATTTATATAAATATTGAAATATTCCATATTTTGGACAGATTTTATATTCATTAGCGGAATATTTCCTCAAATGCTCCGATTGGACGGTTTGATTATTTCCCAGGAAATAAATTGGAGAAAGGTCTGCGCGACATTGGGCGGGAAGATATAATAAAAAAATGCGTGCGGGACATGCACGTTGTCACCGATGACGTCGAAAAGGCCTACGCCTCTGTCACATTGGACCAATCGGGCTTCGACGCTCTCACGTCCGAATTGGAAAGAGACAGCGCTTTGACGAACAGTTCGCGTCAGAACCAGGTATTTGATCATCCGTCGAATTTATTTCAGCGAGAGGAACGAATCTAGATTATCTCAAGGCGACCATTAATCGAGCTCTGAATGTTATTAATTAATCGAGAAATCGGCTGATTAGAGCTGGTTTCTCGAACCGCTGCAGATCGTGGTGTTAGCCTATCCGTTGTCAAATCCAATCGACGAATATATTAGTATAATATATATAATCAAGCTAAAACTTATGTAGTTTTGCCAAACAGTGCTCCCTTGTTTCCCAATTTCTTACAACTTCGTCCCAACAGAATGGAATTCTACTTTCAGCCTCCATTTTTTCATCAGATATAGTTAATTCGCATGATAATTTTCAAAATAAAATAACTCCTAACAGTCAAGATAAAAATTTAGTTTTTTTCTTCTTCTGAGAAATTGTTAGGTTTGTTTGTTGGCGAGCCAAAGCGGAGCAGTTGGTTGTGTAATACGTCCTTTTTCCATAAACAATATTAATTTACAGCGTATATCTACGTGGAAGTAAAAAGAGCCTAAGTTATAGATTTTTAGGTTTGTCTACGTTCCAATACTTTGAGAAGATTTTTATTTATTTTGTATCATAATGGAATAGTTTAATATTCATTCGTCATTTCATTCATTAAATTCGTCCATAGATGAGAGGAGGGATCTCAATTTCTCCTTCCTCCTCTACCGGCTAATGAAGACTGAACTGTAAAAAAAAAATGTTGTCTTTATTATTTATCAACCTTTGTTGAAAATTCCCCTCCAGGATTCAGCTTACCATGATGAAATCAGCAACTCGAGCGCTGGCGGTGTTCTCAATTTCTCCGAACCCTACGACAAATACGCCGGCGAAGAGAAGAAAATCGTCGCCGAATTTTTGGCCCACGAAACTCAAGAAGTTAAACCTTCGTCCAACGGTGAGTTCGAAATTTGTGATGGGGAACGTCAAGCCTTTATTATTCGTTTGAAAACTCGATTAGAAGCTAACAGAGGAAGCTGAATTTTATCTATGTCTTCTAATAAATAAATAAAATAATAATAATTAAAAAAAATATATCTCGAAAACAAAAATAATCCGTGTCTTTTTTTATACTGATTGATTCTAAATTAAATTTCCTCAATTTGCTTACAAAGAACCTATTTCTTCAGAATTCGCGAACGTGACGAAAAAAAATTCCAAAGTTAAAACGTCTGAGGTATGAAAAACCGAAAAAAAAATTGAAAAACATTTATTAATCGTTAGGATTTGATTGTTTTCACTTGAAATTCAAATTCTACGTCTAATTTTCTATAAGAATGAGTAATCAAATAATATTGAACAGTTCAAAGTTGAAAAACGTATGAACGGTGAAGTACTAAAACTGGAAAAAACTAAAAGTTAACGTAAAATTTCCGTCGTTTTGACCTCAAATTCGGATTCAGCGTTAAATTTCCTATAAGAATAGCTTTCGAAATCGCTCAAAAACAAAAGTTTAATTTTTACCCCTGCGGAGCTCGGAATTTCGGCCGGTGAAAAGCTTGATTTACGGAAAACAATTTCTGTGGCGCCGTTTAAATTTTTTTCACCAAATTTTTTGCCACGTACGTGTGTAAGGCGTTCGAATGAAGACTCCTGCATATTAAAACAATTTATTTACATGAATTTTGACCCCAAAAATCACGGTTAAAGGTCAATTTTCGAGCTTTCAAATACTGATTTTTTTGGACCACTTGCAGATTTTTCCGAGAATTGAAAAAAATAGCAAAAATATATCTTGGTAAGATACAACTTTCCTGAAAATTTCAGATTTTTATCTCTATTGAGAGAGGAGTAAAAAATCGTTAACTGATCGGTTCGCAAAAATCGCAGGGGTCCCCCTTGGATTTTTCGTGTAAAATTTTTTTATTTCGATTTCGCTCAAATTCAGCATAATGATAGTTGATAATGTGTATATCAATAATATATGGTCCATTCTTTGTTTCTTTTGCAGTAAATTGATGAAAATAATGTTTAACGTTGAAAAAATGTGATGTTTTCTTGTATATTTAGCAATATTGTTGAATAACGCATAAACGGTTGAAAAATGGATAGGTACATTACATTGGGAAAATGTGGACAGTTAAATTACCTAACTTTTGGTATATTCAAACATCTGAATTGACGACGTTTTGTTTGAGTTATCCACTGTGCAAGTTACAAATCTTGGAAAGCTTAAAGTTGTCACTTGGCTAAAACTCTGCGCAAGTTTGCTATCTTTATGTTTTCTCATCTTGTTCAAGGTTGGGGTCACTCCAATGACCACAAAAAAGTTGAGATACAGAAGGAGTGGAAAGAAGAGCAAAGCATCTGGAAATCGCCTTCGCTCGATGGAATTCACGACGGTAATGATTCCACGCATATCGCAATAAATTTCTAATATTCCTGTCAGTGTTCGCTATAATTAGTCTGTAATAATCATCTAACCGATTACGATCCGGGCTGGCAGGTTGGGTTGATTCCGACCCAAAAACCGATGTCGTTGAGAATGGGGATTGGAAGAATGAAAAAAGCATTTGGCAATCTCCCTCTCTTGACGGTGTGACCGACGGTAAATAGTAGACTAGCGAATGGGATTTTTTATTGCGAGATAGATACTTGATACTTGTGTACAAATTATTCACCCTTAGGAACTGTTCGCATCGATTTACTACTAGTATTGATTTTTTTCGCACTGCTTGTTTCATGTAGCACGTTAAGGTCTCTTCTGTTGTGCGTCATCCGTGTCTGATTTGCTGCTCGTCTGACTCTCGTTCTCACAATTCAATTCAAATAAACCTGTCAGAGCTCGCTATAATTAGTCTGTAATAATCGTCTAACCGATTACGATCATGTCTTCGATTACGATATCAATATTGTTTCCATTTGCCAACGCTGGTGAAGCTTTGATAACAGTCGCTTTGGCAGCGGTCTCTGCTTCCATATTTTTCCAATGAACAGATGACGCACGAAAGAGCCCTGCGAACCCTTTTTTTCAACATCTCGACGTTTTAGGTATTTTCTCCAATTTTTAAACTATCGGGCCTGTTTAATTGATCTCAAAATCACTCGCAGTTTGTTCAATGTTTTTCCCCCTCTTGAATTTTTCCTTATTTGAATTTTTTTTCTTCAAATTTTTCTCATTTATTAAATTTATCCATTTTTCCAAGTGTCATAATTATTCGGTTGCACTTCCAATAGATGCCTGATCGCACTATGTAGGAGAATGGTTCGGATTTTTATACTTTTAGCTCCCCCTAGTTATTATTTTACGATATGCCTTTCAGGAAAACGTCCTCGGTTGTGTACGAAAATAGCTATTCGGCTGGAATCCTGATCGCTCAATTACAGTTGAGCGATGCGACGAGTTGATCAATCGGTACAACGAATTAGATGATCGACTATGTCGCATGCCAGGAGGGCATATTAATTTCTAATGCTTGCTTCTCCCCGCTTCATGCCTTGCTTAACGCTACACCTAAATTACTCTTATCGTTCATTTAATATACTTTCAAGAAACAATACTAGCGCTCTTCTTACCCTTGCTAAGCTTCTCATCATCTCTTGGGTATTGATTTTGAACTATCCCAAAATCCCAGGTGGGCCGTTGAGTAGTGACAGTGAAAACGGACTTCTCGGTGGTGACGATAGTAGCAGCACGAGACGGAAAACTCGAAGGGCCGTCGGTTCGTCAAGCGGCTCCGACATTGCTCTTCACGAAGGCAACGACCTCTCTGACTCGGACCCTGGTGAGCCATCGAAAGTTAACCAGTAGGTGGCTGACTAACTTGTCTCACTATTGTAACTATATTAATCCTAAACAGTACGACTAACTCGTCTTCAAACTTGATCACCATGCACCCTATTCTTCGTCCTTACCATTCCCATCGGGCAATTTTGGTGGTGGAATTACATGGAAGAGATGTTTATTTGAATATTCGTTGTACGGTTGAAACGAAAAATTCCTCCAAGGTTCTTTTATAATTTTTGAGCCACCGATTCGTTACAGTAAAGGATCTTCGGTTTTCTTGTCTATATAAAATAATTGTTGCCCTCGGAACAGGACGTAGAAATCTGTGAGTACTCTTGACTGCCAGTTCAGCGCTTGTTGAAAGAAAGGTAGATGCGATGATATTCAAGTATGGCCGTGAAGTAACCAGGGCGTCAGTGTTGCCAAGTCAGGAGATTTCCCTCTAGTTCTGGAGGATTTTTTCTGATTGGGGGACAGAAATTTTCGGAGGATTTTGTTTTTACAACTGGTGATTATTTTTTTTAGGTTTTCTGAGAAAGTGTTTCTTTTTTTGTTGGTATTTCAGTTTTATTTTGTTAGAAATCAACTGGTCCCCCAGCCAACGTATTGAAAATAATATCGACACTTTCGGCTATTGTACCGTGCCTAGAGGTGAATCAATGAACTTTGCGATAAGCTGCATCCGTGCGAATTTGAACACGGTTTAGGCCACAAAATTAAAACAAAGCAGATAACGTTCTTGATACTATTTTACACAATTGTGCCACGCTTTTCGCAATCGAATACTTACCCATGAAGTGTGACGAGTCTCAAAATTTAACCTCGCCTTTCAAATAACTCAATAGATTTCGAATCGTGGCAAACAATCGTCGTTTATAAGGGGCCGAATTGTCTATGCTTTTAAAGACGATATCAGTTCTGTCTTGTTCCATCAGTTGTTTCATTTTATTTTCGTTATGAATCACTTCTGCCAAATATTCTTCGGGCAAGGCGGTAAAATGAGTGAACAGGATCGCCGATGACAATCCCAGCTTCACCGAGTCGTCTTTGCTCTTATTGAAATCTTCTATAGATAAGAAATCCTCAAGATTGTAGCCGCGGTCGAACGTGATTTTTCTTAGAGTATCGTAGTAGTGAGATACGAGGTCGTCGATTTTTTCGATGATCGTCTCGTCCATCGCGTTCATAAAAATGAGCGTGTAAATATCGTGGGCTGGCGGATTGTATCCGAATAATTGTAAATCGATGAGGCACGCTGTTTTCAATTCGCCCCCGTCGTAGCGGAACATTATATTGTTATTCCAGAGATCATTGTGACTTACGACGTTCCTATGCTTTGAAGATGGTAGCAGCATTTGGGGAAGATCTCGCATCAATTGGCAAGCTTGGGCTCGAATTGCTTCCTGTTCTTCGGGGAAATATTTTCCTATAACTGCTTCCATTGCGGCGACGCCTGTTTGTAAATGCTTATTCCCCGGATGGTCCGGGAAATGGCTGAACCATGAAATGAAGAAAATGTCCTCATGAATCCGGTCGAAAGTCGTTTTGTGTTCAGCTTCGTACAGTAAACTCGCAGCGTTGAAAACTGCCAATGATTTCAAAGCCGCTTTGCAATGTTCGTAATCCAATGTTTCGCCTGAGAAATTCCTGTAATCCGAGGCTCTCAGATCTTCGAGCACAGTAATGGTGCTTTTGGCGTAGAGGCATTTGGGGAAAACTTTCTCACCCAGGTACGGCTTCAGTTTGGGGTAGATGGTGTTGAAAAATTCGGCCTCTTTGTCAAACGCTCGGCTCTTCTGGACCAAAGCAAGATGATACGGGTTGCTGGGGGGGATTTTGACAAAAAACCGCGCCGTCTCCGTTTTTGCGGGGCCGAGTCGAACTCGAAACCAGAGACTGTTGGAAACGGCAATGAGCCCTCGGGCGGCATCGGGTGCCCCTTCGGAGCCGTATGCGAGCACTTCGACGTCTTCACGTTTCCAATATTTTCTGGCAATCTGCACGCACTCGCTTTTAGACAGCTCCATTGTTCAGCTGGTCTAGGACTGGAAAAATTTAGCTGAGGAAATTCGACTCGATTAATAACCGTATCGTATTTCACTTGAGCTATCGCTATTTGTTTCTGTCAGTCTTTTCGCCCGATGCCGAACGTTAGTCCTGTTCCAACATGGATAGCGGAGAGAAATAAATATTTGCAAATAGCCGTAGTAATAGTCTGTAGAATTTACCGGTTTATCTCCACTTTGCGTAATTTCAGTAGGTTATAGAAATATACATTACCGTACGTCCAAAGAATATTTCCTACCACCTGAATTATTTTCTCTAATTTTATATTCTCCCTCTCTCTCTTTCTTTTTTTCCAATACATATTTTTGAAATAATTTCCTCGCCATGAATTGGAGAAAATAATTGAGGGGAGTAATTAATCGGATATTATGTTTATTCGGCGTACGATTGTTTTCTATTCCGATAGATATAGTACCCATTTTGTTGCCGCAGGCTTGAAAATATGAAGCATGTCGAAAATTATGTATTTTTCATAGTATGCCTACTGATGGAATGCCTTTTTGTTCATGTCTCGTCGTTAATTTGCCGATAGGTTCTGATTTCATACAAGAGTCATTGTCGAACATTGGGAGTGAAGTTGATATGCACAGGTAAGCATGTACAGTTCGAAGGTGTGGTCCCTATTTGTGGCTTGCGATTTGGCAAAAAGGTTTTTGTGGCCGGCGTTGGACTCGCGGGCGATTTGGTCGGTTTTGCATGGGAAAATATCTGCGCGGAGAAGCTTTTTCCAATTCTTCATTTTCTTTCACGCTTTGAGCGTATTTTTTGTGTGCGATGGTTTATTTTTTTCACAGGTGTCCCATGGGTTTTAATTAGGAGGAAGTTGGAACAAATCAGACATAAGTTTTTCTGTAACTAAGGCAAATAATAAAAATACCGTTTTTAAAAATAAATACAAATTTTTGCAGAAAGTGGCGTACTTAGGTACTTTTTTTAATTTTGCAAATTATGTTTTTTTTCTTTTTTTATTAGGAGCTTTTATCAATTTTAAAAAGCAGTAAAAAAATCTTTTTTATTCTCTTGCGGGGTAGTTTAATATTCCCTTGGTAACTTCTTCCTTTAGCAATGGATTTATCCCAATTTTTCCTATTATTATCCATCCCTTTTCGCTATCGTCGCTTGCTAATAATGAGCTTGTTAGAAGTACACATTCACTTACAATTCACTGTCCCTCTGAGAGTAGATAATTTCTTCACTACTAAGCACGCATGCAAATTCATAATTTCTATCCATCATTCATCGCTAGTTGAATTAACATTATAAAATAGCAATTGACAAATATTTCGGGTATTTGCTTTTGTTCTCCTGTCAGGTGGCTCATATTTTTTTAATGGATTTATTTAATTTATTTCTGAGCTCTAAGGAAATGGAGAATATGATACCATTTTTTTTGTGCTCAATTTAATGTATGTTAGTCATGACACAATCAAAACAGCTGTTCACAAAAATGAAAACAGTGTTGCCATTTTTAGTTATAACACAAGGTATTCGGTAAAATACTATATTCATCTAGAAGCCCTATGAAATTCCTAGAGGCAAATTATATCATGTTAATTCTTAGTAACTGGAAGAACCAATTAAGGTCAACCAGCAGCTGCAAAGCATCTTGAATACTCTTAATCACTTCAGACTTAATGGCACCTTCTTGATTCGTCAAAAATAGCTAATTAACGCTTTTATTGATTCAAAGGAATAAAGTTACATCAATTTATCCACAGGGTGAATTTTTTCTCCATGTTTTCTCAAATACTGCCAGACTTTCCACTTTTGAATGCATAAGTTGGCAACACTGGTACAAACCTGTTTTCAGTCCTAAGGTACTTCTGAACATTCCCATCTTCCAGTGTTGCCAGATCTAAGTTTTCCATTTCTATGAAATAAAAAAAAAAAAAAAAAAAAAAAAAATCTACAGAATTTTACTGAAATTCTCTTAAATCAAAATATTTTGGACGTCTTGATTGGCTAATTTTGAAAATTTGCATCTGGAGCAAATATGAACTGTAGGTAAATAAATTGACAAAAGTAAGTTTGATTTATTTATTTTTTAATTCTCTTCCAATTTTATTGGTTAGGGTGAGAAATTTTGCTTCAAGAATAATTCGGGAAATTTCACCAGTTTCTGCCTGAACCATTACTCGCGATGTACGAAACATTTTCACTATAATATTGAATTCAAAATTTATCCACAAACTTTTCCACTGATTTTTTTAAACGACCACGTAATGCTAGTGTGCAGCTTTGGCAATTCTGCGGTTATTCATGGAAAAAGCAATGATATTGATCTGGCAACACTGCTAGCGCAACTGCTTCCCGATGTTTCGGAAAAATTATTTCTCTGAACTTACGAAGTTCTCTTTGCATATAGATTATTTCCTCTTTGATACTGGTATTAATCTAAATATTCCTCTTGCAGGATGTTGACGTCGCCATGACAATGACGCTGAGAGACAATCGCGTTGAACTTCCAACATTTTCTTTCCCCTCGGCTCGCTTTCTCTCCCTCGTTTGTTCACCATCTGTCGATTTTCTATTTTAATTTGTTCCAATGCACGACATTGAAGGTTGTTTTCCTCGAGATTCTGCTCCCCCTGCTTTTGAAAATCGATTTCGGGGGGAGGATCCTGACTTAGCTTGAAAAGCGATTTTTTGATTTGACTAAATCAATTTTTTGTTAAGTAAAAAAAAAAATGTAGAGTATAATGATCGAGGTGCTTTATCGGTGTGATGTTTTCCGGCTCTGTATTCGAAATATTCTCCGTGTAACCAAATATAACTTGTATCGGATAGCTGCCGATATAATGTAGCAAAAATTGCAATGCGTTCGACGCCATCGAATACCAACTTCAAATTCTATAGACAACTTGTAATCGCGTAGTGAAAATATTGAATTCTCCCATTCGCATTGTAAATATTAGAATATCGTAGCCAATTTGCGGTTTGTTCGTTTGCAATGTTTTCCCCCTTTCATAGTGTAATCTTGTTGAGTCGGAGGTTCTATTTATTGAAGAGCGAGAAATAACTTCGTTATATTTTCTGGTGACAAATATTTAATGTGGTACCCCGGTTAGAGCTATTTTTTTAATAAGTTGGCCGGCTGAATATTCTAAAATGCGTTGCTGCTATAAAAATCTATCAAAGTTCATGAATAGTACAATTATAATATGCGAGCGGTCGATTTCCGTTAAAAACTCCTTTTTTTGCTTGAGCTATATTCCAAAAAAAAAAGAAAAAATTATTATTATTATAGAGCTCGTTTTTGCTTTTACGGTTTTCGCCTTTTCAATTATTCCAGCGCCCAGTGTTTGTCGGTCGCTGATGTCTTCGCTTGTTAAACAGTATTTACTTTATGGCACAATATGGCGATCTTAGAGTTAAGATGCACCGTAAAACGTGTCAACCTCATAGTGCTTAATTTAGATGACAAAGATATTACACTCTGTATTACATTAAATATAATTGAGTCACTATACTCCGAATTTCATTCCCCTTTAGCCCTTTATAAAATCGATGATTTATTCGACAAAGAACAGAATATGAAAGAATTTGATTTTCTTGGCAAGGCATGAGATTTTGAGGCTTTCGCTCGACAACGAGTGATATAAGTCAATCAGTGAAAATACGTCATTTTTTCCCAATGAAATTCCATCATACAGTCAACCGAGCGGCGAAGTTCTTGACATTCCCCCTGAAGCAAAGCTGAGTAATTACAGAGTGAACTCTAATTGATATAATTAATTCATTAACTCTGCCTGGTGAATATTTGATTGAAGTAGGTATTAGTTAAAATTGGATGGCTGTGTGGAAAAAGGAACGAAGAGGGAATCGTATGACGTTCAATTGGGATTTTCTGAATGCAGAAATGTAGTCTAGTGTTTTCTGGCCGTTCACCATTTTTATCCAAGCTCTGCCACCATTTTTCATCAGGCTTTGCAACCATTTATAAGCAGGCTCTGCTACCATTTTTGAAAAAGTTCTACTACCATTGGTAATCATGCTCTGCTACCATTTTTATCAAGCTCTGCTACCATTTTTCATCAGACTCTGCAACCATTTTGTAATCATGCTCTGCTACCATTTTTGATCATGCTCTGCTGCCATTTTTGATTAGGCTCTGCTATAGAAATAACTATATCAATGTGGAGTGATAGTGAAATGGAGCGCATGGAAGTTGAGCTCAGGAAAAAACCATTGTTATTGTTCAAAAATGAGTTTTTGCTCGTTTTTAGTGGAAGTCAATGTTACAAACAATAGGGTGTGTAGTGAAGAATGAAAATGTTCTGACGTGTTTGAAATTCGACAAGTTGAAGATATAGCGAGATAGAGAATTTATTTCTATATGGATTCAATTCTCAGCTATTAAGTATATCGCCCACCATGCTCAAACCATCAATGCTTCCTGTTTCAGGAGACAACAATATTGTACACTTGTACTTTAGGGCTAAATGTCCAGGGTTTAGTTTGAAAAGATGACACCACGTTGTGGTTCAAAACAAGAAAAAAATAAATCAGGTTTTGTGCCACACCGCTTAACGGATTCTCACTCTGAAAAATTCGGCGTAAACACTGCGAACATGAAAGTGAACTATCTGAGACCAGCGCTAACTCAAAAATGACGTTTTTGGGGTCATTGTTCCACTTGTTCCACAACGGGTGCGGTTCACTGTCACTTTTTGAATACCGCAGTCAACCTTTCGGTTCTAAGAGGATGCGATAAATTTGTGCTCAGCTAGCAAGTAATATAAAGTAATAGCAGAGTAATATAAAGGTTGAAAAAATCCTCCGGAAAAATATTTTCATTATAATCGTCCAAATTCGTTCGATTGTGCCCTTAAATCTTCGACCGAGACAGGTTATTCTTTGAGTTTATTTTTCAAAACGGACAATTGCGTTAAGCAGTTATCGCGCCAACGTCGTTTATCGGCCAGTTTGTCCAAAGGGATCTTCTCCGTCAACTGTTTGACAATACTGTCGGCTGTCGGGCCTTCGAATTTCTCCGGAGGATCGTACTGCTTAATTGTGTTCCACATCGAGTCCCTGTAAGTGTTGTAATACGCTTCCATACCTGGAAAAATTATTTAATTTTACCAGAAAAATAAAAGAATTTATGCGAAGCTGTTATTTATTTCGTGAGATTAAGAGGAAGCATATAGATATAATCCGACTAATAACTGCTTCGAGTCTAATTCGTTAGCCTCTTCATCCAATTTTTCTCACGATATGTTCGAAATTCGCTAAATAATTTTCATTATAAACAGTGAAAATTTACCCTCGGCGTTCAAATGTGCCGTTTCCATCGGACCGAGGAAAGCGTACCGCATTCCGAGCCCTTCGCTCATCACTTTGTCCACATCTTCGACGGACAGGATACCTCGCTTGATTAAACTCCAGCATTCGACAAAGATGGCGTACCTGTGCAAAGGAATCAGTGAGGAGGCTGAGAGAGTGACCTATATTTAGTACAAGAGCTTAGTTAGTTAATAATAAGTTAAGTGCAAGTTAGTTAATAATATTTGTGTAAAAAAAATTAACTATTTTCCCATTTTTCAGGATAATTTGTTACGCACTGTATCCTATTTAGAGCGAAACCGGGATGCTCTCGACTCAGTAGCACTGGAGATTGGCCAATCTCTGTCATCAGTTCTTTCGTAGCCGTTGCCACGCTTGGGTCCGTCCATGGTGCAGGCACTATTTCTACTAGCGGAACGTAGTAAGGTGGGTTCACCTGGAAAAAATAACTCCTTAATAGATAGCGTGGAATTGAGTTGCATTATTTCTTCCCAACTGTAATCTATTGATTGTAAAATAGAACGGAAAATTTTATCGGTCAGCGCTTGCTATTTGCTCACATCACAACAGCACACCTGCGTTACCTCAAAGGTTTTCTACTCAGTAAAAATGGTGTCTCCTTGATACTCAAGTATTTACACTGTCGATGTTGCTGTGAACAGAATTATGATGGCAAGACATTCCTCCTGCTGGTTCACGTGCTAACACGTCCTCCGGAGGAAACTGTGGTTGATACTCAAGTGTAGACTGCAGCTTATCCTCCAGTGTAGTCTGCCGGCTATCCTCTAGTGTAGACTGTGGCCCATTCTCCTGTGTAGATTGTGGCTTATCCTCCAATGTAGACTGCAGTCTATCCTCCAATGTAGACTGCAGTCTATCCTCCACTGTAGACTGCAGTCTATCCTCCACTGTGGACTGCGGTTCATCTTCCAGTGTAGACTGCGGTTCATCCTCCAGCGTGGGCTGTGGTCAATCCTCCAGTGGAGACAGAGATATTCATCCAGTGGAGACTGCAGCCCATCCTCCATTGTAGACTACGGTTTATCTTCCAGTGTAAATTGCGGTTCATCCTCCAGCTAAGACTGTGGTCAATCCTCCACTGTAGACTGGGGTAATCATCCAGTGTATACTGCGTTCCATCTTTCAGGGTGGAATGTCGTCAATCCTACAGTGTAGACTGTGGCTCATCCTGCACTGTGAGTGCAGTCCATCCTCCAGTGTAGACTGCAGTCTATCCTCCAGTGTAAACTGTAGTCCATCCTCCACTGTGGACTGCAGTCTATCCTCCAGTGTAGACTGCGGTTATCTTCCAGTGTAGAATGTGGTCCATCCTCCAGCCAAGACTGTGATCAATCCTCCAGTCACCGAACTCTCCACTAGTCCTCTAGTCACTCAACTCTTCGGTGATCCCTTCAGGGTGGACTGTCGTCAATCCTCCAGTGTAAACTTTCGTCTGAGTTCATCTCGAATCCACACAAAATGATGACCACTCAGATGGATCCACAGCCAAAAACTGAAGATTTGATCAACTTGTGAAGAAAACCTAACCTTGTCACTGGAATGTTCGGCAAGAAGGGCAAACCGTCCCAGGCGTGGTTGGAAAAGAACCAGTTTAGCCGTGGGCTGGATCCAATAATGATCAATTTGCGCCGTGCCAGAGGCTGCTATTTGTTTCAAACTAGCAAAAATTTCCAGTTTCTCTGGGTGAGGAAAACTGTCAAGAGCTCTCGTTTGGTTTCACAAGCATCTTCTGTATGGGCTTCCTTAGGACGTTGCTGAAGGTCACTGAGTACGTGACTCCTATGACGTGTTGGAACCATTCAAAGAGCTCGTAACTCTCTCCTTCACTCAGAACAGTTCAAAATAACAGGTGCCATCGAGGTTTCTACTTTCACAAGATTCTAATCAATTCCCAGTCGGCGAACTAATTTAAAAACCTACTTTAAAGCTATTGAAATTCATGATATGACTCACTGGGTGTGCGACAATGCAGTTTTTCCTGTTTTTCAACTCCTCGGTGAAAGTCGATGGGAGCAATGTGGACGTTGAGCTTGCCAAAATCGTCTTGGGCCCGACGACTTTATCCAATTTCTCGAACACGTCTTTCTTCAAATGGACTTTCTCCGGCACGCATTCCTGTATGTACTGGCAATCTTTCAATTCCTTGAGCGATGTGGTAGCTGAAATTATAATTTTTGTGGTAGCAGGTCGCGATTGTGAGTTAGCAGAACTTGAAACGGCCATCTAGGCTAATAATGGCTGAACAAAACCAGCTGACCCCCAAAGGGATATTAGCGACCTTGAGAATATTAGGAAGATACGTTGGCATTCTTAAATAAAGGCTGTTTAATAATCGGCCATATTTGAATTGGTTGGAGTCGTTCGTGAAACCCTTAGCATTATTTACTGAATCGAATCTGGCAGTGTTAAATTGAAGAAAATTGGCCGCAAAATGTAACTTAACGATTTTCTTGTTGATATCTTGGATCTTTATTTTTCAGCATTCGATAAAAAGTTGAGGCGAAAAAGAGAATTGGATCTGTTTTTCCCGGAATGAAAGAAGCTTAAGAACGGCGGGAAAATTCTCTTTGTTAACCAATCCTGCGTGATATAAAGATAACCTAAAATAAAATTCAACTTTGGCACTCACTAGTAATTTTCTCAAACTGCTGCTTCGCGTTTAACGTTCCTCGTAGTAGTTTCTTCTCTTCCAATTCCTTCAATTGCGTATTTATCAATGTTCTCGCTTTTTCGACGGCTTCAGGAAGAATATCGTAAACGGACACGGTGTATCCAACGCTGGCGAACAGCATAGCCCAACTTTGGCCGATCAGACCGCTGTAATAGGACAATTTATTCGCTGGATAATATTATTAATTTATTTTGTTTATACCTGGGTTTCAATGTTTGCTGACCAAGGTAAACACGAACATTGCGGAAGTACGGTGTGTGATCCAAAGTAGAAACCAGCGGTGTGCGTTGATCACACAGTACTTTCATGATTGATTCGGTAACAGGTATAACCAATTTCAAAAATAAAGAAACTCGTTAATCGTCACTCATAATTATAAACATTTAACTTTATTGAACTCCAGCGTTAAAATATATTGTTTTGAATTCATTAGGAAAACATTTTCTGAAAATTTCATTGAGGTTCATTAATTTTTCAGGGAGATATGGCAATTTTTGACCACTGAAACACGGACATACAGAAAAAAAGTTATTCTGAGTATAGTGCCATGAAAATTTCTCCCAACAGGACCTCGGTTCTAAATTCGACTTTTCAGACATTAAAAAGGGAAAAGGAAAGCAAACATGAAAATGGAGGAAAGATTTATAGAAAGGGGGAAGGAGTTATTCGTCATGGTTTAGGGGAGTTTTCCCCACAAAGGGGAGACTTGGCAACACTGCATTGAATGCACTGGGCCAAAGGATCGACAGTGTTGCCAAATGTCCCCTTTTTGGGGGAAAAACCCCTGAAACCACGACAAAATAACTCTTTCCCCTAAATCCTCCCCCAATCTCTTTTTATCCTCTTTATTTCTCGTATAAAGTTAAAAAAAAATAATAATAATAATAAAATTTTTGAAAATAAGCGATTTTTAATTGCAGACATGCTGGCAAGTCGAGCGATCATTTTCATGTATGCTATTTGAGTAACCCAACTTCTCTTAATAGTCGAGTGGACACAAAAGTAACCTGCTTTGCTTCCACAAAAATGGTGCTGACATGTTTTACCATGTAAGCATAATAGGACCTGGGGGTTTATAATTTTTTTGAAGTTTGTTCCTCATTATAATTCTGATTTCATCGGGATAATAAATTCGTTTTTCTAGGAACCAAAATGTTTAATTAAATATTTGAAGTCCACGTTTACACCAAATCATGGTGATGTGTTATGATAAATTAAATAGGAGGATTTAAAATTTGAAAAAAAAAAAAAAAACAGGAATAAAGGGCCTTGTATATTTCCCCCCTACTTTTGTTTAAAAAAAACACCCAATTCCCCTTTTCTAGTCAACGTTTCTCCCAAATCTCCACTTGACACCTGGCAACACTGGGATCGATAAAGCCCCAGCTTACATCCTAACCTCTGCCGGAGAAATTATCTTTATAAAAATAAAAAAAAATCCAAAAAACTCAAGGAATTCTAATTGGCCCGAGCGTTTTCCCAAATTACCTGCCGACGATGCCGATTTTCCCCTTCTCACTGGCCATCTCGAGGTGAGCACACTGAAACGAAAGAGCGGAGAAGTTGAACTGAAGCGACTGGCGCGATAGTGACAGCGGAGTGACATAACCGACTATCTTCCTCCCACTCGTTCCAAGGCCGGTTTCTCGTTGAAATCTTTTCCAACAGTTAATATTCCCTCCGTCAATAGACCCGTAGGTTCAACACTAAATTACATAATAATCTCTATCTCCCTTCGCTCAGTTAATTATTCTTCAACAGAAACAATTTATAACCAGACAGCGATACGGATTTATGAGGCTAAAGATCAATAAACTGATCTCACTTGGGTTGGTATTTTTATGAAATACAGACGATTTTTCTGCGCGATTAAGTCAACTCCTACATTTTCTTTTTTCTTCCTGTTTTTTTGTTTCGCATAAAGCATTTCGTCGAAGGTGTTTTCCTATTATTTAATTTACATAGGTACTGTTGTAAATTGGGCTCGTGCCGTACTATGTATAAGTAAATAAATACATTTATGAAATGAATAAATACATTTATGAGATAAATAAATACATTTATGAGATAAATAAATACATTTATGAAATAAATAAATACATTTATGAAATAAATAAATACATTTATGAAATAAATAAATACATTTATGAAATAAATAAATACATTTATGAAATAAATAAATACATTTATGAAATAAGTAAATACATTTATGAAATAAATAAATAAGTTTATAAAATAAATAAATACATTTATGAAATAAATAAATACATTTATGAAATAAGTAAATACATTTATGAAATAAATAAATAAATACATTTATGAAGTAAATAAATACATTTATAAAGTAAATAAATACATTTATGAAATAAAAAATACATTTATGAAATAAATACATTTATGAAATAAATACATTTATGAAATAAATAAATACATTTATGAAATAAATACATTTATGAAATAAATAAATACATTTATAAAATAAATAAATACATTTATGAAATAAGTAAATAAATACATTTATAAAATGTATTTATATCGAGAAACCATTTATATCTACACGCTATGGATCCAAGACGCAAAAACATTCAAGTCATTCAGTCATTCTTTCTCTATCTGTGACCAAGATTTTTCGAAATATTAGAACAAAACTTTCCTCTTTCTTCTTTCTCAATCAATTAATTATTTAGTTCAGTAGAACCATCAACCAACTCAATTGAATCAGTGCAGTAGCACCATCTTCTCAGTGAAACTTTCACTTTCTGTTTATCAACGTATTGTGCGCGTCCTTTTTCAATTTAACTTCTTTTCGCTTTCACGACTTGTATTTGGCTCACAATGGATCCTAAACGCTACTGGCTTCATCAAATTCGCTACTTCTCACTCAAAGTGGCCAGATGTACTAGTCACATCGAATTCATCGGAAGCTGTCTTCGAGTTGGTTTGACACCAAGAGGTCTCACGTTGAAATTTCCAATTTTCGCAGCACCTCTACCTATGCGAAACAGTATCTCATCGTTCTCTCGCACCTGTTCTCTAGAGTACACAAAATTAGTCCTCCAACAATATCAATGTTTACATTGGAAGTACATGAATGAAAATCTGATACCCCTACTCAAAGTGGTGAACTCAGTAAGTGCTGAATTGGCGAATCAAGCTAATCTAATTCTTGTTCAAGCGACTGAGATGTTGAATAGATTTCGTTTAAACCATCTCAAAAAGCTCTCAACCTTATACGTTCAACATTTACGAAAAGGCTTACCTCTTCAGGTTATAACTCCTCAATACCAATTCCCTTCAAAACAAGAAATCAATCGACCAAAAAATATCACTAAACAAGCATGTGAAGGGAATGGTGAACCTGAGAAACAACAAGTTCATGAACTTATTCCCAATGACACCAACCCCATGAGCGGACATTCTGAAGCACCACCATTATGCTCTACAAACGACAACATATGCAATCTATCCACCAGACCTCTCTCAACTATAGAAAGTAGCGTGCTATCGAAAGGACTAACATTCACGCCAACACCCCACCCAAACCACATAAAGCTCCACGAGGACATCCAAGAATTCTGCTGGCGCCTGAGATTGAAATACTATTGGCACAATAACCAAGAACAGGAACCCAACACATCTGAATCTTTGCATCCTTCTCTCCAAAAATTTAAACTGCCCTCAAATTTTGACCCACGGAACTCCCCCCAAACAAGATTGCCCCCTTCACACCCTCTAGAGAAATACATTTCCCAATTAATACAGCGAACTTCTAGTGCTGCATTCCTTGACAGTCTAACCCCCAAAGATAACTTATCCATACCAGAACGGCACGCCCTCAAATCCCTAAGATTGGACACCTCTTTGAAGATCATGCCGGCTGATAAAGGTTCAACAGTTGTAGTAATGAACACAGCTGATTATGAACGAGAAGCGATGAGACAGCTGAATGATTCAAGATTCTATGAGGCAATAGACAGGGATCCAACACAACAAATGACAAATTTTCTGAAGGGATATATCAAGAAAAATGGAAGAAATGAGGGACTTAGTCCGAATGACATCAAACATTTAATTCCAGAAAATCCTAAGTGTCCCGATTTTTACCTTCTTCCAAAAATCCACAAACCGTATGCACTCCCAGACCAACTCCCCCCTGGACGTCCAATAGTTGCAAGTTTTGGATGTGTTACAGAACGAATATCTGCCTACGTCGATTCACATCTTCAACCCATCGTACAAAGCCAACCATCATACATCAAGAACACCGAACATTTTCTCAGCGTCCTACAAGAAACAACCATCAGTACAGAAGTATTTCTAGTCACCATTGACGTGAATTCCCTATACACCGAAATACCTCACGACGAAGGACTTCACGCTCTCTCTGGATTTCTCCAGGGCTGCTCTCAGCCATCAGAAGGCTTCCTGGTGAAACTCGCGGAATGCGTTCTTACAATGAACATTTTCAAGTTTGGAGACCAAATGTACCTACAAAAAAGGGGAACGGCAATGGGAACCCGCATGGCACCGTCATACGCAAATTTATTCATGGCAAATTTAGAAAATCAATTTTTAGCTTCGAGGGAAAAAGGTCCGTTGGTATGGAAACGTTTTATTGATGACATTTTTATGATATGGCCACACAGTGAAGAAGAGCTCCTCGCATTCCTGGCCGAACTCAACTCACAGTTCTCTGTGAAATTCACATGGTCATACTCTAAAACAACAGCCACTTTTCTTGATGTTGACATTCGAATAGTTGATGGGACATTCTTGACATCTGTACATACCAAACCTACAAACAAACAATTATATCTCCACTATGATAGTTGCCACCCACCACACACAAAAAAATCAATCCCCCGATCATTGTCACTAAGAGGACATCGCATTTGCAACAAGAAGGAGAACCTAGAAAGTTATCTCTCTGGGGTGCAGAAAAAGTTGGTCGAAAGAGGTTATCCAAAGAAGTTTGTGAATTCTAAGATGATTCCAGCAAATGTTAACCCTCAATCAAGACCACAAACATCATCAGATCGTGTTCCGCTGGTAACAACATTTTTCTTCGGTGCCCAAAAAATCAACGGCATCTTACGGGAACTACAATCTGTCTTGGCTTCAAGTCCGCAGACTCGCGATGTCTTCAAAGAAACACCACGACTGACATATCGACAAGGGAAGAACATTGGAGAGATCTTATCTCATCGACACCCAACACCCGAACCACAAGATCCCCCACAGTTTGGACTACACCCCTGTAAAAAACCAAGATGCAAATTGTGCAAATTGGTGATAGAAGATCCAAACTTCTCGTCAGTGAACACAAAGCACACATACAAATGTCAAGGTAAAGCTGAGTGCCAATCAAGAATGTGCGTCTATCAACTGATTTGCCAAAAATGCTCCGACAATCAAGCATTCTACGTTGGAAAGGCCACTCAGCTAAATCTACGCATTAATAACCACAGAGCGTCGATCACGCAAGCACGACCCCTGCCAGTGAAGCTACACGCGGAGTTTCATGGTGCCACATTCGACGAATGTTTCAAAATTAAAGTTCTCCATAAGATGCCAGAATCAACAAACGATCGCACACTACAACAATCAGAGAGAGCGCACAAATGGATTTTAGGTGCCTACCGTCCTCCCGGCCTCAATGTAAATGATTGACAAAAGCCTCACACAATGGAACCGACACAAGCCTCATTACAAACATCAACATGATACTGCAACCAACGAGAAACCATTTATATCTACACGCTATGGATCCAAGACGCAAAAACATTCAAGTCATTCAGTCATTCTTTCTCTATCTGTGACCAAGATTTTTCGAAATATTAGAACAAAACTTTCCTCTTTCTTCTTTCTCAATCAATTAATTATAAAATAAAAAATACATTTATGAAATAAATAAATACATTTATGAAATAAATAAATACATTTATGAAATAAATAAATAAACTCAGATTGCATATTTCAGTGTTTATTTATTCGTGCGGCAAATTTTCCAAGTATCAGATAAGTAAGAATTTTTTAGCGAATATAGAAAGATGATTTTTGACTCATAAAATGCTCGCGTATTATCATCGTTATTACGAATTAGTACGAATTTTTCCAAACTCAAAAATCTCAACAAAATAACTCGAAAACAGTTGATGATACTGACCCCATTGTGGTCTCATTCGTTTCAACGTGAAAAAAATGCTCGAATTTCCACATCCCAATTTGAATTGATTGTTGACGTATGCAATTTTTACACGATTCGATTATCCAACGTTTGAATCGAATTTTTCATTCGTCTTTGGGGCGAAATTCGATAAAAATAAATGCATAAGTAAATAAAAATAAATAATTTTCTCCATTAATTCGCTAAAAACTGCTCGCGGAATTATTAACAGTTGGTAGCAGAGAATGATCTCACAAAAACCCCAGTCATGCGAGCTATTTTTCGATGAAAGGGACTCTTTGAAGAATTTTTTTAAACGAATATTAAATAAGATTTTGTATTATATTATTTTATATTATATTATTATTTAATATTATATCATATCTATTATATTATAATTTATTATATTATATAGCCTCATCAAATGATCGAGTTTTATCATCGTTACATAGATGTGTACGAATTTTTCAAAAATTTCCCCAAAAACTACTATTACTCGAGAACTATAAAAACCACCGACCATTCGATTCAACGTGAAAAATACAAAAAATATACATAAATACATCAATTTCAAACCACAACCTCCGGATGGTTTTTAGTTTTATCGGCAAGTTGAGGGTAAAATTTTAACACCAACATTTGCTCCGATTTTGCAGGCCAACGAACTCTGAATCAACTTCGCGGAGAATGATTTCCCTGCAAAAAAAAATCAAAATTTTATCCAAACAATCGCGGCCGTTATTGTGGCGAGTGAGATAAATTTTTTTCTAGAATTAGATTTTCTTACGCATGGAACGGATATTGTACATGTTTTTACGGTCGAAATTCGACGATGGATTTTTTCAGAACGAGCCAAAGAGCACAATATTCTGCACAAATTCACTGGAAAGTGCTAGCGAAATAACAAAAAATTGGTAGCAGAGACATCACAAAAAGAAGCTCGAGTTTTTTTCGAGGAATATTACTGGGGAGATTTTTTCGAAGAATGTCAGCGAAAATAGGAAGATGATTATCCTCATGAGTATTCACGATCACCGTCGAGATTGATAAGGTTGCCATTAAAACTAACTCGACCGGACCTGCGCATTCCTTAATTTCACATCTCGATCGAGAAATCGAATTCGATCCAAAAAAGCTCCGAGAAACCGTCGAGAAAAAAACCGCACGGAAAATTATAAAAATTGGTAGCAGAGATTGTCTCTGCTACCAATTTTTTGTTATTTCGCTAGCACTTTCTAGTGAATTTGTGCAAAATATTGTGCTTTTTGGCTCGTTCTGAAAAAAATCCATCGTCGAATTTCGACCATAAAAACATGTACCATGCGTAAGAAATTTTGTCAGACTTTTTTCCTTAGGTACCTATTTAATTATATCCCGAAATTTCCTGATAATATTATACTACCTTATTATTTAAAAATGATCAATCCTCGATGCCGCAAAAATATGCCGCACAACTTTTTTTCAAGAGAACTTTTTCAGTGGTTCTCAACAATTTTTTCTGAGGCGAGCCGAAAAATTACCATGAAGTGTGAGTTTTCTGTTTCATTTATAGAGATGTGCGGTGAAAATAATCAGCTATGAGATGCCATGGGATGATCAAGAATCATGATTAATATTTATCGAGTTGCTTATTCCTTCCAACACGGAATATTCCAAAGTTACAATTACATTCAAAATCTGAGGTTTTTCAATCGTTGGTGTATTTAATTGGAAAAAATTGTCGGGTTGAACACCTTTACACCGAAATTTATGACAAAAACTCTTTTATGAAAAAACATTTATGGAAGAAAAAAAAAACATTTTTTAAAAAAAATGAGTGGGCATATAACGCACCAGAAAAATCAGCTATGCGGTCGCCACATCTGTCGACTGTGGCGGAGACAAAATCCTTAATAATGTGCTGGCAGATTTACTGAGGGGTGAATAAAATAGGCGATTCGAAGTAACAGATATAGAATATATTGAAAGCAAAACATAATGCAACGTGATGATTGAATCGAAATTATTAATAGTAGCTTTAACTAGAACAAGGAATATTATATTTCACGACGTTAGATTATCGGTCGAAGGTGCGATCTATCTACAGAGCACGCTTGTGACAAATTTCGGGGAATAAATTTCTTGGGCGTTGCGTGCATGAGAGTGAGATAAATGAAAATGACGCAACCATTTATAACATTCTTTGTCTAAAAATCGAGCAAAATAGTCAACAATTATAGTTTTTTTTTCTCTCTTCAAACTTTGTCGTAATTGTGATTTTTCCTTCTCTGTTCAAGCATGGGGTATTTTTTCAGAAAAAAAAATTCCCCATTTTTAACGAAAACATTGCGTAAAAACTATTATTTTCACTCAGAGCACTCTCGAAATTCATTTTTTGAGAGAATCCATTTAGGGAAAATTAAAGTGCCCTCTCCATCGCATAAAGGCTTTATAAATGAAAAAAGTAAATTTATGTCCTTTGCTTTACATGGAGTAACTAGTCGTCTTAGCCTTGTTTATTTGAATAATTGCATTATTTTGAGCTAATTGAGTCTCAAAATAACAAACCCAGAAGATTTTTTCAAGGGCTTCGAAACTGAAAAATGTTAAATCTGTTGTAAAAATGTGAGAAAAAAATCTCCCTTTTAGGATGAAAATATTCATTTAAAAATAGTCACAAATCCCAATGAACCGCTGTGAATTTTGTTTAGTTCACGTGGGATTTTTTGTCGACATTTTATTTAATGGTCGCCTTTTTTCATTACTGGCATCGCCCCAATTTTCCAGAAGTCTCAGGTATAATATCTCGATGGCTTTTGAAGGCTATTTAGTCGTAAAGAAAGTTGGAAAATATAAGAAATCTTTTCCCAAAATTCAAAAATCAGTGTAGGCGCCCGTTGGGGATGAAAATGTGACCGGCCGATAATATGACATAGAGCTCTGCCATCCGCGAGGGGCAGTGTTGAAATTGTTGGCCGCTGAAAATTCGGCCGACGCTGTCGGTATCGGCGTTAGGTGAGTCTGCGGTCCTGCTCCAAGGTAAGGGCTGGTCAGTTCCAGCGAAGGAGTCGCCGGTGCCGGCTTGGGAGGATCATCTGAAAGAAAATTTGCCATAAATAGCAGAATTGAGAAGACAGCGAGGCGAGTTTCTAATTTTGCTGGTGGTAGAGAGGAGACAAAAGCGGTTCAACTCGTGTCGAAAAAATTCCAAATTCCTATCTAGTTTTCTTTTCCTTCTCGTTGCATTTCTTGATGTCCGTGGGTCATCGCTAGTCAAAATACCAAATTGGCTTTAGGAATAATTTATGTCTGCCTGGAATACAGAAGGGACATAACTGATGAATTATCAGGTAACCTTCCTTATCAGTTTCTAGTCAACCCATGTTCATAGCTTTTATCGAAGGATTTTTATACATATGTTTTTATTTTTTTAAATTACCCTCTAAATGCAACTGTTATAACTTTTCCTTCAATTATTGTCCCCCCCCCCATCTTATGTAAGTAAAAAACTGTTACCATTATCAAATTTTATATTCAACTTAAACCAAAAACAACATTTCAGGACATAGGGAAACCAGGCAGACCTTACCTACATGAAAAGCCTTAATTCTCGCTGTCTGTGGAAGAGGGCTATCTCAAATGAAGGTCCGCTGAATCCCAATCCGGACACCACGCTCATGCTGAATAAATCACATGAAATCTTCTCCGCGCAATTTACAAAACAAGCTGGTACACTGGCAATGCAAAACAAGGACAAAACATGAAAGTGAAAACTTGCAATTTGACAAAAATATACACGATGGACGGTGATGCAGGATACGACAGGGATCCAAAATTCAATCGCTGAATTTACCTTTCTGATATGCCAGAACGTTTGAATATTGCGTCGTCGTCCTGTTCACTTGAACGTTCGACGACTTCGTCCTCAACTGTTTCATTTCCTCTTTATATTTTTGCATTTGTTGGTCGTAAATTTCCTTTTTGTGCTTCTCCAATTCGTAGTGGTGCTCAATTTTGCGCACTTCCTCCTCGCTCATTTCGGCGAGGCGTTTTTCAACTGTCGGTATATGCTGCTCGCTTTCCACAGGGAGCTTTTTATTTTCATAGCTTTTCTCCATCGAGACGACATCTTCAAAAAGCTTCCTTGACTCCATGGCTTTCTCTAGTTTGCTCGGCGATTCAGGCAACCTGTCCTGGATTTGTTTGACCTTCATCAGCGGCCGCGTGCTTTGTTCAAAAGTGTTGATCAAATTTTTGACGGGGATTTTCTCATAGGGCTTGTCGTCCGTTTCGGTGGTGTCTTCTGGCTCTAGGTGCAGTTCCCCTACAACTGCACCGCCGAAAAGCGGTCTCGCACCAGGAACCATGGACGCAGGCTTTTTGAATTGCTTTTTATCCGGAGCCCTGAAATCAGGCTCTTTCTTCTCTTCGGAGGCATTATCGTCATAAATTTTCTGCTGGCCTCTCTGGACAGCTGTGAAATCAGGTTCGGGATCGAAAAGGGGCACGGCTCCAGCAACTATTGCAGCGGGCTTTTTGATTTCGTGCTTTTCCACTTTTTCATACTCAAGGCTCAACTCGTTGAATTCCCTTTCGCACAAGTCTTGCACTTCCTCGTCGACCGAGGCGACGGATTCTTTGTCTATGGCAATTTCTGACCTCGTCTGTTTCTGAGTTGCAACAAACGATCTCAACTCGGATACTTCGCTCTTTGTCCTGGACGAAGCGAATGACGTTTTGTCTGACGTAATTTTCATCTGCCCTAGCATTGATTCGACTGTTGCTGATGCACTAGCTGAATTTGTTGATTCAGCTGTTGATACGCAAGTCGAATTTGCTAAAGTTATTTCCTCTTTGGGAGTCTCTATGTTAGATTTCCCTTCATTTTTGGCCACATCTGCAGCTCTTTTTTGGGCTTCGTTTATCTCATCGAGCTTTTTCTTTTTCTCTTCCAGCAACTTTTGCCTCTCGGCAATTTCCGGGTCCGGCTCCTCGACCCAAGTGCTTACAGGAGGACGTTCCTCGCGCGGTGGAGCCGGCTTATCGTATATCAAAAACTGATTCAAACTCCTCGCTTTCGGTTCTTCTAGGATATTTTCATTCAACACTTCATACCCGGCCAGCTGAGCAGCTATTGCAGGCTTATTGGGCAAAATTACAGGCTCGGTACTGATCGTATCTGTGTCCGGGTGGTACGCCAAGCTCACCGGAGACTTGGGTGATCCCGCAAAGATTTGATCCAGCTTCACGGAACCTGACATAATGATGAATTAGTGGACGATTTGTGAAAAAGGAAAGCTTAAGCATAAAAGCGTTAGAATTGAGTAAATCTTAAAGCATAGCGTTCGCTGTTTGGTGAATACGTACTGAATGTTTTGCAGGCAGGCACTGGATTCCATGCTCTTGGGGGCTTCGGTTTGTACACATCTGCGCCGACAGATGGCGTCGGCAAGGGCGGCGTAGGTGTCGCCAGTTTCCTCAGCGTTGTCGGCGTAGGAGCCATCACAATACCTCTCGGGCTATTGATCTCTTGGAACGCCGATTCGACAGATCCTTCTAGAGCGGCTTCCCAAGGCGATTTGATCATCTTAAGCCGAGGAAGAGTGAACCTTTCCTGGAATTTGTGGGAAGCAATGAATTTTCTGGGTTTACCTTGTCAGTCGAACCGAAGCATTGGATTACGTTAAAAGTGGAAGTGCGATGTGTGCATGTGTTGTTGTTATTGAATTAGTTGATTTTGTTGTTGTTGTTGTTGTTGTTGTTGGATGGGATGTCAGGTTGAAAATGGCTGCTCCAATGGACGTGTTTACCTGAATTTCGTTCATTTTCTGAACGTTCTCAACGCGGTGAGTCGAGTCTTTCAAATATGACGGCGGAGGTAGTTTGCTCAGCGAATTTTGGCTCATCGTGTTCACCTGGTAGGTTTCAGTAGTTTTGACGTTGTTCTCGTCGATAATCCACTTTTCCGAGCGTTTCCTCCTTTTGGCAAAAAGTTCGGCGCCTGAAAAAAAGATTAAGGGCGTTGAAGGTGATTTTATTAAATATATGATGCTGCATGAAGCCCACGTGTAGTTGGACTGCTGTAGAGGCGTTTAGCTTGCTTTCTCTCCCCACTATAAATACTACTCGTATCAAAAAAGTCTGTTTTTATATATGTTAACTCCACAGGCAGACAAAATTGATGCGTTTGAATGTTCAATGTCGTGCTACGATATGGGGAAGCCTGATTTTACATCATGCATCACATACCGTACTTCAGCGTAAATTTCCAATAATTTTCCCAGCTCTTTATTCAATTGAATTGGACGTAATAAATTTTTTCAATTAATTTTCAACATCAATTAGAACGGCACGATATTTTCTCCAGAAGAACCACTCACTTTTCACTCCCGGAGGAACGATCGGCTTAAACAAAACCTCACAACGATACGAACCTGAAAAAAATGGAAAGATTTTTCACAAAAAAAAAAAAAAATCAATACCTTTTCCGCGGGGTGCGTTGAGATCGCGGACAATATCGAAACACGACTCAGGGCTCATCGGAGGTTCGATCGTATGCCCTTGTTTGCGGAGGCTGTTCAAATCTTGAACTTTTCCCCTCGGGTCCATGACAAGTTTCAAAATCGGTTTCGACTCCTGGACAGGGACACAGTGCAAATAGACGGTCATGATAGGACAATGACATTTGTGCGACATTTTCGACACGCATCACAACGAAAAATGCGAGGACGTCGACGATGAAATGAAAAACGAAACAGAACGAGCTTGTTCGTTGACAGCGAGGAAACGTTATCAACATTCGACCTTCGATTATAGAATCGCCTTCGTTTTAATTATGAATATATCTCGCATTTATTCGAATTCTCGTTCATTCGTAATTGAACCGGGCGAGACATAGCAATCCAATAAAACTCGATTCGAGGTCAAACGAGACTAAATTTTTTTTCAGATGATGCCCGAAGGGGCGAAAGTGCTTGGCAGGCCGACAATAAAAAACAGGAGAACAAATCGCCTTGATTTTCTCCCCCTCAACCCCAACAACGAAGAAATAAAATTTTATGTTTGTTTTCACCTCTAATTAGACGATTTTCTAGGCCAATCAAGTGAAAATGTTTTTCAACAAGTCGAATCAAACGAAAAAACGCGCTAGAAAATTTAATAAAAAAACGAATAATAATGTAAAATTAAATTTTCTTTCTGTAAAAAAGGAATATATAAAAAACTCGGAAGTACTGTGTGTAACCCCAAAAATAAAATTCCCTCGACATTTTTTTAAACGCCATATTGAACGTTTCAAAACCTGGAGCGTTCAAAAATACAGATTTTTGCCCGTTGTCGAAATCACTTCAAATGCTTATTATCTAGCGGAAGTACTGTGTGTCAACCTCAATTTAACCAGGGCTATTTTGTTTTACTTCTTAGATAGAATATTTGCTGAAAATTTTGTCGATTATGATCGCGTTTTCATTTGTTAGCGCCTTCACGTTGTAGCTATACTAGCCAACTGAACTTGGTCGCGTTGCGGGTTAGTCGAACCTTCTTCTGAAGGCGTTAACACATCGATTTCCAGATTAGCTTTGTAAACGGAAGGGTTTCAACGGCTTCAATTACCTGAAATTGTTCTTCTACTGTGTGTGCCAACCAAGTTAATTGATTTTCGGATGACACACAGTACTTCTACGACGGTTAATTTTTATTCGATCTCAAGACTCGGCTGTGAAAATTTTTAGGTTTCAACAAAGTCTACAATATTCTCTCTGTGCGCGTAAGAAAAGCTTAATTTTCACCTTCCGTATCCCACACATTACCTCCGCATTATTTCTAACCGACCTTAAAATAATAGGTGGATCAAATTGACATGCGGTGTTTTTTTCTCTCTACTTCTCTTGCGCGTTTTCCTACTTTTGAACTCTCTGACTGGAAAAATTCAAATTCTATCTGTAATCTAAATACGACGAAACCCAATTCCAGATTTCGTTTTACTGACGTAAGAAATAGCTTTTGAGCTTGTTTTCAGGGCTGTTCCAAGCTTCGGTTTGCATGCTGTGAGGAAAGCAATCTCACAAAGCGAGTTGAAATTTTGAAAATTCACTTCAATGTTATACCTACTTTTGGAGTCGCTGGGTTGAAATTTACAGTATCGCCAGCTACGTTTTTGCCTTCACCTTGAGCAAACAAAGAGAAAGTTTAGTATAAGTCGTAATCGTGCGCTATATTTTTTTAAACAGTTTTAGTTTCTTGTCACACCAAATTATCAGTATTTTTAATTGTGACGTTTCATCTGAGCGTATCATCAAGTTTCAAATCATCAATTTAAATGTAAAGGTAAAGAGGTAAAGGTAAAGAGGTAAAGGTAAAGAGGTAAAGGTAAAGAGGTAAAGGTAAAGAGGTAAAGGTAAAGAGGTAAAGGTAAAGAGGTAAAGGTAAAGAGGTAAAGGTAAAGAGGTAAAGGTAAAGAGGTAAAGGTAAAGAGGTAGAGGTAAAGGTAAAGAGGTAAAGGTAAAGAGGTAAAGGTAAAGAGGTAAAGGTGAAGAGGTAAAGGTAAAGAGGTAAAGGTAAAGAGGTAAAGGTAAAGAGGTAAAGGTAAAGAGCTAAAGGTAAAGAGCTAAAGGTAAAGAGGTAAAGGTAAAGAGCTAAAGGTAAAGAGCTAAAGGTAAAGAGCTAAAGGTAAAGAGGTAAAGGTGAAGAGGTGAACGTAAAGTGGTGCATGTAAAGAGGTAACTGTAATAATTCAATAAATGATAAAAATTAACCTACCTTCGTGTACCCACTTGACTGAGCGTTTTTTTCTATTCACATACATAGACTGCCCTTTGCTCTCGCGGTTGCTTATGTCGCTCAGCGAATGTGAAATTCTTCGAGCAAGGTCGACTTGTTCTTCCATTGTGGGATGATGAGGGCCGTAGAAACTAGACGACGAGAACATTTTTCCTGCAAAAAAAAAACCGAACTGTTGGCGTATTTTGAGATTGCCTTCAAAAGATGGGCTGTAATAATTCGTGAAAAAAATCTGAATAGAGGAAATTATTTAGCGTCGCCAACTGCGGCCAATTAAACGGCGTAAATATTTGACTCCGTTCCAAGGTCTTAGAAACAGAAATAAACAAAGTTGGAAGAACTCTCGCGACTTTTACCGAGAGAAGATGAAGTTCGAGTTGTTTGTGAAATTTAGATTGTACAATCGACGCTGAACTTGAGCAAAAATAATACATTTAATTTTCTAATGGACCTAGACATGGACGTACTGTGTGATCTCTGTTTAACGATTTTTTTAGCTCTAGTTGGTTTTACCAATAGCTTAACTTCGGGAAAGAATACATTAGCTCCTATTTTGCGTTCAACAAATCAAATGGAAGACAGTGGCTGGCGGCCAAGTCAAATAAAAACAGGAAGTTCCCGATCGGATTTTATACAAACAAAAAAACACTCGTATAAACATTCAAAAGCAGCGCTTTTACATTCCCAACTAAAAAGTACGTATTTTTCCTGGTAGAAAAAAAATATCAGAAAATAAATAAGTATTTGAAAGTATTTTCTAATCAGATTAAGAAGGAATCGAACAATTTATCAAAACGTAGAAACTGAAATGAAAGTTGGAAAAAAAAGTGAAAATTGGATCAAAATTGAAGCAATATCTAAATCTCACGGTTTGAATTATTGAACTTGATAGACAGATAATTTCGAATATCAGAACTGATGTATTGTATTGTAAGGTACATATTAGGTAATCATTACATTTTGACAAAAAAAAAAAAAAAAAAAAAAAAAAAAATCAATTGATGTCCATTTAATACATTTTTTTCCACTAACTTCTTCCTGGAGTAATCTCGCCAGAATCGGAGGCCGGAGTGAACAATTTTTCGAGATCGATCGGTTTACATCTGAGTCCATCGTCGACGTTCACCTTATGGCCGCTGGCTTCCTGCAACAAAAATATTTCGTTTTCGGTCTCATCTAAATTTCAACGGGACTAGTCTTGATAAATGTTCCCCTTCAAACTCTACAGAATGGTATAAACGAGAGCGAAAAAATGCCAGTGTTGAGGATTAAAGGGAAACAAAAGACGATAAATAATCCAAAAAGAGATATAATACTTTTTTCAAGCCTTCATTTTCGAGGTGAACTCTGTACGCGATTTGCGAAATTAAACACTAGTAGAATTCAATTTACCGCTCCAGCCAAGTGGAAAATGAAACTTACAAAAATAACATCAACGTTGTTTATAAAATTACAAGATTTTTAAATACTGTATTTTCCCCCAGTGAAACATAGCTCACTAAAAAGTGAAACATAGCAGACCTAAAAATTTCAAATCAAACTAGGAAGTCATATAGATTGAAGTTTGTATTTAATTACATAATGGGCGATCAATTTCCCAAGTTAACTAGCTCAAACCACTGATAACTAGCCCCATTATGTGCTAACCAGACCTAACCACAGCTAACCAGCCCTAACCACTACTAACCAGCCCTAACCATTGCTAACCAGCCCTAACCATTGCTAACCAGCCCTAACCACTGCTAACCAGCCCTAACCACTGCTAACCAGCCCTAACCATTGCTAACCAGCCCTAACCACTGCTAACCAGCCCTAACCACTGCTAACCAGCCCTAACCACTGCTAACCAGCCCTAACCACAGCTAACCAGCCCTAACCACTGCTAACCAGCCCTAACCACAGCTAACCAGCCCTAACCACTGCTAACCAGCCCTAACCACAGCTAACCAGCCCTAACCACTGCTAACCAGCCCTAACCACTGCTAACCAGCCCTAACCACTGCTAACCAGCCCTAACCACAGCTAACCAGACCTAACCAACTCTTAGTACCGTATCAGCTCTTTGGCTTGGAAATAATACAGTCTTTCAAAGGCTGGGAAAAGATTTACCCTGTAGATAACTGTCGCCGTATAATATTCCGTGTCATTAGATGCATTAATTTTCGTTCGATCGGATAAACAACTTCCGCTCGGCGGCTTCTGTGTCACAATTGGGCGGAAATTCGGACACCAACGTGTGTCGTGACGGTTTACAAATAATTTATCCTCCGGAGGGAAGATATTTATCACAGGCACGTTCGCGGGCATCGCGTCAGACTGGACTTCCTCAGGCCAAGTTTTTCCTTCCGACGTACGCCCTCTTGACCTCCCACCACAATTCTTCACATTAACCCGTTTATACAAACCAGATGCCTCAAGCCGATATAGAGAGAAGTCCGCGCTGTTTCCGTCTATTTATTCTTTTGGGGTCTTTGATATCGTCGTCAGCAGAGATCAACGATCGTTTCAAAGATAGTCCGACGTCGAGAAACAGTAAGCTGTTGTAAGCTTTAAAAATAGTGTACTAAATCGTGCTTCCGCCTTTTGCACAATTTTCGACGTGGTGTTTTCCATTAGTCAACGGCAAGATCAAAGTGATTGAAGCTAGCCCTACCTAACCAGTGCTAACCAGTTTTAACCAATGCTAACTAGCTCTAATCTGTGCTAACCAGCCCTAACCACAAGCTAACCAGCCCTAACCACAGCTAACCAGCCCTAACCACAGCTAACCAGCCCTAATCACTGCTAACCAGTGCTAACGATGCTAACTAGCTCTAACCAGCACTAAAACCAGCTCTAACCATTACTACGTAGCCCTAATCTGTGCTAACCGGAATTTTGCTGGTTTTCTCTATATAAATTGAAAAAAATAATGTATATTGAAAACAATAATAAAAAATTATTAATAGTAAGTAATTAATAAATAATAGTTATAACAATATTATTATAACACAATATAATTATAGTAAAATAACAACACAACAACAACTATTGTTATTATTATTATTATTATTATTATAATAGTTTTTTATAATTATTTTTGTTTCTTTAAATTAATAATTAATTTTTATTTATTATTAGTTGTATTTCACCATGACTCATTATTGCAAAATAGGCAAACCTATCGGTTGAAAACATTTTCTAAGTACTTCTGATTATGATTAAATTAATTTGTGCTTTTAGTAGCGCGTTTTTATTTATTTTCTTGTTTCTGCCCGATAAATAATATAGGTTTACATAGACGAGTTAGAGTAATATAGGTTTACATAGAGGAGCGAATAACATTAGGAGCACAAATTTCGATACGGTCGAAGATATATTTATGTTTGGATCGATGTTGGGTCGGGTCAATTTTCGGATAATAATTTCTCTGGCTTACGTAAATTTTTTGGTCGAAACTTCTTCAATATAAGGCATCCAATAAAGCCTCCTGCGCATTTGAAATATATTTTTCGAACATTTTAACGATCGAATGCTCGGTTGAAGTCGACGTTCTCTCACTTCAGAAGTATACTTAGGTCTCGTAATATAAGTTGAAAAAATCAAACGATCATCAAAGACTAGTTCTTTCGAGAGGACAAGCGGCGAAAGCCGATATTTTACAGTGCATTTAACTTTTGTAAAAAGGATCGAGTTTGTTTTGAAATCTATTATTGTATAAGCGAACTTTTCTTCAGCGGAGGCTGGAAATAGACTTACCAGCGACCTTCCGAACATCTTGACCGATAGTTCAGTGAGGAATTTCGTCGTCGCAGGATTCTGCGTGTCGCTCGGTTTGAATCCGCGGGAAACGATTATTTCACTCGAGCTCCTTTGGATGCCCTTCGACTGAGCTTCCATCCACCTTTTGCCGATGTTGGAGGAACTTTTGCTCGGCATTAGGACCGACATCATGACACAGCAGCACCGATTCCGACCGAAAACCGGGGGAAAAACCGATTTATCGCGAGTAAACAAGTTCGTCCCGAAATTGAAACAATTGCGCGCTTAAATTGCCCCTCGTTAACTCGTCATACTAGAAGTCTAAGGTGAAGAACAGCACTAGCGAAGATGAGCGAACACACTGAGTGGAAACTTGGCCTGCGACCAAATTCGCCCTTACGAAAATAGCCGGTTATATCAACCGCTCGAGGGACGCCGTATAGTTTCAGCGCCAACCATTGTTCGCTGTCTCTAACCTTCCAAAAACTGAGTCATCCAAAGCTGAGCCGATTTTGCAATAGTCTTCAGAGAAGAGGCGTGGGAAAACTCAGGAACTGTTTCGACCTTGGAAATTCTATATAGTCAGCTTTATCTTCCGTATGGGGGATACAATTTTATTAACGGCCAGCTGCTACGAAGCAGCCCTAACCGCTGCTATCCAGCCCTGACCACTGCTAACCAGCCCTAACCACTGCTATCCAGCCCTAACGGCTGCTAACCAGCCCTAACCGTTGCTAACCAGCCCTAACCGCTGCTAACCAGCCCTAACCGCTGCTAACCAGCCCTAACCAGCCCTAACCACTGCTAACCAGCCCTAACCACTGCTAACCAGCCCTAACGGCTGCTAACCAGCCCTAACCACTGCTATCCAGCCCTAACCACTGCTAACTAGCCCTAACCGCTGCTAAACAACGCGGTTTTCTTCTTTTTTTCTTTACTGTTGGTATTTTTCAACCAAATATTTACAAACAAACAAATTTACTATTACGGTGTCTACATAAAGTGTACTGTGGTCTCAAACGTTAATTTTCTCCATTTTCCCAGCTAGTTTATTACTGAGTGCCATAACTTTTATGACTGCCGTAATTTTAATTTAATGTTTTTATTTTTTATTTTTTTTTTTTACAATCATTATCGTACACTTGCATTTTGCACTCGAGGCTATTTCGATCGTGAAATCGCTGATTACTTACTTGATCGTTGGTGTTCTCATCCACGGATTGAAGATCTGACAATTTCCTGTTAAGCTCGCACGATATCTGAAAGCAAAATGCTGTTAAATATCAAATTTCGTCAAGAATAGATCAATGTATTTTACGTATTGTAGTAAATTTACATAATCGTATCACTTAATTTCAGTGCAAAAGCGCTCATGCGTTGGCAAGCAGTTGAAGGAAAATATCACAAAGAAGGAAAACAAATGTGAGAAAAACGTTAAGAAGAATTAAAACCGAGATGAACATAGTTAGTAAATTGGATCGAGTTTTTCTTCGAAAACGAAGTCGAACTTCTTGAAAATTCGTAGACGTGCAAAATAAAAATTAGATACTATGATACTACTACGATTATCAGTCAAATAGCATTGAACAATTACGACTCGGCACATTTCCAGCCCGAAAATTAATTTTACACACGATCGTTTTGACAAATAATCTGTCGTGCAAACTCAGAACTATCATTTTTCGATCGATTTCGGCCTTATTCCTTGAGAGAATGCCGATTTCAAGGAAGCTTTGTGACGCGAAATTTTACGCCCTTATATTTTTCATACAATGTAATTTCAAGTAGAACGCACGGTTTATGAGTTGTAAGCGAAAAGCCGAGAAAAAGTAGCGATTTTTTAGCAGTGATTTTTGTGGTTTAAGATAGAGACGACGAAGGATGCAAATAAGGAATTTTTGGAGTAATGAAAATCATCTATAGGTATGAAGTGATTATAAGCGTCTCATGTTATTATGAATCAAAGCAATTCCTTTTTTTCAACAGTATTCAATCTAGTAATGTTTTTCCTTATGTGCATTTTTCAAATTAAAAACACTTTCCTTTGTTCTTGGATTGTCCACAATTTCTTCAAAATTCATTTCCTCACTCACTTGCCTTCAAAAGAGAAACTTCGTAGCTTAAACTCCTGAAAGGACGATTTCAAGTCGAAATACAAGGAAGTATACGGGAGCGTTCACACGAAAGCGGTAAAATAGCACTGCTAAATCGGCGGAGCGCTCGAAATACAAAGAGTCAAACTGGACGATTCACACTGCCGCGTTTGAATGAGTGCGTTTTTATAATTTTTTGAACGGTCGACTATTTTCCTGATAACATGCGGTCAAATTTTCGCCCTATCGAATTATGAGTGAATTACTGGAAATATAGTTCAAAACCTCTAATTCAAGAGCCGCATCAAAATGGGCCGACTTGCAAAATTTCGATTGCGACATAAGTAATAGAAAATAAAATTTGAAAAAATATAAAGAAAAAAATTAAAAAAGTTATTCGGCATTTGAAGTGCGGAAAAATTATCAGGTTTGAGAAGAAGATTCTATTTTATCTAAAAATAAATTTTTGGCGAATAAAATTTTTTTTAAGTGACATCCGGATGCTGCAGGCATTTATCCGATTTTCGGTCCAACTGGCTGATGATTTAGCTCTATTTTATAGCGTGCTAAAGCCAACATTAACGGTTTATGATTATTAATTAAATAAAACGCGATTGCCGGAGCGATATTAATCGAAAAATGATATTAATTACAGCGAACAATTTATTTCCAAGTGACACTTGACATAATCAATACAAAAAATCATTCTCTAGGCACAATGCAGAATTTTCCTCGGTATGTTACGATGTCTATTGCTAAATTTAGAAACGCTGCAAATGATTGTACAGTGGTTTATTATTCCTTCGCTTCAATAATGATTTAAGAAGACATATTGGTAACTATAAAACTCCGTAGCGACTATTGTAATTTTAATCATTTTTATTTTTCTTAATTTCCAAATTAAAAGCTTAATTTATTGCCTAACGATACAGCTGGAGAGTGTTTGACGACCATTCCAACGAGTATAGAACGATATTTATAGCTCCAAGAACTCTCGAGTTATTCCCTCGTGTCAAATTTCTGAAAAACAACCCAAATTCGGCACAAAATCTGCGATAACTCGAGAATCAATAAATCTATCGACCCCGCGATTGTGTCATTCGATTCAGCGTCCAAAAATCTATAGAATTCGATACCAAATACACCTTTTTCTGAAAAACCTTGGAAAATATTAATTTTCTCCTCCTCAAAATCCTCCAAAAACGCCCTTAAAATTGAGCTAGCATTGTGGTTCAATTGAGTCGTTGTGAGACCGAGATTGATTTTTGATGAAAATTGCAAAAATGTAGGTATTATAGTATGGCCGGAAAAGTATTGAAGGCGTACGGCGGACGGACAGAATTTTTTTGTTAATTGGATATACATACCTATGTCTTGAAACGTAAAACATCAAATTTTGAGGGGGTTAGAAATTTTTTTGGGCCATTGCAGCGGTTTTCTATTGAATAATAAACCAAAATCGATTATTTTCCTTGTTGAATTTTAGTGCGCGTACAGGTGACTATTGTTAGTAAATGTAAATTCAAAAAACGGAAAAAGCGAAAGTTTCTTTTTTTACTAAATTTTTTCTTCAACCTTGGATATATTACTTGGATATATTAATTTTTCAAAAAATTTTTTTTTTTTACTTACATAGCGGAAGCGATAAGCGGCTCTACGTTAAAGAGACGAGAAAGGCAAAGACTGGCCGAGAGAAAGGGCTGTTACCTTAAGGCACTGCCAGAGGTGTGCCAGGTTTGCTGGCAGGGAACGGGGCCTCGTGCCAACTTCACCCCTACCTTCCAACAACGACAGCAGAACTTCGGCATTTGAATCCAACTGCAACATCGGCATCGTAATTCAATCGAGACGATTATATCGACAACCTCGCCGCCGTTAAATATAGTGACCAAAGCGGGGCGACCTTTTCGTTTTAACGGCGTTCCAAGACTATCGAAATGGCAAGATGCGAATGGAGATGATAGAATTGGGATGAATAGAGCTGGGAATCGGGATTACCGAGGGTTTACAATTGGGCTTTATGAGCTCCGTTCGAAGGGATGTTTGGTCGGTTAAAAAACCGTATTCGACTTGAAAAATATTTTTTTCGGGGTGAGAAAAGCTGATCGGAAGGAATCCTACAAAATATTCTCGTGAAAAATTGAATATTCGATTTTTTTGTGTACGATTTTCCGGCTATAACTCCTGAATGGCTTACTCTGCTGGAAGTTTTTGTGAGATGTTTTTTTTTAATGAAACTCCCTCCCTTTTTTAAAATTTTTTTTAGATAATTTTTTGGTTTTTTGTTTTTTAATTTTTTTTTCGATTTTTTTTGTTGATATTTTTATTTTTTATTTTTGTCAAAATCTGACCAGCCGCTTTGCCGGTAAAGGTTTTCGAAAATGGCCATTTTTACCCAATCTAAATGATATTTGTAACTGAAAAACGGCCGTTTTTATCGAAACATTTTATAGGGAAAATATTTTTCAGAAATCGATTTTACACACTATTGTGTAACGGCTGAATATGGGAATTTTTCGTCCTACATTAAAACTACTTTTCATGATGCAATAATGAAAAAAATAAAAATTAATAGCTGATAAAAAACACTAATAAAGAAGTAATAAATATAGAAAAATAAATTACCAGAATTTTTACTTTTTATAGAAAATAAGTAGAAAAAAGGGGAGCGAAAAATGAGATCGAGGGAGGATTTGGGGGGAAGGGGAAAGAGTATTGTGTCTCCGTTTTGGCGGAGTTTTCTCCGCAAAGAGGTGACCTGGCAACACTGGTTGGCGGACGGATGAAATGAATTTGCAAGGGATGGCGCGAAACGCAGTAATTTAAAAGTTAAAAAACGCCCGCGTATGGGGAAAAAGTTCGGTAAAGCTGTCATTTGGCGTGGCGCGTTGTCATGATTTAGATTTCAAGGTGATCAAATGAAAATCTAAGAGATTCTAAGTCGGGTAGTGTAATTAGTTACGGCTAAGTATTTATTTATACGAGTAAATCAAACCATTCTTTTATTTCGATTCATAAATCACGTGGTCACGAATCTGTCCAGTTTCCTGTTATATTCTTCGATTCTCATAGCTGCAGTTCTACGAACGGTTTTTGAAAGGAAATTATCCGCTGTCGCGATTTTCAATGCACAGAACGTGCGGCCAAATGAATCGCGCTCTAA
Organism: Tupiocoris notatus; assembly: GCA_037159825.1. Lineage (NCBI taxonomy): Eukaryota > Metazoa > Arthropoda > Insecta > Hemiptera > Miridae > Tupiocoris > Tupiocoris notatus. The sequence goes on along the minus strand of JASJUZ010000032.1, from coordinate 618,630 downwards.
TTCAAAATAATTCGCACCCATAATCGCCTTACCGGTGTAATAAATACCAAGTCGTGGATCTAGAGCTCATTTCTTGGCAAACCGAATAGGAATCTGAGCTATAAACAGAATCGGTTGGCTAATGCGACTTGTAAACACTCGCGCTTTATCAAATCTCGCAAAGAGGAAAAATTCGATTCGCTCCTCGCCAAATCGCGAGAGATTTCGCATTAATTTCCTCCAAGTGATGACATTGGAGTGAATGAACGAAAAAACGACCGAATATCCGATCAGAATATACGAATAGGTTTTTCGGCCAAGGAGACGTGTCGAAATTCGCGCGATGGCATGTGCAGCTAAATTAGTCTGAATATATTACGATTAAATGGATTGAATAAGAGCGTATTTCAATTTTTCAAGTTACCAACATAACATTTTTCGATCTTTTTAATTTTACTATTTTTTATTTATCATTTGTCGAAGTTTCTACTTGTTGCTTTTGTTTGTTCATTTTTTTAAAATCTTTTACATCTTCAGGTGCACAGTTTCGACGCTTTTTGAACGGCTAAAAGGGCTCTGAGGTGCCAAATTTCCCAGCAATTCAGCCATATCTTTCCCAAATATTCTAATTTCTACGTCAACTGCACTACTTCAATAAAAAAAGGCCTGAAAAAAAATCCGAAAATCTTCTGATTGTCCCAGATCAGCTTATCATGCAAAAGCGTCTCGTTTTTCGAGAGCGCCGAAATTTCGAAAATAATCTAAAAGTCTTTTTAAAAATAATAATACCGAGCCAATTTCATTAAACGCTTCCCTACTGTACCTGTTCTTCATCTAGTGAAGTTGTTGAGGTCTGCCTGTCGGTCATAGCTAGTTTCGCCTTTGCTAGTTCGGTGACATTGTCAACTTCATCCTGCAAAGGAAAATCTCAAATAATGATAACGCTGGCGAATATGAGGATGATAATGATGAAATTTATAATGCAAGACGATCAGAACATGAGGTTAACGTTAAGAAGGTATAGGAATAACAAAAGACAATAATAATGTTGATATTACAACAAAGATTATGATGTTAATATCGATATAGCTGACATTTATAACTTGATTTTGATGAAGAAAATGTAGTTGATAATATCTATATTGATAACAATGATAATATTGGAGTTAATGATGATAACGATCATAATATTGTTATAATGATCACGATAATGATGATGATGATGATAATCATAATAATAATTAAGATAATACTGATAATAATGATACAAATAATAATAACGATAGCAATGATAATGGTGATAATGATGATTATAATGATAACGATTATAATAAATATTAAGTTTATAATAATGATAGCAATGATAATGGCCTATGAAGGATCACTTTTTTGACCCTACACTAGCTTTGATTATTTAAAGTGGACATCATTTGGGATAATCGCGTCCTATATTCATAACAGGTCTTCTATATCCGATATCAATAGTTTTGGGGATTTTTATTTCAATAAGTAGGTACATTATTTTAAAATGGCCACTTACATTTACTTGTTTCTATAAATTAATACTACATTACACCTGTACCTACCTCTTCTCTCTGTCCAGACAGTTCACTGTACCCATTCTGTTGCCGCTCGTTGATTTCACCACCGACGGGTTCTTTCTCACGCTGTCCAGGTTCATCTGACTGAAGACAATAAATATGATTTCGAAAAAGAACCAAGATTTTTTCTTGTGTGTGTTTGATTTCACTAATTCAAAATATCACGCAAATCGTTCCACTTTGGTGAGATATGAGAGTCAGATACTTGTTTTTGGAAACAGCCCGCGCATTCTAGCGGTGTTCAAGGGAACTAACATTTTTCCTTCCCTTGAAATCCCATGTGCTTAGTTAGTGATGGAAGAAAAACCAGGCGACCATTTCTGTTCTTTCAATTTTCCTGCCGAGCACTTTCACCCATTGGAGCATCCTCAGGGATATTCAGACGTTTTGTCGCGCCTTTTGCTCCCTTTCCTTACCCCAACTTCGATTCCCTCCTTCAAAGTTCGCTTGAATTGCTATCAGACAGCTCAAGGCTGAAACTAAAGGCATAGCGCCCCTGGTGGACTAACTCAGCACAGTTAATTCCAGAGAACGCCACTAGAATGCGCCGTAAATCCTTTGTTAAACTCAATGTAACACTTCTCCCTGCAACATCGAGCGACTGTGGCGGCGAATTTACCCAATAAACGCTGAAACATCGACAATTTCACTTCAATATGGTTTAGTCATATCACACATCTACGTTGGAAGAGGTTGTCTAGGAATGGTTAATCGGAGCTTCAAAATGTTTTAGTCGTAGAGTACAAAGTTTGATTAATGTTCGAAACTCGCACACTTTCATAAATAGGAATGCTGTACCAATATCGTAACAACGATGAACATTTTGAAGCTACGACAAGATTAAAAAAAAAAAAACAACGATAAATTTGCTCTAATATTTTTATTGCTTCACTATAACAGTAAAACGGGACATAACATTCCTATCTATAAAAATGCCAAACGTTAGAATGTATAGCAATCCAGTATAAAAATTACAGGCTGTAAGTATATGGCCCAAGTATTTGAAAGTGAGCGCGATGTCATTTAATGACGTATGTCTAACAAAAAACTAAAGAAATTCGATCTTTAATGTCTTATTTAGGTGAAGCGATGATATTCTTTTTTATGTCCGATTTGTAATTTAGGAAGATTCGGTTTACAGATCTCGCAAAGGAGAATTCGGAAGAAAACAGAAAGTTACCTATTTTTAATCTCTTATTTAGGTTAGAAGAAAATTACTCGTATACATAGGAAAAATTTGATATGTTTCTCATTTCTATATGTAAATTATTAGTATTTTATCAAAAGCGGTAAAAAAAGATCACATTCCAGAGCGGAATTCGAAATACAGTCGCGGTTTATATTATCGAAGCGCAGTAAAGGGAAAGAAGCGTGACAATTTTGCCAGAGAGGACATCATTTTACTAAGCCGAAGAAACAATTTTTCGTGCGGCAAATATTGATCTGTGTCTGATTGTGACTATTGTTTGATCGATGTTCAATTTTTCTTAAAATTCGATGGATTCAAAAGAATCGGATGAAGTGAACGATGATGACGACTGTTTAACGACCGACGTTTTGACGCTTGATGTGACGGATCGACTCACCGATTGCGTCACTGATTTGGAGATGGACTGGTTCACCGATTCCGAGACCATTTTATGCGATTCTTCCGCTTCGAAGCTCGCCGATTTTTGCATGATGTGCGCATTTCCGACGTCTTTTTCGAACTGCGGAGATACGAAAATTTTTATCAGAAATCGCAGCAAGCAAAATTTTATCCTGCTTCAACCAGTGTTGCCAAGGTCTCACCTATTTGGGGAAAAAAACACCCAATTTCCCCCTTTTCTAATCAAGGTTTTCCCCAAATTTTCACTTGAGACATGGCAACACTGGCTTCAACATTAAACTTCAACGTTCGACTTTAACCTTCAACTAAAACACTCAACGTTCAATTTCAAACCTCAACTACAACGCACAAATAGAACAGTCTAATTGGCAGACAATTTCGACAGTCAAATTTCGACTGCCACCCTAAACTTCAAACCTCACCTTCAACCAGAACTTCATTCGTCAACTTCAAAACGCCAACCTTCAACTGTAACCCTCTACTTTTACCTTCAACCTCAACCCTCAACTTCCACCTTAATCTTAACCCCACAATTTCCTTACGTCAATTTCGACCTTCAACCCACTACTTCAAACTTCAACCCTCTACTCCAGCCCTCAACTTTCGACATCCATCCTCAACTTTAACCCTCAACTTCGAATTTAACCCTCAACTTCAACATTAACCCTCAACTTCAACTTCAACTTTGACATCCATCCTTAACTTTTTTTCTCTACTTTTACTTTCAACTTCTACCTTTGACTTCAACCGTCACTTCAACTTCCAACCTGAACCTTCAACTTCAACCCTCAACTTACATCCTCAACTACAACTTTCGACATCTATCCTCAACTTCTCCCTGACTTCAACATTCTACTTCAGGTCTCAATATCAACCTTTAGCCTCAACTTCAACCTCATACCTCAACTTTAACTTGAACCCTCAATTTCAACCCTCAACTCCAACCTTCAACTTTCACCATCCATCCTCAACTTCAACCTCAAACCTCAACTTTAACTTGAATCCTCGACGTATAACCTAACCTTAAGTTCATCCCTCAACTCCAACCTTCAACTTTCACAATCTATCCTCAACTTCAACCCTCAATGTGAGCCCGCAACTTCAGCTCCAACCCTCTGCTTCAACTTTCGACTTCAACTTCAACTTTCGAATTCACGTCTAATAACCCTCAACTCTCAAATTTAATCCGCAACTTCATCCTCAAACCTCAACTTAAACCTGAACCCTCAACGTATAACCTAACCTTAACTTTATCCCTCAACTCCAACCTTCAACTTTCGACATCCATCCTCAACTTCAACCCTCAACGTATAACCTAACCTTAGCTTTATCCCTCAACTCGAACCTTCAACTTACGACCTCAACCTTCAACTTCAACATCAACTTTTGACTTCAGGTCTCAATTTCAACCTTTAACCCTCAACTTCAACTTTCAACTGCAACCCTCGACTCGCTAATCTTCAACTCCAAATTCAAACTTCGACCTTCGGCTTTAAAATTATTCAATGTTCTAGCCTCGTTAAGGTTTCTAGTTCCATCTTGATTCGTCAAGAGGAAAAAACTGAGTTATTGAGTTATTAAAAAGAGTTATTGAGCAATTTCATTTTACCATTAGGTTTCTCTCTTATTGGATATAGCAACATATTTTTCGCTTTCAATCGGCTTTTTGACGATTTCGATCGCTTATTATTAGCCAAGTATTGTTAGAGTGTCGTAGTGGGGCGCTGCGTTGCCATTTCCGCGGTTCCGCAGGCGGGCAAATCGCCAAACGTTTTACGGGTATTCCCCTAGGATCGATCCAATTTTAAACAACGCCAGCTCGAACGTGACTGATGAGATTCCGTTCGAAAATCGGAGCGTTCAAAGTTGGTAAAACGGTCGGAGAACCGGGAATACGGAGTAAAAACGAGACGATTTTGTGGCAGTTATTTTTTCAGAAAATTTCACCTCCCAAATTTGGATTCGTTTGGAACGTTTTTAAATCGGCATTGCGTTAAAAAATAAAAAATAAAATAAAAAATAAAAAACCAAAATAAATAAATGGTAAAATGGTTTAAATGGTAAATTATTACCTCTGAAACGGAAGATTGTTGGGATGAGCTGGATTCCTTGATAACGTTAGAGTTGTCCAAGGGTGCCACTTCCATTTTGATATGCGCTCACCTGCAATCGGCAAGCAATTATATTCGATGAGCTAGAGAACCACTCGAGGCCGCTTATCTTGAATTTCGAAAATCTTTAAATAACTCGAACTTATTGGACGAGCGTCTGTACGGAATTCCGTCGGGATTATTCATTAACTAATGGAAATTTCGATAGAAAATACCGACCAGCTTTGTTACATTTTATACCTCGGCTTTTGACTGACACCAAAATAAGATTGAGTCTGAAAAAAAATTCACTCGGCCGCGTGTCATCGTACTCCCTGGCAGAAGATCAAGATTTCTCAACATCGGAGTGTAAAATCTCTAAATAGGAGAGCTCTATTGCACGGACGCGAAGTCAGAATTTCCGCTTATTAGCGAAAACGCCTAATGAAGCTGAGAATTATTCCGATTCGAATCGTTTAAAGGGTTTAGCTATAAATAACTAGAAAGGTTCGACATGTAGAAAATCGGTTGCTAATAAATTCAAAACTCTATCGCGAGAGTATTGTATTGCAAGTTAAAAATATGATTTTGTCCTAGCAGTACCTACCTAATAAATATTACACTTTTTTTTTTTTTTTTTTTTTTTTTTTTTTGTGGAATTTGAATTGTGAAAAAAAAATCATAAAGTGTCTCGCGTGCTGCTAACAACCGCCGTCTGTCACGTCCATCTGCATCCGTGACCCAGCCTCTGACCCAGTTTCGCGTCAACAACCTACGCTGCTAGAATTATCGTTTGATAAAGTCGAAGACGAGCGAATCCAACAACTCACAGATATTTAGAACCGAAAAATAATTTATTCGGCGCGATTAAAAAAGGTCGGAGAAGCCTTTTGGAGAGATTTAGTTTTAAAACGCTGCAAATGATTGTACAGTGGTTTATTATTATTTCGCTTCAATATTGATTTAAGAAGACCATCCATTTGTCATTTTAAATATTCCGAAAATTTGTGAACGTTCCCACCGAAAAACAGATGGTAACTATAGAAGAAAAATCCGTAGCAACTATTGTAATTTTAATAATTTTTATTTTTCTTAATTTCCTAATTAAAAACTAAACCTGTTGCCTAACGATACAGCTGGAGAGAGTGTTTAACGACCATTCCAATGAGTATAGAACGATTTTTATAGCTCCAAGAACTCTCGAGTTATACCCTCGTGTCAAATTTCTGAAAATCTCCCAAATTTTTCACAAAAGCTGCGATAACTCGAGAACCAATAAAGCTATCGACCCGGCGATGGTCTCATTCGATTCAGCGTTCAAAAATCTATATAATTTGATACCACGTACACATTTCTCTGAAAAACCTTGGAAAATATGAATTTTCTCCCCCTCAAAACCCCCCAAAAATACCCTTAAAATTGAGCTAGCAAGTTGGTTCAAGAATTGGGCCGTCGTAGGACCGAGATTGATTTTTGGTGAAAATTTCAAATTTTTAGCTCTTACAGTTTGGCCGGAAAACTGCTAACGGCGTACGGCGTACGGCGGACGGCGTACGGCGTACGGCGTACGGCGGACGGCGTACGGCGTACGGCGGACGGACAGAAATTTTTTTATTGGATATTCGGATTCTACATGCCTTGAAACGTAAAACATCAAATTTTGAGGGGGGGTTAGAAATTTTTTTTTCTTGGGCGATTACAATGGTTTATTATTGAATAATAAACCAAAAATCGACCGATTGGGAAAATTGTTTGAAAATCGATTTTTTAAAAATACTACCAGTACTTAAAAGTATTCGACTCGTTCGTCAGATTAATTCTATAAATATTGTCATACTGGTTTTATAAAAAGGGGAGCATAAAAAGGTGAACTTGAATGAACGAAGATGGTTCGCATTTATTAGAATAGTAGAAAAGTTTTGCTGAGTGGCCGCAAAACGACTCGAATCGCTGCGAAAGCTCGAGATTCGTTAGCTACTTTTTAATAGTCGCAGTTATGTAAAATCGACAGAAATTATTATCAAAGGTGAAAATATTGCGAAAACATCATAATGACGACTTCTCTCTTAAAAACATACTGATTGGAATACGCTAGACTAAGACGATTCGTCGGATAAAAAAATTATTAAATTAAATCGATAGGGAAAAACGATTGGAAGTTAACGCAGAGTTGGAACGGTTAACGGGAGTTAAAAGTTAACGGAATGTTGAAACAATGGATTTACCTCATGGATTTGAGCCACAAGAAGTTGAACAAAGACGTTATTCAGCTAATTAGTTTAAGTTAGGCGTTACAGAAGCTACGTAATTCTGATGATAGACGCTATTTAAAGAGTAAAAAGTTAACGGAAGTTAAAACTGAAACAGTTAACGGGGAGTTAGTTAAGGGGGAGTTAGTTAACGGGGGAGTTAATTGACTGTGAGTTAGTTAACGGGGAGTTAGTTAACTGTGAGTTAGTTAACGGGGAGTTAGTTAACTGTGAGTTAGTTAACGGGGAGTTAGTTAACGGGGAGTTGAGTACGGGGAGTTAGTTAACGGGGAGTTAGTTAACGGGGAGTTAGTTAACGGGGAGTTAGTTAACGGGGAGTTAGTTAACAGGGAGTTAGTTAACGGGGAGTTACTTAACGGGGAGTTAGTTAACGGATGCCAAAGATTTGGCACTCTTGGCAGTAAAATCTCACAGTAAAATCTTTAAAAAAAGTCAAATTGAAGGAGAAAATTTTGAAAACGGCGAGAAAAAAAATATCCAAGCGTCTACTCACGGGTAACTTCCTGCAACACAGCCGACGGTTACTTGTACTGCGAAATAATTGTGATTCCTCGAGTCTCGGCACTTGGAGCCAAGTCTATAACGAAACTGAGCGAGAAGTCCCGGAGACGGCCGAAATGTTTATATTTAGACGAAGGCACATAAAACGTAGACCCCTTTGTGATGGCAGACAGTTGTCCCCGCCTCCGAGAGGGGGATGGAGTTGAATTCAGACTCAACCCCAGGAACAGGCGTGACACGTGATTTATTGAGTGCGTACGCCTTCCAAAAGTGAATTAGAGGTGCAGCTAACTTTATCAGGCGTCTAGGCGTTAGAACTGATAACATTGGTCACATTTTTGCGTCCGAGACGAGGTCACTTCGACACGAATTTGAAAAATTCGCGAAAAAATCGAGACGCTTATTTAAGAATTATTTTCTTATCGGAAAAGGAACCGAGAAAAAAACTGTTAGATGTTAGAAAATTCATAGGAAAATCGTGGAAAAATTATCGACAGATTAATATTACGTTTTGGCATTATCGGATTACAGGAAAGGATCGATCATTCATACTTTTTACTGACCTACATCGCCTTTTTTCTCTTGCACAATTTATCTTATCTCGAGGGACTCCGATAGCACGTACGAACGGATCAAAAAGAAAGTCGAAAATAGTAGGCGATATCCCTTGGTGCGTAGAGTATTCGTCATTTCGGTACGTTTCATACGATCTAAAAATACTTTAATTAAGATCTATTGATTAATGTCAGAATTCACCGAGAAGCGATTGTTTATTCATGATGTCCTTCGAGTATTAAGTGATTGATTGAAAGAAATCTTTTTTAATTTTAATTTCTACTATTATTCGTCTGGTTAGGGCTGGTTATGATTGGTAGGGCCGGTTAGGTCTAGTTGGGGGTGTTTCGAGCTGGTTAGAACTGGTTAGGTCTGGTTGGGGCCGTTTAGAACTGGTTAGGTCTGCTAAGGGCTGGTTACGGTTGGTTAGGGCTGGTTGGCGATGTTTGTAGCTGGTTAGGTCTAGTAAGCTCTAGGTCCGGTTGGGACTGTTTAGGGCTGGTTACGGTTGGTTACGGTTGGTACAACAGGGTAGAACTGGTTGGGGATGTTTTGGTGTGGTTCGAACTGGTTAGGTCTGGTTAGGGGTTTTTACAGTTGTTACAGCTGGTTAGGACTGGTTATGGTTTGGATGTCCAGTTAGGTCTAGTTGGGGATGATTGGAGCTGGTTAGAAGTGGTTAGGTCTGGTTAGCTCTAGTTAGGTCTAGTTGGCGCTGTTTAGGGCTTGTTGTGGTTGGTTAGGGCTGGTTAGGTTTGGTTATGGTAAGAACCGGTTAGGTTTGTTTAGGGCTGGTTAGTGTTTGTTAGGGCTGGTTGGGTTTAGTGAGGTCTGGTTACGGCTTGTTACAGTAATTACAGCTGGATATGGTTTGTAGGTCTAGTTAAGTCTAGTTGGGGATGATTGGGGCCGTTCAAAACTGGTTAGGTCTGCTAAGGGCTGGTTACGGTTGGTTGGGGCTGTTTAGGGCTTGTTGGGGTTCGTTAGGTTTGGTCATGGTTGGTACTGCGGTGTAGAACTGGTTGGGGATGTGGTTAAACTGATTAGGGCCGGTTAGGGCGGGATAATTTGGTTGCTGTTATAAGAAGTACGATGTGGAGAAATGAACCATCGAACATGAGAGATTAAATTAATTTACTTCTATATTACTTTATCTCTATTTATATATTTTCATTCATATAAATTAATGCAACCTATGAAAGGATCTAAACCTAATACGAAGCCTTTACGAATTCGTACGGCGTTGTCTGAGCTGGGCAACGTTAGCTCTCGTTAGCAGGGCAACGTGTGTACATAAACGAGTCGACGATTGTTTCTTTTGATGCTGAGATGGACCAGAAAAGGCAGCTCTTCCCCACTCGCTCATTTGTCATTCGCTATTCACCGGGCCCCTCCGTTCTCGCTGGTCTGTTGTCTGTCGCGCCTCATCTTTGACGGTAGTTCGGAATCGCCAACAATTTCAACGCGTTTTCCTCCTCAGTTTCGACAACATTACGCCGTCTAAGATTCATGTTTGTCGGTAAGTCGACAGTTCGCAAGGTTGACAGATTTGCATGAGAAAGCGAGAGAAATGCCGTGAATTATGATATTTAGAGAAGAAAGCTGTCAATTGTTGCGAAGATTTATTATTGGGTATTTGCAAATTGTGAATATATAAATGAATTTTTTTTAAATGTTGACCTGAAAAAATCATTGATTAATCCTCTGCAAATAGGTAAGGAGAATATAATTGTTTCGATTTTTCCACACGATTACTTCCGCTGTTAAACAATGGAATCATTTAAATTCAGATACCTTCTTCATATAATTGTCAATTATTTAATTATAGTGTAAATTCATTTTTCACAGCGTCATAAATTCACAAGTGCTGTCAGCATTTCTCTATTATTACTCACTGAAACCAGTGAACTATTGAACCTACCATTGAAGAATTTACATAAATATATTACAAGCAAGGCTACGTTTGAAATGAAAATTGTGAAATTCCAATCGCTCGAAAATCTCTTTTAATTCAAGCGGCGCATTTAAGCTTTCGGAAATAAATTATTTGTCAAAAATTCGACGAAAACCTCGTCATTAATTGCGTTAAACTCAAACAAAGAATATAAGGTTTTATCTGAAATCCAATATCTTCTTAAAATTCTTCTTGTCTTGTTTCTTCATTTTCTTTTCCTTTTTTCCATTCAATCTTTTTCTTTTCATCATTTTTTTCCTCCCGATTTTGTCTCCATCTTATATGAGCCTACTATTTCAATCTTGGAGGCGGAATTTCGAATCTTTCCCAACTGTAGCGCCCACTTTTCGCTACGCAGTATGGAACATTATATCTATAGATCCGATCGTTCGATCCATTGTGAGTCGAATTTAAAAGGAAGCCGGCTCGAGGGACGGGTCGCATTTATGCGCCTCGCAAAGACTTGCAATTATCGCCTTATCATTCTATCTATGGAAGCTGAACGGCGTAATGGATAAAGTTGAACAATAGCCTCAACTGGGTCACACAAAGACGGTTCATCTGTTCAAATAATTTCGGCCATATTTAAAGGCGAAATCGATCAGCCGAAACCTATGATACTTAAATAGGCGTAGGATGAGAATTGACTAGGACAGGATGATTTATATTGGCCGATTGGGGGAAGCGATAGACCAACGGCAACCTATGGAAAGCCAAGAATTTGTATGTCAATAGCGAAATAAGGAACTATTTGCGTTCGAAAAGCTCGAAATACATATTATTTGGAGCTATAAAGACCAAGCTTGTGTATTCGCTTTCCTTCCTTCTTTCCTCCCTTATTTCTCTCATCCTTTCATTCCTTTTCCTTCATTCTTTCCGCCTAATTTCCCTTCCTTCTTCCCTTCCCACTGCACTTCCTCCTTTCCTTCCTTCCAGCGTCACTCCTTTTCTTCTTTCTTGCGTTGCTCCTCTTCTGCCTTCTTTCATTTCTCCTTTCCTTCCTTCTTTCCTCCCTTGTATGTGTAATTCTTTCATTAGTTTTTCCTTCATTCTTTCTAATTAATCCTGTTTTAATGCAAATAAGAGCTCGACATACATTCGATTGAATATTTTTTGAAGCTATAGAGACCAAGTTTGCGTATTCTCTTTCCTCCCTTCTTACTTTCCCCCTTTTCTTCATTCTTTCCTCCCTTGTTTCTCTCGTTCTTTCATTCCTTTTAACTTCATTCTTTCCTCCCAACTTACCTGCCTTCTTTCCTTTCCACTGCAGCGCCTCCTTCCCATCCTTTTGGCTTTCTTCCTTTCCTTCCTTCTTTCATTTCTTGTTACTTTCCTCGTTTTCTTCCTTCCTTCTTCCTCTCATTCTTTCATTAGCTTTTCCTTCCTCCCAACTTCCCTTCCTTTTTTAAATCCAATAAGAGCTCAAAAACATTCGATCGAATATTTTTTGAAGCGATAGAGACCAAGTTTGTGTAATCTCTTTCCTCCCTTCTTACTTTCCTCCTTTCTTTCTCATTTTCTTGCTTCTTTCTTCTCTTGTTTTCTCATTCATTCCTTTTTCCTTCATTCTTTCCTCCCAACTTACCTTCCTTCCTTCTTTCTTTCCCACTGCAGCGCCTCCTTTCCTTCTTCCTGTCCTCTCTTCTTTCTCTCATTCATTCCTCCTAATTTCCCTTCCTTCTTCCTTTCCCTCTGTACTCCCTCCTTTCCTTCCTTCTTGCGTTCCTCCTCGCCTTCCTTCTTTCCTCTCTTGTATCTCTAATTCTTTCATTCCTTTGTCCTTCATTCTTTCCTCCCGATTTTATCATACTTTCCTTCCTTCTTACTTTCCTCGTTTTCTTCCTTCTTTCTTTCCTCCTTCCTTCTTTCTTCCTCTCATTCTTTCATTAGTTTTTCCTCCCTCCCATCTTCCCTTCCTTTTTTAAATCAAATAAGAGCTCGAAATAAATTCGATAGACTATTTTTTGAAGCTATAGAGACCAAGTTTGTTTATTCTCTTTACTCCTTTCTCACTTTCCTTCCGTCTTTGAATTTTTTCCCTTACTACTGTACTTCCTGCTTCCATTCATCCTTTCCTTCCGTCCTTCATTCCATCTTTCCTTCCGCGCGTTTTCTCGGCCTGAAAAAAGTCGATTCGATATTCTTACGACGGATGAGTTAAAAACTAACAACGCTAATCGAGTTTTGACTAATTGGTCGTGAATGACCGTAGGAGGGAAAGACTCTTGACATCGCGTAGGAGTCTCGGATGACGAATTGCTCCGTCTTTTCGGCCTTCGTTTGTCATTGGTTGTCAAAATATCGCTCGGTTACGCGCACCAGCGCCTTCGATTTAAATCGGCTATTTTATCATTTGGGCGAGATAGGAGTTGGTCTAAAGTTATCTATCAAAAAACGGCGATCCGATAAGGTGTGATTCCAAACGGCTCGTTATTCGGACACGATTGCGCCATCTGTCAGATTATTGGGTCTCATGAAGATGCAAACACGCTTTCCATTTCACGTTTTACTATCTGAAGCCGATTTTTTTTTTAAATTTACCGGAGGCTCACATTTTTATTTATTCCAACGACCAGAATCAGGGTCCTAAAAATGGATGGATTTTGAATTAAATTTTAAACGAGGAATAGTAATAAAAGGGACTTACAATATTGACCTAAAGTAACTACTATTTCGAACGCTGACATATCCAGTTAATGTCTGCGTGGCGAATGTTATCGATTTAAAACGAATGAGAAACAGATCATCGTTGTCAGTTCTGCTCCTGGAAACGTGGTTTTCATTTAGATCAAGCTGCGATTCGTAGTCGCAGAAGAGCGTCCTATTTTTCTGAAGATTTCATCGCCTCCCCCCTAAATGATATATTCTGCAGTAATATGTATATTTTTTAAATTTAGAGCTATGCCTCGTATTATGCAAATAAATAAATAAAATAAAATAAATAAGTAAAATGAATGAATAAATAATTGAATAAATAAATGAATTAATGAATAAACGAATAAATGAATGAATAAATGAATGAATAAGTGAATAATGGTGAATAAAAATGAATAAATGAATGAATGAATGAATGAATGAATGAATGAAAGAACGAACGAACGAATGAATGAATGAATGAATGAATAATTGAATAAATAAATAAATAAATGAACAATTGAATAAATGAATGAATGAATAAATGAATGAATAAATGAAAAATTAAATGAATAAATAAATGAAAAATTAAATGAATAAATAAATTAATAAATGAATGAGTGAATAAATGAATGAATAAATGAAAAATTAAATGAATAAATAAATGAATAAAGATGAGACAGGCCCTAACTAGCTTTTTCTCCGGATCAGACAAGCCTTCCAAATTATGTATTTGCTCATTTTTACTCGCGATGCTCTCTATAGTCAGGCTTAGAAATTCGCCAACCAGCCTTAACCAGCAGCATTTTCTTTCAAAGGACCTCGGATTTTGAGGGACACTCAGAAACTGCAGGATTCCGTTTCGTTCTGTCTCATTATATTCGAGCTCAGCCTGAGGCTAGGACAGCTAAATAATCGAGCCCACGTGGGCGCGGTTGAGCCGGCTCTCACTTTGAGCTACCATAGTCCAAGCTGCCAGCTTTTCAGTCCAGTGCCGACGATGTGCGAATCGTTTCGACGAGTTTATAAGCGACCATGAAGTGAACGAAAGGTCATCATTTTCGGGTGAGTAAATAAAAAAATTATGCTCGGGTTTTAACGAGTTCAATTATTCAAGAAGGGCCTGCCTTGTTGTCTATATATTGTTCGGGAAGAAATTAGGAAGTTTATTATTACGAAACGTTTATATGATTTCGATTATACGAAACCATTATTTGAAACGACCCTTCACGTCTTAGATCCTATTATATCGTTTGATCCGAGCGACATTAGAACGTTCCGAATCTCCGATTATAGCTGATAATTTACTCTCGCTCTGGCACAATAGTATTCGCCCGGGAATCATCCAATTCAAGGTGTGCAGTCACGCCCGAAGGCTCGGCGAGAGTTTGAAAATCGCGAGGGGTCATCGCTCCTAATTAGAGTTCATTTCGACGTCGTGGACTGCCAAAAGGCAAGTTAGGCCTGGAATTCTTGTATATTCTGGAATTCTTGATTGCAGGAATTCGATGTTCAGGAGAGATGAGTAGTTCAGCAGTTGAGCGATATTCAGGAGACGTGTTAAGTCAATTAGTACAAGGAGAAAAATAAAAATGATAGTTCATTCTTGAAAAATTGCGGACCTGATCGCTGATAAAGGTGAATAGAAAAAACGCTGCAAATGATTGTACAGTGGTTAATTATTATTTCGCTCCAATAATGATTTAAGAAGACCATCGATTCGTGATATTAATTATTCCGAACATTTGTGAACGTTCCCATCGAAAAACAGATGGTAACTATAAGGGAAAACTCCGTAGCAACTATTGTAATTTTAATCTTTTTTATTTATTTTTATTTATTATTTAAGTTCCTAATTAAAAGCTAAACTTATTGCCTAAAGATACAGCTGGAGAGTGTTTGACGACCATTCCAATGAGTATAGAACGATTTTTATAGCTCCAAGAACTCTCGAGTTATACCCTCATGTCAAATTTCTGAAAATCTCCCAAATTCGGCACAAAAGCTGCGATAACTCGAGAACCAATAAAGCTATCGACCCGGCGATGGTCTCATTCGATTCAGCGTCCAAAAATCTATACAATTTGATACCACGTACAAATTTTTCTGAAAAACCTTGGAAAATATGAATTTTCTCCCCCTCAAAACCCCTCAAAAATACCCTTACAATTGAGCTAGCAAGTTGGTTCAAGAATTGGGCAGTCGTAGGACCAAGATTGATTTTTGGTGAAAATTTCAAGAATTTAGCTATTATAGTTTGGCCGAAAAACTGCTAACGGCGTAGGGCGGACAGACAGAATTTTTTTTAATGGATATTCGGATTCTACATGCCTTGAAATGTAAAACGTCACATTTTGAGGGGGTTACACATTTTTTTTCTCGGGCGATTACAATGGTTTATTATTAAATAACAAACCAAGATTATTGAATAATAAACCAAAATTAAAAAAAATTCAATTTTTCGACTCAAATTTTGTTAAATGTTTAATTTCAAGATGTTGAAAAAAAAAGTTTTAATTAAATCTTTTTAAATAAAATTTCATTTATAAACTTTTTTCAAAATCTGTTCAAACTTTTATCTTAAAATTTTTTTCTCCTCAAATTTTTCTAAAATTCCACCATTCGGACGATCGCACTACTCTTCCGTCTGTACGAAAAAATTCGAGAGCTCTTCTATTGTTATTTGACGCTCTGCCACGACGAACGGGATGCGTTATCACTAGAGGGGAGATCCAGCTGGACCAATACTCGTCCAATGTATCCTCTGGTATCGCCCGGAGTTCATTCTCCCAATGTCGGTCTAGTTAAGTGTAATTCGCGCTCTACCGCTGATGGAACCTTCGGCTCAATTTTGCGCGAATGGTGAGCGATTTTACACCTGTTACGCCTCAATCTGACCGCATTACTTTTGCAAGCGTTTAACGGTCTGAGGTCGGAATATTCCGATTTCGAATGATTTCATCGATCAGTTCAGCATCCCAATTTTTGAGAAAATAAAATCCGCAAATGGGCCCCTGTACTATCAGTACGACCATAGAGAGCGATAGAACCGCAAAAATATTGCGCTTGTCTCAACTCGAGGGTATTAAAGTAAAAGTTTTATTCATTCAGAAATTATATATATAATTATTTTTCATGGATTGAGAAATACTTTTGATTTAGAATGGGTGGCTTTTTTTTTTTTTTTTTTTTTTTGAGAATAAAAAATGCTTGATTCCTTTCGTCCTAGATTGGTTCATGGAGTCTCATGACCTTTTGACCAGTATGAAGTATTTCTACCTCAATAATTCTAGGGCCATGACTCCGATTTGAACTAATTTTTAGTAATAAATGGGAGCATTTTTTTTAATCGCAGCGTTTCTGTTACAAGTAGTTTAATTTCGAAATATACTTTTTTCAAATTTCAAGTTTCCATTCGAGTATTTACAATTTAGTGGCATAAAAAACGTAATTTCATTTGTTTTATAAATTTATTTACTCCAAATTAGTTGTCTCGCGGTTCTCGTTCGACGAAACTCTTCTTCTGACATATATTTCAGAACACTTCGTGTTATAAAAACTCAGCTAAAATTACTTTCATTAAGTACTTACATTTTAGCTACATTGGTACGTTAAATATTAAATTACAACTATTATAATATCATATTTCGCTATTAAAATCCACATCAATATTCGTTACAAAAATAATAAACCGCTGTACAGTAATTTGCGTTCCTCTCTGGCTGTTTTCATATTTTTTCAGTCGACGACCGCCTGAGTCTCTCGCTAGGCAAAAAGCAAAGTTGGAAAGCGTTGCGAGTTTGTCACACGTCGACGAAACGTTTCATTCTGATTAAGTTTACTCGCGTTTGGGTGAGGTAAAAAACTATAAGTACCTACCTACCTAACTAAAATGCAATTTTTCTTTTTTTTGTTTTCTCCTTTTCTTTTTTTTCCGTTTTCTTTATTTTTCATAATGCTTTTCTTATTATTTTTATTATATTATTATTAATTTATTACTATTTTTATTAGTATTATTTTTACTAATTATTTTATTATAATATTAATTTATTATTATTAAGTATTATTTTACTTATTTTTTTATTATTATTTTTCATAATTTTATTTATTTATTATTTTTAATATTCTTTTTTTTTATAATTTTTCAACGTACCGCCAAAAGGATGCGACTGGTAATTTCTATAGTGCGCCCGCTAGATGTATTTTTTACCAAAAGTTTTAAATAGCGCTTAAAACGTGAGCCTCTAAAATGGTCATCTATATAAAATTATATTCATCGCACATTATTGGCTTTTAAAATTCGTTTCCATATTTCTGCATAATAGTCTACTCTCTACTTAACTCTATAGATTCTAACTATAGATTCTCAATAGATAGATAGATCGAGAGCTATTTTTCCGATCGGAAATGCTCATAAACTTAATTTGGAAAACAATGGAGTTTAAGGTGGTTGACGATTTATTTGGACGAAAAGTTCGAATTTTTCGCCCTCTTCTATCGATATTTTTTCACCCATCGATAGATTTTTTACCATTTTTTTATTTTACACGATCTAAAATGATGGCAGGGAAAGGGTAAATAGGAAGGCGATTCATTCTCCATATTTCTGCTTAATAGTCTACGTATTCTCAACTCTCTCATGAGCATTTCCGACGCCTCACGTATCAACCGAAAAAAATTAAAAAAAAAAATTGCTAATCGTTCGTTCTAAAAATATATAGCAGCTCTGGCCATTTATTGGCACTAGTTGCCCTTAATCAGTTATAAAGTGACCGCTCTTTCGCTGTTTTCGCATTGACGTTGACTCAAGGAGGACCAGAAGCCAAAATTTATCGACTCTCGCCGTATTCATCCTTCGGCACAGCGGACAATTATAGTAATCATAAACGTTTAATCAAACTATTACACGCTCTGCTACCAATTTAGCGCCAACGATGTTTATCGGTTTCGGAGTAATTTTACGTCGAGATTTAGCGATCTGAGAGGGCTCGTTTCCCAGAATGAATTAATTCGAGTCGTTTCTATGTCCTTGTTGATTTAAGGGGGTTTAAGATCCCCTTCGAAGATATGGCTAATTTTTAACCGGCCTGATTAAGCATCTTTCACCTCAAGTTCGCTTCTTAGGGGCTATATACTATTCCAATGTGTATGTCTAATAAAATAATCCGTGTCTTTCTTCATTTTTAATCGGTTCTAAATTATTTTTTCAAAATTCGCGAACGTGACGAAAAACAGTAAAAACGTCAAAGGTATGAAAAAATGGAAAAACATTTATTAATCGTTGAAATTCAAATTATACGTCTAATTTTCTATAAGAATGAGTAATAAAATAATATTGAACAATACTGTTTGTATTTGAAACGAATTTTCTAAGTTGAAAAACGTAAGAACGGTGTAGTACTAAAACTGGGGAAAACTAAATTTTGACGTCAAATTTCCGTCGTTTTGACGTCAAATTCGGATTCAGCGTTAAATTTCCTATAAGAATAGCTTTCGAAATCGCTCAAAAACAAACGTTTATTTTTGTACCCCTGCGGAGCTCGGAATTTCGGCCGGTGAAAAGCTTGATTTACGGAAAACAATTTCTGTGGCGCCGTTTAAATTTTTTTCACCAAATTTTTTGCCACGTACGTGTGTAAGGCGTTCGAATGAAGACTCCTGCATATTAAAACAATTGATTTACATTAATTTTGACCCCAAAAATCACGGTTAAAGGTCAATTTTCGAGCTTTCAAATACTGATTTTTTTGGACCACTTGCAGATTTTTCCGAGAATTGAAAAAAATAGCAAAAATATATCATGGTAAGACACAACTTTCCTGAAAATTTCAGATTTTTATCGTTATCGAGAGAGGAGTAAAAAATCGATAACTGATCGGTTAAAAAAAATCGCAGGGGTCCCCCTTGGATTTTTCGTGAAAATTTTTTTGATCTAGATTTCGCTCAAATTCAGCATAATGATAGTTGACGATGAGTATATCAATAATATATGCTTCATTCATTGTTTCTTTCGCACTAAATTGATGAAAATAATGTTTAAAGTTGAAAAATGTGATCTTTTCGTATAAATTCCAGCAATATTGTTGAATAACGCACAAACGGTTGAAAAATGGATAGGTATATTACATTGGGAAAATGTGGAGAGTTAAATTACCTATCTTTTGGTATATTCGAACATCTGAATCCACAAATTTTTGTTAAAGTTATCCACTGTGCAAGTTTCAAATCTTGGAAAACTTGGAAGTTGGAGTCCTTATATATATCTTTTTCAAGGAAATTACCACCTTTTCAGTCGACAAACTTGTATTCAACCAGTGTATTTAGAAAAAAATATGCTTTATTCTAGAGTCTATTCCCCAATTCACGATGACGATCATTAAATAAAAGAGAAAATAATTCATTACTCTGATAATCCTAAAAATTTAATTTTCTACGCTCAAAAAAAAAAAAAATGGGACAATTTTTGGGATTTTAAATTTTATTTATAACCCTCTTTTATCATTTTTATCAATTTATTTTTATTATTCTACTTTTTATCTTATTACCTATATAATTAATATACTAATTTTTTCAAGTATTAAGTAATAGGCATTTTCGGTCGTACTTTCGGGATAACTCCGTTTTTTTTTTTTTTTTTTTTTTTTTTTTTTTTTTTTTTTTTAAGCGATTAATTGATGGATCACTGTTCCTATATATTTTTTTCATTCTCTTCTCTTTTTCGGCGATGAACGAAAGGCGAACTTAATATCGTGAATGCTCGCCTTGATGCGCAATCGTCGAATTATATTGAGTGACAATCTTTGTATACTGATGAGCCCGAGTACAATTCGGGTCGACTGGTCACTTGCCAATAAATAGCAAGGTGACGTATGAGGAGTCGTTGCACGTCTTCCGAAATCGAGTCGAAGATTTGGGTCACGTAAACGGTCGTTAGCGCTACATCGAAGATCCATAAAGGACATATTCAAACGTGCGAATAACTAATTCCGATTCACTTTTACACCTGCAATTACGCCTGACAGTGACAAGGTTGATTTGGCAATCTTAAGGGATCGGAAATCGCGAATATTCCAAGATTCCGCGAATTATCCCATTACGTATGAATATACGCGCGGACAAAAAATTACCGGTTCCGAAAGCGCGAATTTCGAAACGCACAACAACTGATGACGAGGCCGAGTTGATTCTGCAAAAGCAGCAATTACCTATCGATCTTGACCTAGTAAGTGAGCCGAATGAATGAAATTTTTGAAATGCGAAAATAATTATGACTAACTGTGAGAAATGTAAAGGACCCAATAATTGGCCAGTTCGAGAAAAAATGCAGCCGATTCTTTTGCCGGTTATTGAAAAGGCAATTTCTTCGGTGGAAGCGGGAGAAGTCGAATTCGAAAAGTCGAAGTTTACGCGACCTTACGTTAGCATAGAGTCCTGGATAATAGAGGAAATTCATTTTTCATTTAATTAAGGAAGTTAACAATTAGAACACTCTAATGTGGCAATCAGTTATTTAACAACTAATCAATTACCGAGGTGATAGCTTGATAATTAAATAATAATTCAACACCGAAACCAATACAATGAAATATCTCGACTGAACTAGTCGATTTATTAATTATAAACTACAGCAATACTTGTTTATAGCTTATTTTTGGATTTATTTTATACTATTTTATAGATTTATTTATTATAAACTACAGCAATACTTGTTTATAGCTTATTTTTAGATTTATTTTAGATTTATTTTATACTATTTATAGATTTATTTATCATAAACTACAGCAATACTTGTTTATAGCTTATTTTTAGATTTATTTTATACTATTTACAGATTTATTTATTATAAACTACAGCAATACTTGTTTATAGCTTATTTTTAGATTTTTTTAGATTTATTTTATACTATTTATAGATTTATTAATTATAAACTACAGCAATACTTGTTTATAGCTTATTTTTAGATTTATTTTATACTATTTATAGATTTATTAATTATAAACTACTGCAATACTAGTTTATAGCTCTACTGTTCATTTGAGAGCTTACTTGAGTATTAGTTAAGGTATTAAATCTAGATTATCTTAGATTATCATTAAATCTAGATTTAGTCTATTAATTAAATTAAAGACAGTTAAAAATAATAGCTAAGGGATCGAGTAAAAGCAAGTATTACAAAAAGTATTTTCTATTGATAAAGCACTTGAAAAAAATTCAACGTATGATTTAAGGTATTGATTAGACTACTGGTTGGTTAAGTCTTCATTAATCGCTAAGGTATTGAAGTTAATCCTTAACGTATTTCATACCTGAGGTTTACTCAAATCATAGTATTAAAAAAAGTAAAATATTTTATTAAGGTATTAATTAAATGTAACAATTAATGAATTATTAAGGTAGCAATATCTGGTTAATTAAATATTGCTCAATCCCTAGGCAAGGTATTAGTTAACTTAGGATATTTTAATGAATATTATTTTATATATTATATTATATAATATTATAATATTTTATATTATAATATTAAAATGGATTATAATATTTTATATTATATTAAAATATATTATAATATTTTTTATATTATATTAAAATATATTATAATATTTTATATAATATTAAAATATTATACAATTTTAATGAATATTTTAAGGTATAGGCTGATGGCGTAATAATCATAGTATGATTTATATTAATCAAGTTTTTGGTTAACTTTTGATTCTTGTTTATTTGAAAGGTTTCATTAAGGTAATAATGTTTAATTATGATTGGTATTATTATCGGTCACCGAGGTATTCATTAGTGTAGTGTTAATTAAAGGTAT
Source organism: Tupiocoris notatus (assembly GCA_037159825.1). Taxonomy (NCBI): domain Eukaryota; kingdom Metazoa; phylum Arthropoda; class Insecta; order Hemiptera; family Miridae; genus Tupiocoris; species Tupiocoris notatus. The sequence goes on along the minus strand of JASJUZ010000032.1, from coordinate 596,619 downwards.
ACTTCATTATTATGGCATTGTATTAAATGTGTAATTTCGCTTTCCATATCCGACTATCTGATTATTACGTCGAGTACCCGCTGCGAATTTTTGCAAATTTTTCTCCGTCCAACGGCTCAATTGCCTCGAACTTCCACGGGCTCGGTTTTGTTTATGGACGGTTGAAAATATTAATCAGTTTGCTGCGAGTTGATTGAGCAACGTGCGTAATCGATATGCAAATAGCCATCTTGCTTGGGTGACCTAAAACGTGAGCGAGACTTTCAAGGTGGGTTAAGTCGGCGAGATGATGGAAATTGAATCGGAACGCCATTTGGGTGATTTTCAGGCCGATTTTTCGCATAATAATGGAAAACTCGAGAATTTCGAGATTCGAAAAAGTTTCGATTCCCTTCGAATTTATTTATTTATTTTATTTATTTAATATTAGCGGGTTTGAAATTTTTTTTTCTCGAAAATCGCTCGTAATAGCTGCGTCGGCTGGGAAATAAAGACGTTTTGGTCTCATTTGTTTCAGCGTTCGAAAATCTATAAATAGTTTATTTTGAACATTTTTATTCGCAGATGGCGACGTCTCCGATGGCGAAATGAGCGGGAAAATACTTTCGAACGGAATCGGACGTACGAACGGCAAAGTCGGCAGTCCGAAACGAGTCAGTTTCAACCTGGACGACAACGTATTCGCAGATGGACAATCGACACAAGCGATCGAAGGGAGCGCCGAAGAGCAGAAAGAATTGACGAGTTTCGACATTATCAAGAAAATCCTGAACGACGACGGCCTTCATAAAGAACGGCCTCTGGAAGACGTTCAGAAGCTTCATGGACCATTTTCGGATAAAAAGGTGAATAATGAGAACCGTAGACGCTGGGCTCTGTCGTCCTCCAGGGAAATGATAGGTAATTTCTTATTTAGTCGACCTGAAAATGGCGAGATTTGAGGCAACAATAACGAACAAAAACAATAATGTTGACCTATGAGCGTTCCGTAGAAATTCACAGGCGCTAGATAAAAAAGTAAAAAATACACTTAAAAATCCTATTTTATAATTTTATTTGGGTGATAAATGCAATAAATTGCGATAAAACAAATTATATAAAAATAAAATAAAACAAAATATAAATATATAAAAATAAAATAAAACAAAATATATAAAAATAAAATAAAACAAAATATAAATATATAAAAATAAAATAAAACAAAATATATAAAAATAAAATAAAGCAAAATATATAAAAATAAAATAAAACAAAATATATATAAAAATAAAATAAAACAAAATATATAAAAATAAAATAAAACAAAATATATAAAAATAAAATAAAACAAAATATATAAAAATAAAATAAAACAAAATATATAAAAATAAACGAAAATAAAACAAAATATATAAAAATAAAAGAAAATAAAACAAAATATATAAAAATAAAATAAAATAAAATAAAACAAAATATATAAAAGTAAAATAAAATAAAATAAAACAAATTGAACGGCGATTGTGTAGAAAAATATTTACTAGGTACTATCTCTTCAGCCACCGGAATTTTCTCGGAACTCACTCGGCTTGAAACGCGCTCGGAACAGGAAAACTACGAGGTGGCCAACTGGAAAAATAACCGGCTGAAATAGGGAAAAAATCATGCACCTAAAAATCGTTGACAATAAATCGTTTAAACGGTGACGTTTCAGCTAATTACCTGCAGGATATCTTCTGAGATCGTTAACCATTCGAAATCAACGAGGGGAAAATCATATTAATTTAAATTGAGACCAATATGACGAAAAATTCATTTAATGTGCTGGAATTCTCTCTGTACAACTCCAATAATTCAAGGAAATTGTTTAATATTATATATAATAATAATAATAATAATTAAAAAATCCTTACAATAATAATAATATCATACGTATACTAATAACAGTAACAATAATAATTATTATGATATTAATCATAAGAAGAATCATAATAATAATAACAACAACAACAATAATAATAATAATAATAACAATAATAATATATCAAAATTATAATAATAAATAAATAATAATAAATTGTACGGAATATAAGAATGTTGCTAAGTAAAAAAGAAGAGTAATAATACTAATACTAATAATACTGATAATAATAATAACAACAACAATAATAATAATGTTGAATTAATAGTATGTAAGGATTATTTAATATTATATAATATTATATTAACTCATATTGCATTTTAAGTATTATACAGTAAAACAGTAGTACCCTTGTCTGCCAAGTCTGATGAGGGCAAGAAATTCCCTTTACTTATATACATTGGTTCACCTATAGCCAACCTAGACATGGAAGTACTGTGTGGTCTATCCTGCGTCCGTCTATGGTGTTGACAGACGCGCCGGGAGAGGGACGGGCCTCCAAGCTCGGAGTGGGAGGAGCGCCGCGGCGGCCCCCACGTGTGCAACAGTCTGTTCGGCACTTGTGGCGGCGGCGGCGGTGGCGCCTTCCACCATCAACAGCCAACTGTCGCTCCCGTGTCGCTCCAGGACATTCTCGACGACAGCGTTGCCACGACGTCGACGACCGTCGTCATGGGCAACGGCGGCCCGTCGAAGCATTCGGAGCTGCAGACGCTCAAGAAGGAGCTGAGAAGGAAAGACCAGATGCTTTTATCCTTGCAAAGAGAAATACACAAATTGAGGGTGAGTTGAATTTTTTTATATCGAAAAATAATCACGCATGAATTCTCATATTTATTTTCGACGACAAGAAAATTGTACGGAAAGCTAAGAAACATTCTGACCCGTGTAATCAAGGGTGTTTTTAAGAGTTACTTAAAAGGGGACTTAGTTTTATAAATAATAAACCAAAATTGGCACGTTCGGTATCGATATCGTCGTTTTTTGCCCGCTGAATAAATAGAAAATAAGTCAACAGCTTCTCATAGCAGCTTTTGCGGGTAATTAATTACATTTAAAAATACCAAAAACGCTGCAACTTGGTCATTTATGAAGCAATAATTTGCACAGCTATCACTACTGTACATTAGTTGGTATTTTTTTATCAAATCAATCAATAGATTGAACTGACGATAAATTTAAAAAAAAATTGAAAAAAGGGTTTTGTAACAATGTAAAAATAGAGATACTATTCATTTGAAAGGATCGTTTTAGCTCTGAAAATTGCTCAACAGTCGTGAACGGCAATTTTAAAAAAATTATGAAAAAAATTGATATTTTTTTCATAAATCAAGTAAAAATCTAAAAAACATGTCGATAAAATTAATTTAAAAAAAAAAATCGACGCCCGGACAATTTTTTGAAATTTAAATTAACGACGTTCGATTTTTACAATCTACGGTAATTAGGCGATTTCTGTACTAGGGATCGAATCGGTTCCAAGCCTTCTTTCAAATCTAACTTCATCTCGCCATAGTGCGGCAGCTTTCTCGCATTTCCGCTTCTTCGGACCGAATTCGAGACAAAGAACGTTGCGAAATCGGTATAATCACTTTACGAAACTGATTAGTTGAGTGCGTAGGCTTCGAATGACGGCCCAATTAGTCGTAATAATCGTCCGTTACAAATAAACGGTTGTCGAGTTGATTTCCATATTTGTATTATTCATCGGCTTTTGCCATTTGACACTGAAAGGCCTTACGTGGCAAATTGAAGAGCCCAGGTGAAGGCCGAAAAAGCGAAAGCGCTCTGCAGGAAATAAAACGATTGAAGAAGGAGTCGCCGATTACTTTCTTCAATTTCGATACTTACAAAAATATTTTAAAAAAAAAGTAATTAAATAAAATAAATATCTAATTTAAAAACATTAAATTAAATTAAATAAGTAATTAAAAAAATTGAATTGAATTAAATAAATAATTTAAAAAATAATAAATTAAATAAATAATTAGAAAATTAAATTAAATAAATAATTACAAAAATTAAATAAAATAAATAATTACAAAAATTAAATAAAATAAATAATTTAAAAAACTTAAATTAAATAAATAATTAAAAAATTAAATAAAATAAATAATTTAAAAAACTTAAATTAAATAAATAATTAAAAAATAAATCAAATAAATAATTTAAAAACTTAAATTAAATAAATAATTTTTAAAAAACTTAAATTAAATCAATAATTAAAAAAATAAATTAAATAAATAATTTAAAAAAAAATAAATTAAATAATTAAAAAAAAATAAATTAAATAATTAAAAAAATTAAATTAAATAAATAATTTAAAAAATTAAATTAAATAAATATTTTTAAAAAACTGGAATATTTAAAAAATTATTAATTACCTAAATAAATAATAATTTTTCAAAAAACTAGACAGACAAATTGAATAATTGCACAAATCGCCCCAATTTGTCAAAATTTGAGACGAAAAAGTATTTCAAAACAATTTTTTGAACTTCCCCCGTGCGTATAAATCGTCGTACCGCCCTTTCTATCCAACGATACTGAAAATAAACCCAATGATAACCACAAGCATAATAATAACGACCCATTGAAATTCTAATCAGCCATTTTGTCTCTTTCCATTCAGCGATCCCGAACGGCGAGGATCATTATGAGAATATAGGTCAAGGGCATTCTTTGACGGCCATTCGAGAGGCCATATCGCTGAAAAAATGTTCCAAAAAGCTATCATACTTGTATTCAGTACGAAATCGTCAATTCGTTCTGCGCCTTTCGCAGGGACCGACGTTCGCCTCGAGGCGGGACGAGATCGCGTTTTGAAAATGTCAAAACAACAATTAGACCCGAGTTGGACCTTTGAGGTGAATTATCAGTTCGCGAATTCCCGGTAATTATCATGCCAGTTTATTATCTTCAAGTGTGCAATACGTGGCCCTCGGAGATGGGAAATTCGGCCCGGGGTAAACATTTCGATCGTCGGCAGGACCGGTTTTTTGCCGCCAGAGGATGGAAATCGAGTTGACATTTCTTCCGAGCAGGAGGCATTTTTTGTTATTACTCGTTTCGATACGGGCCGAAATTTCGCACCTATGTACTATATACAAAAGTAGCCGTGACAATCAAATGGCATCAGGTCCACTGGCATGCCAACAGGCGAAAAATAGCCAAGTTTTCGCATTTCCGATACAAGCCAAAGTTATGTACGTCAAGCTCGATAACATCTCGAGCGAGTTTGTCGACGATAACCGGGAAAAGCAAGTTCTCGCAATCCGTTTACCCCGACAATCATATTATGTCGAGCAACTTCGCACGTGGAGGCGTGTCCTTGAAGATGCAGGATGTTCGAGACGACATTTTTAGATACGCGATCAATATCTAATTGATAAAAAAATAAATAAATAAATAAATAAAAAAGCTGCAAATGAATGGTTTATTGTTCCTTCGTTTCAACAATGATTTAAGAAGATTATTTAGTGATAGTAATTATTACGAACATTTGTGAACTTTTCACCGAAAAACAGACGAGGGAGAACTCTTTTAATTATTTTAAAATTTTAATCGTTTTTATTTTCCGTAATTTCCAAATTAAAATCCGAATTTTTTTCACCTTACGGTATAGTCGAAGAGAGTGTTTGACGACCATTCCAATGAGTATAGAACGATTTTTATAGCTATTTTTTTCACTTTTTTTTTTACTTTATTTTTTTTGCAAGCTAGCATCATATATCATTATTTTGTTTAATTTTTTTTGAATTACGATCACCGGCCAAATTGTATGTTAAGTTTGTAAATTGAGCACTTAATTGCTCGTACCCAATAAATAAATAGCTACAAGAACTCTCGAGTTATTCCCTCATGTCAAATTTCTGAAAATCTCCCATATTCGGCACAAAAGCTGCGATAACTCGAGAACCAATAAAGCTATCGACCCCGCGATGGTCTCATTCGATTCAACGTCCAAAAATCTATAGAAATTGATACCAAATACACATTTTTCTGAAAAATCTGGAAAATATGAATTTTCTCCCCCTCAAAACCCTCCAAAAATACCCTTGAAATTGAGCTAGCGATCTGGTTCGAGAATTGGGCCGTCTTAGGACCGAGATTGATTTTTGGTGAAAATTTCAAGAATTTAGCTATTATAGTTGGGCCGGAAAACTGCTAACGGCGTTCGGTGGACAGACAGAATTTTTTTTTATTGGATTTTCGGATTCTAAATGCCTTTAAACGTAAAACATCACATTTTGAGGGGAGTTAGTAAATGTATTTTCTTGGGCGATTACAATGGTTTAATATCGAATGATGAACCAAAAGGCTAAATTGAATTTACGATTTTCTCAGCAACTTTAAACTGTCACGAGCGTGGAAACGAAGCCGGAATTTCACTTTTGAATCGAGCCCCTCCCGTGCATGGTGAAAAATCGCTCCCAGCGCATTTGAATATTTCGCTGATCTGTCCAGAATCGCGTGGACGATTTGCGGAGAGCGTGTTATGCGATGCACGAATGCGATAAAATTCTTTCTCACTCGATAGCCGTTGCTCTAGATCAGTTTTAGGTCGCGTGAACGCTACTTCCGACAACTTTATGGTGAAATATTTTCAGGGTTTCCATTTTCCGCCTTGAGATCGAGAAATGGAGCAACGGACGGAAAATCTGGGCCTGAAACCTCATGAGCCAATAGTTGCCAGGTCTTTTGGAGGAAAACTACCCCAAAACGTAGACACAGATACTTTTCCCCAAATCCTCCCTCAATCTCATTTTTCGCTCCCCTTTTATCTACTTCTTTTCTATAGAAAGACAAAATTCGGGTACCTAATTCAGTTATTTATTTTTTAATATTATTTATTACTTCTTTATTATTGTCTTTATTTTTATTAGCTATTAATTTTTTTTCATTATTCATCATAAAAAGTAGTTTTCCACTTAGGCCAAAAGTTCCCCATATTCAGCAGCGTCTTAAAAATTGAAGAAACTGAAGAAATATTATGCAACATTTGGTCAGGCTTCAAATATCGAACAATGTACGAACATTTTACGATTCCCAGAAATTCTTCCAAGCAATGCAAAATATTAAACGGTCTTTTTGGCACGATATACCTCACCCGCAATATTTACGAGCAGAGTCTATTTCAATGTCGCTAGAATCACGCTTCACTTCAAAAAAATTCTGTCTGTCCGCCGTTAGCAGTTTTCCGGCCCAACTATAATAGCTAAATTCTTGAAATTTTCACCAAAAATCAATCTCGGTCCTAAGACGGCCCAATTCTTGAACCAGATTGCTAGCTCAATTTTAAGGGTATTTTTGGGGGGTTTTGAGGGGGAGAAAATTCATATTTTCCACGGTTTTTCAGAAAAATGTGTACGTGGTATCAAATTATATAGATTTTTGGACGCTGAATCGAATGAGACCATCGCCGGGTCGATAGATTTATTAGTTATCGAGTTATCGCAGCTTTTGTGCCGAATATGGGAGATTTTCAGAAATTTGAAATAACTAGAGAGTTCTTGGAGCTATAAAAATCGTTCTATACTCATTGGAATGGTCGTCAAACACTCTCCAGCTGTAGGGCAAGGGAAAAATTTAGTTTTTAATTAGGAAATTAAGAAAAATAAAAATGATTAAAATTACAATAGTTGCTACGGAGTTTTCCCTTATAGTTACCATCTGTTTTTCAATGGGAACGTTCACAAATGTTCGGAATAATTAAAATCACAAATGGATATATAGTCTTCTTAAATCATTATTGAAGCGAAATAATAATAAACCACCTTACCATCATTTGCAGCGTTTTTTCTATTCACCTTTATCAGCGATCAGGTCCGCAATTTTTCAAGAATGAACTATCATTTTTATTTTTCTCCTTGTATTAATTGAATATTCTTTCAATTTTGGGCGCACGCCATCTATTATTATTGTTATAAATCGGGCATTTGCCCGTCTGTAAAATAAATCAATTTTTCGACCTGATTTTTAATCAAGTCCAAAAACGAAGGTCTGACGATCTTAGGTGGCCCCAATATTCAAGGCGGGAATACGTTCGATTAGCTCGTACAGCAAAATCGCAGTACAATAGGGGAGATAGCAACTGAAATGGCTCATGGACACAGTTGCCAACAAGTTGATAGGAAGTTAGCCCTACCAGCATTACGAGTTGTCGAAAGAGGCGCCCCGCTGGAACCCAAGGCGCCTCGCTGAACCCAAGGCGCCTTATTCCTTTGAACAAGGCGTTTCTTCTAAATCAGCTAATAGGTCAAATAACCGTTCTCTCGATCTAGTTTATTTCAGCTTTCGCCCATCCGGGCCTCCCCGCGAATAGCTTTCTGAGAACGTTGTAAAACGTATTATTCCAATTAATATCCGGCTTATGATTTCTGGTTTATTTTTTTGGCTTATTTTGGAATTTATAAACCATGGTAATCGCCCAAGAAAAACATTTTCAATCCCCCTCAAAATTTGATGTTTTTACGTAATAAAATCGGTAAAAAATCCGTATAAAAATCCGAATGTCCAAATAAATAAATAGCATTTCTCCGACAAAAATAAGAGCTACATTCTTGAAATTTTGACCGAAAATCAATCTTGGCCCCACAACGGTTCATTCTTCAACCAAATCGCTTCGTCAATTTTAAGGGTTTTTTTTAGTGGAGAAAAATTGCATTTGCCTTTTTTTTAGTGGAGAAAAATTGCATTTGCCTTTTTTTTAGTGGAGAAAAATTGCATTTGCCAAGGTTTTTCAGAAGAATGTGTACTTAGTGTCGATTTCTATGCCTTCTAAACCAAAATATAGTTCTTTTAAAGCTGATAAAAACTCTCAATATACCGAAATTGATATTATGATCGCCTCAGTTTGTAAAACGACTGTCAGGGAAAAAGGGCGCATTCTAATCGCCTTTCGGGCATGAATGTCAGCTGAATCGCTCGACCGAAATAGGAATCTAGTTTAAATTTCGTAGAACCGGCGACGTTGGTCAGGGACGAAATTCGAACACGGAAACCGAGTACCACACCTTGAGCTAAGTCTATAGCTAGCCTAGAAACCTTTTAGTAGTAGACGATACGTTCAGGGAATACGAAAACTAGACGAATTCGAACCTCACACGTTTGACTATTATAGCCTGTAAAAATCAAAATAGAAAAAAGGTTCTCGGAAGTACTCTGTGTTATGTTAAATCTGGAAACACCAAATTTGGCACTACCAATGGGAGCAGGATCCCAGAAAATTTCCTCGAGCTACATTCATTTTTCAGGAAGATATTAATTATGGCGATTTATTTGCCACTTTTCGACCACAGAAAGATACAAGTTCGCAAAGTGAGTTTAATACAATTAATTAATGAAAAGTTCTGTTGATAAAAATTTCTCCAAGTTTCTTAAAAATTTAGTAAAATGGTCACAAAGTTCATAAGAAATTCTAATAACTTTATAAAAATGTCAAAAAATTGAAATTTTGCAAGTTAAAATTTTACAAAAAAAGTTCATAAAGTGTTTCTGAGCATAATATTATTAATTAATAAAATTTCTATTAATAAACATTTCACAAAGTTTCATAAAAATTTCACAAAGTTCGTAACAATTCCAAAAAGTTCAAAAATTCTTCATAAAATTCATTAAAGTTTCACAAAATGAAATTCTGTTGATAAAAATGTCACAGAAAAAGTTCACAAAGCGTTTCCGAGTTTAATGCTATTAATTAATCAAAATTCTATTGATAAAAATTCCTTCCAAAATCACCTCCGTTCAGAATTCGACTTTTCGGACGATCATAATACTTCCATTACTATACAACATGCAAACAAAAATGGAAAGATGAACGTCCACAATTGAAATAACAGGAGAACTATAAGCAACCAAGTTTTTCCATTCGTTTTAGCACTCAAAAATCTATACGAAATGATAAAAAATTCTCCTTGGTTGAAAAAAAAACCTTGGAAAATACTACTTCCCCTTTTAAACTCACTGAGTAGCTATTTGGCTAAATAAGCTAAAAAACGAGCGAGATTGATTTTTGTTGAAAATTTCCTCTAGCTGGCTAATTATTCAAGTGTCTAAGGACGGATAGCAATGTTTTATTCGAATATTTTATCATCGAAAAATAAACTGGCAACGAATTAAAGGAGCGTTTATTTAATTATGAAATGTCACGACTATTTACAATACATGCTTCGAATGGACGTTAGTACTTCGCTATGTCGGACGCCAATTTGTAAGACGTTCGAGTCAGAATTGACCTAATGATTCCACAGGTTGTTGCCGCCTTGGCCGTGATTGAGGGCCCGGATTCGCTAATAGAAAATTGGAAGCCGACCTTCAAATCGAGGTCGACGTATAAATCAGATCTAGACAGTGAAAAAATCACCGTCCGGAATTGCTTCACGAGAATTTAACAGACGCGAAATAGTCCGATTTGCAAGCGTTCAATTAGTCGACCGATCTCGATTTATCGCGGCTGTAATTATATTTTAATATCCAATCATCGTGCATTAGATTTTTCTAAAATGATTGCCTTTCAAAAAAAATAAATAAATAAATTAAAAAAAAATAGTAAAATATAAAAAATAAATATAAATAAAAAATAATAAAAATAAATAAATAAATAAAAAAATAATAAAAATAAATAAGACTTCGAATATTTTGGTATTGACGTAATAATATAATATATAGTAATAATATTATATATTGGCGTATCAAAGATTTTTGAAAATCGGTTTTTTTATTTTATTTTGCAGAGCGTCCTTCAGCAAACCGTCGGTTTTCGCAATGGCGACAACATTTTGGGAACGTTGCACGAATTTCAAGGGATGGCTGGGCAGTCGCAAATCAACAAGAAACAAGGAGTGTCGGCGGAAAGTTCGGGAAACGATCATTCGGTCAACAATATTCACCTGATCAGATACGACAAGGATTTCAGGTACGGCGAGGAATTTCAGGTACTACGAGAAGAAATTAACGAAAAAATAAAACGAGATTTCCGGCCGTGTGAGAATTTTTGACGGCAAACGACGGCGGATATATATGAAACATCTTGAGCGAAAAAATGTTGATGCGATTATCATTTTTGCGTTGATGCGATGCGATGTTTTTTTATATTAAACGAACAAATTGAAATTCCAAAAAAAAAAATTTTTTTTAAAAGATTAGAACGTAAAAAATTTATTTTTAAAAAATGCGAACGCGATAAAATGTTGATGAAAACAATGTTGAAATAAAATTATAAAAATTGTCGAACATAATTTGTCCCCCATTCCGCTATTTATCCTCGATTTCCGTTTGTTTTGAACGCTCGCTGATTTCTCATGCAGATCAAAACAACTTATTAAAGGTGCTCTACTCGAGAACGATTTGTTGAAAAATTTGGAGCCGGGACAGATGCGGGAAATGGTCGACTGCATGTACTCGAGAGACTGCGTTAAAGGGAGTTTCCTCATCAGAGAGGGAGAAGCAGGTAAATTATATAAAACAAATATATTATTTTTATTATTAATTTATATTAAATTATTTTTTAAATTTATTTTTATTATTTATTATGTTTATTATTTATATTTTTATTTATTTTTATTATTTATTTATTATATACCTATATTATTATATTATTTATTATACTATTTATTTATTATATATATTATTATATTTATTATATATATAATTATATTTATTTTATTATTATTTTATTATTTAAATTATTGTTTATAATTATTATTTTTTTAAAATTATTTTTGGATTTGAATTTTTTGCACTTCTAAAAGCTCACATAGTCGCTCACGTTCGATACTTGATTTGCAGGTAGCCATCTGTACGTGTCAGCTTCGGGCGAATTCGAGGTCATCAAAGATGGTACCGTGCTAGGGAAAATGGGCTCTGGCAAAGCCTTCGGCGAATTGGCAATACTTTACAATTGCACGCGCACGGCGTCAATCAAAGGTAACCAAAATAAAAAACCAACAAAAATATTAAAATATATAGGTACAAAGAGAACTGTATTTTTTCACACTTTAATTTGTTTCTTCAACTTTAATTATATATTTTTATATTCAATGAACGAATTGAAGTTCCAAAAATTTTTTTTACAAGAATATGAAAAAAATTATTTCTAAAAAATGTGAATTAAATTATGTAATTTTAATATTATTAAATTATTATTATTATTATATTATTAATCATTGTAGTATAATTAAAATTATGTGAGTTAAATTTAAATGCGAAAACTGAATGTGAAAATATAATTTAAATTTTTTTTCTACAAATCTTCAAATTTTATCTTCACATTTTTTTAAAATAATTTTTTTTAAAACTTTATTTTGTAGAAAATAAATGTAAAAAATAAAATCAACGCGTATTTTTCTAAATTGAAAATCAAACAAAAAGACGTTTATTTTCTCTCGCTCACTTTCGAAAATTCGGCCGCAGAATTCGAATTCCTACTTGTTTTTCCAGTTTTCATTTTTATCAAATGCCCCGAGTGCATCCGGTTTCATCTGAAAATGCTCCGAATCGCGTTTCAAACAGGGACAAAATCCGTTCGATTTTTTTTTTGCGACTTGATTAGTTTCTCGCTTTCGAAAGGCGTTCTAGCGCAAATGATCGGCGCCCGAATTAAAATTTACGGTCCCAATCAGAGAATCATTAAGATATGCAGATGTCAACAGAGTACGGTAGCAGGGCAAACCCGTTTTGATTGAGGAAAGTTTAGAACGATTTTTTTTTTTACGAAAATACAGTTAACAAGTACGAATTGCATGCGGATACCAGCTCGAAATATAATTCGAGCGATTCTCAGTTATTTTCTCGAATTCCTGTACTGAATCTGAAATCATTGAATTTTTTCGGCTCAGAATAAAAATGTAAAAAAATAATTCTTCGAACATTTCCGACTTTTTATCTCGGAAACGATTGTCGAATATCGTCTTCCTATGAGAAATTAAAGAGGGCGAAATTCCGAACAAAATTAGCTCCTTGTATAATGAATTTGGACAATTAGAATCGGAGCTACAGCTATTCAAAAAAACATCAGGCACTGGCCGATTAGAAAAGCTCAATATCTCAAATGAAATTCGCATTTTGAGGTGTTGAAAAATAAATTTTTAATAATAAATTTTTTTTCGTCAGTTCGTATAATCGGGTCTTATTGAACGAAGATTGGGGTAAATTTCGTTCGTCGCTAAGGTTGCCGATTTTTCAGACAGCAAACCGTTTGCTCAATATTTCGGAGCGATTTTCCCAAAACGATGCCAGTTCGTGGGATCGGTTTTCCTGCAGAGAAAATCAAAGAAAGGCGTAATTTTTCTTTTTGGTGTTTTAGTGGTCGAAAATGGCGAGGTCTGGGTGCTGGATCGCCGGATGTTCCAAAACATTATGATGCGCTCTGGGCTCCAAAGAATGGAAGACAGCATCACATTCCTCCAGAGCGTTCCGTTGCTGAAAAACCTCAATAGGAACATTTTGAGCAAAATCGCCGACAGTATGCAACTCGTAAGTGGAGAAATTCTGATGAACGTGAAGAGGAAAGTGCAAGAGTTTGAGGCATAAGTTCGAGTTGAAAACATATCGAGCCTATTAACTACCTTTTCAATTGGAGCAATTGAATTAATTTTACCCATTAACTCAATCTTGTTGGCTTTGAAAGGACCCACACTATCCCATTAACACACTATTTGAATTGATTTGACACTATCCCATTAACTCAATTTTGTCCTGAATGAGATGAAGGAACAGCGCCCACCAATAACTAGCAAGGGCTGCAAGGCTAGCTGCAAATCCTTGGCAATTGTGAGCCATTCTAACACATCAAGGAATTATTTGCAGAAATTGTGACAAAAACGACAGAATCGTGGGTAGCGATTGATTTTCCAGAGCGATTCCACTGTGATGCTCGAGAGTCACTGGCATACCCATGAAAATTATAAAAATGTACAGCTCCATTGAATCTAGAGAGAAAATTACAATGGCATGTTGAATTTATTCCAGGAATTCTACACCGGCGGCCATTTCATAGTCCGACAAGGAGCCACTGGCGATACGTTTTACATAATAAGCCAAGGGGAAGTAAAAGTCACGCAAAAAGTCACAGGTATGTTCAGTATTAGCACAGATATTGATATTTTGACTCGCTGGAGCTAGTGTCACCATTTAGCTCACATTCCGTTCAAATCCGCATTCGAATTTTCCTGTTCCTGAATTCCCCAGGTTCAGATAAAACCGATATTGTTCTGGAAATTCATACTGAAGGGAATCGAGTGAAAGTATATTTGGCTTTTCTTAAAAGTAATTTTTTTGCTTGATTGGACGAGGAATTTCTGGTCTGAAGAAATACATGGCAAACACTAGAGCCAGTTGACGTTCTGGAATGGGGAGTCTGGTCTGAGTGGTTCATTTCTGATGGCGGGTTCCAACAGGAGCAATCGACAAAGCTGGCAACTGGATTTCAACTACTCCAATGACGCTTATGGGTCAGCTCCTGCTACCAAATTCATGAAGAGGCCAGAAATGGGGAAACTCAGTCTTCGTCCAGGAATCTGCTTCAATAGATAAAAAGCCTGCCTTTGAAAAGCTTCCGAAAATTCTCTTGGCTGGTCCAGCGACTCCTCTTGAATCCCTGGGCGAAATTGGCCACAAAATCTCTTGACGGGAAAGCAGATGAATACTCCAGCTAGCTAGTGTTAGTTCGAGCAGCGTTGTTCTTGTAGCAAAACAGGGTTATTATGCTTGAAAATGAACAAACATCATAGCTGAAGAAAATTGTCCTTGAAAAGTCCTCTTTAGGTGCCGAAAACTCGCCTGGTAAGCAAAAAGGCTGTCCAAGACAGCTTTGGCGCAGCTAGCATTTACGTCCTCAAGAACTTTTGCTCGTAGTCCAAGGAGTACCTATGGCAACACAAGACTCCAATTATAGCCATCAGAATTTGACATTACCGCCGCCTATTTATCGGTAAACGTGATTCCAGAAAGCAGTTTCGGCCAGGAAAAAATTTCCAGTCACATCGCCCACGTAGCCCATTTCCATTTGTACGCCCAACGCAACTGACGATTTTCTTCTCCGATATTCGACATTTTCTTTGAGAAATTATTCCAGTTTCAGGCGGCGAAGAAGAATTGCGCACTTTGGGCCGGGGCGATTATTTCGGCGAGCAAGCGCTCCTCAAAGAGGAACACAGAACTGCCAGCGTCGTCGCTTTACCTCCAGGGGTCGAATGCCTCACGCTAGACAGAGAGTAAGCAATTATTCAACACGTTCTTTCGCTTTTAATTCAATTGAAACGGAAAGCCACTGCAGCTCTTACAGTAATTACCGTTAGTACATGAACGCGAGTAATTTTCTCCTAGAATTCGCCCAAACGCTGTTGCCTTTATCCTTTAAAAAATCTGCAGTTATTTTAAACATCCACAGGTCGTTCATACTTTTGATCGGCGACTTGAACGAACTCCAGCAGAAGGATTACGGCGATAAAGATCGCGTTTCAAGACCTTCCAGCGTAAGCAGTCTTGTCGACGAATCAGGTAGGACGAAATTTTGAATCTAGTAAATCTATCAACTATCTATGGGAAATACTAAAATTAGGACCAAGTGAAAATTTTAGGTATAAGTTGAGAGACAATTTTTTTTTTACTCGGAACTTTTTTTGCGACAATAGGCATCCTAAAGGCGATAAAGGACTAGTGCGGAACTTATGGTATTTACAATTGCCAGGAACCAGTCTGCTACCATTTCTGAAAAATCAAGCTCTGCTACCATTTCTGAAAAGTCAAGCTCTGCTACCATTTCTGAAAAATCAACCTCTGCCATCATATTTAGAAAATTATACTCTGCTACCATTTCTGAAAATCAAGCTCTGCTACCATTTCTGAAAGTTACGCTCTGCTACCATTTCTGGAAAGTCAAGATCTGCTATCATATTTAGAAAATTATACTCTGCTTCCATTTCTGAAAATCAAGCTCTGCTACCATTTCTGAAAAGTCAAGCTCTGCTATCATATTTAGAAAATCAAGCTCTGCTACCATTTCTGAAAATCAAGCTCTGCTACCATTTCTGAAAGTTACGCTCTGCTACCATTTCTGGAAAGTCAAGATCTGCTATCATATTTAGAAAATTGTACTCTGCTACCATTTCTGAAAGTTACGCTCTGCTACCATTTCTGAAAAGTCAAGCTCTGCTACCATTTTTGAAAATCAAGCTCTGCTTCCATTTCTGAAAATCAAGCTCTGCTACCATTTCTGAAAAGTCAAGCTCTGCTACCATTTCTGAAAATCAAGCTCTGCTACTATTTTTAGAAAATTGCGCTCTGCTAATATTTCTGAAAATCAAGTTCTGCTAATATATATGTCTGAAAACCAAGCTCTGCTACCATTTCTAAAAACTCAAGCATTTCTGAAAAACCACCTTTTCTACCGTTTTTAAAAAACCAAGCTCTGCCATCATTTCTGCAAGAACACGCTACCACTTTTCGAAAGTTGGATGTTTCTGAAAATTAAGCTTTTCAACCCTTTTTAGGGAATTAAACTCAGCTAATAGCTCTAGCAATGCTTGAACAACCAAGCTCTGCTCCCATTTTTGGAAAATTGAGCTCTGCTGCTATTTCTAGAAAATATATTTAAAAAAAATAAATAAGCTTTGCTACCATTTCTAAACAACCTAGCTCTGCTACCATTTTCGAAAAATCAAACTCCGTTACTATTTCTAGAAAACCAAACTCTGCTACCATTTTCGAAAAATCAACTATTTCTGAAAACCAAGGTGTGATACATCCAGCTACGCTTCTAATAAGCAGCAGTTGCGAAGTGTGGGTCAGCTGGGACAAACTTACTGACGCTCCAGGGCTTCATCATGCATTTTTCAACACGGCCAGTGAACTGGCTTCAGTATAAAACTGCAATTTTTAGAACTGCTGGACATTTATAAAACAGAATATTCTCTTTAGTTAATTCATTTGTTTTTTAATTATAATGAAATCATTTGAAGGAGTCGAAGAAGAGTTTCAACGTTCAAAAGAATCTCGTTAGCTTTTGATAGGGCGGTTTTCAATGCGACCGCCTGGGGAGCCTCGTTATCATAAAGAACAGCAACGAGAGACCTCTGATGCGTCTGTCGTGAGACGTGAGGGTGGGCGAGACGGCCCGTGAAATAGGAAACAGACAGGGCTTTCGACCATTAGCTAATTCCGTACAACTCGAGCTAAACTCAAGCCTCATCAATCGATCTTACTCGTGGGCGCCCTTGAAGTCGAACGTGGGAAGTGTTGTAATCAGGTGGAACTAATACTGAAAGGCTGAGGATCCCGGTAAACGAGAAATATACCGTTGTTTATATTTAACCTCTAGGATTTAAATCTGCTCGAACAGATTCAGATCAAAGATAAGGAAAAATAACTCTGCATCCACTTCCTGCTGAAGAAATTGCCGAATTTTTTAAGACGAAAATATAAAAACGGACGAATTTAATTTCTAACGTGTCAAATAATTTCCCAGATCACATCCCGATCGATCTTGAAGATCTGGACATTGTGGCAACATTGGGTGTCGGCGGATTCGGCCGTGTCGAACTCGTCGCAAGCAGAGCGGGCGCAGTTTACGCGCTCAAACTTCTGAAGAAATCTCATATAGTCGAAACGCATCAACAGGCTCACGTGTACAGCGAGAGGAACATCATGCTCGCATGTAGAAGCCCATTTATATGCAGGTAAATTAATTAGCGGCAAAAATTGATCAATCGAATTTATTTAGTTACTGGTCCGGGGCTAGCCCAATTTACATTTGCAGGTAATACGGGGAAAATAATAGAGAAGAGAACAGGATTACAGGAGAGGGGAATATAGGGATACATGTGAGATGGAAATGGCGAAGAAGTCAACATTTTACTTGGTCCAGAGCATATTTCCAGTCTGCAAAGTGGTCCTTGAAGAAAGACTTCCTGGAGCCGGGAATCGAAAAGAGGGAAGCGACTAGTAGCTCCAGAAAAGGAGGAGAGCCGATCCAATCAGACTGTGGAGAAACACCATGTCGGTGGAGAGGCACTAATGTTGTGCTTGGCAGGAAGAAACACGTTCTCAGGGCATTGCGTTTGATGGCATCTCGGGTAATCCTGGTTTTGGAAGCCAAGAAGCGGAGATACAGCTGATCTATTTGGCAACGGTAGAACGGGCTTGAAAGTACTGACTATATTCAAGGATAAGCCAGGCTGCAGAAGTCGGGAGAGCCGGGCCGTGGGAGAATCCTCAAGAGTGAGTCCTCCCCGGACATCAAGAAATGCGACGAAAAGGAAAAGAATTTCATGTAGTTGTTTGTGGACACTACGGCCTCTTAGTGGATCTTGCTCAGCACTCGAGCAAAAAAACCAACAGCTCATATTCCCTATTTCAAGATCAGCAGGGCTTCTTGTTGTTATGCTACATCTGAAAGAGGTCAGATACTTAAGTTCCTTGGCCTTAAGTCCCTGAAAGTATCGTCTCAATATCCCGAGGCGTTTTCGTAGCCAGTCTTTTCAATTGCTGGCCATACCAGCTCCATAGCCGGGTTGCAAACAAAGGCTTTTAGAGTCGAAATAGAGGCCTTAACAACTCCACCACGGAAGATGTCCTTTAAATGATATGAGGCTTATCCAAAGCTTTAGAGAAGGAAATGGCAACCGTTCTCAATAACTCTGATGACAAACTCTTCAAAGGTGAGAGGATTTGTAGTGGAGCTCCCTAGAATTACTCCAGGCTGCTCCAGAGCCAACTGCTGCAAGAAGGCAACAAATGTTCCATCACAAGCCGCCAACCTTGGAGATTGTGGAGGGAGATGAAAAAGCAGGGTGATTTTGAAAGTTGATCACCTTTTTGTGAATGAGAGCGATAAAGGAACCGGTGGAAAGGGGGTTGCAAAGGGAGAGTGAGATGCCTCAGTGCGAAGAAGGATGGGAAGCACCTAGTTTGGTCCTAATCGATCATAAACATCAATTTTTGCATTTCAGATTATATCAGACCTTCAAAGATGAAAAGTACGTCTATCTTCTAATGGAAGCCTGTCTCGGCGGTGAAGTGTGGAGCATCCTGCGGGATCGGACGTGTTTCGACGATTCGACTGCATGTTTTTTCACAGCTTGCGTCATCCTGGCTTTGGAATATCTTCATAGGAGGAACATCGTCTACAGGGATCTAAAGCCAGAGAACCTTCTGCTCGACGCTACTGGATACATAAAACTGGTAAATTGCCCGTAAAATTGTGCAATTCGAGCTTCGCAAAGCAAACGCTAGCACTCATTTACAAAAGAGCGGAAGGTCAATGCAAAATTCAAGCAGATCGATTCGAGAAGTTGACATTTTCTGCTCTGAGATTTCCACTAAAAAACCTTGCAGGCTCGAAAGCAGAGAAGCACGATATTTTTCTAAATCTCGCTCGTTTCAGGTTGATTTCGGCTTTGCGAAAAAATTATCATCGACCAGCGGTAAAACGTGGACATTCTGCGGCACTCCGGAATACGTGGCACCTGAAGTCATCTTAAACCGAGGGCATGACAAAGCTGTGGATTACTGGGCTCTTGGCATTCTCATGCACGAACTTCTGACGGGCGCGTGAGTAAACTTACGTTGCTATTTCTATGCTGCTGAGATTGAGTGGGAGAAAAACATGGCGACTTGTTCTTTATTAGCTTGCCAAGCACTTTTGCCCCTTCGGGCATCATCAGGGCTTTGTAGCACCATTACAGGGTATCCACAGCCCTAATGCAAGAGCTACTAAGCCCTGATGATGCCCGAAGGGGCGAAAGTGCTTGGCAAGCTAGTAAAAACCAAGAGAACAAGTCGCCATGTTTTTCTCCTTCTCAATCACAACGGCGAAGAATGATCGATGCGACAAAACAACAACGAAGTTGCTATTTCTAGATAACTATTCAAATCAAAGAGATTCAAGATGGAAAACTCGGAGGGAGAGTCAGAAGACAATGATGATCGATCCACAGTTTGGCATCAGATTTCTGGTGTTCTTTAATTTTCTAGCGAGGGATAGAGGAAATACTTACTCGTTCTTTTATCCCTAAATTGATAGCCGCGAAATTCACCCCTTGGATCGTTTGGTCGTTGAGAAAAATGTACAGTGTTGACATGTAGTCAGTCGCAGAATTGTACATAATACAGAGAGCGGCAGGGAAACTTGCTGATTTGAAAAATCAATTAAAAAAACTTCATACATCGAATTATTATTTTTTTTTTTTATCGTTAAGTGGACATCGGGAATTTTCGTTTTAGATTGTTTTAAAAATTATGGCACTCATTAGTGATACACTGATCTAGCATACTCTTGAAGTTTCGCTCGACTTTTTCCAACGTATCACAGGTGGTCCTTGATGTTGCTCAAGGGAATACTCAGCAGACATTAGAAAACCTGAGTAGCCGTTCTTCCTCCCCTCAAACTTTGAAATCAATCATTTCCATCAGCGGCGAAACATACCAACATTATAGGTCGATGATCAAACTTCCACTCTTGTTATTTTCCATGGACCCCCAAAATTGATTTTCTGTTGCAGGCCGCCATTTTCAGCAAAAGACCCCATGAAGACGTACACGCTTATACTCAAGGGTATTGAAAGCGTTTCTTTCCCGCGCCATGTGACAAGAACGGCGCAAAATCTGATCAAGAAGCTTTGCAAGGACGTGCCTGGCGAAAGACTCGGATCCCACCATGGAGGAATATCCGACATCAAGAAACACAAGTAAGGCCGCTCAAGAAATGAAATAATCATGAAAACTATGAAGTGTTGAGATAGGGGAGGAAAAGGGACCGATTCAGATTTCATTTATACCGATTAATCATTTCTAAGCGAATGGAACGATAATAGAAAGAGCATTAGCTGGCCATACAAGCATGATGAATGATGATTTCCTTCAAAAAATATTTCCATTATTTTTTTTCTCTTGGTTCAGTCGTCGCATTTCACATTGTACTGGGTTGGTGAGAAGAAGAAGAATTGGGGAGAAGAACCAGGCGACATATTCTCCAATTTTTTATTTTTTGGCCGAGTACTTTCGCCCCTTTGGGCATCCTCAGGGCGATGTGGAACCATAGGTTACCACAGCAATTGGAGAATATGTCGCCTGGTTCTTCTCCCCCTCAACAACCCAGTACATTTCCATTATTGGATAGGACACTAAGCTCGACAGAGCCCTAGATCATCTTGAAAATCTTCCCTAGATCATCTTGACGTTTGAGCACAATAATGCGCCATAACAAATGGAAGTTTTATGGAGCGTTTAAATGACAACTCTCCGCGCCATTCCTAGCAAAATCAAGCAATATTTTTTTATTGCAAGAGAGTTGATTTTAATGTTTCAGATGGTTCCAAGGATTCGATTGGTCTGGACTCGAAATAAGAACATTGACGCCTCCGATAATCCCTAAGGTAATTGCAGCAAATCAACAATTGATTTGATATTTTTTAGTCAACTCAAGCCTTAAAATTGAATGAGCAATTTTTCGCTTCGGAATTCAAATAGGTCAGAAAATTAATAGAGAATAAAAAGTTGTGGCCACTTGTCAGCTATTGGTAGATTATTATTCTCTACTACAGAAAAGTAACTGAACTTGAGGCAATTTTCATTAATTATTGTCATGTTGGCCTTCAATCCTATGCAACAGGACGAAAAAATTAATTTTCAGCCTGTTCAAAAGTTTCTTACCTTATTTGCCATAATTTTTCCAGGTATGCGGACCAACTGATACGTCTAATTTCGATAAATTCCCTCTTGACACAACATTGCCACCTGACGAGCTCTCAGGGTGGGACAACGATTTTTAACACACGTAAAACTTGCAACGAATATTCCTAATGCGTCCGGCCGATTGTAAATATGTAAAAGTTTATTCCTTAAGGAAACAGTGCACTTAAATTAACATATTAAGCAGATGAATATATTTACAGTTAACAATATTTATTTGTGTAATTTAAATAAAGTTTGCTATCGCACAATTTGAATTCAACTGATTCACATTATTCCTATATCCGGTGTTATTCTTCTCGGAATTTTCGGGGCGCCAAAGTTGGCAATTTTTTAAGCAGTTGAAAATTAAATGCCGATGAGAAATACATTTTTCTCCGTGTTCATTTAATTTAAAGGCAATTTTAACACTGTCACTTCTACAGCGCTCGCTATTGCATGAATTAAAAACAGGTAGCATCAGAATAAGTAGTTTTCCAATTTTTTAATATAATCAACGCTCATTATATTCAGACATGTAGAAAATACTCATTCATTATATTCTACTTCTTCCCCGGCCTTCCTCTCGGTTTGTTTCCGTCTTTTTTACCGTATTTTTTCTCGTTGCGATGTTTGGTAGTTCTGGAAATGAGAAAAAAAGCAAGGAGGCGTGAGAAACTTGCAAAGAGACATAAAAATAAAAAATATGACGACTTTCATTAGAAAAAAGTCGACTTTTAATTTAATAAATCTAAAATTTCATTTAAAAAACGTCAAATTTCATCATAAAAACGTCGAATTTCATGAAAAATTTCTCAAAGCATTCCAAAGGAAACTAAAAAATTATTACTTCTCCGGAGAAGAAAAAAAAAAAAAAAAAACTGTAACTAATGGGGATATTTTGTATTGATTCTTGGATTCTTGGGGCAACACTGATTATTTTTTCAGGGCGACTGTGATAACAGTGGGAACACTCCTCCCGGTCAAAATGTTCTCAGTACACTCCCATTCGTCTATTTTAGATCGAATTCAATAGCGATTCGGAAACAAAAAATGAGATAAAATCTACTCGAAACTGAGTGCAATAAAATTATTAATACACATGACTGAATTTTTCCAACATAAACTTACTCATATCTAAGTTTCTTCACAGATTTACGGCTGACGTCAGTTAGATCGGCGTCGAACATGGATTTCCTCTTCGATTTAGTTTTGGATCCTGCGGACAAGAAAGCATAAAAATGACCGACGCTGAGGAAAACTTAAGTTAATTCAATAATTCACAATCATTCGATAATTTCCTCCGAGGGGAATGAAAATATAGTTGGAAACGAGGGAATAAATATTTTCTAACAACCTAATAATCTAGGTAATAAAAAATAAATGTTAAAAAACTATAAAATGTAGGCGAGATACATTTTTTGGAATATCGCTATTGAAGTTCGGACGACAATCAAAAGAAAATTTCTCACCAGTAGAAGCCGCTTTTTTAGAATCCCCATCGTAAATTTTATTCATCTTTTTGGGTTTCCTATTCCGCTTAGCGAGTCTTGCTTGGTACAAAGCGACCTTCTGCATTTCTTTCTGTATCCTCTCGTTCGGATCGCTTTCGCCCTTTTTCTTCCTCCTCTGTGCTCTTCCTTTCTTCGCCGGCTTTGCTGCGTCTTCTTTAGCTTCACCCTTTTTATACTTGGGTATCGTCTCAAGCCTTAATCTTTCTACAAAATAAATAAAAACTAGTATACATTGCTTAGTGAGAGTTTAGAGTATTCTATTGTTTTTATGATTACCTTTCTCTTCCCGACGCTGTTTACCGGACTGGAACCAGGAGCGAGGCTCTTCGGTGTCGCCTTTGATGATTTTCTCCGTCTTCGCCATTTGCATTTCGGCTTTCCTAAGCGCTTTCTCCTCCCATTCTTCCTGCAGAATGCCTTGAATTTTCTCCTCGAGGGATTCCACTTTTTTCTTATATTTTTCAATAATATCTACAATTAATATAATGTTATTTTTACAGCCAGAGTAGACAGTATTGTAAACAATTATTACAAACTCGAGATAACTTACCGATGGGGATCGTTCGCAAGCGGACGGGATGCTTTACGGATTTGACGATCTCTTTGACGAGAGATCTTTCAGACTCGCCAGACAGACTGATCGACACTCCGGACCGACCGGCTCGAGCTGTTCGGCCAACACGATGAATGTAATGTTCCATTGTTGCGGGTAAAAGAAAGTTAATCACCTGCGGGTAGAGAGGAAAATATAAATAAATCAAAACCAGTTTACTGAGGGAAATTAAAATATTTCATTAAATTTTGAGCCCATTCTTTAATTTAGGCCCAGTTGAGACGAGGAAAGTGTCTGGCAACAGGTGCTCTAAATATTTCTAAAAATGGGATCTCGTCAGAAAGTACAAAAGATTCAAATCCTTGAAATACCCACAGTTTTCACTCCTTTGATATCCAATCCTCTGGCAGCTACATCGGTCGCCACCAAAACGTCGGATTCTTCGTCCTTAAATTTTCTCAAACTTTCGAGACGCTGAGATTGCGTTAGATTGCCATGAAGTTCGGCCGACTGAAGGAAAAATTCAAATGCGATTATCGGACGGCTAAGATTTTAATGAAAAAATGTTGTATTGTCATCACAAAACAAGTGTTTTATCATGTAAAAAAATTCTAGCACCAAATCGAATCGCTACCTTTATTCCCAAGAGGCCGAGAAGTATGTAAAGCCTATGAGCCTGCTTTTTGGTTTGAACGAAGACCATACAATGATCTGAAAACGTTCTACACACCAATGCAGCCAGTATAGCTTCGCGGTCACCTTCTTTATCTTTGCGGATCCTAAAAACAGAATCACAGGATAAGCGGGCAATTTTTCACCGATCAATTTTTAACATAGCGTGTCTTCCGATGATTTCGATCCGTCAAATTTCGCTAGAGCAAATTATTCAAGATTTCTGGCGCAAAAGTACACTTATCTAGCCTAATGAGACCATTTTGCACTTATTATGGCCTATGGAATACAAAAAGGTCACACTCTGCAGTAATCAACCTAGATTTTAGACCTCCAAAGGGAAAAATACCATAGCATCAATCCAATGCCTTCATAATCCAATAATTAACGCGCAAATAATTTCGAATTTTGCGAGTAGAGAAAAATTTGTTTTATAGAAACGTAATAGTACAAATGATCCTACCAAATGTTGGGCTGCTCTTGAAAATCCCAGGTATTCGGAAATTTTCTCTATATTTAACCTTTGAATCGACAAGAGTCAGCCAAGTAAATCCTCATTTTTTATTTTCTTTAGATATACATTTTGGTGCACAGAAAGGTAGGAGAGGGCTATTTGTTTTCTTTTTTGAACACCTGTATATCTAGAAACATTCCTAATAGACCGGATTCTCACTAACTTGACGAATTCTTGTCTTAAATTCTCCGCCACGGTTTTGTTATCGTTGACGAAAACTTTCACCGGCTTTGTCAGGGAAACAGCGGCCAAAGCGTTCACTTCTTCTGTCATTGTTGCCGAAAACAGCAGCGTCTGCCTCGTCCTCGCACATTGTTTTATAATCTCCGTCATTTGCTCTTGAAAGTACTCGTCGAGCATTCTAGAAAATAATATAACAAGCAAATATTAGCGAATCTTGAACATCAAGTATACTTTAGCTTTCCTACTAGATTATCAGAATTGGCCTTCATTCATATGTAGACCGAACACGGGGGAAGAGAAGACTGCTCTGATTGGTCAGTTCCACGCAACCGACTCAAATTCAACTCATTTGAATTCAAATCATAGCCCGCTACTTCCTAGCTTGAGAATATTCAACATGAGATAACGACTACACGATGAGAGATAAGATAACAAATATGACAAGAGATAAGATAAGATGGGAGATGAGATAAGACTTATTTCACCTGTCGGCTTCATCCAAAATCAGAACTTCAACGTTGTCAAGAGAAAATGACGGCGTATTTTTGAGATGGTCTATAAGACGGCCGGGAGTGGCGATGACAACGTCGGGACACCTTCGTAGAGACGCTTCCTGTAGTCGTACAAATAAACATTCAGATATTTTATTAAGAGTATGTTTATCAATCTAAGCCAAGATTAACATGATGTAACCTAATTGATAAAACAGGTTTTTTTCTCGGGAAGAGTGCTCTGCACCACTCTAAAATTACTTGGCTTTATTTACAGTTGATAAACAAGCCGTATTTGAAGAAAAAAGAAGAAAATCGCTATAAATTACCTGAGCTTTCAAATCCAGTCCGCCGACCGATAAGCCGACGTCGATTCGAGTAAACTGCGCTAACTGTTTGGTCACTTGATAAACCTGGACGCCCAATTCTCGCGTCGGGACAAGCACAAGAACTCTAAAGAAAATGAGAAATGTTAAAAACCATAGGAGTAGCAAATAGGGACAAAGAAAGATGTGAAATATTCCATTATTGATCTCAAGCCCAACTGACATATAATTTTTTTAATAAGTGGAGGCCGTTGAGTTTTTCAAGACAAATGTGTACGTATTTCCAAAATAAACCAGCTTTCGATCTGCGGCCATTTGTGAGTTCGATAAGGCCACTCAAAGGTTACTTTGTGGGAAACATGCAAATACGACCGTGTTAAATAATCAAAAGACATTTCTGCCATTAATTGAGTTAGATATTGTTGGAATTATGGTGATACAGTTGGATAAAAACAATCTCAGTTGATTTTTTTCTCCTAGTGACCACTTGAGTCTTCATAGGTTGTGTCTGAAATATTACGTGAATAATTCTGTGCTATAAGTTCAGTACGCAAAGAATAGAATGATTTAATTCAAGAG
Source organism: Tupiocoris notatus (assembly GCA_037159825.1). Taxonomy (NCBI): domain Eukaryota; kingdom Metazoa; phylum Arthropoda; class Insecta; order Hemiptera; family Miridae; genus Tupiocoris; species Tupiocoris notatus. Next base: position 570,222 of record JASJUZ010000032.1, on the reverse strand, counting down.
GAAACGCTTTTCCAGTCGACAACTAGGGAACCGAACGATGACAACTATGATTGTTAATGGAGGCTGTCGGCACAGTATCTACTTATCTCCCGAATCAGTACAGGAATTTTTCCTTCTGAGAATATCCCACATTTTATACCTTATTTTAACTAAAGCAATTCCCTAGATAGTGGATACTAGGTGGTCCTTGAACAAGGCTTCAAGATTAACCAGTTCAACGCAAGTCCACCTGCTTTATAAATGATTGAAGGGTTATTATTTCCTTTTCAAATAATCACCCCCTAGATATCACTGCCTAATGAAAATACGAATTAAATTCAGCAAATTATTGTTTACCTAATTTACCAAGCGGCCATTAAAAATAATTTTTTACAGAATGAAATAGTTATAATTCGGACTATATTTCTGACCGTTTGATCACAGAGAAATGTCTTTTGATGAAGTATGACGGTTATATGTGCGTTTTTCCCATGCGGATGCCATAGGTATCCTTCGAATGACCAAAATCACAGCAAAACTGTTGGAGAATTATGGTTTCAGCTTACCAAATAGAACGCTAGTATATGAGGCACTTGCAATTTTTTCAGAGTGACCGCAAAATTTACCTTGTCACTGGTGAAGTACCCGTTGGTCGGTAGATCAGTCGTTCCAGCGTAGGAAGCATATAAGCAGCCGTTTTACCTGTTCCAGTGGGAGCGCAACCGCAAATATCCCTTCCGCCGAGAGCAGGTGGAATAGTGGCGCATTGAATCGGCGTCGGATGATTGAAATTCATTGCTGTCAACGCCTGCAAAAAAAAAAAAAACATTAATTTCCTCACTTTGTAATCTTAACCGAAAACCATAATTTAATTTTTTCTTTTTTTGGAATTTTGCCTAGAACCCTGAGTGGCTTATTGCACAAAATTGATTTGGATTCACTAAAATCAGAGTGAAAACTTCATTCGAAAGTGCGGAACTATAAAAAAAATCGATCCTAGTATTTTCATCTACCCTAGCAACTCCAGGTGCTCTACGTTGCAACTGCTTTGGAAGAAAAGCAAATAATTTGTAACTAAACCAACATAATTACAGTTTAGAGTATATTTATATGAGGTTTTTGAAAGCTCTTTCTTTTTTACCTTTACTGATGTGGCAAAAACTGTCAGAAATTACCTGAAAATCCCCTCTAAATTAAAAATCAGAGAATTTTAAGGTGACAAAAAATTGAAGTAGCCTATAATCTGCACCGAAGTTCAATGAGCTGCAGTGTAAATTTTCACAATAAAAGGTTCATCATTTGACCTTGATTGATTAACGAGCGAAAATAGCTTGCCTTTATATAAAAAAGGGTTAAAAGGGATAAAATGAGTCATTTTGGTCGCAAGGGGGAGGAGGTCGTTTTTAGGTCTTAATCAAGCCTGCGATAGACATAGATTCATTCTCATAGAACGGTTCATTTCAAAGATCATCTCACTGTAATTATCAACCATAATTTTGACATAGAAATTTTTTTAAACTGCAATTACGGGTGATGCCCATACTCAAACAAATGGGCTGATCCTAGCAGCGGAGTTTTTTTTTAAACCATCTCACTTTCAATTATTCTGAACAATAAACTTTGTTTATCCCCTCGCCCAAATCTCCTCCCTTTATTAGAGGGCTTGAAAGCAATTAACTAAATTCACCTTCAGCATAGGCCTAGAGAGGTTCATTTCTTGAAACGTGCGCTCTTGGTATGTCATCGATTGGTCCTCGAATTCGATATGCTCAGGGGCTTCTTCAAGGCCTAATTTCTTCAATTTCTTCTTCTTCTTTTTTCCGATAGCTTTTTCCTTGAATTTGATCTTATCTAAGCGGAGCAAAACAAAATACTCATTTAGAATTAAAAATTAATAAATAAGTAAATGAAAAATAAAACAACGACAGCAATATTATGAATTCACTATAATGATAAGTTTATGCTAGAGGCACCTTGTTTCAGCTCGTCGTCCGATAACACCATGTCGCTGTCCACTTCGTCAGCATCTCCATCGGATTCTCCTTCAGATCCGTCGCTTCCGTTCGATTCACTATCGGAACCAATGACTTCGATCGATTTGGCCGTTTTGGCTTCCTGAAAAACAATTAAATTACTTAGATTAATGATCCACAGTTCTAAATCACCTAAATAAAAAGATTTTCATAGGAAGGTTGAAAAAACGGAAATATTTTCTTGTAATTACCAGCTGGAGCTTAGAGATAAAATTACATCCAGCACATTTTTAAATGATTTATTCATTGATGAGACGACGTTCAGATTTATCCTAGTCCAGCTCGCAACGCTTAAAACTTTCTAAAGCAACCTAACAATACCTTGCGCATTTTGTCGCGAGCGTTGACGATCTTCTCCTGAACGCCCGAGGTGGATTTCTTCTTGACGAAACGGCTCAAATCATCCCACGCGTTCTCGTCGCATTCGGCCGTCGAGCCGAAAAATTCGAAATCCTCGTTCACATCCCTTCTCAGCTTCAATTTCTTCTTTTTCGGCTGAAACTGAAAGGTTTCGTGCGAATTAGTGGAGAGAAGTTAACTAATAAACCATCCAATTCGTAAAGCGGAGCTAAAGATCTGCTAATTATGGAACTTACGTCTTCTTCGCCATCGGCGTCGTCTGAATTTTCCGAATAATCGGGCACATCTTCGTCGTCGTCGATAGTTTTGATTAAATCGAGCGAGACCATTTTCGATGAATAAAACGCAGTTTACACGGAACGTTTCATTCGACGCGATGAAGTGATCTGAAAGCGGAAAAATTGTTACGCACTTGATAAAGAAAAAGCTCAAAACTGAAACTAGTTCGACCTGAAAACATGTATTATTATTTAAATACAAAGGAACTCATTATTTACTTACAAGAGTTGAGGAACGGGCGAGAAACATCAAAACATAACCTTCACCCACGTGCTTTCTGTTTCTTGTTATTTGCTTCTGATAAAATGCGCCTCTTGAGATCAGTGGTAGACGTAAGTATATTATTTTGGCGATAGCTTAATATACGTTGCAAATTATTGTACAGTTGCTTATAGTTTTTTTCTAAAACGAGGTTTTGAGCTCTCTGGGTTGAAGAAAAGAATACGGATCGTCTGTGAAAGTTTGGCGTTGATCCCATAACATATGTCTTCTCTATGTTCGATTCTAATAAAATTTATTACAGTTTTTTTATTACAATTTATTTCATATGAAAATAAGTTCCAGAAATACTATAAAACCTCGCAAGTCCCAGCGGTTTGGCTCGTCTAGTCGAATCTCTCCATCAAAAAATGGTATTTCACTATTTTTCACTGTATTTACGGGTTAGTAGCTTCATTACATAGTCTCAAAAACAAAAAAAAAGTGTTTTTTATTTTTAGTAGATTCTTAATTAAATTTCCTCCACGGTATTGATTTTTATTAAAATAGCGTACATGGCGAAAAAATGTTGAAACATCAAAAGAATAAAAAAATAAATAAAATAAAATTATTAAATGTTTGAATTTTTCACTTCAAATTAGAGTTCTACGTTTAATTTCCTGTAAAGTGTACAAATGTGGGCTAACAATCCTTTTATTATTTTTTTTAAATATTTTTTTTATGTTTTATTTATTTATTTTTTTAAAATAGTTTTTTGGATTCTATTGTTATCAATATTGGTTGTTTAAAAAATAATAAATAAATAAAACATAAAAAATATATTTAAAAAAATTAAAACAACCAATATTGATAATAATCAAGTGATGAATCAATCGTATTGAGTACTATCTAATGGTGTGTTTTGTCGGGCTCCTGCCGCTGCGAATTCAAGAGATTCGATCGGATCGGGTTCGAATAAAATAATAAAATCGTTTATTCATTTTTTTTTTTACAGAATTTTTATTTAAAAAATTGTCATCCGTATTATTTTATCTTCATATTTTCATCAGTTTCATTGGCACCAAATAAATAAACAACGAACGCGCTACATCCATATTGAGCACTTGACAGTGTATGACTTTTCTCCATGAATATTTTCTATTTTCTCTCCCGCATTTTTATTAGCTAAATTATTTCAACTTTTTTCCGCATTTTTCTCAAAAGTTTTTCCATATCAGGGTTAGCCCTTTCATCGATTCTATGCGATTCAACGGGCGAAATTTTCAACAGAACTGTAAAACATCCAAAATTAAGAACCAATGCGATAAAACATCGATTGAGTTTGAAAATAGCAGAAAAGATACAGTTTTAAAATGCTAAGAACAATTCATACATTATTTTCATAAAATGGGAAATTTTCCGGTGTCGTTTTATGGTATTAATTTTCAAAAAGTATCCAACGTAGTTTACAGCCATTGTTTTTATTATTTATTCCACCATATTGATAGCGTTTCGCTAGTAATTACGATTTCGTACAATCTACGTCTAGAAATTATCTGCGATTCGAAAAAACCATCGTCGTCTTATGAATAATTAATGATTGTATAGTTATAGTTTGGGAAAATTTCGTAGTCGATCCAAATGACACGCGATACATTGTCAAACTGTCAATTTCTATAGTATAAATTTTTATTTATAGATTACACTATTAACGTACGTACGTGAGATTGGAGAAAGTTCGAAGTTTCAATTACAAACCCGGAGTGCGGTTGGTTAGTGCGATTTTTCTCTTTCGATATTGTGGAAAATTCGTTTAAAAAATATTTTTCAATATTGAGCTCAATTATGGGTATTATAATGCTAGATTCCGGCTATCACCTGTGGTTTCGCAACCGAATTGCAGAGGGAATTTGTCAGCGGGTAGCAAAATATCTGTCAGACTTGCAAAAAAATTTTCAACAGAACATCTCCTAGACAAAATGTGATTGAAGCGTTTATTTTCAAGGGAACTGATGTTTGATACATGCTAGTCGTAGCTATTTTAATGGAACACATCTCTGCAATAGAATCCATATACACTTGGCAGAACATATGTCTGAGAGACAGGGAAGCTCGCAGGCTATTGAAGGCTTCTGGGTATCTAATGCGACCACTGAATCTATCAAGAGTGGACACTGCTCAGTGCTGCTATCCAACCCACTTGGCTTCGCAGAGGAGGGGAAGAGGCAAAGCTTGTAAGAAACTCCTGCCTCATTTGCCAAAGTGAAACCTATAAAGGAGGTTGCAATTCCACCAGGTGATGCCTCACTATAAGCTACTGCAAGACGATTGTGATTATGTAGTCTCTGTCGAAGCTATTGAATCCAATGCATACTGCACCTCAAAACGATATATGTATGCTCCGAATTATCGTACACTATGGTGGTGAAGATTGACAATATCAGGCTTCGATTTGTGATAATTTGACTTAGTTCAATAATGGATCGTCCTTTAAAGTCGCGTCGTATCAATTTGTTAGAACAATAGTTGTCGTACAAATTAAAACGGCGACTCGGGCGTCTGCTAGAAGTCGAGATCGGGCAAGAACTGTTGTTGAGCGACGGACGATAATTCTTTGTCGATGGCTTTCGTATCATCATAGAGCGACGGCGCCTCGCAAAGGATCAGAAACGTTCCGAGAAGATTGGCTAGGAAAAATATCCACAGGAACAACCGGTCGAGAACCATAGCCACAAAGCCCCAATCTTGATCTTCCTGAAAGACAGGGAAATCGAGGAGGAATGAATTTCATTCTCAACGTGCAAATTTTAGCATGAAGAAAAATATACTATAAAATATGTGTACTCACTGCATCGAATTCATCCTGTCTTTGCGTATGGTGCTGTATGAACTTGACGTTGTGAATGGCCTTTTCGAGTTCGAATGGATACTTTTTACGGACCGCAACATCGCTCAAACTTTCGTCCAAACCGACCATCGAAGGAAGGCCATTGTATCCTCCTCCCAAGGCTCCAATCAAGCCGCTGAATCTGCAATGTTGATAAGACCAACATAAATTATTGGACTTTCGGCCTGGAAAGAGGTTAGTGGATAATTAGCTTAATTGATCAAAGAGGCATCCGATGGCGTTGACCAATGGCAACTGTCCCTTTTATGTCTTGTGGTTCGTTGTTAGTAGACCCCTTGATTGAAGGAAGTCATGAAGCTTGATCACCAAGCATTATAAACCCCTTTTGTCAAATAGCATACCACTTTCCTTCAACACTGACAACTCTGCAGTTGCTGATCGTTATAGTCACATTATTGAGCTCAGAATTCATCCAGGTGGAGTATGGTTGAAACAGATTTTGCACCTGTGGGTGGTACTCGAAGCTGAGTGGAGCCCATTGCAGCCGCCTCTTGGGAAATGTCTGAGCGAGTCTGGAGAGGAACCACCCGAAGGTGTGATCGCCAGTCCTGTCCCAGAAAGCTTGCTCCGTTTGCCGTCTCTGAATCTCTTCTTGGCTGCCATGTCGGCCAGCAACGGTTCAGGGACTCTCATCAGTAAGAGTTTTGGAAGACATCTGCAGTTCAAGAGAACTAACATCAAGCCCTTATCATGATGATACCATGAATACAACCTTGTTAGATTGATAGCATGCTATCCGATCAGTATTAAAGCTTACCGTATGAACACTTTTCGAACACAAGGACTCATCTTATGAGTGCTTGGTTTCCTGTAGTGAACATTGAGTACCAGAATCGTTATAACTACGCAGAGCCCGACAAGAACCATGGTGAAGAGGAGATATTTCCCCAGAAGCGGCAAGGCCAGCGACGTTGACGGAATGATTTCCGAAATCAGGAGGAAAAACATCGTCTGCGAGAGAAGAATGGTGATGCACAGGGCTATTTTCTCACCCGAATCGGCCGGCAGGTAGAACACGAGGACTGATAAGTACGAGATGCCAACGCATGGCACTATCAGATTGACTGTGTAGAAGAGCGTTTTCCTTCTCAGCGTGATGTTGAAGAAGATATCTGCAACAGAAGATTCGACGTTGCAATTGTACTCCTCTTGGTAATTATAAGAGCATAAATATTAGTTTCTTTGGATTTATCTGATTTCGTTTGCGCAGGATGAGTGAAGTCCTTAGTAGTGTGGTGTACACTGAAATTTTCTCAGGGTCGGAACACTATTTCAGTTCTCTGCTATCTGTGCCAGACTGCCATATTTATGAATGTTGCAATTGCAGCGCTTCGGCAAATACATGCACCCGCTCGAGTGCTCCAGGACTTTCATGAACTGGTGGGCTATCAGATTGATCTACTACCCATCTCCTCAATGAAAACAAAGGTTTATCAGCTGGCTAGTAGAAAACTCATGCAATTATTACATGCTAATAATTATTTGGCTTATAATTATCAACCTGGATATGGTTCAGCACAGCAGGGGTAGTATTTTTCGTGCCGTTCAGCTGGCACGCCAAGAATATCCCATTCCACGCTGGGATAGTATTCTCGCAGGTCGATACCGACATCAACTTTATCCTCGCCTTGCTTCTGGTTTATGTGTTTCAAGTCGATCTGCAACAGAAATCAATTGCTATGAGTTCAAATAGTTAACAAGCCTGATTTTGTCCGGGGGTTGTGAGGGGGAGAAAAACTAGGCGACTCATTCTCCGATTCTTCATTGGCAGGCCGAGCACTTTTGCCTATTTGGGTATCTTCAGCCCATAGGGTCCACAGTGAATGTGCTCGGCTAGCCAATAAAGAATCGGAGAATGAGTCACCTGGTTTTTCTCCCCCTCACAACCCCCGTACATCAAGAAATGCGACAAGAAGGAAAAGAAGCCTTATTTTTTTACACTATTGGAACTATTGAGGCGCTCTGGATACTACAAAGCTCTTGGGGGCATTATTGGAGATGCTCCAGTCAGTGCACCTCTCTATATATGTCGTGCATGGGGCACCTTCCTGTCAGATGTACATGGTGCAACTTTCTGCAAAGCAAATACAAATTTGTCCTTGGTAGTCCATCAGGTGCCGCATTGCTGCAGCTTGAAGCTCGTCTTAGAAGGAAATTTCAAACTTTTTGACCACGTGTGGCATTTGATTACCCAAGATTCATTGTTAACTTGATCGTCACTCATTCTTCAGTTCCTTTTCAGCAGCTCTGCGTATAAACGGGCTAAGCGAGTTGCGGCTGTCTTTCTTCCCTGTATTTTCAATGCCCCGAGTTGATAACATCTCTGTATACTTTGTTAGATGTGTCTAAGGGCAAACTCATGCTATTATTACGACCGAGCTATGAAACTGACCTCGAGCGCTTTTAGAACTGTCATCTTGTAACATGAGGCGAGAGGGGAAAAATGTTAAAATGCCAGCAGGCGCTTTTCGCCTCGCAAAGCATCTTATAGCGAGGAAAAATGTAAGCCTCGAGTCTCCATCTCGTGACGCCGGCAGTTTCGCGGACGAAAGAACTTTTCTGAAAAGGCTTCCCTTTCCAAGCTCTTTGTCATATACCGCTTAGCCAGTAGAAAGAGAATCGTCTAAAGAGGGGTCGAAAAGGATAAAGGCCACAAAGAATAGCCTTTGGTCTCGTTCAATGAATAGTTAATGAGAATCCCTCCCATTATGTTGTACAATATTATGTCGAGGCTGGGCCCTTGAATAGAGTGTACCAACATGGGCAAATATCTTCCTCCGAATTAGAGGGCAGTGGTGAAGAAAGCTAAGTAGCGTTCTTGGAATTACCAATTAATTACAGCGATGAAGAGATTGCTTCCATGTTTGCGTGTGGAATCTCTGCGGTCATCCCACGAGTTGGGGATTGAGAAAAATGTTATCGTACCATGCTCAAACAATTTCTAATGTCTGTTGCTGTGTCTATGGACAAAGAGCTATAAGGGAAAGAGAGCAGGCGTTATTGAGTTTTATAACACACAGTACTTCCTTGATAAGTTTGACTTTGTTTCTCTCTTTTTCCTCTATTTAGGTTTCTGCAGCCCGCAAAAATCATAAATTTCTACTCTCAAGGCCTTGGAATGTTTTCGCTTTGGCATGTAGATGGCACATGAATGTTCTTCTTAGGACACAAACCGTATTTCTACGCTGAACTATTTTTGCTTCCGTGTTTTTATGCTTCCAGAATTGGTGGCTGCAAAAATTGGTCCAGTTTGGGCTGAATTTGCCTCGAAAATCAGATATTGCACTAATAAGGGGCCATAGATTTGAATTGAATTGATTCGATTTTGATTTGAAATGAGAGAAATAGAGTCCTTCTGTTAGTTTTTATCAAGATCAAGTTGAACTGTTCAACACGGCAACTCAAATTGAATTAATCAGTGTTGACGCTCAACCGATAGAAAACCTCAACCTGTCAAAAAATTGGACGCCTCAAAAATGAGAAAATTGAGAGCACCGTGGCCACTAGTCTCAATTTCGCATTACATGTATTTATGCTGATATTTCCTTGTTCCAGCTTAGTCGCATAAACGCCGAGCATTATCAGCGGAGCGTGAATACTTGGAAAGTACGTAATTTATAGTTGGAGTTGCTCCCGACTATCAGAGGGTCCTATTGGGTGGAAGGAAGGAGTTGTTGAGGTGACTCCTGGCAAACAATTCATTAATTACCTGTGCAGCTTCAGCCAAGTAGACACGCTTGTTCGGTGAGGCGTAAGATGAACAACGGAGGTTACTTGGAGGGTTGATGGTGGAGCAAACATAGATATGGTAATGTGGAAGATGAATGAGGCCTAGCGAACTGCTGCTGCAACACTTCGAGGGAATTCAAAGCTTCTTGAGCAATGTAAATTGCGCACAATGACCAAACGGTGGCCTTATCCTTTCCGAACAACTGTGCAAATTAAATTCTTCTCAAAGCGGAGAACTAGGCGAAACTGAACCGCGGGATCATCAGGGATAATCGGAAGTGAACGGTGGAAGGGGATTTGAAGCAGATTGGCTCTATCGGCTTTGGGATGGCTCAAGGTGAATCTTAACTCACAGCGAACCCTGAAATCATAGATATTCGCGATTCTCAGCTGAGGAAGCTCGAATTCCCCAAGTGTTAGCGCTGGCTTGAGCCTTTGGAATATTAACTAGATTTTATTGCCATCCCTCTTGCTACAATTTTTACGAAGCTAGGCGTTTACAGAGTAGTAAAACCAGAGCACTAAAAATACCTGGACTAAAATTGCATACTAGCTTATCAGCTAGTTATCAAAGGATAGGTTAAGATATTCCATTTCACTCTATTCGATGACGCCGCATAAACACTTGAACGCACTAGTAAAACTCTAAATTAATATAGCAGGAGGAATATCGTCAAAAGCTTGAAAAAGAAAGGCTGAAAATAAAATTAAGGCAAAAAATAATTTGGAGGATGGTAGCGAGAAAATAATGTCCTGCTTGGTTCAATGTTTGACTAAAGTTCAAAAGGAAGTTTTTTGCACTTGTGCTATTTTATGGATGCAATCTCGAACTAAAACAGACGGGAGTTGAATATGGGGACTGTTCAACGCATCGTAGGGCTACTAGTTATGGGAATCATCTCGGGTAGTTGCTGTCATCACAAGCCGAGTCTCACAACAGAGCGTTTACCTTCTATCTCACATACATCCCCCAGCCCTTATCTCCATGGCTAGAAAACTGCTGACGTAGGCAACGTGGTAGCTCCCTTCAATTCGAGCCGTTGTTCAAACTTGACAACTGCAATAAACTTTGCAGAACATAGGCTTTAATTCGCAAGAATTCTGCATGAAGAAGGAGGAAACAGTGTTGCCAGGTCTCAAGCGGAGATTTGGGGTAAACCTCGATCAGAAAAAGGGGACAATAGGTCTTTTTAAACAAAAAAAGGAGAGAAATAAAGAGAGCCATTAATATAAAATTATCAATTGGACAAATTCCGGTCGAGCGATTTTGTCTTATTTGAAACGTATGCAAAGAATTGCAGATTTGACAAAAAATAAATAAATGCATAAATAAATTGAAATACATAAGGTATAAAAATTTGAATTAAATCAGAATCATCATAAAACCTGAAAAATTAACTTTCAGAAAAAGTATTTTGGCAGTTTCAATTATGCCTTCATGGTAAAACACGTAGACGCCATCTTTGTGTATCTATAGGCAAAGCAGGTTACATGTTTGTATGAATACTTGACTATCAAGAGAAGTTGGGGCCCTTAAATAGCATAAATATAAAAATCATTGCTCAACTTGTCAGCATGTCAATTATAAAAAAATCACTTAGTCTCCAAATTTTCATTTTTTCTACATTTCACATTAAAAAAAAAAGGAAAAAGAAAGCAAACATGAAAATGGGGGAGGATTTAGGGAAAAGGGGAATTTTTGGTCTTTGTATTGAGGGAGTTTTCCCCCAAAAAGGGAAGACTTGGCAAAACTGTTAGGAAATTTCAAAATTAATTAGTAGTTAATTAATAGTTATGGGGAGAAACAGTGTTACCCTGAAATCACCACAACAACTTCACTAGAGTGAGTAATTTTTACAAATGCAATTTCACACCTTCGAGCCCTCTTTTGGCTATCCTCGTTGTATGTACTTGCAAAATAATAATAAGAATTTTTTAATGCAAATTCACCTGAGAAAGCGTCGCTTTGTTTCTTTCAGCCTTACCTAAGCAGGCAAACTTTTTAATAGCGCACTTCGTTATAATGCTTTTTGCTTCCCATCAGCATTGACCCGCAAAAAAGGGACCACCTTCAATCGTGGCCGCTCAATTTTTTCAACGCTTCAAACGCTCTAATGGAATACAATTCTTACCTGGTCGCCATCGTAGCTCCAGGAACCGAACTTCATAAAACAGGTTTGCTGGTCGAACGGGAAGTATCTGACGTCGATTTCGCACGACGATTTGAATATAGCCGGCGGTGTCCATAGAACTTTGCCCGTATGGTGGAGAACAGCTTTGGTCATGGTTGTGACGACGTATTCTCCATCAGCGCTGTAATGCACAGAGTCATTGTTGAATGAGTCACTTCATTGGTGAGAATCTACCTAGAGATGATCTTCGGTAGCTTTCGGCATGCTAAATTCGTCAGTTTCTCTCTGGTATCCTAGAAACCTTTCTAGGTCCTAGATTTGCCACTTTTGAGCCAAAAATGCAAGTAATGCGGAGCAAGTCTTCCCCTTAATTTTTCCGACATTTTTCATCCTCCATGATCGATCAAAATACCGCGTTTAATAAGCCTGATAATTACCCTGCTTAATAACCTAGTTATTTAATGAATGAATGAATGAATGAATGAATGAATGAATGAATGAATGAAACAGGTATTATTTTCATTTATTGTAAATAAACCTGTTTCATTCATTCATTCATAACCAAGTTATTTCCATGTAAGTAATTATATTCAGCGAATTAATAACCTCGACCTTCAATATTAATGGCAGAGTTGAGTTCAAGCAGCAACACTGGTTCTTCCTTTGATTCGATGTCCGCCATTTTAAATGGCCACTGTTGCGTTTTTTAAGGGATATATTTTTTTTTCAAGGGAAAAGGGTTTTGTCTTTGATTCGACTCACTTGTTGTATAGCACGATGTCCGGAAGCCAAATATGCTCTGATGGAACGTACAATTCAGTCACGCCGCCGTACTCGGTCGGATCCCATCTGAACTTATGATCCTGCCATTCCTGTAGAGATAAATGAGAAGAAATAGAATTTCCTCGCGTTTTTGGAAACGTCGAGATTCAATGTAAAATTACTCCCCAGAATGAATGAGCGTTTGAATATGAAAATATTTTAATTTTTCTTGGCGATGATGTATTAATTTTTCATACTTACATGCTCGAGCCAGACGTTCGTCGTCAAGATTTGGTCTTTCAAGTTCTGAAAAAAGCATAAAAAAAAAATTAATTAGCGAATCCAAATGGATAGTGATATAGTCGATTGAAAATTATAATTAGCGCATGTAAGAAATGTTTCTCAATGTCAGCTGAATGTCGTTTGGTTTTTATTATTAGTGTCACACACCGTGCTTCCTCTTGATTCGCATTCTCGGTTATTTTATTTGTTGACTTTCGTATATTTGGGTCTCCTTGCTATAAAAATGAATCCATTTCAAAAAAAAAAAAAAAATTAAAAAATAAATAAAAAATCCCATTTTACAAAATGGGTTAATAACGGTTTGTATCGTGAGTTTTTCTATTTTGTGTTTTCCTAGCAAGCTCTTTCAACAACAGTTGTACGTTAATACGAGCTTCTTGATTTTATAATTGGTTATTCCCGTTACCGACTCAAAAATTGAAGTACTGTGTGATGTATGTACACCACTGGTTTTTTGCAAGTTCTCTCGGCATTGGCGGACACTCGGAGCACAGTGAAGTCGCCCGGTTCCCGAATTTGGACTCGGACGAGTTCGGCCGCCACCGGCGGCGGCCGCCGATCAATAAGAAGATTTGTCGTCGGCGGCGCGTTTGCGACTGTCAACCCGACCGCCCGCGTTTATCTTGTCGATCTGTCGTCTTCAATCACGATCGTAGAATCGTGATCGACGCGCTCGAATTTCACATTTTTTGCAGGGATGGTATTTTCATTTTTAACCGACTTCAAAAGGAAGAAGTTACTATGGTTGACTTGCGGAGTTTTTTTTTTTTTAAATTTTGTTTTTCTTTTTTTTTTTTGGAAGGGTTACTATCCAGGTAAGTGTCATAATTTTTTCAATTGATACCTTCCAGTAGTTCCGTCCCCAGACGCGGAGAAATGCCGGAAAACGTGATTTTTCAAAGTTTTGACTTTGCAAGCTTATAACTTCTTTTTATTAATATTAGTTAAATGTTAATAGATAAAACGCTGCGAGTGATTCTACGGCGGTTTATTATTCCAACGATGAGACATTTGCGATTAATTTGTCGGAACATTTTGAACGTTTATAATTTCGAACGTGATTTTATCCGATTTTATTTTTCTCAATTTCTAAATGGAAAGCTCAATTTTTCGACTATCGGTACAGTCGGTTTTTTGAAGAGCATTCCAACGGGTGTAGAAGGATTTTAATTGCTCCAAGAATTCTTGAATTATACCCTTGTGCCGAATTTGTGAAAATCTCCAAAACTCAAGAAACAATAAAGCCTCTCATTCGATTCAGCGTCCAAAAATATATAGATTATAGATAGATATATACACCTTTTTCTGAAAAACGTAGGAAAATAGAATTTTCTCTTTCTAAAAACCCTCCAAAAATATCCTTAAATAAAGAATTGAGCCTTTGTTAAACCAAGATAGATTTTTCGTAGTGATTTGTCGCAGATTTGATTCGACGCGGGGATGAGGTTGAGATGAAAGCTGCGTCGTTATCTCATTTTTAACTTCTATACTTCAAGCGCTGTCGCCATTCAAGGCCTCTTCAGGAATTATAGAATTATACTTCTAGAATTATAGAAGTTCAAAATGAGATAACGCAGGTTTCATCTCAACCTCATACTCATATCTAATAAGATAGATTTTTAGTGAACATTCCAAGAATTTAGCTTTTATTGTTTCGACAGAAAAGACGGACAAATTTTTTTTAATCGGATATTCGGATTCATAATGCCTTGAAACATAAATTTTGAGGGGGTTGGACTTTTTTGTTACCTAGTTACAAACTAATCAAAATGATTTATTATTGCACGATAAACCAAGTCTGTCAATTATTCGCGAGTCGACAGTACCCTCACAACACGGAAGTTATGAAGGATACGACCGTCGAACCGCAGATAGTATTCAATCATTCGGAGACGAAAGAGGTTCCATTTATAATAATCATCAATATCGCAATATATAATATTTATATATTATATCTATTTATAATAATATCATATAATAATATATAGTACATAATTTTAATCATGTCGTAATTATAAACAATTATAATACAATTAATTATATTAATTATAATTAGATATAATATAATCATATTATAACATAATATCATAATTATAATTTAATCATGACAGCTATGCTTCTATTTTCTCGTACGAACCGACTCGTAATACAATCCAATTATTCGGAATTCGAATTTCATGTCGATTATGAATGACGAAACCGCGTCTGACCATGAAGAAATTTTCCTTGCGGTCAAAAAAATCGTAATTTCCCGTGAAAAAGTTTCAGAAAATTTTCTCCCGCAGAATGTGCCAAATTAGCCGTTATGGAATATTGGACAACACATAGTACTTCCGAGATGTGATCGTTATTTTTCCATTTCTGGAGTTTGAAAAATATGGCAGTTAATGCTGCTTGATTTTCGTAGTTTTTTTTTTTTTTTGCTAATTTTTATATTATCTGTTTTGACGATTTATCACGACAGTTCCGATTTTCAAGGCTAGAGGACCGTTGAAAATTATTTTGAAATGAAAATTATATTAAACTTGTTCTTCTTCCTATTTAAAAAAATTAGCAAATTTTCCAAGGCAAAATGAAAAAAGTTTCCTAAGGAAAAAATATGGCAGTTCTATGGCGGTGCTATTTTTTGTAAATATAAGGAAGAACAAATTTAATATAATTTTCATTTCAAAATAATTTTTAGCGGACCTCTAGCCTTGAAAATTGGAACTGTCGCGATAAATTGTCAAAACAGATAATATAAATATTAGCAAAAAAACTACAAAAACTAAGCATCATGAACTGCTATATTTTTCCTACAGTATGGATTTTTACAGTTTTTTAATACCTATATATTTTTATTTAACAAATAAAATACCTTTATATTTTTTATATTTGATATATTTTTATTTATTAAATAAAATACCTTCATATATATTTTTATATTTTATATATTTCTATTAATTAAATAAAATGGTTGGATAGCTTGTGGTTTGGCTTTTATTATTTTTTTATGGTTTTTTTTTTTGCGCGTTTTATTTTTCTCACTTTTTTCGCTGCGTTAATTTTTTCACGTAGTCGTTGATTTGGCAGGTCTATACAGTATCGAGGTCCCCTCCTTATCTTTTTTGAATCTATAGATCACCATAGCGATCGAAGCTCGTTCAAGAACTCGCGATAATGATCTTTGCGTTTCCTTTAGCTTGAGCGGATTCCGGTGAAAAAATCAACTAATTCTCATTAGCTCGAAAGATAAATGATCCTGGGCGGCGAAGACGATTAACTCTATCGACTCGGATCTGGAGCCGGCGTGAAGTGCTTATTCAAATGGAAATCCAATTAAAAGAACGATAAGGGCGCTCTTTCGGTTTTAGCGTTAATCAAAATCGAGTTTCGCGGTTTGAATAAATTCGGCCTCAAAGGAAAGGAATGATTGACGAAGTAATTTGGTAGGCAAGTGCTCGAAAGCAATT
Source organism: Tupiocoris notatus (assembly GCA_037159825.1). Classification (NCBI taxonomy): domain Eukaryota; kingdom Metazoa; phylum Arthropoda; class Insecta; order Hemiptera; family Miridae; genus Tupiocoris; species Tupiocoris notatus. Next base: position 554,087 of record JASJUZ010000032.1, on the reverse strand, counting down.
GAAAAAAGCGTTATCGATTCGAAAAATGGTGGCAGAAATTTCGTTACATTTTCAAAAAAAAAAATAATAATAATAATAAAATAAAATAAATAAAATAAAATGAAATGACATTAAATGAAATGACATTTTCAAAATTTCGCGAGCGTATAGTGAAAAAAATTCGAAAGTGAAAACTCCAAAAGTATGAAAAACCGAAAAAATTTATTCATTGTTCGAATTTTTGATACTTTTCACGTCAAATTCGAATTCTACGTCCAATTTCCTATAAGAATGAGTAATAAAATAATATTGAACAGTCCTGTAAGTTGAAAAACATGAAAACAGCGTATTACTAAAACTGGGAAAAACTGATAGTTCTCGTCAAATTTCGACCGTTTTGACGTCGAAATCGGACTCGGCGTTAAATTTTCATGAAGAATAGATTTCAAATTCACTTAAAAACAAACATTTAATTTCTCACCCAGCGGAGCTCGAAATTCCGGCCGGTGAGAAACTCGATTTACGGAAAATAATTTCTGTGGCTCGGATTAATATTTTTTCATCAATTTTTTTGCTATGTACGTGTGTAAGGCGTTCAAATGAAGACTCCTGCATAATAAAACCGGCGGTTAAAAGTAATTTTGACGCCGAAAATCACGGTTAAAGTCTAATTTTCGAGCTTTCAAAAACTGATTTTTTTGGACCACTTGCAGATTTTTCCGGGAATTGAAAAAAATAGCAAAAATACATCCTGCTAAGACACAACTTTCCTGAAAATTTCAGATTTTTATCATTATCGAGAGAGGAGTAAAAAATCGATAACTGATCGGTTTAACAAAATCGCAGGGGTACCCCTTGGATTTTTCGTGAAAAGTTTTTTCATTCGGATTTCGCTCAAATTCAGCATAGTGATAGTTGATGATGTGTACATCAATAATATATGCATCATTTTCGGTTTCTTTTGCACTAAATTATCGAAAAGGAAGTTTAAAGTTGAAAAATGTGATGTTTTCGTGTTTATTCCAGCAATATTGTTGAATAACTCATGAACGGTTGAAAAATGGTTAGGTACATTACATTGGGAAAATGTGGACAGGTAAATTACCTATCTTTTGGTATATTCAAACATCTGAATTGACGATTTTTTGTTCGAGTTATCCACCGTTCAAGTTACAAATCTGGGAAAACTTAAATGTTGGCGTCCCTATGTTGAGAAGAGAAAAATATTTTTTAATTTTATGAGATGAAGATTTGGAGAAGAGAGGGCGATTTTTAATATACGGAAAAGTTTTACGACGTATTTTTCGTTTTTTTTTTTTTTTTTTTTTTTTTTGCTCGTCTCTGCAATTTACGAATTCAAGGATTATCACAATGTTAATTATTTATCTATACGTGAAAATTGTCTCTCCATTATTAAGCCTCAGTAATTCGAAGATTCGCCTGATCCCATTTTCTTCAGCGGAGTTTATTCTCCCCAGATGTTCCAAGGAACGCTTATACGTTTTTCCAATTCCTTCCAAATTAAGAATTATTATCGGGCGCATGAACTTTACCAAATGCCCCGGTTTATTCTTATTCGAAGGTCCTCCGTGTTTTTTTACTTCGACGAAAGTGTCAGTTTTACGAGGTAACCTCGCCTTTCTCGATACAGGAGAAGCCAATTTCCCTCTTTCCTTTCGCACCGGGGAAGGGACTCAAATATAAAGTGATTAGGAGCAACCTATCGGCCTCCGTTTCTTCGACCTTTTCGGCAAAACCTGCTTTCGACACTTGAATACCGATAGGGGAAATGTCATCACCTGTCGTTCGATTTCTGCCAATCAGGTTTTTTCCTTTCCCGCCAACCGATTCCGTAGGTCGTGTAAAAAGTCTTGGATTGGACGCCTGAAGTAATCTTCGTAGTAATGGTCGTAGTGATGGATTACACACATTACTACCTCAGTATTTTTTTTTCCTTCTATATGACCGAAAAAATGGTCATAATTTAACGCTCAAGGTCTGAAAAATTTGTTCATAACTTGTAGATGAAGTCTGACTGTTATAAATTTATATATTTGTATCTATACTATATTTATTTGTATCTGATAAATATATTATGTACATATTTATTTATATATTAGTTAGTTATCTCTAGTTAGCAGTTATGTATTTATTTTATGACACATTTATTTCTATCTATATTCATCTATATTTTATTATTATTTTTTTAAATATATTTTTTGCTATAGGACCGGAAAATGGTCATAATTAAACGCTCCAGGTCTCAAAAATTTGTTTATAGCTTGTAAATGAAGCCTTACTCTTATTGTTGGAACACACACTTTACTTCCGCAATCGCAGCGATCGTCGGCATTTTTTCCAACATTTACTCGCCGGAAAATGTTTCGATTTTCGTAATTTCCTTTTTTTGGTTTGATCTAACGCTGAGCACGCCAACGCCTAGGTTTCGAGGTTGACAATAATTTTGTGGTAAAGGAGAGAGATGAAAAATCATATTAGGACGATGGCAAATATTGCCACTTTCTACCGAGTTTTCGAAGGGTTTGGCGTGAAAAAATGAATTTTCATATTTATATTATTACCTATATTATATCATTATATTTATTAAATTCTATTTATAATATAAACACCATACGGCGTGAAAAAATGAATTTTCATATTTATATTATTACCTATATTATATCATTATATTTATTAAATTCTATTTATATTATAAACACCAAACGGAATTTGAGCGTTTTAAACATTGGGAAACATAAATAATATTATTATTTATGTTTCCCAATGTTTAAAACGCTCAAATTCCGTTTGGTGTTTATTCATATATTTTGGATCGCACTGCATCGGACGAGACCATGATGTAATCTAACTTATTCTACAAATAAGTTATCACAGCTTTTCCCAAGGTAAATACCTAATTTTTTAAATATATTTTTTTAAATTAATTAATTAATTATTATTATTATTTTTTTTTTTTTTAGAGAGAGAATTGAATTGAATATCGCTTTATTTAATCTGGCAGAATTTGATCGTTGCATCGACCACTGTTCCATTTGTTCAAATATAAAAACATTAATGGACATTAATTAATTAAATTAATAAACAATAATAATTAATTAATTAAAAATGAAGCCAAGGAATAATCTCTGATTACTGTTAATCATTAAAACCTTTTGTTACCGACTCGGTGACTGAGGATCAATTTCCCTCGCATAATAATCGTCCCGATTTTCATTCATTATCACATCATTAATACTAATCATTTTGAACCAAACGTTTTATTGAAAAAAATATATTTATATCAAAATATTTATTAATCGAGGTCACGAATCCGTTAGATTTTTGTTCAAATTCGCCCCGGCAGATATAATAATTGCGAATTTATTTTCACACGAAATAATCTAGGTTGTTGATAAGGTTAAACTTACGAGATCGATCAGCTGCGACAATCGGAGTCCCAATTTGACGAGAACGGTGTCCGTATTGTTAGAAACGGGCCGAATCAGCCTGTTATAGTTCGAGAGCAAATCGTCGTACAACCTTTTGGCATCCGGGTTGGCCTTTGTAAGGCACGGGACGAGAACAACATAGGGCACCAAGCGTAGTAGAATCAAACGAGTTCCCAGCATCACACCGGCACAGTGCACACTAGCGCTTGAACGCCCTGGCGGAGGAGCCCCCGATTCAGGGCGTGGATGTCAGGGAACCGGGGTGTTGAGGGTACTCGAGAGGGCAGGCGCTTCGACCCGAGACGAGTCCTGAACCCGATCCATAAGGATCAAAACGCGCATGCCCCGGCCCCTCCCGCCTTGTTCCTTTGCTCGAAGATTTTCTGAACCACCAATTCCGAAAGGTACGCGGGAGACGAGCTAGCCTCGCTTTCCGGGACCGGGAATGAAATGGCGAGGGGAATTTTTCAAAAAATCGACCGACGGCTGGCCATACCGGTCGGTATATTTTGGGGTTGTTGAGAAAAAAGATGTTTCCCAGAATGCTACTAGAAGGCGCTGCGCCTAGTTGGCATTGGAAGGTACCTAGTTCCAAAAGGGAAATGTGAACAAATAATGTTGAGAAAAATAAGTCATATACAGGATTGTTGTAAATATTATCTAAATTGTTCAAATAGAATCATGCACGTCTGATATATGCAACATGTTTTATTTTTGTGAGATTGGTTTACCAGCCCTGCGTGGCAGCCTGCTTTCTGAACTGCGAAATATGATCTGTGAACTATCTAGCTTGCCTGTTACTGCATGTGCTGTATGAAAAGTGTTTGGTTGGACGATTTCTATATTATACAATTTTTATCTGTTCCAACTGAAGTGGTGCTTATAAATATTGTTTTCATAGTAAACTGCGATTTAGCTAAAGCTAAATTGATTATTGAAGACCGAAGAAGGTACGATTCAATCCAATATCTCTTTGAAATTAACAGGGGTTTTTCTAGAGGAACATTATTTTTAGCGGTTGATTTGCAAATTTACCATCAATCCAGAAGACGAATAGAAAAACAGCTGATATCGTGGAAGTACTGTGTGTGACTCAGAGAATAAAATTACAGCGGCTTAAGTTCTCATTGCTCTTAGGTATATTTTGATACCTCGACGATTCGAATAAATAGATTTTTACCGCCCGTTTTTTAACGACCTAGACAAATGGTGAAAAACGCTCGTAACGCGGAAGTACAGTGTGTGACCAAAAAAATCAGCGTCCAGTTTCCTTCATCTTAGACGCATTTTAATGCCTTGAGCGTTTAAATAAATAGATTTGAGCAGCCCTGAAAAATCAAAATGTAGAAAACGATCAAGATAAATAGTGAACAACGCTCATACCCAGGAAGTATAGTGTGTGACTCGAGAATAAAATTCAGCGTCGTCTCATTGCTCTTGAAAATATTTTAATATTTTGACAATTCAAATTAATCGATTTTAGCCGCATCGAAAAAATCGAAATAGAAAATGAAAAAGATAGCTTTAAATTTGTTTAAGCTATTACAACGATAATTATTGCACAATAAACGGAAAAACTAACGGTTTCTGGAGAGGAAAAATTAATTTCCTCCTTCGATGTGGCAACAATTTTTAAATCCATTTTCTATTCGATATCTGCCGATATTTTCTAGTAAACTCGGATTTTCCGCGCAATTTTTAAGGAAAACTAGAGGAGATTAATATTCCGTTGTTTTCTTCGGCCTCGGTGAAATAATAAACGATAATAAATCTGTTGAAATGAACAAATGCGCTTGTATCTCGTCTGAAAATAACCGGGAATTATTACTGGCCGAAAATTTTCTTTTTTCAACCTGAACCATCCGTAATGTTTTTCATTCGTGTTTTTCCTTCATTTACTCGGCTCCCCATCGTTCGAGCCCATTTTTTCCATCTTCCAGGCCACGGCGGGTGAAAGAGACATAATGCCTTCAATGGAAGCTCAAGCTGAGGTGATTTGTTCGTCTATGTTTCCTCCTGCGGTGAATGGCGAGATTTATGCGTGAAGATAAAGAAGGTTGAGCTAAGAATAAGTTGGAAGGGAACTGCTCTTTCTTGGGTAAACTTTTCTGTTTGACCAGGTACGTTGCGCCTGGCTTATAGCTGCACATGACGAGCTAGCGATATTTCCCTTGAGGTTTCACGAGCGGACACGAAATTAGGCGGGTGGGTTTGCTGCGTTGCCGCTCTCAGTTACAACGAATGAGTGTCGAAAGAGGTCAGCCCTTAATCGGCTAGGCGACTAACCGCCCCTTTCCCCCTTCCAAAACACACGCGTTTAATATAATTATAGCGTTATTATTAGCGTATAATTTTTTTTTTTGTAGGTTGAGGGGGAGAAGAGGTCGCCTCGTTTTTCTCCCCCTCAACCTACAAAAAGAAGTAATGCGACCACCTGGAGAAGAAAATAGCGTATAATTGTTTCCTCGCAAGCTGACAACATCGCATTTTTCAGACCCGCCTAATTTCGCGTCTGCTACTAAAACATCATATTGGAGCAGCTCTTTACGCTTGAATATAAGATTAGTACGCCTCAACTATAGAGAAGTATCAAGCAATGAATGAGAAAGCTGGGAAAATTATTTTTGAAGCGAAAATTATTCGAAAAGGAAATTATTCTTGAGTAAATTCGCCTTCTATGGAACATTAAATATCAATTCCATATGAAAAATAGCTCAGTTTGCCGCTTCCGAACTGATCATTTGGCCCGAGCTCGAAAAATGACGAAATTTTCAAATCTTTTCTAGCTTTCTTATTATACGGTGCTAACGAATTTTCCATCGAATTAATCGAAATAATTACAACTGCTTTTATGAAGTAGAGAAAATTCCCTACAATTTAAGTCCAAAACTATCTTTTCACTTCATTCGCTGTCGGATATTGCTCTTCAAAAATGGTCGTTTTTATCTCGAAAAATGTACATTTCATAATTTCATAATAATATTTCATAATAATAATGATAATAATTTTATAATTTTTCTATAATTTTTTCGTTTTTTTTTCACAACTATCGCAACACATTAAATGGTCAGAATTTGCTAATAATTTTCAAATACACTGTTATTCACGTCCGAGCGCCGCCGGTTTATTTCGAAATCATTATATTGCTCTAGATCTTCCCGCGCTAAAGAAATGTTGATTCGGAATAACCGCAACCCGTTTCTATCCATACTAAGTTAACGAACCTCTTCGCTCTTCGTTTTTCATCTTTCTTCCAGTTGCAGATCTTAACCGTCGAGTCTTGACCTCGTTAGAAAAGTTTCCCTCCCCAGTTTAAACACTAGAGGTAGTGAAAAGCTAGACGGAGACGAATCCAGTTTCGTCCGCTAATTGGCTCGTCCCGAATCTCATTCTCTTATTGTGGCGTTCGAGATTAAGTTTACTTTGCACTTTCGTCAGCCGAGCGATCCGGATTCGGTTGAAAAATAAAAACCGGCCCATGAACGAGATGGAAAATTCGAAAATGATTTTTAAATGATCAATTTTTCTTTTTACGAAGGCGAAACACCGATTTCAAACCTAAACAGTTAGAAACAAGGTTAGAGATAGGACCAAATTTATTAGCTTGATTATGGCAGTTTCTTCATTTCTGTAACAAAAATCGACAAATTACGTTAACGAATAGAAACGGGAATTGAAAAAACGAATATACTGAGAACGCAAACGTGGAAAGAAACTATTTGAACCGCGCAAATAACGGTTTCAAATAAATTTTGAACTTATACGAAAAGAAACGACCGAAGATAAACAGTTGACTAAAACGAACGGTCGGCAAAACTTATAAAAAGACAATTTATATCTCATGAAAAAAAAAAAAAAAAAAAACTGCCCGAATAATTGCAATTTTATTTGTAACTACTTTAATTGACATTTTTTCGTCAGAATAAAGGGACCGTATACACGAAAAACGCAAAAAGTTTATTATTTTTTTCTAATATTTCTGGGATTCTTATGAAATAGGAAATAGGAAATATAGGAAATAGGAAAACTTATAAAAAGACAATTTATATCTCATGAAAAAAAAAAACTGCCCGAATAATTGCAATTTTATTTGTAACTACTTTAATTGACATTTTCTCGTCAGAATAAAGGGACCGTATACACGAAAAACGCAAAAAAAGTTTATTATTTTTTTCTAATATTTCTGGGATTTTCTAATTTTCTAAAATTTCTGGGAAAACCAGTTCTGAATTAATTTTGAAACTGAAAAAATTACGGACAAAAAAATCTTGAGTAAGAACAACAACCACAAAACGCACAACCGAACAAAAACAAACCGCTTTTTACAAAAAAGCCGCTAAAAGACGAGCGAAAGAAATCAATTAAATATGTCGCAATTGCAATTTCTATTATCGCAACTTGACTTTTTTAAGAAACGGTTTTGAAAAGTCCGTATAAGTTTAAAAACGCCAACGAATATAACCGGTTGATGTTTATTTTAAACAAACGTGAAGCTTTTTTCTTTGGCAAAACAATAATTGATTATTTGATTTTCTTTTACAGTTGAAAACGATTTACGAAACGATCGTTGACGAATATTAACGGGCTACTAAGCGTTAAGCGTTCGTTCGTGGTAGCAGAGCGAGACTAAATTTTTGGAACGGTATTAAATTAAATTATATTTTATTGTAAAATATTTATTGTATAAAATAAATAATGCAATAAATAATAACAATATAAATTAAATAAATAATATATAAACAAATGTTGTACATTTTATAGTACCTATATTTTTATATATTTTTTCAGTTTTCACTGTATTGTGGTAGCAGCACGTAATCGTTTTCGCGCTTTTTGTAAACAATTGCCTTACGAATTTTTAAATGTTTTACAAGTCCAAGAACCGCACTCACCGCAATGGAACGCTAATGTGGCGTCGATGTTACTGGGGCGGACGTTCGAACCGCGCCTAAAAGGTTTATCGCACTTTCGTGTGAAATATTTACGAGGAACACTTGAGCAGATGCAGTATGGTCCGGTATTTTAGCGCGGGGACGAATTCGATGTAGTCTGAGGGTATTGGGAGGCGAGCGTTTTTATGTTCAGCACCTCAGACATCTCAGTCCAGAAATGTTACTGCTGGTTGGAAAAAGCCATAATTTGGCACACTTCTATATTGGATGAGACGCTTTCTATCTAAAATATTTATGAAAAGATGCGAAATTTTGGGGGGGGAAACAATTTCCGATTTTCCCGAAAATTTCCGAGTTATAATTCTCCCAAAATGTTCATCTTTCAGTCCTGGCTAGACTCTAGCTCTTCAGGTCATGTCCAGGACTAGAGGTCATACATGTTCTGGAATTGTCAGATGACATGAATGGGAGAGAATATCAGGGACAATTTAGTCTGATTTCTAGAAGAATTTCCAGAAGAATATCTGGAGAGATCATTCTGGGAAAATCTGGTGGCATCGTTTTCCTTTAAAACTTGTTTTCTGTAACCGTGCCTTCTTCAATACCTAAAATCAAAAATCATCCTGCCTCAAACGAGACTATTTTGGTTTATTATTCAATAATAAACGTAAAACATCAAATTTTTTATTTGCTGTCAAAATAACCTCGTACTTTTCAATCCAGAAGCATTACCGAGGTCATCAATGTGGTAGCAGAGATACGAAATATTCGACCCGGCACGAAATTCAGAATCGCATTTGAAGTTTCGAAGCGATACCGACCATATTTAGCTCTGAAATGTCACAGACGTACTTCATGTTTGAGCAACTCCTTCTTCCTTTGATCCTTCCCCTCCACCACCAACCCCCTCCACCACCGATCCCCCTCCGCCACCGATCCCCCTCCACCACCGATCCCCCTCCACCTATTTATTTCTGCTCTACGCATGGTAGGTTCGTTCAACTCCTAAATTATTCTTGCCGTTTATTCAGTCTGACAAAGTAAACGCTAACCTTCTGCAAATATGGCAGCGTTGAATAAACATCTCGCTCCATTGATGTAATCTGCGTAAACCGTTCGCGGTGTAAATTTATTAATATAAAAAAGTCCTGCATCGGGAAACGGGACTTTACTTCTGTAGGTAGTTATTTCTTTTTCTTCCTTTCGTTCCTCCTCTTTTCAATGCCCTTTCCGGTTTTTCCTTCAGCCGCAGCGTAGACTTTTCGAATCACGTTCTCTGCGTCCCAAGTTTGTGACAGAAATGTTGAGCAGATTCGAGTTGCCTTCTCTAAAGTTACATCGAGCCAACCTCCTTTCCTCCTCTCAGTTCGCCAGTTCTTCACAAACCGACTCTCTCGATCTCTCCATCCAATTCCGAGCCCGCCCTCCGATTTCCCAACATTCATCTTTCGCCTACGGTTTCATCCCTCCGTTTCACCGTCTGCTGAGTCTAATCTTCGTCCCATTTCCTGGGCAGCTCTTCAAAGCTAACCGGCCATTGGAGCGACGAACATGAAAAATGGAACTGGCCGACTGAGTTTCGAGTGGTCTGATTCCCAGACAGTGCAAGATCGAAAGCGAATAACGTAACGGCGATTTTCTTTTCTTCGCATATTTTTTCGTATTTATGGGTTGGAGGGAAAACATGAGGAACGAATCGTTTCTTTTTCTTGCAATGCTTTGAGTGCTTTTGCTTCTCAAGGGGTTGTCTGGTCCGTCATTGGTGGTACCCATTTCTTAAAGTATCACAAGACAAATAGCGACAAAACATCGCACGGCTTAGAAAAATCACAGTTTTATCCTGCAAACGTGGGAGATTTTCGGTGACTGTAACCAATGGTGGTGATCGATGGTGACTAAAATGGTGACCAAGACTGAAAACTGGTTTCAATTGGATCTGCTGACTGCTGGTGACTATAATGGGAATAACTTTGCCTGGTGTCCGGTGGTGCGCAAGACTTCCAGAGCTGGTCACCAAGACTGTCAATTGGTTATCACCAAAGCAGTTAACTAGTGTTTAACCTAGAGTGGTGACCATGACTGAGAACTGGTTTGGTCAGAACCTTGTGGTGACCGTAAATTGTGGTGACATTATGAGTGTCCCTTGGGGTTTAAGACTTATGACCAATGGTGACCAAGTTTGGCAACTAGTGGTGCCCAAGACCCTCAACTGGTGATGGCCAAAGCTAGTAACTTGGGTAAAAAAGGTAACTGAGATTGGTGACAAAGACTGAAGACTGGTGGTGATCAGAGCTGGTGACTGGCGGTAATCATAAATTATGTTGACTTTGACTGATGTCTGGTGATGCAAAAAACTGGGGGTGAAGAAAGCCTTCTACTAATGGTGACCAAGACCGTCAACCAATGAGGACCAACGATATTGGATGGTGGTGACTACAATTGATGGTAACCAAGACTGATTTATGGTGACCAAAGCTTGTGACAGCGGTGGAACCAATAGTGGTGACCAGGACTAAGGCAGGTTCAGATCAGATCTAATGACTGCTGTTGTCCATAAATTAGGATATCTTTGACTGGTATTCAGCGGCCCAAATTAAAGACTATTTGTGTCCAGAGCTGGTGATTAATGGTGACAGAGACTATCTGTATGATGACCAAAGCTATTGAATTGGGATGACAAAGAGTGCTGACCAATGGTAACCAAGATCGGTGACTGAGACTGAAAACTGGTGTCATGTAGTGTTCTAGACTTATGACCTGTGGTGACCAAGTTTGGCAATGAGTGGTGCCCTAGACTCTCAATTGGTGATTATCAAAGCTAGGTGGTATCCGAAATGGATGACCTAGACTAGATTGATCTGAGCTGGTGACTTGTGGTTACCATAAATTGTGGCAACTTTGACCGGTATTCTGTGATGCACAGGACTAATAGCTAGTAAACATAGCACGGTCTTCACATTGAAATCGTTCCAATGCTTTCACCCATTCGGACCTCCTCACGGTAGTCTACTACAGTGTGAAACTTACAATCTATAGGGCCTTAAACTGCTATTCATATCAAAGAACGAGTCGTATGGCTTCTCAACCACCGACTGAATAAACATTTTGCTCTATCTTGTAAACGTTGTTCTTTCTGAAGGATTCGGTTTACCTAATTTTTCTGACCTGTCAAACATGTGACCCCGTCTCAAATGTGAACATTTTTGGTCCTCTTCATTTTCTGTGGACCACGACTCCGGTATTTGTCCTTGTGTTAGTGAAAACCGAGGTAATGAAAAAATCCTCGGAATTCGAAACACTTTTCTCCCTTGTAATCCAAACTTCTCGCACCCCGAATAACTTCCACGGGCGGTGGATTTTTCAAAACGCTACGCAGTCGGAGTGGCCAGCTGTTTTCAAAAGGCTTTGTGTCGAGGACAGGATTTACAGAGCAAGTGAGCGAATGTTTCTTTTGGACACAATAAACGCGAAAGAAGACTGCAGAGGATGAAGGGCGAGGTCGTGGTCGCTATGGGAAACGGGGATTCCTCTGAGAGGTTTGCAGATCTTTCTCTCATAAAAATATTCGAGGAACTCTTACCACCCTCAGTTCTCCAAACGAGCCGCCGAGCTGCGATACGAAATCCTGGTCGTCCTGTAGAAACACAATTTACTATTGTATGCCAACATTGCAGAGAGGACTGCGGAAACCTGTATTGCTCCGAAAATGACCGGAGAAGACGCTGCTGAGAAATTTAGAAAATCCACTCATTTGCCAGCCCCAATTAGTGGACTTCTGTGGCGGAATACTGATAACAATGTTCCTGCTGACACTGGGCTCCATCGATCACTTCCGCGTGAGCGGGCGCTGATAAAATTCGTCGCCTAATTGTTTTGTATCGCTGGAGCGGAAAAATTCATTCGGCTCGTCAGTTCAACGTATTCAGCTGGAGTGAAGGAAGCTTGGCCGGGAAATGAAGCAATACGAACCTCCGGAGACAATTATCTGGTTACAAAGGTTGGCTATTGTGATGCATCCGCGCCACTCTGACACCCGAGACCATACTCTCTCCGTTGTTTTCATTCGGCAACTCTCTATCTCTCTTCGTCCACCCTCGGCAGTTCTGACAACCGACGCCATTCAAAACAGGCCAACAGGTGGTTCGAACTGAATCTGAAGGGTAGGCTTGAAGTCGAAGAGGTGAGGATTGCCGTGGAGGTGTCGTGGACTATAATTTGACACCGGTTCCAATTATACGTCGACGAGCCTCTTATTGATGAGAATTATGAGTGATCGATGGCAGAGGAATGTAGCCATAAGTACGCTTATATGGAACTGATTCTGAAGGTTTGACGAGGAATTGCCAAAGCCGCCATGAATATCATTTTGCTTTCAAGTCATCCCAGGTTAGCATCGATTTTGGCATTTGAATCGTCTTGGATCTCGATTGATGGGGAATTATAACGTCTCAATGGTGTCTACAGAAACTTTTCCTCATCGAATATCAGATGCTTCAATTTATTTTCTGTTTGGTGTCCCCTGATCAGTGGTTAAAGATATTAACCATCGTTACTCACTTGACTTTATCCAATCACTTAATCACTGCTTAAATGCTGCCCTTTCGTGAGCTTCCCCATGGACGAATGTCGTTGAAAAAGTTTGAGAACAATCTGACAAAAGATTTCTCATTCAGCGTCAGCTTTACTTCATTGACAGTATTTTATGGACAGACTTGAGAGAACGTTTTCTTGAAGCCACGAGAGTTATTCGGGCCTGTCATGGGTAGAATGGAAATAAGCTCGACATTCAATCAACAAACAGGCGAGCGGACGTTGTTGCGTCGTAGCGATGGAAGATTGTCCTGGAAGGCATGGACAGGGCTCGGTGTCCCGGAACCTTTAACTGTTGAAGCTACCCTTGAACCCCGAGAGTGGGTTGAAGCGGATGAAGGATTCTATCAATTGAATACTGCCTCCGCTACCGAACAGCCGTACCTTTTCCTTTTAACCCACCCATACAGTATGAGAGCCGGCTCAGGGAAACCCATACATCACCATAAGCCAATGTTCGACGTTTCTTCTCGATTGTTTCCACGTCGGGAAAACTTCCAAAGACCAAGGGAAAAATATGATCCGCAATGTTGAGATATTGGCTCCGGTGGGAAGCTAACTTTCTTTCGATAACTGTATCGTAATACCTGCTTGTTTCTATTTCATATCAGAACACCATTTCTTACAACGTGATCATATGGCAATGCTCAAAAATGTACGATTGATCAGACGCTGGAAAATCACTCTGCGACCAATAAATTCCTCAAATTTCTCTCAGTTTCCTACTTTGAAGGCTCTTAATGGATCTAAAGCGTTTAAAGGACCTTATTATCGTCTAATTTGCCATGATGTCCTAATTAGGTCACTGTGAAAGAAAAGCTGAAGGGGAAAAAGACAGAGTTCGTTAAGTCTTCAACGCGACAAAATGTCTACGAAAGTTGAGAAGCTCAAGGAGGGTTCGGCGTTAACAAGCTCCCATACATCATTTTAGGCGACACTTATTCGAAACTCGTTATCGGCTGGAGATAAACTCGTTTCGACACTTGGTGTCTCTTGGAGGGCGAATAATTTCGGTAGAGGAAATCGAATGTCGCTCTGACATCGCATGACGGCAAAGTTCGCTGAGGTGGAAATTACGAATAAACTTTCGAGTGAAAATATCGGATGTTGTTACAGAGCGAAGACTTATCTGAGGTAGGTTTTCACTGGAGATGCCTCAGGGGTTCAGAGCGTACAGCTGTTGAGTTGAAAAGAAATTGCGGAGCTCTCGCATGGAGAAGCAATCGGTGCTCTTCAGCAAGACTCATATACCAGTGGCACGTGAAAATGATCCAGAGCTCTTGGTTAAAATGTTGAATTTATTAGAGCGTAGCATGAGAAGCGAGAGGGCATCTGGAATAGATTTTTGAACTGGACCAGACGACACATTCTCAAGCCAATTTGCCGGCCAGGTATTATTGCCTGAAGAGGCATCTTGATGTAGAACTGGGTTTTTGCATCGTCGTTATTCCACCAGTCCAGCCCAGCATATAATGCTGCAATGTGCGCTGCAATATACCAACAGAAATAATAGCATTGTTTCCTTGATGGGAGCCACTATATTGCCCTGGAGCCGAGAGCCTTAATACTCGTCATGTGGAATATAGCCATTCTGGAGCAATAAGCAAGCATAAGGTGTATTATGGTAGAAGGACCATAATTTGAAAAGGTTTGGAGTTGCATGATAGCTTTCCATAAAACCACGCTACCCACGGGTTGTCCAACTTTGGCTGAAGTTCAGGTTTGCCAACCTCGCCTCACACCACGAAGCTTAAGTGAATCGTTTTATGGGCACATACAACGGTTTTGTTGCATTCCTAGCGGTCGCAATCTATCTTGACACACAGAGGCAATTTCAATCCTCTAGGCTGGATCGTTGCCATCTTGTTTTCCCAATATGTTGTGGAAAATCAGAGAATTCAGCCTGAAAGAATTGAATCATTCCTTTTCAAGCTTATTTTACTGTTCAAGGTCTGCAAAATGCAATGGCCTAAGTGAACATTTTTTGGGCCCAGAAGATGTTCTTGTTGCATTTCTGGCTGTTGCAATCTATCTTGACTCACTGAGACAATTTTGACCCTCAAGGTCGGATTGCTGTCATATTTTTTCCAATCTTTTGTGGAAAATCAGGGAATTCAGCCTGAACGAATTGGAATATTCCCCTAGAAGACTGAAGCACGCTCGCTAGCGCTAGTCACCGTTATCATATTACATTCGTACCAAGTATATTAGAGTATACGCAGATGAAACAATTAGCTCCATTTAATCATTCTAGCGCTGATCATAATTCTCTCACTTCAGGTCTTTCTCTGCGCCTTAGTAATAGAGTCGGACGATGTGTTTTAATTTTGCCGGTGATTAACTAAACACGCATCGCGAGACAAGAGCTTTTTACATGGCGTAGTCGAGGAGCTAGATGGGAAGGGATCTAAAGCGGGAGTTTATCTTAGGTGGGTGGCAGATGATTGATGCGACGCTAAGAAGAAAGCAATTATTTAGAGTTCCTCCTGGAGTGAGGGTTTAGCTCGAGCAAAGAATATATTCAGTGCTGCACAAACGGTGCGGGCATGGCCACAATCTCATTGAGCCCAGTTATATCTCATCTTTCCGTGGGGGTTTTCATCTCTGCAACAGAGAATAAGCATAGTTCTACCTTGTTCGAGAGGACAAAATGATCCTTGGGATAATCCTGAACCTGCGGAGGGGAACTAGCGATTTCTAGAATCTATGCTTTGAATGTTGAAAGATGTCTGGTCCAAGTTTTGTATTCTTGATACCCCGTGCGCTTCGGAGGAGAAGTTTTCGAAATTGTTATCGCTGAGTTGGCGCTTGATTAACTCTGAATGGTTTTAATTACCTGGTGCAGTTATTGAGAATGGGAAATTTTTGAGGTAACTCTACTGAAGGCTTGAAATTGAGGCTGAATGGTGCTTGAAGAGAAAGGGTAGGTGTTTGGAAATTAAGTTTTGACTGGGTGGCTTCCAGCAGGGCTGTCCCAGGCCATCTGATTGTGAGGTTGAGGTGGAGACAAAAAACGCGACCATTTCTCCTTATCATCTATATTGATTCGAGCGCTTTCGCCCTCACGGGCCTCTTCAGGAAACATCTGGAATTGATACGTGTAGGGGTAAGTATCCTTATTTTGTTTAAAAATAGCACGTTAGGAAGTCACCATTCAGAAAACAGGCACAAATGTGAGATACAAATTAAAAATCCAAGGGTTGCATACTTGTCCATTATCATAATTATTAGTTACCTTAGAAATTAGTGTGTCAAGTCTTTTTTAAAAAGGGGTCGCCCGTGAAGAGGGTTCGTCCTGATAAAAGAGTCGGATATAAGTTAAAAACATAAATACTAAAATCATTGCAAAGATGAAGAGAGGAACAATAGTGCAAACAAAGATTCTTACTTGAGATGAGGAGTTTATCACAGTTTCATACCTGATCTAGTTTTAAAGCTTGAAATTATAATTATAAACGAAGACTAGAAGATGCAAGTGACTAGAAACATAGAGACTAATAAATTACTAAGAGCTACAACGAATGAAAGTATTTTTTGACTAGACTAGAAGGGCACATGGTTGGTAAAAACTAAAAACAGGCAGGAGGGTAACAGTCGTGAGGTAACAGTCTTGATATGAGAAATGGGGAACATGAATTATCTTTGGGCTAGGTAGGAACATAATACTTAATTCGATTGGCTATCCAAATCGGGGATGGTTGCGGCGGATAGCATTGGCGTTGTATTTTGGTAATCGATATTCAATAGACATTTGATTTTTAATTCCTATACCAGTGATGGACTTGAATATCGTACAGGTATATCGATTTTCGAGTTTTATTAGGTTTGGCTATCGGATAACGTCAATATTTCATTAGATCAAATAAAAAAATTTAAAAAAACGTATAAATAAATATCAACTAAGAGATATAACTATCCATTTCTATTTTTTGTATCAAATTATGTTATCAATATTTTAATCGATTGTTGTTATAAAATTATGTTATAAATAACAAAATAAAGTATCGACAAAATATTTCATTTATATTATCAATAATTATAATTAATAGTAATTATAATAATAATTATAAATAATTATAAATAAATAATAAATAAATAATCAAATACAGTATCGATGTATTTGATTACTAATATCGAATTTAGCAACGGAAATTGTATTTGGTTATTGATAATAACTACAATATTAATTATCTATAATTATAATTATTATAATAATTATTTATAATTATGATAATTATTTATAATTATGATTATAATAATTATTAATTATAATTATTGATAATACAAATGAAATATTTTGTCGATAATTTATTTTGTTATTTATAACCAAATTTAGTTAACGATATTGTACTCAAATATTGATATTACAGTTACTTATCGAAACTGTATTCAATTATTGATATAAAATCTAATCATCGATATTGCGTCTGTTTATGGTATCAAATTAAATATCGAATTTTGATGTTAATATTTCATTTGATGACAGATGAAATCAAATTTAATCATCAATACTGTATTTGATTATTTATATTTATCTAATTATGGTATGATATTGTATTCGATTTTTGACATAAAATTATGATATTGATAATGTATTTGAATATTGATATATAATTAGGGCATCGATACTGCGTCCGATTATTGGTGGTATCAAATTTATATATAAATTATTTTTATCGAATTTAAATGTCGATATTTTATTAGATTATTGTAACCAATTTATTTTATTGATACTGTATTTGATTAATCATTTCAAATTTAGCTATCGATATTGGATGCATCTGGATTTCACCCATTTTTAGTTTCGAATTTTCAACTGTTGAAATAATACGAGGACATTCGTTGTTTTGAGAAAATGAAAACGGGAGCACCTTTCGAATAGAAAATGAGAAACTGAAATACTCCGACAGTCGGATTTTCCAAATGCCGTTCGGCGAGCTCGAATCCGTCGAAGGAAAAGACGGCGTGGGTAGTTAATCTCAGGAAAGGGTTGAAGGGCGGGATGAAAAACTGATGGAGTTTACTCGAAAATGGACGAGCTCTAGAATGAGGTTTTGTAGGGGATAGGTGGGAAACGGGATAGCCTTTCCGCCTCACCTTAGTTCGCTGCGGGTAGTTACATACTTGTTTCTCCCTTGTATGTACGAGCCTTCGAACTATGTCAACAAGCCTTCGAGAATGTTGGTATTCGCGTTTCGAATCGCTCTTAGGCCAGAACCGCGAAGTATCGTCGCTCTCGTGTTCAACTTCAGTTCTTCGCTGTCCATTCTTCCCATTCATAACACGCTAATCCGTCTACTGCAGCGATTGTCTCTCTTTTGGGGTTCTCCAGTGTGCTTAACACCGGCTTGTAACAGAACACGGAGTGTGCTTTGGGAATGAGGGTCGTACAATATTATTTCGGTTTATTATTCAATAATAAACCATTGTAATCGCCCAAGAAAAAAAATTTCTAACCCCCCTCAAAATTTGATGTTTTACGTTTCAAGGCATGAGAGCTAAAAATTTGAAATTTTCACCAAAAATCAATCTCGGTCCTACGACGGCCCAATTCTTGAACCAACTTGCTAGCTCAATTTAAGGGTATTTTTGGGGGGTTTTGAGGGGGAGAAAATTCATATTTTTCACGGTTTTTCAGAAAAATGTGTACGTGGTATCAAATTATATAGATTTTTGGACGCTGAATCGAATGAGACCATCGCCGGGTCGATAGCTTTATTGGTTCTCGAGTTATCGCAGCTTTTGTGCCGAATTTGGGAGATTTTCACAAATTTGGCATTAGGGTATAACTCGAGAGTTCTTGTAGCTATAAAAAATCGTTCTATACTCATTGGAATGGTCGTCAAACACTCTCTCCAGTTGTATCGTTAGGCAATAAGTTTAGCTTTTAATTAGGAAATTAAGAAAAATAAAAATGATTAAAATTACAATAGTTGCTACGGAATTTTCTCTTATAGTTACCATCTGTTTTCCGGTGGGAACGTTCACAAATGTTCGGAATATTTAAAATAACAAATGGATAGTCTTCTTAAATCAATATTGAAGCGAAATAATAATAAACCACTGTACAATCATTTGCAGCGTTTTCTTATAGCGTCGACCAATAAAAAATATTCCAACTCGAGGAAGTTTTTGTTTCACGCTAGGATCTAGACCTGTGGTTCCCAACCTGGGTCGATCGCTCCTTAGCGGGCGATTTGGGTTCAAAAGGGGGTGATAAATTTTTGGGAGGCGACAGGGGGCGATGAGTATTAAAAGGCATAAAAAAATCTGTACTATAGGGTAGAATCTTGACTGTCGCAGATACATGGTAAAGTTAAAGTAAAGTGTTAAATTTATATACATTATTATAATTATATTTTTTAATTTTTATTTTGTAAAAGATACGTTTCTTTGTTTTTATAAATCTGCGTTCAAATGTAAAAAAAAATGTATGTACCTAAGTTACCTAAATTGTTTGAGAGTAGTAAACATATAACTCAATTCAATTCAATTTAATTGTAAATAGTAATAAACCTTTTTACAAAATAGCATGCTACTTCAAATTCAATTACTTCAAATAAATTTAAAAACTAAATTAATTAATTAATTGAATTAAATTAGGTGTACTTAGAGAAGGGGGCGACAGGTGTCAGTCACCCTCCACAAAGGGGCGATGGCTCATAAAAGGTTGGGAACCACTGATCTAGACGATTGTGAGAGCAAAAGCTTTATTTTTCCTTCATCACGCAAGGAATTGATTGACGTGCGAATATCGAATTTAATAAAATATAGGTATCAGGTTATAAAATCGTGACACGTTATTATAGCAAGGAATTTCCCTAATACGTAGCGATCGGAGCGCGGAGAACATTTCACGATTCCAATATTAACCGATTTAAATCGATTCCCGTTGCAGTTCTGCGGTTTTATAAATACTGCGGCTCGAGAGATTTTCCAATTGTTGCTCCGTCCCTCGGATTTTTTCCGATTCGTAATAACAGCATCAAAAAGAGGAGGAGCTTCAGAGGGTATTGCGTGGAAGGCAAAGCTGGTGGTAGGAGGATGCCTGCAATATTGAAAGAGATATTTCGCACAGGGTCCGGGCGCCTCTGCTGCGGGTGTTATTGTATTGAGAGCCGCTCGGTTCACACTGATCCGGATTAAGTTCACCGGACATATTCAAATCCGCATGACAAAAATCCGCACCTAATAGAGCGCGGGACATAATTACAATTAATAATAAAAAATAATAAATAATAAAATAAATAACTAATAAAAATAAATAATAATAAAATAAAAAAATAAATAGTATAATAATAAAATAAGTAAAAGTGTATAATAATAAAATAAATAGTAATAAATTAATAATAAATTATTAATTGCGGTGGTCGATTCAATTTTCGCCGCTCAGAAATTGAATATTTATTTTCTGTAGACGACTGTGTACTGGGAATGAAATTTATCGGAATTTAGCCCGGCGATTTATAAAATTATTTATAAATAATTTTTTCTTCTTTTTTTAATAAATAAAAACTTTTCAATAATAATCTTTTTTAAATTATTTATAAATCAAATTTATAAATTTATAAAATCGACGTTACTTTTGTATAATTTTTTCAAAAACAGGGATCTTCTCATTTGTAAAGCGCTATCGGCTAACTAGTTCGGGGGAATCTTATGGCGATTCCGTTCCAATATGAACCGAACTGTCAACGCTTAGTAGTGGTGAAAGGAAGGATGAATTTAGGGAGGAGGCCTCAGAAGTCGAATATAGGAGCGGTTAATCTAGGGGAACGAGCTGTTATCAAATGGAACGAAATGTACGTGATGACTCGAGCCGACACTATAATGATACCCAATCTTGGTTCTACAGTAGAACACAAGGAAATAGCCCTCCCTTCTGATAGGAAACTATAAAAATTACTCTACGACAGCATAGTAAAGTTACAGTCCAACTTTAAACTGAATTATGACGAAGGCAGTAACCTCAACGTTATTTATTTCTAGGTTGAGGGAAAATTGCCGTTAATCTCTATAGCGATGAGGAAATTTTCCTCCTGGAAATTCTCCTCCTAAAAAATGATCCTCCTATAAAATGCTCTACGAAAAATTCTGCGAATAAAAACTTCTTTTATTATTATTTTTAATTCACTTTCAAAAATCTCTAGAAGAAAAATCTTATTAAACAACCTCCTAATTTATATAGCTCTAATCTGAAAATTCTAATCCCTCCGTAAAAGTTTGTCAAAAAATCATGTTCTAACTAAGTTATCTTATTCATTTTTAAATAAATTCTCTTATAAAAAAATTCACTTTTAAAAATAAATATTTTTAACGAGAAAATATTCCAATTCGAGAGAATCGGCTCTGTTTTCAAAATTGATGATTATTTAGAAAATTGTATTCCAAATAAATTTCCCTCTACAACAATTTACTGTATTTTAAAAAAGTACTGAGCTTAAATAATTCTATTCTGAATGAACTTCTCTACTTGATTCTTTGATTCTTTTCTGAATGTTCCCTGAATTCTCCACAAAATATCCTTGAAAATTTTCCGATTTTCTCCTTCGATAAAATATTCAACATGAAACATTTTCCTCCGTAACTTTTCTTATTTTTAAAAAATTCTAGTTATTCGAGATTCTCCTGAATAATAATAAAATAATATTCTACCCAATATTAAATACTACGCATCTAAAATAATAAACGAATTCTCCTCGCCTAAATTACCACTTTTTTTTTTTTTGGTTGCCCAAAATTTTTTTACCCTTTTTCAAGCCCTGAGTATTTTTTTCGATGTCTTATATCAACAAAGCTGAAGAAACGGAAAATGCCTGCAAGTTATGGCACGCTATTAGGACCAGTAATCCCAGAGGCGTTCGCGGAAGAATATTCCCGACCATTGGCAAGGAGTCTATTGAAATTCAAGCGAGAGAGCGCTCCGTCAGCAGTATCCTGCAAGGTAGATAGATTGAGGAGGTACGCTGGTAACTAAGGGCGACCCCCTCTCCAAATCGGTTGCTAAGGACGCTAAAACGTCACATTGAATCCCTCTCACGGGCGATAGCCTATTGCTGAACCTATTATTCGTTATTTTTCTATTGTGTATTAATTTATATGTTTTATGTTGCTGAATAAATTTGTCTTAAATCCTTAATTCTTAAATCCTCTCACTGACAAGTACATTTTGAACCCCTAGAGCACAGACCCGAGGCCCCTACCCATCACAAAATTAAACCCTTCTTCTACCTTTCTCTTTTATTTGGAGGGTTGAAATTCTACCTGTTGAAGGGAGAAGTCTTTCCTACCATAAAACACTCGTCAGTATTTCTTGAATTCCCCTCAAGCAAACTATGAAACTACTTATTAATTTACGAGTTTAAACTCTTTTTCATTGTTTGTGCGTGTTTTGTACTTTTTTCTCTTTATTTTCAGGTAAAAAAACAACTTTCCTGAAAACTGCAGGTTTTTATCTGTACTTATAGGAGAGTAAAAAATCAACAACTGATAAGTTTTAAAAAATTGCAGAGGTACCCCTTGGTTTTTTTGTGAAACATTTTTTGATTCCAATTTTGTTCAAATTTAGCATAATGATTGATTATGGTGTGTATTTCCATGA
This sequence comes from Tupiocoris notatus, assembly GCA_037159825.1. Classification (NCBI taxonomy): domain Eukaryota; kingdom Metazoa; phylum Arthropoda; class Insecta; order Hemiptera; family Miridae; genus Tupiocoris; species Tupiocoris notatus. The sequence continues at coordinate 531,576 of JASJUZ010000032.1, read as the reverse complement.
TTATATGCTTCATTCTTTTGCCCTAGGTACATGAATGAAGAGAATGTGTAAAGTTGGAGAATGAGATTTTTTTGGTGTACATTTTACCGATGTTGTTGAATACCACATAAAATTTTGAAAAATGGATAGGTACACTACTCGGAGAAAATCTTAAGTTAAATTACCGTTCGTTCGGTCTATTCAAAAATCTGAATTAACGACTTTTGGTGAAGTAATCCACGATGAAAGTTACAAATCTTGAAGAACATCGAAAGTTGGAATGGTCATGTCGGCTATGACTTAGTCGAAAATTACAAACCTACTTTATATTACAAAAGATAAAATACCCACCAACTGCAAAAAAACAACAGAATACGTTACATCAAAAGTTGCATCTTCTCTTCAAATTGACAACAAGTTGATAGATCTTTTTGCAAAATGCGCATACTGCTGAGGATAAAATATTTAAATGCACAAAGGGCACAACAAAAATCCCTTGAACGATCCACTAATTTTCCAGATAGGAAGTATGAAAAAAAAGAAAAATAATTACTGTTAAAAATACAAGTTTATAATGAGTTTTCAAAAACAATTTTATTTATTTCCCACGTCACAATTATGTTTTGTTTCAATATTCCTAATATGTTTTAATATTAATGATTAATAATAATGTTCAAAAGTGAACTAGTTTAAACTGGCATTGTTGTTTCCCTAATTTTTTTTTTGAAATTCTGGTAAGTCTGACCATCTTGATTCATTTTTTGAAGGTTTATATCACCCTAACGTTATTTACCAATTATTATTTACGTAAATAACCAAAACGAGCATTAAAAGTTAAAATAAAATGCTCACAAAAATCAATAATCAGTTTTACTTGTGTATTAAGTAGGTGAAATCAATCCAATCTTCATTACCAAGTGGGACTTGGGATTCATTATGACGTCATACCCATTCGCACTTTTCATTGGCTACAGAGTTACCAGCGTACCTCCTCAATCTATCTACCTTGAGTATCCTGCTTCCTCTGTTTACCCTTACTGCAATGAAACGGCTCCCTTTAGGTTTACAGGATTGGGCCAGGTTGCGTAAAATGTTACTAGCGTGGACAGCGGTAAAGGTACGCCTGGAACTACGAGGCTAATTTAACAATGGCAATGTCTATTGACCCGAGGAAGGTATAGCTCTCATTTAGTGCTGAGTGGATTCCCGGATCGAAGTTCGAAATTCACTCGGTTCCTGCGGGGAAGTGCAGAATTGGTAGCAGAGTTGCGACGCTGTTCAGTCGGAGAAACCTCTGCTGCGAACATCCCTCGAGGAGGAAAGTGATGAACTAGGAGTCGGATATTCCATGCTAGCGTTGTAACGTACGTCCAGTAAGGTAGCTTTGAAAGGCGTAATGAACCGTAGCTTCGACCCTTTTTAGGAAGAAGCATAGAAGCTATGAAAGGTTGAATTTCTTGAGCTAACGCCTTAATTGAAGACATTTCTGCTTCAATATGACACTAAATATTGCAAATTACTCTAGTGGGTTGCTGAAATTAAATAAATATGCGAGCGGTATTGTAAAAGTACTAATACCCAGAGCAGGAACTGATGAGGATAATTTGTCTTCGACAATAGGGCTGATTTTGTCTTGGGCATAGTAATTGAAAATAGCGACTGTGGTAATAGTTTCAATATGGTTTGAAGCCCCAAAGCCCAAAAGCATGTAAAAGTTCTTTCCTATCTACTATACAATTTCTTCCTTTCCTCCTTCGCTATTTTCCCTACTACTGTCTTCCTTTCTTTCTGTCTTCATTCCTTCCTTCCTTGGCTTTCTTATTTCCTTTCTATTGCTTTCTTATTTCGTTCCTTCTATAGTTTCTTCTTTCCTTCCTTCCTTCTTTCTTTTCAAGTTTTCCCCTTTTTCCCGTCTTACTGTTTTCCTGCCTTCTTTCCTTTTCTATCTCCTTCCGTCTATAGTTTCTCCTTTTCCTCCCTCATTTCCTTTCTTTTTCCTCGCTTCTTTTCTTCCATCTGTCTTTAATTTTTTTCTTATTGTCTTCCTTCTATAGTTTCTTCTTTGTTCTCTTCTTTTCACCTTCTTCTCTGTCTTCCTTCTTTCTTTTTTTTCTTTTTTCCCTCCTTCCGTCTATAGTTCTTTCCCCCCTCATTTCCGTGATTTTCCTCCCTTCCATCCTTTATTTCTTTCTTATTTCCGTCCTTCTATAGTTTCTTTTTTCTTTCCTCCCTCATTTTCTTTCTTTTTCCTCCCTTCTTTTCTTCTATCTATCTTTAATTTCTTTCTTATTTCCTTCCTTTTATAGTTTATTTTTTCCTTCCTCCCTCCTTTCTATTCTTCTTTCCCCCTTTTTTCCTGTTTCACTTCTTTCTTGCTTTCTTTCCTTTTTTCTTTCCTTCCGTCTAAAGCTTCTTGTTTCCTTCCTTCTTCCCTCCCTCTTCTCCCTACAGTTTCCTCCCTTCGTTTCCTTCTTCATTCTTCCCTTCCTTCCACCCAACATTTTTCTCTTATTTCCATCCTTCTATAGTTTCTTCTTTCCTTCCTCCCATCTTTATTTTCTTCTTTCCCACCTTTTTCCCCGTCTTCTTTCTTTCTTTTCTTCTTTCCTTTTCTAACTCCTTCCGTCTATAGTTCCTTTCACCCCCTCATTTCCGTTCTTTTTCCTCCCTTCTTTCTTTCCTTCCATCCATAATTGCTTTCTTATTTCCTTCCGTCTATAGTTTCTTCTTTCCTTCCTGCCCCTTACTATTCTTCTTTCCCACCTTCTTCTCTGTCGACTTTCTATAATTTCTTCTTTCTTATTTCTCTCCTTCCGTCTATAGTTTCATCTATCTTTCCTCCTTCATTTACTCTCTTTTCCTCACTTCTTTCCTTCTTCCCTTCTTTCTTGTCTTCTTTCCCACCCTCTTCTCTGTCTTTTTTCTTTCTTTTCTTTTTTCCTTTTTTAACTCCTTTCGTATATAGTTTCTTCTTTTTCCTCCCTCATTTCCTTTCTTTTTCCTCCCTTCTTTCCTTCCTTCTATCTTTAATTTCTTCCTTATCTCTATCCTTCTATATAGTTTCTTCTTTCCTTCCTTCCTACTTTCCTTTCTTCTTTCCTAACTTCCTGCTTTCCTTTCTTCTTCAATCCCTTCTCTCCCTAACTACTTTCCTCCCTTCTTTCCCGTCTTCATTCTTTCCTCCCATCTTTTATTTCTTTCTTATTTCCTTCCTTTTATAGTTTCTTCTTTCCTTCCTGCCTCCTTGCTTTTCCTCTTTCCCTCCTTCTTCTCTGTCTTCCTTCTTTCTTTTCTTTTCCTTGTCTTCTTTCTTTCTTTTCTTCTTTTCTTTCTTGTTTCCTTCCTTCTATACTTCGTTGAGATTGAGGGGGAGAAAACCATGGCGACTTGTTCTCCTGCTCTCCTGTTTTTTATTATCAGCCTGCCAAGCACTTTCGCCCCTTCAGGCATCATCAGGGCTTCGTAGTACCATTACAAGGTATCCACAGCCCACTTCCGGTATCGGACTTCCTTCTCTAGTTTCTTCTTTCCTTCCTTCTTTCTATCCTTCATTTCTTTGTTCCCTCTCTACTTGTATCCTTCATTTTCACTTCCGTCCTTCCCTCTCTCATTATTCCCTCTTTCAACCCTGTCTTCTTCCTTCTGCTCTTGCAGCCCTTTCATTCTCAGCAATTTTCCACTTTTCCTGAAATTTCCGCCATGTTATGTACGGTCCTTTAAAAATCCCCTTCCCTGCTAATATACACGTTCGTCCAATTCTAAATATCATACCTGGATAGCTGAATTCGCGTGTGGCGCTAACATTTCAACATCGGGACATGATAATCTGTCGGCTTGAGCTAGGGCTGCTCGACAACGGTTGCATATATTTACCTCAACATGCATAATCCCGACGGCGAAGCAGCTGCGCCGCTACTACTACTAGTTTATCCCACATACAAGGGCCATCAGCGCAAGTGTCAGTTCGGGTAACCGTCTCAAATAAGGGAAGAACAAGGACGCAGAAATTGTATTCGCTTTCGTCTCGAACCGGCCGAACGTCGTCCGGGCGACCCGAGAATCCTCGAACACGAGAAGGTGGGCGGTTTTCGCCATTTACAATTCTGAAACGAGCATTATGAGACGGAGAGGGGCTGAAGGGTTGCCTTGGAAGAGGCTTTGTTGAAATATTCAAACGAACGTCAGGCGATCCTTCGCCTCTGTAAAAACCCGTTTCTTGTAATCTCCGGTGCTGATATGAGCCGACTCGGCAACTATGACATTTGACCCGTAATGATGAAACGGAATGAAAATTGCCGGGAAGAAGAATTTTCCGACACATGAGCGCGGATTGATGTAACGAGTTGACATTATGTTGCGCGAAAATAATCAGGAATTATTGAATTCTAAAAAGACCTCTGCGCATTTTTAAGCCACTTCGGTTGAATAGTAGTTGACAATAGTTGGTGGACTATAATAATCAAATGTACGACGATATTTGAACGATATTTGATTGGAATCTAGAAAATAACTATACTTAGCTAGTAGGTAAATTATTTTAACAGCTAAAAAATAAATAAATTTATAGAAGATAGTATAAAATAATTATATAAAATAAAAAATTGCGAGCACATATAGCAATTAAAATGGAAATGGAAATGCATCGGAAATCAATTTAAGGTATTTATGGCCCAAAGACCTAGCTGACGAAGAATGGTCGCTTTTCCTTTGTTTTTCTGGAAAATTGACATCCTAAACATTTCAATATCTTTAGACCTACTATCCGATTTTGCTCAAATATGGAGAATTCTTGAAAAGTAACGTTAGGCAGTTATCATATACGAATTCCGGGAGTACTATTTTAACAATTTGGAAGTAAAGAAAAAAAAAGGACCAATTTTTTACAGTTTGGAGGTACTCGTATTTCAACAGCTTGAGGTACTCGTCCACTTCGGACTTCAACTTGCATTTGATCAGTACAATTCCTTACGTTTGATTTCTTCCTAAATTTTCTCCACTTGAAAAAAGCTGTCGAGAAACCTCAATATTTTCTGTTTAATGTTGTCGATTTTTTTTTTTTGACATTTTTATGTTTTTGCTATGCCGCACAAACTCGAAAATTATTTTAAAAAAAGATAAATATAAAGATAAATGATAAAGATAAAGAAGATAAAAATAAATTGAAGATAAAGGTAAATTATAAAAAAGCGTAAGAAAAAATTTCTGATGATTTCCGCCTACAACCTGTTGTTGCTACGGAAAAGTAACTTCCTCATTGGGTGGTGCTGAAGAAGTACATAAAAATGTCTAACTGAGTTGCGGACTTGTACGCAATTTAGAAATTCATTTTCAAAACAATCGACATCGGTCGTTTTTTTTTGTTTTTTGTTTTTTTTTTTTAAATTATTTATTCGTTAATTTTTTTAGGGAGAAAAACCAGGCGACTCATTCTCCAATTATTTATTGGCTGGCCGAGCACTTTCGCCCATTCGGGCATCTAGGGCGACGTGGAGCCATAGAATCCACAGCTTCTAATTTTTTTTTAGTTTTTAAATATTTTTATTTATTTATTTTTTCAACTACTCTTGATTGTTCTACAGCCCGGAATTTTTTTCGCTAAAACGTATCAGTAAAATAGCAACGATAGATTTTTTAAATTCCTCTTATTTCGAAAGATTTTCGCTCCCGGGAGATGCCAATTTAAAAACGACGCTAAAGCGATCACGAAATCGGTCACAATCCTTGGACGGGAAGCTCGGGGAATAGCATTTCGTACGGTCGCAAAATATACCTAGGGGCGGCGGGTTTGCGGGGGTGGCCGGTAGGGGCGCCACGCACCCGTTCGGAGGCTGTAAGTTGAAGGGTTGTAGCTAGGGCAGGGGGAGCTTTGCTGGTTCAGTGCTGTGCAAGACTAGCTGTGCTACTCAACTGCCTCCGAAGTGATGTACCGTAGGTTCCGTGGGCGATGATAACCAGAACAAATGCACCACTGTGAGTAGAATAAAATCGTCGGAATATATTCTTTCCTGTTTTTAGCCGCCGCGCGAATTTTCCGCCATTATTTACCATTATAATTCGAGGCCGCACTTTCGAGAAAATTCGTTCATGCGAAGCGCTCGCGCGAATTTTTTTCCCCCTTTTCACGCTGTTGGACCCTTTTGGCTTTGCTTTTGAAACCGTAAACGCTATCTGTTGTACCCAATGCCGTTTAATCGGGGCCGACAAAAGGAGCTTTTCCAAAACAAAGCCGAAACTCGAGTTCCGATAAGGCCCCTCCCTTTACGAAAAAGTGCGGTCTTTTTTTCGCGTGCAAGCAAAACGCAATTCGCTTTGGTAAGAATATTGCGCAGAAAAACTAACTGCAAAAAACCGAAATTAAAATCTAGTGTTCGCTAAAATCGAATTTCCGTGCGCTGAGTTTATTTATTGCGTTTATTTGGCGAATTTAAATTCGTTCAAATTTCCGTAGAAAATACTCCTTTGGGAAATAATTCTCATACCTGTTCGTCGATTTGAGATTAGAACGTGCGGTCGGCGAACGCTGTCGATTTTCGGCCGATCATTTGAACCTAATCGAGCTCGAAAACGCGTAAAATTTGCAGAGCAAAAGTCAACATGACAAAAAATCGTTGCACAGTTTCATCGGCCGATTAACCTTGAAATTTCATTCGGAGCTAAATACGATTGAATTTCAAGAGTCGACTACGATTTAATCATATTACGGCGTAATTACTTTTATAAATTACAACATAATTACGCTAATTCGCCCGTTAATTATAATGATCAATTACAACTAGTTTATTATTATTATCATCATCATTATTATTATTATTATTATCATCATCGTTATTATTATTATCGTTATTGCTATTATTATTATCAACTCGTTATCATTTATTAAATTAATTTGCTTAATTTACTGTCGTTTTATTTTAATTTCCGGAAAATTCGGATAAAAATAGGCGCGAAAATATTAAATTCGACGTTCTGACGCGAATGGGCCATTAAATATTAAAACGTCGCCATATTCAGACCATGAGAATTCGCCGGACGTCCAGTTAGGCGAATATCGCTCGCAAAAGCTGTTCTCCAACGAAATATTTGATCATATTTGTTTTATAAAAAGTCGTAAAAAATCGCAAAAACTATTCAATTTGAAAAAAAATGTGCGAACATTTGAATTTTGAAATGTTCGCTTTTGTTTTCCTCTGTTATGCTCTCGTGTACGAATTATTAATTTTGAATTTTTCCATCACACTTTCGCCGGCTTCGATATTTTTATTCCTGCAATTAGTACCGGCTATGCAATTAGTATAGGTCGTATTTAATATTACTGTTACAAAGCGTAAATAATTCTCGCTCGATTATCTTTATTGACAATTTCGCTTTTTCACCCGGGCCAATTCTCTTTATATTTTTTGTTCTCGTATTTATTTTTCTTTACGTAAACTTCATAAGCTCTTGCACATTACCATAATTATTCTGAGTGGGAAAAGTTCCTCGCCGTTTTTAATATCGTTTAACGGTCGCACGTTGTCGTTTGATTCAGCTTTTTCGATTTAACGACTCGCGGTTTGCAGAAAGGGTGGAGTCCTTGATTAACCCCGCTGTTACCTGCCTAACCTTCAACCGACTCCTTCCATACGACACCATAACCTAATTCCTTCCGCGAACCAACACTTGGACGATCGCTGTCATGTGCATCTTCATAATAAAATAATATTTTCAAACGAATATTATCATCGTGTTTTTTTGTTTTTTTTTAATTTGATTAAAGCAATACGGAATAAAATTACCAAAAGTAAAAAACAGTTATGCACAAGGCACCACTCGATGCGGAGGAATAAAAATACTCGACAAAGAATTCGATTTTATTAGCAGATTGACTAAAATAAATAGCGAAACTCTATTCAAAAAAGAAATAATTAAATTTGTAAATAGCGAAAAATACGATTACTACATAAATGAATAGAACATAAAAATAGAAACCTGCAAATAAAGGAAACACAAAAGAATACGAATAACACATAATATAGAAAACTCGGATATTAAGGAGGACAGAAATGAAATTTACATACAAAACCAACTCTGCGCCAGAGTTGGTTTTGTATGTAAATGAAGTATGTAAGAATGTAAATAATACTAATCGATCACTAATAAAATCCTATAAATAATAAGATACTCTACCTAGGAAATAAGTAAATCACCAAGAAGCATCAATATTTTAATCTATCTGTCGTGATTAATACAACTGTACTATCAAGAGGACAAATAAACATATTATATTATCTTATTAAATCAACATTTTCTAAGGAAATTTCACCGCACTATTCATCTTTTCCTCTATTGTTGCTCGCAATTTTAGTTTTTTATTTTATTTTTATTTTATTTTATTTGCATTTTGATTGTATTGTAACGTCTAATAATATGATAACAGATGTTTATTAACCTTTCAGAGTTTACTGCTTATTAACACAAAATTCAATTTTGGTCAGGTCTGGTTAGCTTTCCTGGTTAGGTCTGGTTGGCACGAACCAGCTGCCTGTGCTCTCTTAACAAAAACGTTATACACTTTTGACGATAATATGATTCACTCTTCTAGAGATGATCTGCGTTCACATCTTTGTTCTCGGTGAGTTTTAGTGTATTTCGTGTTTTTTTTTCAAAAACGCGAAATGCACCACACCTCTCCTATGTGCCTACATTTTTTACGCAATTTTTGTACTCATATCTCGACAATGTTGATACTGTATATTTTTTCCATGAATCGAAAGCCGAAGTGAAGACTATTTTCGTTTTTGACGTCAATGCTATTTGATATAGAATCACATTTTAGAGCATATTAATTGTCTTCAAGGTTTTTCGCGTACTCTATTTTGGGCAAAATAGCAAAAATCGCACCACCTAAGGGAAAACAGGCCATTTTTTATTACTACAACTCTGCTACCAATTTTCACATATCACTCACCCTCATAAGTATTTTGTGACCTAATCTTTGAGATAATTTGTGATTTAAAAATACTCGTTCGACTCATAATTTAGCATTCTGTCATTTAGAATGGATTTTTCTGTATTGTACACAATAATTTATGATGATAAACCTCAATCGCTGTAATTAATAGCATAATATCACAGCCTATGTTTCATTATGATTTTCCATTCCATACTACTATTTACTTTCCTATGTTTAACTTTACGCCGTACTGAGCTATTATTTCGAAAATTCGAGCCTTATATTTTTGGGCTGAGGAAATGCATCAGCGGTCTTCAACTTAACATCTTGCAGACCTAATACCATTATTACCTGGTAGATTATTTCGAAATTCAACCGCTCCTAGTAGACAAGAGTCGGCCGTTATCAACGTTAGCTAGAACAAGTTCTCCGCGAACAACGGACTATCAAACAAAAGCCTACGCTTTTCCCGCGAGCAATTCAAGAAAGTTTTAACTAGAAGGCCCCCCTGCTATTCCAGCATCAACAACTACCTCTCACAAGTAACTTTTATTGTCTCCCAAGGGTAAAAGTACGGAGCGGATCCATTGAAATTCGCTTTAATTAGCGTGAGGGAATTTTGATGAGGCTTTCCACCGACTTGGGATTGAGAAATACATTTATTGCTATCCCTTTCTTTTGCAAGGCCATTCACGACACCGGATTACAATGCAATTGCATTGGGCCTAGAAAAAGATTTCACCTTTTTTCGACCTTTGAATAGCAACGGAAATCAAGAATAAAAAACATCAAGTCGGAACTCTCGTTTTTCTCTCTCATGGTTCACTGCATGTTTTTTTTTTTTTTTTTTTTTCACTATAGTCTCAATTAATGTATGATTGAAGATTCTCACATTTTCTCCTCGGTGTTGATTCTATCAAATTTTTTCGTTATAGCTCGACAAAAATGTGAGAAAAACTCCTTCATTTCATGGCCCATTGTTTAACTTTCTCTTGATATTAAAATAATAAATTAATTTATTGATTTAAATTATTTTACACTAGAGAGAAATGGGGTCATTGTTATCAAGGATTCCACGCAAGACACGAAAGTACGTAAAAATCCCGGTAATTGAATTAATTCTATTCACCAGTGCGAAATTGGATAGCGTAGAAGTATCATCGCAAGGCAGTTAATCCTTTGGATACTCCCTCAAAAGGCACGCGTCCAAAGGTACGAGTCCAAGGTGTGCTTTGGATACTCCGTCAAAAGGTACGCGTCCAAGGTTTGCTTTGGATACTCCGTCAAAAGTTACGCCTCCAAAGGTTTTGACTAACGCCTCCTCCTTACAAACTATCCAATGGATACGTGTCCCGCGTAAAAACCATAGTAAAACACCCACCCGCTATTTCACTAGTGTCAAATAATAGCGTATTAATCGTGTTACAGCGTTACTACTGTATTTTGCATTCCGTTATTGCGCTGTTCGCGCTCGCGTGCGATATTGTAAGGGTTGGTACTGAAGAGATGAGCAGGGATGGATTTAATTTTTAATCGGCGCGGAGGAGAAGATTTGAAGGCCCCCGCCTCCTTTGCTCGCCTTTTGTTCAACGAGGAATGCAATAGAAGAAGTCGAAAGGGCTGATGAGGGGGCGGGATTGCACCGGGTATGCGAAGGCTCTGGGCGGGGGATGCTGTGAACAATCGATCTGCTCGTTGGGGGTAGAGGCGGTGAGAGGGAGGTTGCCTTGCTCGCCGCCTCTGGAAGGGTCACAGGGTCACACGAATGTACCCTCGCCGCGTTTACGCCGCCGAGTCGCACCGAATCGCGCGTAAAGTCAAAATCTCAAAATCGAATAATATTTTTTAATAAAAAATTTATTTTTATTCAACGTTTTTCGGATTTATTTTTGAGTCTATAAATGTCTATAAATAGTCTCAATCGAGAATTAGCAACATTAGAAGACATAACATAAGAAAAAAAATTGGATAATTTATGATTAAAAAAAAAATCGGATAATTTATGATTAAAAAAAAAAAATTGGATAATTTATGATTAAAAATCAGTAGCGCCGTTTCTCGTTTGAACAGCTCGATTAATCAATTAGTTGTTAAGTCGATGTGCAAACAACTCGATAATTCGTCAATTAATCGATAACGTTATAATTCGATTCCTGAACTATCAATAAGTTTTGTCAATAGCTAAATTGACAATCGATAGACAACATTAAAAAAACATAACTCATCACATATTTCAACAACACATTAATTCGTCAAGTAAATTGATCGAAACGCTATCGATATCCCCCATTCAATTTGACAACTGGACCTTTTGATAATCGATAGTTCAACTAATCGATAGCTCTGCAAATGATTACCTAATAATTTGTAGATCAATCTATCGACATGTTCATTATCGAAGAATTGACAATTAGAAAAATTGCTCGTCAAAACGAGACCGAACTGTAATATGAAAAATATGAAAAATAAATTCGCCGTTGACTCATTAACAGAAAAACTCAACAAGTGATAAGTCGATGAGTCAAAAAATCGATAGTATTGGAATTCGATTTCAACATAATTCAATAAAGTGATGACTGGACCGAGTTGTAACTCGATGTGTCCCAATTGATGACTCGGCTAATGAACTACTTAATAAATTAATTATTTGGCGTCCGAAGAATCTAATGACTTGAAATCGAATCAATTAATCGATTTATTTGATCGATAATTTGATTATTCTTCCAATAAATCCATAGATCGCATTTTAAAATTATATAAAATCAATCAATAATGATATTAATTGATTCGAGCTATGATTCGATATTATCTCTACAAAATTTTCAAACTTAACGATAAATTTGATAATCTCAAAAGTCAATGTATAAATTCGATAAAGCGCCAGCGCGATTAGTAACTCAATATTTTCACTGGATAAATCGATAGTTCAACGAATCAAATATATTTGATGACTGAAGAAGTCAATAGCTCGATAAAAATTGACGAATCGATTACCTAAAAATCGATTATTCGACATGATTTCCACTCGATATCCCCTTGATTTGACATATTGATAAAGTGTCATGGTGGATATTATGTTTAGCATGGTTAGCAGACTTAACTGTTCGATAACCTAAAAACTGGGCTTGATTAACCTGACATTTCAAATTCTATACCTTATTTCTCTTTTGCGCGAACGTTAGTTTCGTATCGCATTTTAGAACTTTATCAAATAACATTCGGACGGATTTCATTAGTTATTTGGAGCTGATATTTTCGACAGCGCTATATGATTTGCTTACAATTTTAAAAAAAACCGCTCCTTCCTTTTATACATGTTTACCTCCCGTGAAACCGTTTGCGGCCAACTGGAGGATTTTCGTTCTTTACGATAAGATTATTCAAATGCCGCTTGTATTGTGAAAATGTTGGTATCGCCGTGAAATATTAGGCACTCCGAGGTATCGCAAACGACCGAAGATCACCTTCGACGTTAGATTCGCCGTTATCTCGACTCATCCACCGTCGAAAACTTTGCCGGTGTTCCGCGCTTATCTATAAAGGAACCGTTGCCTGAAAGGAGTTGGGGTAGTTCAGATGTTCGGGTTGCTGAATGGTTACGGGTTGGATAGACTGGGTATCATCGCAGCGAAGGTGTATAAGAGCTAAGAAATGAAATATCCTTCCCTTCTCCGCATTCATCTCGAGCCATGAAAAGCGAGCAACTGTGATACTTCTCTGACTAGGGTAACTACCACCACTAACTACTCTCACGGTCCTATCTTAATTTTCTCGTTTTCTCTTTCCGCTGCCGCGGCAGCGCTGATGGGCTTTCGCGCTCCTCATCAGCAATCTTTTATTGCAGTATTTCTCCACTTTGAAACATCCCAACACATCTTTGCATTCATTCTGCAACATTTTGATCCTTGCGGCAAGACGCTGGGATTCGTTTTCTCGTACAATTCCAGAGATTCCCTTTTGCTTATGGAATCGTAAGATAGAAGCTCGTTACCTTCAAAGTGAGAAGGCAATGATCCAAAATTCTTCTCATGTTGTCGTTTGGAATATGCAACCCGCAATTTCATCATTGTTAGCCTTGCGTAATTGAAGATGATCTCAAGGAGCCTTTTAATATGCTGGAGGACTCACAACTTCTGGATCGTCCTCCTCTGGCTATTTTTCATCTTCTTACTGGTTACATAACACAGCTGCCCGATGTCGAAAGAAAATATCCAGAGAACCTCCTTGAAGAAGAGAAATCCCAGCGAAATTGAACTGGATCAAGATGCTCAAGTAGTAGACTTGTCCGTAAAGCAGGTAAAGATGTTACCATCAGACGAAGTTCTAAGTGTGTGGCAGTCTGGATGAGATGCCTCAGAACACAAGCGCTGAACGCACGAATTTTGGCCCGACATGAGGCAAAAATTCAAGATGGACTTATCGATTCGCCGTTATGTGTTCCAGGCCATGGAAATTGTAGAGCGAACCTATACAGCAGCACCAGACGGCAACTCCTGAACGGAGTAGGAATTGGAAATGGAGGGAAACACCATGGCTACATTTCGGTCTCATTCGTATCATGATTTCCTCAAATCCCTATCTGCAACTGAATTTCAATACAACCGATATCCAATGTACTGTAAAAATTCTCTCGAAACAGTGTTGGATTTGAAGACCGTACATTTCTCTGAGCATATTATTTGTCTCGCGGTAACAAGTTTACTGTTTCCTCCCGGACACCGGGATTACCGGCTTGACGTTGGAGGGCTTGAATTGTGAGCCTAAACGGACGAGAGCCGACTCCTCTCAGTGGAATTCCGCACGAAAGGATGTGATTCGCCCGGTAATGTTTCTGTTACAGTCATAATCCTCTGCCCATGGTCGTCAGAACTTCTCTCATTGCTCTTGCGGGCTTGTAAGGGTTCAGAGATGGCGTTTCCAGCGGTGACTGAGAGCTTCATTCGACCTATATCAAAGTTTTGCTTCGCCCTTGGGTACATTTTTTACCCGCCGTCAGCGCAGAATTCTGTGTAGTATGTTCTTTGGGATGCTGTTTGCGAAGGAAGGTTTCACAATGTATTCGATACCGCATCTGCAATCAAGGAAAGTAGAGTCCACCGTCGTTTCAAGCCAAAACACGTCCAGGCGTCTCCGCTGCGAAATTTTCATGACTCCAACGGAAGAAAGGCTTTTCGTATTTTTCTGGCTTTCCTTCGCTTCTTCCGTAAGCAAATAATGTTGAAATATTGCTTTCTGTTGAGCCGTTTAGGCGAACCAACGGATAAAGTGGTCATAACGAATAGCCGCAAACATAACATCGCAGATTCCTATTTCCTCGGCGTATCCCATTGGTGTAATTGGGTGTTGGTATCCGTTTCGAGTGAATGCCAAGGCGCGAGTGATAGGACAGGAAACAATTTATCGCCGCAGCGTTTAAAGAGGTCCGTGACAAGAAGAAAAACGACTGGCTGAGGTTCAGGTGCGCAAGCCGTGAATCGACTGACGCCGACGTCAGTTGGAACGGGATTGAGAGCGGAAAGCCTGGCTTAAACAGTTTAAGCTGGCAACACCCAAAACGGCAATTCTTCTTTTGTTGAATCGTTGGTGGCAAAACTGTTGATGGTAAACAAATAGGTAATATTATGGCTACACGAAGGCAAAGAAAGTATAGTTTGGAGAAGATAATGATTAGGTGACAATGTTGAAGAGGTGATAAGAAGAAGTTGAGATAAGATAATTCAGACGAGATTGTATATAGATAAGGATCGATGAGGATAGGCTGAGATAAGGATTAAATAGAGATAAGGTAAGAACAAAAAAGGGATCAAGATAAGGATAAGATGAAATAATATAAGGTTAGCATAAGCATAAAATAAGTACCTATATATGATAAAATGAGAACACAATATTGGTAAGACGCTGATAACATAAAGACTTAATGAAGAAAAAATAAAATAAGAACAAAAAAAATAGTAAGATAATATGAGGATAACATTGAATAGGATAATTTTAGGAGAGGATAGGAATAAAATAAGGATAAGTGTGAAGATAAGATATCGATACAATGATGATGAAATAAGCTTACATTAAAACGTATGATTGTTGAGATAAGATAAGAACTAGCTATGACAAGATAAGGATAATATAATTTCAACAATTGGTAGCATAAGATAAGAAAAAGATCAATATAAAATAAAGATAAGATAATTTACAAGGCTTTTACGATAAGAATTTCACATTTTTCACATTTCATATAGGATGTTGGTAATATAATTATAAAACAAGAACAAGATAAGGATAAGTACACGATAGAAATGGAATGAGATAATGATAAGTTGGAGATAACAATTAGATAAGGATGAGCTGTGATGAGATAAGGATAAGACAATATAAAAGTTGATAACGTAAGGATATACAAGATAAAAATTGATAGCATAAGGATAAGACAAGATAAAAATTGATATCGTAAGGATAAGGCAAGATAAAACATAACGTAAGGATAAGACAAGATAAAAATTGATAACGTAAGATAAGACAAGATAAAAATTGATAACGTAAGAGAAGACAAGATAAAAATTGATAACGTAAGAGAAGACAAGATAAAAATTGATAACATAAGGATAAGAACAAGCTACAAATTGATAACGTAAGATAAAGACAAGATACCGCTTAGATAACATAAGGATAAATTAAAGATAACATACTTTTCATGGCCTTTATGATGGGAATTTCACAATTTTACAAGCGTATTTGAAGAGACGGCCCTCGAATTCCGTCATCATATCACTGTCTCTTCCACCTGATCCAGGTTAACAAATTTTTTTTCGTTCATAGGGTTTTTAATCAGTTGCAGAAGGACGACTGCGCGATAGGCGTACACTCGGTTCGAATCGAATCATAAAATGAGACGATAATCGAAATTCGGAAGGAAACGGTAACAATCAAAGGGGAAACTGGTCCATGTCAAGGCGAATGACAGAACCGTCGAGGGATCGGGATACGCGCGATTGCGAGCGGAGAATATTTCCGATCGAGGGAGTTCGATAGAACGAGCAGTCGAACGCTGCGCTTTCCGGCCTAGAGGTTGAATTGTGTGTGTTCTCGTGTTTGCGAACGGACGTTGAGCCTTGTTGGCTTGCTTTACGATGAGTGTACATGATTGGCAGGTGAAAAGGGCTCGACTCTCGTCGACCAAGGTTCGATGTTTATGCTCACTACCCTTCCCATCGTGTATAGTTTTAGGAAAGGGAGACGGCTGATAATTCGCGTCGGTCGACCTGAAGGAAAAGTTGCGAACAAGTGGAACTGAAGGGGCGAAGTGGCCAGAGCGGGAGAACAAGTTGGAGAGTGGAGTAATTGGAGTGATTGGCTAGTATGAGGGGCGAATGCGAGAGTACTTCATCAGATACGTCAGTTACTGTGCAATTAAACTTCCTCATAAAGCAGTCGACGGAAAGCGTAAAATTTCTGCGCGATATTTGTGAGTTTCCGTTTTACACTTTCACGATCGTAGCTAATCGAAGTATCGCGATCGTTTTAAAATTTTTATAAATTTTAATACCTCCGCTCAAAAACGCTTCAAATGGTTGTACAGCAGATTATTATTCCCTTGCCTCAATAATGATTTTCGAAATTGTAAAACCGTTAATCATATTTAACACACATTCGTGGAAATAAATTATATATTCATTCGTTTAAAAATAATAATGAAAATAATAAAAAATACATACATTTCTCATTTTAATTAAGAAGATTTTCCATTAGTAATAGAAACTATTACTAACATTTGTGCACGTTTTTGCCTTATAACAGATAGGTAACCATGAAGGAAAACTCCTTAGCAACTATGGTAATTTTAATGTTTGTTTTTTCCTTAAATTTCAAATTAATAGTACAGATGTTGATATTAATTACACCTTCTTCTGAAAAACGTTGGAAAATACGAATTTTATCCCCCCAAAACCCCCCGAAAATACCCTCAATTAAAGAATTGAGCCTTTGTCAGACCAAAATTGATTTCTGGTGAAGATGTAAAAAATTGAGCTTTTTTAGTTTCGCCTGAAAAACGTTGAAGGATTTTTTTAAAATTGGATAATTGGATTCTATATTGGATTTTTTTAAATATTGAATAATTGGATTCTATATGCAGTAAAACATAACTTTTAGGGTAAGGGAGGGTTAATACAATTTTTTCCTAGAGCGGTTACAACGGCTTATTATTTGAATATTAATCAAAACTGAGGAACCACCTGTCACTCAAGAATACGCTATATTTTCCACAGCTTCTGCACGAAAAAAATTAAATGAAGCGTCCTCTCAATCGGGAAACGGTTAGCTTTCAAACTGTTGAAACAAATTATAACTTCTCGACCTTCAGGGCGGCCAAAAATGCCGAAACTAAAGCGACTATATTGACTGTCATTCGCTGGCAGCGTTGAAATTCATCCTTTCATTCTTCCACTCCGCTGCGTCTTGGGTCTTTCGTTGCTTTCGTTTTTTTAATTTTTCCCTCTTTCCGCCCTTTTTCCCGACTGTATTCATCAGCGCCCTTCAGTACAATGAGTTTATTGGATGAAAAATTTGCAACTTCTCTCACTTTGTGATTTTACTGGATGGAACTACAAGGTAAAATAAATTCACCCGTTCGACTTGAATGATTCGAGATTGGTAAGATCGTGTTCGAATAGAAGAATCCGCTTTACGCGAGAACAATTCCAACTTTGATTTCCACAAGAGCGGATTTCCACTGAATAGAATGCGCGCACGGTTCGTTAGGCGATTAAGCTCTGTAACGCCATTGAAGTATGCACCAACCGCTTTTCCGATCCTTCGATTAATCGCCTTGATTAGAAACACGAATCTATGTTCCCGATGTGGCGTCATGTATGAAGAGTCTGCAATTAATGATTCATGAGAGCCGCTCCGCCTCCGAGAAACAAGGGCGGATTAACTTTCATTGCACGTTCTCGAGAGAGTCGTTTGACGAGCGCGGGATAAGTAGTAGATTAATCAGCGAAGCAATGAAATTTATTGCGGGAATTCTCCCCAGTTTGTGGGAAAATTGGCTCAGATTTCAAGTTAGGGCTCGTCATCGATCAAAGGATTGGTATAGGAGGAGAAAACGCAAAAAATAATATAGTCAAGTCGAGAACGAAAATAAATAATCCCTCGTGAAAACCAATGAAATCCAAATCTATGTTGGGGGAGGGATGCGCTGGGTCTCAAAATGGCCGCCAATCAAGTGGTAGCAGACTCCTCAAATAGACAGTTCGATATTCAACCAATAGCATCTCCATTTCTTATACTGGTTCCTCTGGAAGATGAATTATGGAAAAAATATTCAACGAAAATAATTGGATGCGTTCCTGGCAAGACATTTTCCCTATTCTCAGAAACCACACCGATTAAGTCATCACAAAGCAGCCAGAAGACAGTTTAAGTTAACCTAAACTATTACCTTCGAGCTAAGCTAACTAGAGGTGTGAAACCACACTGTAATTGGAACATCATTCGCCATGATTGGGCTCTTACCTAATTTAGTCCTTCGCTGTCAAAATACATTCAGTCTCTTTCGCCGATTCAAATAGAAAATCGGAATTTTTTCTCCACTGTAGAGCATTTTGGCAGAAGAAGAACTAACGAGAGGGGGTGAGGATATTAACTGTATAAAAACACTGTTTCACTTATCATTTCTATAATTGAGTTGGTGTATCTTTTCTCGCTCTTGTGATGCATTTGATGTAGCACTGTTAATAATACTCAATTCTCATCTATTACCATCAGTGAAAAAATTAGGCAGTTTTGTAAGATTTCAACATGATTAAAGTCAAAGATTAAAGAGTCGAATCACGTCAGGGCTACATTTTCTCTATCAGCGGAATAACTTTCAATATGTTTCAAACCCAACTGCGGGTATGATAATCTAGTTGGTACGATGTTGATGGATGACTCAAGTTCAGGTCTTATCTGCCAATGTTACCAACTGACCACCTTGCCATTTGCAAAATTCCGTTCGTTAGCTCAGTACCCGATAAGACCGCTGAAAATGTTAAACACGTCGTATATTGCTGGTGATGGCCGGAGTTTCCTCGTCTTCAAATCAGCACGGAAACTACGAGATTAGCCTTGTTTATGAATGGAATCTCTGCCTCCATAATGATTATGATAATAATTATAGAAAATAAGGATGATAAGAATGACAAGAGATAAGATTGATAAGGATGATAAGATATAAGTATGGCATAAGATAAGAATGATAAGATGAGATTAGAGGGATTATCCGATGTAACTGCTAGGCAAAGCTTTTCCCTTCTGACCACCAATCAGAAGTAAGGACAGATGACGCACAACACTGGCAGGTGAACCCTTAGTATATAATTAAAATAAGATTATTCTTAAAAGATCTGAAGTAAGATATTGCCAATAATTGACCTTTTAGGATATAAGAGTCCTCAAATGGTCAAGCCCCGACTCATGTTAATACAGCTACCTACTTCGATGCTTTTCAGCTCTTGGAGACGCCTGTCGGTGTTCGTTGGAAATGGAATCTGCTAGATATTGCTACATGTGGCGCTTTATAGCACTTCCACCAGATTCTCGTGTTTGAGAGGGGATCGCCATGTTCTAACAGTTATCACACTCAGTGTTGCCTCTCATGCAAGAGCATGGAAGAGAAAATTTCAACCATGTCACTAGTCTAATTTCATTAGAGACGCGGACGCGAATTTCCAACAATAATTTCCCTTTTAACTGTTGAGATTAACAAAAGTTATATCTCCTACATTATTGTTTTTCAGATCTCCTAGACCAAAATTATAGTAGTTAAACAACCAAATTAAGTTTGTTGTTGGTTGTAAAATAAAAAATCATTCGATTCTAAAACTCCGAACAGAGTGGTTGTTCTTATTCAAAATATTCAACAACTAATTCAAATAGGTTATGGGTGACAGCAACGCTACTTGAATCTGTGCTGCTATAAGTGCTAAAACAATTTCTTCGAGTAGAAAACAATGGAACTGGCAAAAGTGAACATTGGCCTACTTCAAGGAAAAGAAAATTGGAGCACTTGGAAGTTCAAAGCTCAAGCTCTTTTTAGAGGAATTGCAGGTGCTGAGAGAATCGTAAATGGCACTGCTAAGGCTCCTGAAGAGCTATTGCCTACTGCAACTGCAGCTGAACAAATGAAATTTCAAAAGGATTTGGAAACCTACAATACTTTACACAGTATGGTATTCCTTATATTGACCACGAATATGACAGAAGAGACCCTAAAGAAAGTCATGCGTTTTTCAATGGTTCACGAAATTTGGAATGAGTTACATAGGCTCTATGAAGGTACGTCTGAAGATCGAGCTTACGACCTTTGCATACAATTTTTCTCTTATGAAAAACGAGCAGAAGACGATATGGGCTCTCACATGTCTATGCTTAAGAATATTTGGAACTCTCTCAAAGACGAAATTAATAAAGATCCAACTCGGAAATGTGATCTTCCAGAAATTTTTCTTATCTGTAAAATTCTTGGAACCCTGCCGGAAGAATATTTTTCATTCAAAAGCAGCTGGCTCCTTATGGCCAAGAAGGACAGAACAATAGAAAATTTGACGGATCAGTTATGCAGTTTCGAACGACAACTTGCTAACAAAGATCGAACATGCGAAGGTGAACAGGCACTAGCAGCATATTCTACAAAGAAT
This sequence comes from Tupiocoris notatus, assembly GCA_037159825.1. Lineage (NCBI taxonomy): Eukaryota > Metazoa > Arthropoda > Insecta > Hemiptera > Miridae > Tupiocoris > Tupiocoris notatus. The sequence goes on along the minus strand of JASJUZ010000032.1, from coordinate 510,990 downwards.
AAAGGAGCTGTAACAAACAAAAAACAGCAAATATGTAAGTACTGTTTGTTAAAAGGCCACAGAGTTCGCAATTGTACCAAATGGATTGCAGATGGAAAACCACCAAAACCAGCTAAACCAGCTTCTGGAAAGTCGATCGAGGGTAAATCAAGTTTACTTTCTGTCGAATGTCAAACTGCTTTTGGAACATCAATAGTTGATGGAAACTGGTACGCTGACAACGGTGCGACGAACCATGTGTCCCCCATGCGAGAGATCTTCAGGAACTTCACATTGTTCTCAAATTACCAACGTGTGACTACAGCTGATGGATCTGCAGTAACAGCGCTTGGAAAAGGAAACGTTCATCTAGAAGCCACAGTCGGAAATCGAAAAGAAGAACTGATTTTGACCGATGTTTGGTACGTTCCGAAAATAAACAAAAATCTATTTTCAATTTTAGCTGCTCAAGAACGTAATCCGAACAGCGTTTTCGTTTCAAAACCAACATCGTGTTATCTAAAAATTGATGGAAAAATCAAGATTGTAGGAAGTAGAAGTTTGAACGGAGGACTCTTTAAAATGGAAGCCAGAAATTTGAATTCTACTGAACTGAACCTTGTAATAAACGAAAACAAACTTCAACTTTACCATGAGCGTTTGGGTCATCAAAACAAACAACATGTAAAAAGACTTGTAGAAATAGAATTTGGTGAAAAACTAAATTTGGACGGCGAATTATGTGAAGGATGTGTGTTTGGCAAATCTCACAGGAAGAAATTTGGAACACGAAAACGAGCCACTGAAGTAGGTCAACTTGTACATGCCGACGTGTGCGGTCCATTTCATAATTCGATCTCAGGTTACAAGTACTTTTGTGTTTTCAAAGATGATTACAGTCGTTATCGAGAGGTTTTCTTCTTGAAACAAAAACTAGAAGTCTCAGCGAAACTCGAAAGTATGCTAGCGATCATGAAAGTCAGAGGTCACATTCTGAAAGAGCTTTTATGTGACAATGGCGGAGAATTTGACTGCCTGGCAGTGAGAGAACTGTCGGCCAAACATGGATTCAAACTCCGGTTCACAATGCCTTTCACACCTCAACAAAATGGATGCGCTGAAAGAGAAAATCGCACACTCATCGAGACTGCTCGTTCATTGATGTACGCACATGGCAACATTCCTCAAGGCTTATGGGCTGAACTGGTAAATGCTGCGAGATACATCCTGAATATCAGTGGCATTTCAAGCCAGCCTGGGAAATCGCCTCACGAGCTGTGGACTGGTCAAAAAGTTACCCTCAAACATCTGCGCATAATCGGGAGCACATGCTTTGTTCACATTCCAAAGCAGAAGCGGAAAAAACTGGACATGAAAGCTGTGAAAGGAGTGCTTGTTGGCTATGACGATGCAGACGGGTACAGAATCTGGTGTAGAGAAAACAACAAACTTCTCAGATCGAGAGATGTAACATTTGAAGAGCTTCCTCTACCTAATACACGTAGGAGTACAGATGTAGATCTTCGAACCTCGACAAAAGAAGCTAGTTGTCAAACCCAGACTGATGCAATCACTGATCTAATCGACGATAGGACATCTCCGGATTTAAACGAAGATGTTTGTCCTGAAGAACATGATTTATCTGAAAAGTCAAATGATGATCAAGTGGTGCAAGACAGTCCTAACAGCACAAGTAACGAATTTCCTCAGGTTGAAGACAATCCAGCTGCAAGAATCACTGAAGAGTCTCCTGAAAATCCATTGATTGGAGGCTATTATCTCAGAGATAGATCCAAGCTGAGACCACCAGAAAGATATTGCTGTATTGCCGAATATTCATCTTTCCACGAACCTTCCACATATGCTGAAGCAATGAGGAGTGAGGATAGGGAAGAATGGATAAAAGCAATCAAGAGCGAAATCAACTCTCTGAAGGAAAACCAGACGTGGTCTCTTCAAGATTTACCCCCGGGAAAGAAAGCTATTCCAACAAAGTGGGTATTCAAGGTGAAGACAAATGCCGATGGGTCGATAGACAAGTACAAGGCTAGGTTAGTCGTAAAGGGTTTTGCTCAGAAAAGAGACATTGACTTCGACCAGACCTTTAGCCCAGTCGCCAAAAGTGGCACCATTCGAACGTTACTCAGCGTTGCAGCTAGTGAAAGAATGTCTCTAGCTCAGTTCGACGTATCTACTGCCTTCCTGTACGGATGTGTTGATGAGGAAATTTACGTCAAGCAACCTGAAGGTCACAGCGACGGTTCGAATAAAGTTTGTCGACTTCATCGCAGTCTTTATGGACTCAAACAAGCACCTCGCTGCTGGAATAAGCGCTTTGGAAGCTACATGGATTCTTTAGGATTCAAGAGAAGCCAAGCCGATTCATGTTTCTTCATTAGAAAAAGAGGATCGAACATGATTTTAGTGGCTCTGTATGTAGATGATGGATTAGTGGCTACTACTGATCCTAATGAACTACAAAAATTCATCAACGAACTAAAATCTGAGTTCAAAGTAACAGTGAAAGACGCCAACTTCTATCTCGGAATCGAAATTGAACAAAAACAGGACGGGTCAGTTACAATTAATCAGCAGAATTACATCAAGAAAATTCTGCAGCGTTTCAACATGTATGATTGCAGCCCAGCTCCGACTCCTATCATCAAAGACTCGATGAAGTCAGGGGGAGAAGATTCGAAGAAAGAGCAGATCAACTTTCCGTATCGTCAAGCGGTTGGTGCACTGATGTATGTTATGACTGCCACACGACCAGACATCGCCTACGCAGTTGGAGTTGCATCTAGAAATTTGGAAAACCCATCTAACGTTGACGTCGTCCGGGTCAAGCGTATCTTTCGATATCTGAAAGGAACGATGAGCCTGGGAATAACATACAAGCCGAATTACAATAAAGGCATCCTGCAGTGCTTCAGCGATGCAGATCATGCTGGAGACCACGCCTCAGGGCGTTCGACTACAGGTGTCATTTGTCTTTATGCAGGGGGAGCTGTCACTTGGCTTAGCCAACTTCAAGCAACTGTCTCCATATCAACTACGGAAGCAGAAATAGTTGCAGCAAGCGAAGCAGGGAGAGAAATGGTGTGGCTAAAAAGATTTCTGACGGAATTGGTGGACATCAAGGCTATTCCAGAACTCCAAGTTGACAATGAAGCAGCTGTACGACTTGCTGAAAACCCCGAATTTCATAGAAGGACCAAACACATTCGCGTTCGCCACTTCTTCATCAGGGAACTCGTGAACAACGGAGAAGTGAAAGTTGTGAAAATCCCTACGGAGTTTCAGCTCGCCGACGCTTTAACAAAACCTTTAGCTAGGCCAAGAATGAAGGCCATTTTAGAAGAAATTGGTCTTAAAAGTGTAGACCGAAAAGCTGCCAATGTGGGAGAGTGTTGAGATTAACAAAAGTTATATCTCCTACATTATTGTTTTTCAGATCTCCTAGACCAAAATTATAGTAGTTAAACAACCAAATTAAGTTTGTTGTTGGTTGTAAAATAAAAAATCATTCGATTCTAAAACTCCGAACAGAGTGGTTGTTCTTATTCAAAATATTCAACAACTAATTCAAATATTAACAAGTTAGAGAGAATTCCAATTAGTGTCAGAAAATGCATAAACGTTCAACATAGTGAGAAGATGACCGATCTCTCCAACGATAATGGCGCTTTAATACTGTATTTCTCAAATTATAAAATACATCGAATAAATTAACCGCTCCAGGGCCGCGCTCGTTTCGCATGTATACTTGATGCTTTGAAGAGGATGTGAGTTATTTTTGATGAGGGTCAGGGATAATCTCGGCTACCAATATTCGCTGAATCTTTTCACATTTTAATTCCGCCTCTCTAGCCCCGAGATCCGACAAAACAAAAAAACAGCGTCGCTTTAAAGTTGTGTTTTAAACTCTTCTGAAAATATTAAAATTCGTTAAATTATATTTTTGAATTGGAAAACATTAGTTTTCCGTATTAATTTATAGTAATATACTTTGATAAAAATATAAAAGTAACGGTTCTTGCAAAGGGCGTTTCTATTAATCCGTTTGTGCAATTAATTACAAGAGTACTTGTGTGTATTATTTAAATACCTTAAGAAAAGGACTTGTCCACGTACCGAGGTTACTTTCTCAATAACGCTTAATTCGAACGATGTGTCCAACACTGTCATTGTGCCGATCGAAGATAGCATAGCGAAGGGAGAGAATAAAGAAATTGATGGCCGAAGGGCAGGAAGGTGGCTGCTGAAGGGCTTCCTGTAAAAGCTTTCGAGTTCCTCTGTAAAAACCCTGCACAGCTCACCAGGTCTTTCCCCTCAAACTTTGCCAACTGCCAAGCAAGAAAAACCCTAGTATGACGCAAGATGAGCGCTACTGACGCGCCCTCTCCCGGCAACGTGGCTAACTGAAATGTTCCATAGCTTCCTTCACCCACCAGAGTCGTCAAACCTCCCTTCTAGCCGACAACCCTCTTCCCCATAAAGTTTTCCCCTCCCTTTTTCGTCCATGTCTCTTTCAAACGGACAAAGTTGTGTATCGGAAATAAATTCAAGCTCAACTTATTTTCAACGAAGTAGGTTAAGTTTCTCGTGAATGGAAGGGGGTTTTTTTGAAAGAGAAGGCGGAACGATTTTCCGATCTTTTCCCTTCATTAATCCACAAAATGTCACCGAAGTATACCTTGTTTTCACGGTATCCGTCACTACAGTGGTTTTCCGACGATCTTTCAAAGTTATCGTCTTTCTTCGCCATTTTTCTCTCTCCAGAAAGCAATTCTGATTTCACCAACATTACAAAGTCATTGGTTTACAGATAAACTTCAAGATTGATCAATAATGAAACGGTTGGCTTAATGAGCATGGAGCCATTACTGGATAGCTTTCTGGAGAGAAATGGGCTGCAGTTCAGAACATGGAAAGGGATATGTATCTCAAAAGAATAAAAGGTAGTACAAAGAGGAAAGTTAAGGGATGAGCACCTGAGGAAACTGCAATAGCTTATTCTAGGTTAATTAGGTGAGTCCATAGCTTATTCTAGGTTAATTTGGTGAGTCAATAGCTTATTCTAGGTTAATTTGGTGAGTCAATAGCTTATTCATTTACCTAACTAAGGGAAGCGTATCTAGTTTAGCTAATGGCTAGCTACACTAGGTGAATCGATCATTTATCTAAGTTAAATAGGTGAGTCATTAGCTTACATCAAGGTTGATTAGGTGAGTAAGTAGCTTCTTCTATGTCATTGAGCCTGCAGAAAAATTTGCCAAATTTCATATAGCTAACACAGCAATTCCAGCCCGTGCTACAGAAGTTTCAGTTCGCTACGGCTTCCATATTTTTGCTGTATGCTTTCGAGCATGGATTCATTGAATCTGGGAGTGAGAAGCTGGACAATCAGGCCATATCGAAAGATGAATCTCCAGAGGCCGAGTCTCGTGGGGCTTTTATTCAATAGTTGATCAACTCTCAATCCGTGTAACAATTGGAAACGGCTGTGATTAAATAACCTGACTTTGCATAGCGAGATCTAATCATCTCTTCTTTATCAATTGATAATCTGAGCGACAGCATGGACTCATGTAGATAGGAGCGCATACGTTGAAAAGCTGTAAACATGGCATGCAACGTGAATAAACCATGAACACAACGGACGAATCAATGAAAATCCCTGTAATTTGAAGCAGTTGAAGTACATTATAATCGACAGAAGATTGTTGTAGACAATTCACACTTGATGAAACAATGTCAACGATTAAGATGTAACTGGTAAAGGAAGAAACTTGTAAATCAGACAAAAAATGGCCGAATGATAATGTTTTCTTATTTCTTGTCCCGGCTGGTGGCATTGTTGGGCATCATAGCTATTTTTATTAGACGTTCCCTCATTCACTCTTACAAAAAAGTGAATAGTTTTTGTATTTGTTTTAGAACATAGTTTCCCACAGTTAATTACGAGTTTCCCATAAAACCTAACAAAGTTTACAGTAACTCTAGAAATCGTTTGCTGGTAGCTCACCGTATTTTGCAAGTTGGATTGTTTTTATTTACATTCATCTCGAAACTCAGCCTGTCGAGATTTAGTATCGCCCCTAGTTCAAACAGCACTCTCAAAAGCTAAACTTGCCCATATATAATAATTGGAGCCCTAATTGAGGAAGAAAGTTCCTCCTCCCCTTGGACGATTTTCCTCGTTCCGTCACTGTTCAACAAGGAATGTTTACTTAACGAAGTAATCTAGTTAAAAACTTGTAGAACCCAGAAGCTGCCATATTAAATTACACCACAAGTTGTGCTCGTGACACGTCGGTCGCTCTAGTCATTTCCAAAATTCCACCAGAGCTTTCGCCGGGGAACATTGTTTGTTCGGGCTTATTGTCCGCTGATTACCACTTGCGGTAGTCGTCGAAGACAAATTGTATCCCCGCTCTAGAAATTAGGAGTTTTGAAAATGACGAATTAGTTCGTCAACCGTTGACAAAAACCGAGGTCCGAGGAAATATGCTTGAGCCGGACCCGCATCAATTTTGAGTCGGGTTTCTTTAGCAGTTCCATCAATCAGTAGAATAGCGACAATGATCAGTGAAACGGAAGATAGCTCAGGTAAAGATTGACTTCCGTAGTTAAGCTATCTTACTTAGAATAAGCTATTGCATTTCTTGGTTAACCTAGAAATAAGCTATTGATTCACCTAGTTAACCTAGAATTATCTATTGATTCACCTTAATAACCTAAAATAAGCTGTTGACTCACGTAATTAACATACATAAACTATTGAATCACCTAGTTGAGCTAACTTCTGACTTCCCCAGTTAAGGTAAGTGATCTAGAATAAGCTATCGACTCACCTAGTGAACTCCCATCAGTTGAAAATTTGTCAACAAGAAGTCAGAATGGAGCCATTTTTGGAGGCGAATCGGTCTTTTAAATTATCATAACTGCTACAGTTGAGGCTCCTATTTGAACCGCAAACTTCTAAATTCACCTCTGTTGCAGATACGACTTCAAAGGTGATGTGAAACAATTTTTTAATCAGATAATCGATCAGTTGAACTTGTCGGCTATTAAATCGTTACTCGGTGAGAGCTGATTCCAGACTGAAGCTCAGGGTAGAGTCAGAGGTCCTTATATTGCGTATGGAGGGGGTTGTTTACAAGGAAAGCGTTTGGAACCGAATGTGATCGGCCCATTGATTTTTCATCAAGATTGACAAGTATGACGTAGAAATCCAGATTTTTTTCCTGTTTATTTTTACCGTAAAGGTGCCTTGTTTTTCACATAGACCACTTGATAACTCCAATGGAAAGAATAACATTAACCGAGTATATTTTCAAGCTGTATTACAGCAAATAGATGCAGAAAGGATATTTCTACTTCTCGCAGAACTATGGCCGTGCTCGGAGAAAAAAGAACTCGGATTGAAAACGACGAGAGGGAAAAAGAGATATTTTCGGAACACCTGAAATAACAGGAAAGAAACCCGACGCGGGAGCAGAGCTTTGGAAAGTTGCTTCGACTGTTATGCTTGCACTTTGTTGAATCGTTTGAAACACGACGGGAACCTAAGGAAGGGAAAGTGTAGCCAACAGAAGGGAAATGGATCCACGTAACGTTACGCACAGTCTTCGGCCTTGTTACATTCAATATGTATAAGCCCCAGATGTGCGAGCGTCCTTTAGTTTATATCCCTTTTTGGGCCGGCCGAGGGGCCTGGGTTTTATTTTTATGACATGAAGGCTTTCAATATTTGAGCGGGTCAAAGTCGTAAATGGATGATGCAGATCGTCAAAAAGCGATGCAAGGCTGCGAGACGGCTGACGGTGGTCTTAATGGTTGTATAGTTGGAATTGGAAGATGAAATTTAGACGAAAGTGAAATAGAGTTAATTGAGGGGATGAGTTAATTTTGAAAAGCTTTCATAGCTTGAGTATATAGCCAATGAGGAGGACTAGTGTGATTGGGTAGATAATATATCAGCCTTCAAATCGCCAATTTTTGGCCTTTAATTACCACCTAATCTCGGCTGAAATTTCCATTTTCTTCTGCGCCCTGCAAACCGGCATTGTGTTATGAGACCCGCCTATTTTCGAGTCCCGTTCCGTATTGCTCGCAAATCAAGCTCAATCTTGTATCGGTGACCTATTGAAGCGGCAATACAATCCACTGCTCACCAACAATTACAGTCAACAACTCAAACTAGCCGGACGAAGTTGACAATCGTCCAACACAATAGAGTTGATTTTGATTCCATTAGGGGAGAAAACTTCCTCGCGCGGCGTTCTTTTTTATTTACTCGCGCCGTAATTTCATTTTACTCTCCTTTGAGGTTGACCACTCCTGACCTTTGACGGCTACCTTCGTCTCTCGCTTGACCCTTTTTTTATTTCATCTTCGCCGTTAAAGGAGTAGGTAAAAACGTTAGGAAAACCGTGAAGGGTACGCGACGGATTGGATGCGGCGGGATAGGGGGACAATGGGGATCATCAGTAGTCGTCATAGCAACCTCAAACCCGTCTCATCTACGGACCGTTCGAAAAACATCCGCTGGTGCGTGCCGAGGGCGGAAAATCGGACTTGCACTCGCCGGACAGGTCGAAAAGCGTAAATTTTCCGACACTTGAAAACGTCGGCTTGATACCTTGTTAACTTTAAGTAGGAATGAGGTGGACATTTTTTTTTGTAGGTCAAACAAGGGCGTGAGAACCGTTGGGAAAGACGGATTGGTGCTATCGGTGTAATTAAAGCAAATTAAAAATTAATTCCTACAGCATAGATTGCCGCGAGTTGTGAGTTTCAGAGTCGAGAACGTTTTTTTGCGGCGAGAAACTACACTATAGAATATTTAGACTGGTTCGCGAGGGATACTCCATGTTCTAACTGTTATCACAGTCGCTACGTTCCGAGCCAGATTACGAAGGTGTTAATTAACCGTGATTTCGGTATAATTATCAACTATGAACCATCTAGGCTAAAAATGGAAAGAAAAACGCTGCTTGTACCGCAGTTGATTATCCTTTTGCTCGAATAAATTATGATTCAATTTTTACTTGATCTCCTCATGGAAATAAATTCTATTCTATTCAAGGAGACCATTTACTTCTAATAGTGGCTATTACAAACCTTTGTTAATGTTCCCACCTAACGGCAGATTGAAATAAGGGACAGTCCGAAGCGAATATTGACAGCGGACGATCAGAAATATTTCATTGTATATTCGGATTCCACTTACCTAGAAAAGTGAAGGATCAAATTTTGAGAGGGTTAAAAAAATTTTCTTGGGAATTACAATAGTTTATTTTTGAATAATACACACGCAGACTATATAATATAAATAGTAAATTATTTGTCGGAATGCTCGTCGTACACTCTTCAGCTGTACCGTTAGGCGAAAAATTTATCTTTTAATTTTGAAATTAAGAAAAATAAAAATGAATAAAATTACAATATTGTAAGGATGAGGGGGAGAAAAAGTCGCACTCTCAATTTCCCCCTCATCCTGACAATATCAGAAAAAGAGCGACACCCAAAAGTAAAAATTACAATAGTTGCTACGGAGTTTTCCCCCTATGTTACCAATCTGTTTTTCGGTGGGAACGTTCACAAATGTTCGGAATAATTACTATCACAAATGGATAGTCATCTTAATGAGACAAAGGAATAATAAACCACTGAACGATCATTTGTAGCGTTTTTTCTTGGGCGATTAAAATTGTTTAGTATTGAATAATATACCAAAAAGTGTAAATTTCTCATCACCAACATGGTCTTAAGTTTTTGTGTTCCCCTGAAAATTTGGTGAAAATTTGTGGCTTTGACACCGTCGATTGTCTATTTTCCAACAAACGCAACCTCTTGCGCTTTTAAGATTTTCACTCTATTCCATGGGACGAAAACGGCTTATGAAAACACATGTCTGAGCGATTTAAGGGCAAAACTTTGCGAAAAACCGACTCCAAAGCGATCCCAATGAACTCCCTTGCAGTAAAGGCAGCCGGCTCCAGCCGTCGTCCATCTGAAGCTCAAGGATACCTCTGGATTACCATTGTAAATTGCCTGTTTGAAATTCAGCGTTAGAGAGCCTATTCATACTAATGAAAGACTTTACATGTTCCAACACTCCTACCCCAACAACAAACTACGCGCATGCGTTGGATTTTCCTTTGGTACCGTCAACTTTTTCTCGTTGCCCGGGACGCAATTTGCGTCCGGACGAATTGCATTATGGGAATAATCGCTTCATACGCCGTTTTTTTCTTTTCCAAACTACTTTCGACCCTTTGGCTGTGTTCTGATGTAATTTTCGCCAATATTCCTCGCGCAAAATGGTCAGAAATTAAGAAAAAATCTAAAAAAAAAAAATTCGAGACATATCCAAAGTTAGAAAATTTGAGACATTCTAATTCCGTCTTAATTATAAATTAAAAGAATAACAACATGGCCTATCCCACATTTCTAATTTTATCACAAAAACGAGTATATAACCTAATTTCCTTTAACACAGGGGCTTCCCACAACATTCACAACAAATAGGGAAACAGCTGAGTTGGGCCATGTTGTCGTCAGGTTTGAGATAGGCACTGTTACCAAATCTCAATTTTTGAGGTGCTCTGGTGGAAAAATTCGGAAACTGAGGTCGCCATTCGATTTGGCGCGAAAATTTGAAAAAAGAAACACTCCTAACACATTTTGGCCAAAAAATGAGTTCGGCCGTGTTGCCATTTCAACCAAAAATATTTTCCTCGGTTCACTGAGAAAAATGTTCTTTTTTTCATCATACAGCGGATAATATTTGCTGATCATGGCTACAGAATTAGATCTGTAGTTAGGGAAAGCCCCATAGTTTCCCAAAGAGATATTTCACCACTTGTTGGCGAACTCGTCCCAAATCTAACCCACTAAGCCGTCGTAAATATTTATTCGGGGTGAACCTGAGTTATGAGTTGAGAACAACTATTCGTCCCAACTATCTTGCGTTCAATCGGAGTTCAAAGACAACCCGCTGCCTTCTAAATAGCCTTGGTAATCTGTCACTGTTCACATAGTGGGAGAGACTGGAAATAAATTACTCCAAAGCGCAAAAATCAAATTGCATCATTCTGAAGTTGCTGGAAGGAGTTTGAAGTCGGAATAGAGAGCAGTGCTTTCAATTTTGCTCTGCGCTGACCAAAGAGTTTATAGAATCTCGGTTCAAGAGAGGAGATTGCCGAATGTGCCACGCACGTTTTATGGCATCTTGGGATTATTCCGATGCCAATCAGATGTTGCTTGAAGGATCTTATTTTAAAAATTGAGAACATCCCATTATCTTAGTCATGCTGAACTGAAAGCGTCAATTTCCTTAGTCTTCGGGGATTAAAGGCAGTCACTTTGAGTCTCATAGACTAATCCAATTTCAGACCAGTTGCATTGAATAATAATTGCCAGCTGTGGGAATATGTGAAATGTCTTTTACTCACCTAATTTCCCTTTGGAAGCTAGCTCCGCTTTTCTATTTCAACAGAGAGGGCAGTGTTAACATTCACTTATGCAACAAGTTATTATAATTGCTTGTATAAAAAGAGGACATTTTTTGCAACAAAAACAACAAGCCTTTGCTTGAGTCGTCTTCTGCTTCAGAGCAAAGGAGGCCCTTCTTATAAAAATCGGCATAGATTTCTTCCAAATCTAGTCATTATTGAATCCATAAAAAGACCATTTCTAAGTGAAATCGTTATTATAAAAAAAATTGAAGGAGAAATTGATGAGAGAAGAGAAGCTCAGTCGAAGAGTAGAAGGAAACAGCGAATAATTGCTGACTTCACAAGCCCAGTCTCACTACTAACGGTTTATAATTTCTATCCCACCTACCACCCACTAAAACTTATCACTGCCCAATACCCAGGGCTAGAACAAGTGACGTCAACAACGTGGTAGCTAACCTTAATTTGATTCATTTTTCACTCTCTAAAACTCCAACCTCAATTTTACAGATGCAATTTCAAGACTTTGAGGCATCATTCGGTTATCTGCGTGGCATGTGCTATCAAAAAATTAATTAATTATTCGATCCAAATTCCCCCTTGCCATTAGGTTGTAATTTCCTTGATTGAATCCATCCTTTCTCAAACGAATGACGACCTTTTCCCTGTAAAACGGGTTTTCCCATATTTTCAGTCGCCGTAACCATAAAGTTTACAAACGTTAAAGATAACTGGCAATCGTTAAAAACGGAATGGCATGTTAAAATCTTAGTCCTTGTATCGCTGTAACTGCAATGGTTTCCCTCAGGCAGTCGATAAACGTGTTGAAATAGGATTCCACTGGAGGAAGTCGGAAAAAAAGAGATGAGAGATATATGGTTCTGGAGCTAGTGGAGACACAATGTTAAACAAGGAAGCAGAACCAGCGCTTGGCGACTCTCTTTACGCAGCCTGAGCTAAGAAAAACTTCTTTTATTTTGACAATATTTGTTTTTATTTAATTTTTGTAAATAAATTTCAAATAGTATTTTTTCCATTTTTTAGTCTTTTTTCTACTGCAAATTATGGCGTTCTAATTTATAATCTAGGCCTTCCCAATAAATGAATCCAGTTGGAGGGTTCCTGGTCATTCAGCTCGGCTCTAACCTGGCGAATTGCTTCTATAACAGTCATCTGGGATGAGCAAGGATGGAAAGGTGGCCATGTTCTGGGCCACTGGTAGCTTCAATTAATTTTATTGCCGCATTCAAATTTCACTGGTCAGGATTGACGAGCCAGAATTCTTCCAGTTCGACGCTTGAGTATTAGGAGAGTGGCGACATCAATGCTTTAATCGTTATTGGAAGATGGGAGGGATATAATTGAAATTTCCATGTTTAAGTTCATTTATGCACTTCTGCATCCGGAATCACTGGATTCCAGTTCTGATGGAGCTTGAAAGCAGCGGTTAGAAGTCATATTCTACATTTATAAAAGTTCAATGGTTTCCTCGATTGAACTCGTTCGAACTCATTGACAGTAAGGTCTTGTTCGCAGATGTTTCCGTCACGTAAAATCGAGCCGCTCAGTTCTCCAATGTGGATTACGTTGATGCAAAAGTGGGCGGTCGTGATAGCGCAAAGCTCGATTGAGAACAGCAGCATTGATGGCCTACGGTAAGAAATTTCAAAACTAACGTACTCAAATAAATGTTCAGCTAAGAAAGCTCTGAAGACGTCGAATCGTTGCTGAAAAATCTAAAAGCAAAATTGGTGCGAAGTTTCAAAAGTTCATGGCTTGCTCTAGGGTACCAAAAAGTTTATGGGAACAACTCGTTCACTTGGCTCCTTGTAATGGCCGCTAATTTCATTCGGCCATTTTGAGCAGCCAAAATGATTCGGTCGTGATATTCAACCATTGGTTTTCCACAAATGATTTAAAAAGTGTCTCCAAGTCCAGAACGAACGGATTTCCACCATCTTTACCTTCAAAATGCCAACTCCTAGGAGAGTATGAATTGCTGCGACTCAAGGTCTTGGAAAAATATTCTTGAGGCTCTGCCATTTGACTTTTTCCAGAAATGCATGAATTTGTTCAACCTCCTTCCTCAAATTGATGCTTCAGATAGCAGCTCACGATTCCTCATCTGCCATTTCTTAAGTGGCTTCAACAATTTTCGTTAATTTTCCCCGGTCCCTGTAACATTTTTCACTCAAAATCCATCAACGGACTTTTCCACTGATTTTCTAGAATTTCTGCAGAATTTTAGTGTAACTACGGAAATTTTTGTCCTTATCTATGGAAATGCGTGTGACTAATGTGCTGCTGTTGTAATTTTTCGAAGAATTCTTCTTTCAATTCTTTGTCATTCTTTCGAAGTAATTCTTCGGCCATAGTTGCAGTTGCTTTTCGTGGTCTTTCTGAGTCTTTCTCACACATGTTGCACTGCTTATCGACTACCATCCGTGAATACTCTTCAATTCCATTTGAAGACTGGTTAAATGTCAAATATTCGCGCCAGATGCCCACAAGATTTGTCCTCTGTCCGAGCGCGTATTTCGTTTTTTCCCCGATGAAATTTTTTCCTCTCTCCCGTCGGCATTTTCCGTGCATTTATTTGCCCGCTTTAATAACGGATTCGCCGCGAACATGCTGCGGTCGGTTTAATTCGCAAGCAGTGATGTATGGGCAGCTTTTTAGATTCCTTGGCGACAAAAAACAACTAGGATCAAACTGATAGCAATAGCTGACTGTTGCGAGAAAAGGGGAAAAATCGGCTTCGTCCGAAGAACTGTGGGAATGCTAGGGATCGGATGGTGGTAGCTTTTCCAAGATGTGTGAGTGTTAAGAGCGATATCCCAACTCACCGCATAGCCTGCCGCAGTAGTCGCCCCTCGCGGCAAAACCCACCTCTGCTCTTTCGTCCTGTCCTGACAGCCACTCCCCTTCTATTTCTTCTGGTCGTAAACAGTTTTGTCTGCCGTCCGCTAACATAGTCGGTTCATCAACAGAACAACGGAATTGGTGACATTTAGCGAAGGAAAAAAATGTAAGAGAGTCACAACTGAGAAGAGTAACAATCCGGACGATTGTTTAAATGCTTAAATAGAATACCGACTTTTCATTGCTTCGAGGCAAATGTAACCTTGATAAAGAGACGTTGGGACATCGAAGCTTCAACATCTATGTTTTTACACATCGAAAGTCTACAACATCGATTGTACCAATATATCGATAAAAACATCGATGTTTTATACACACTTTGACAGAAAATCTATAAAAATTATATAGACTATTTTTATTTGTAATTAAATTAATCTATAGTTAATATATATTTATCTAGCTTTCAATTATTAGAAATTATAATTTGGCAGGTAGGTGGATTGTATTGGATGTACTTTGTATCATAAAATATTGGGCCTTTCAACTTGCGCCAAGTATTAGCCGAAGTAGACATAACTTGGTTTTCCATGATTTGCAACTTGCACCAATGATAGCATCAACAAAACGTCTTCAATTCAGATGTTTGAATATACCAAAAGATAGGTAATTTAATCGACCACAATGTAACTATCCATTCTTCAACCGTTTATGAGCTATTCAACAATATTAGTGAAATATACACAAAAGATCCCATTTTTCAACTTTAAAATTTTTTTCCATCAATTGAATGGTAAAGAAACAAAGAATGGAGCATATATTATTGATATACATATCAACAACTATCATTATGCCAAATTTGAGCGAAATTGAAATCAAAAAAATTTTCACGAAAAATTCAAGGGGAACCCCTGCGATTATTTGGAAACGATCAGTTAACGATTTTTTACTCGGCTTTCAATGCAGATAAAAATCTGAAATTTTCAGGAAAGTTGTACCTTACCAAGATGTATTTTTGTGATTTTTTTTAATTCTCGGAAAAATCTGCAAATGGTCCAAAAAAATCAGTTTTTGAACTCACGAATTTCGAACTTTAACCATGGTTTTCGTGGTTAAAATTCTCGTGAATCGATTGCTTTAATATGCAGGAGTGTCCATTTGAATGTCTTACACACGTAAATAGCAAAAAAATTGGTGGAAAAAATTCAAACGGCGCCACAGAAATTATTTCCCGTAAACCGAGCTCCTGACCGCCCTAATTCCGAGCTCGGCTGGGGTGGAAAATTAAACTTTATTTTTAAGCGATTTTTAAAGCTATTCCTACAGGAAATTTAACGCTGAATCCGAATTTGACGTCAAAACGACGGAAATTTGATGACAACGATCAGTTTTCCCATTTTTAGCAGTACGCTACTTCTATGTTTTTCAACTTTGAAAATGCATTGCAAATAATGCTTACAGAACGGTTCAATATTATTTTATTACACATTCCTACAGAAAATTAGAGCTCGAATTTGAAGTAAAAAAGGCCAACTTCTAATAAATAATAATTTTTTCCTGTTTTTAATTTTTTTAACTTAGGAATTTTTTTTCGCCACGTTCGCAAATTTTGCAAAAATTGGTTCTATGAAAGCAGTTTGAGCAAATTTAATCTAGAATCATTAAAAAGTGCCGTTTTGCTTATAGTTTCATATTATTGTTTATATTAGGTACGATATATTTATTATTTATATTGGGTACGATATAAATATTATTTATGTTCCGGGGTGCCTCTGGAGGCATAGCCGCCCAACGGCAAAATCTTAGATTTTTTTTTTTGTAAAAAGTCTTAAAAATTGAAAAAGGTTGTTTTTGGAAAATTGGTTTCATGGAATGGCGTCCATTGGAGTTGCTTGTGACTGTTTAAATATTTGGTTTTACATATTATACTAAATGAATCAGAAAGTTGTTGTCAGATGAATTTCGAACATTTTTGTCATTTAGATTCATTCAATCACTCTCACCTCCGCAGAGCTGTTGCCTTCCGAAGTCCGAATTTGAAAATTTCGATTTAAAAACACTCTCGCGGCTAAAGAAAAATTGTGAAACAGTAAAAATTATTTTTCGACAACTTAGGACAGTATTTTAACGATTTTTTCGCCTATTAAAATCGAAATTTCCTGATAAATCATACTTTTTTCAATTAGTCCTTTGATTTTTCTGGGGGAAGGGTATAGTTTTATATCTCATAGATAGATGTTCATTGCCAGAGCGATGGTGGTGCCGCCCAGATTCAAGGTCCCGCCTCATGTGCCGATTAGATCATGATGTTCCCACGTGGTGCTGAAAAACGTGAGAACGCGAGTAATGCGCGTTTTGCAAAAATAGCCTTGCTCGAATAAATCGTACGTCTCGTCGCCTTTTCGGAAAACGCGTTCAATCTGATAGCTGATTAAAACTAATAGAGCAGGCAAGATGACGTCAAACAAAAACTGGGGAAGTTGTTGTTTTTACGAAAGGCCGTCTGATCTCGAGGAAATTCGAGGTCGATAGCTGACACCTCAGAGGATTTCGCTTCCTCGCCCAGTTCAACGTTAAAGACAAACTAACGACTTAAGTCTTGGAAAACGTTTGCTCAGTCCTGAAAGTGCGATGAAGGTAGAAGTATTTGCTGATTGACGTTCATCCACTCACGAGAAATCTTCAGAGCGTAAAGTTGAACTTGCTCGGTTTGACGAGGAGAGAGGTAGATAGATTTGGCGACTAGTTCTTCCAGTTATTTTTGCCAGGAAAACGGCAAAATCAGGATTCAGACCATTGGTTTCTTCAACTCATGAACAAAAAAAGACGACCATGAAAATAAGAGATTTTTATTATTCCTGGGGAAGACGCCTATTTTTTTATTTTCGTTCCTGAATTCTGCTATTTGGTGTCAGCCGAAGAGGGAATGAAAAATTTTTCATGAAAATTGTGAGTTTCCGCGGAGAAAATCGCTAAGGAAAATCAGCGGTTTGAATAAACCCGGAGATGTAACACTCCAACCGATTGAAGTGACTCCCTAGAGCGCTCTGCAGTCGGCTGAAAGACAGACAGTAACAACAAGACGGTCTTTAAGACTGGAGTCACGCTAAATCGAGTAAGTGACGCTAACTTCACTGTTACTTGTTATATTTTGTACCGCCCTTCAATTAGCGCTACTTCATTTACCGACTTCATTTTTAATCTTCTATCCGCAATTGAAAATTGGAAGACCATGCCGAAAAGCAAGAGCGAGCTTCCCTCATATTACAATTCATCTCTGATGTAATTCCGAAAACGCTCCACCAACGCGTTTGCGGGCCCTTTCAAATTGCTGCGAACCCGGCAAATTATCCCATCTCCAATATTGCCTTGGCGATTCCCCGGAGCGAAGCGAGTTTTGAAACTGGAGTTTTATAAGAGCAAATAATACACAAATGGGTTAGCGGAAGTGCGAAGACAAGAGCGAGGTTTTCGGATCGAAGATGTTGTTGCTGGATAGAAAATGCCTGGGAGAGGAAAAGGCGCGAAAAGGCCTGTTCTATCCCGTTCTCGGATGCTGATGCCTCGGTTCTGCTGTAGAATAGAAGGTAGTGTTCAGTTTCAGCTCTTAATACTGGGAGAACTGCCGGAAATGGTGAAATCGCGCGTCTTCCGACCTCATCCCTAGGCTATCAAGAACAAGGATGCGTCCAACTCGAGCAAATATAGTTTCCATTTCTCTCTCCGCTCTTTTAGCACGTTCTCGACTTCATTTCAAAGCCTAGTATCTTCGCCTTCTTTCCCCTATCGTCTTCCATTTTTTTGACCCTCGTTGTATTTTTCATTCTTTCCTTTCGTGAGCTCGGAGTACTTTTCCGTCTAAAGGTGCGGAATGGATTCGCTGTTCGAGAGGCTGAATAGAAAGATTTTATCCAGTCTCAGGCGAGCGCATTTCAGGAGGAATTCACCAGCTCTACTGACGCGGGTTGAGTTATTTTCAATGAGTGCCGGAATGAAATATTTACGAGGTGATTTGCTTGAAGTCGAGCTCAAAATAATGGCGTGCGACTCCTTCAGTTGCAAACCCTTGTACAACAATTCTCAAGAGCCATTTCATCATTCAAAATAAGCTTATCATTGATAAGAGACGAGATATGAGATAAGATAATGGATAAAACAGAAGAAAAGAGACAATAATATAAATATGAGGTTAGATAAGAGATGAAATAAGCTGAAGTGAGCAAAGAAGTATGATTAGAGATGGGATAAGATAAAAGATGTGATAAGATAATAAGTAAGATAATAATATCAGAGATTTGATAAGATAAGAGATGAAAGACAAGTTGCAAGATAAGATAGAAAATATGATAAGATAAAAGACTAGATATGAGATAAGATATGGGATTAGATAAGAGATCTGAACGACAAGATGGTATTACCAGACGAAATAAAGAGTGTTGTAATAAGATGAAATGAATGTGATAAGATAAACACAAAAAAGTTAATAAAAGTGATAAAAATGATAATGTGTTATCAGGGGATGCGATTTTTTCCCGCAGTGCCTTGATATGGTCCAACTATTTAGGGGATTTGTTGAAGGTTATTGGTTGCGTTTTTGTCAAGGGCTTCCTTTCTGCATTGTGCGGACAATTAGAAGGCTGAACCCATGGCGCATGATGGCTGCCTGTGAATCTTATCTAAGAAACTTGAATTTATGGTCAAAATTACGATTTGTAGAGATTCTCTGGGGCTGCCAAGACATCTAACGTCGGTTATGAAAATTATGTCAGGTAAATGGAGGCTCTCGTCAGCGACGTTGTGAAGTAGGTGAATTATGAAGTTTTCGGCTGCTCTCTGACACTATTTTCAAGGAATCACGGTGACATCCTCTGATTTGAGTCTTAAGGTCTTCTAGAGGCGGGTGTTTGAAGACCTTCTCTTTCAAGTGGCCCCTCAGGAAAAGCACACACTTGAACCACGGCGATTTCAGAGGCCACGCCACGTCATCCCTGAGCGAACATCAATAAAGTGAATATCTGTTCTTTAATAAAAAATTGGGAAACTTTTGTCATCAGGGAAGAAATTGCTGGATTCTTGGAAATAATATCCATTTCCAAGATAGATTCAGCTAAGGTGCAGCATCTTTATGCTCTAATCGCTGTATTTATTTCTTGTTTGATTACTGTTTTTTATCGACCCGTTGAAGCGAAATGGTAATGTTTGCTCTCGTTCCTCGTATATGTTCCTCTTGTGTCTCAGATGAAGTTGGTACTGGTGCAAAAACTTAGTTTAGGAGACTGGCATCTCCTGTGACATTTCTCGCCTCGCGAGCTGAAACTGAGTTATCCGCCACATACGTACCAGACGCTTAGACCTGTCTCCATTTTCGCGGAATTGTTATCCATCGCGAATGACGGGGGCAAATTGGGAGCGTGAAATTCGAAACTGCCCTACTTAACAAGCGGAACGCGAAGACGTCCTGAGGTAAACTTGGAAGCTTCTAATGGCGTCTCAAGAAAACATCTCTTCGCTCTCATTAGCAGATGGCTCCATCTGTTGAACAATGGTTATAATTTATTTTCGCAGAAAACACGTCATGTAGGAACGTTACGTGGATCAGAACCTCTCAATCTTAATAAGACGAAAATTGTGACGTTGATCCTGGGGATTGCGGTTGAAAAGCAATATTTGAGTTCGTGGTATCAAGATAATGGGATAGTAGTTCTCTAATCCGTGGAAGGAGCGCTAGATTCACGTTACTGACAGATATCAGACGCTCTCCAGTTCAGGGCTGCCAACCTTCAATTGCCATAAATTCGCTTGCCCTTGTGACCATTGAATAATTCGAGCGCGTTTCCCTTGAGTGCTCGGTATCTGCACTCGGTATTCAAAAGTAAGCCTTTGCACCTCGGTTTGAAAATATATTAATCTAGTTCATAATCTTGGGTTAACCATAAGCAAAGTAATTGAAACCAATTGGCGAACCAATGGCCAAGGTTTTCCGGAACTCACGTTTTCGCGCAATCGTACTCAATTTACTCGAAATATTCTCATTGGAGTTAAAAATTTTACGATAGCTATTTGTAGATTATTAAATTCTTTAAACGAAAAAGTACAGGAATTCGTTCGTTGGTGATTTTAGTGTGAGCTAGGTGGGCTCGAAGTTGAATGTCCAAGAACGAGGGTAAGTATTGATTGAGAAACTGGGATGAGATAATCGAAAAGTTGGACAATATTCGTCAAATTGAAGCCAACTCACCGGCTGGAAAAATCTTATTTTTTTAATTAGCCTTCATTTTAGTTTCATTGCGCTTTAAAATTGAATTTCCCTTTTCGCGTTTTTTGAATTCGAATAACTTGTGAACCGATCATTTTTACATAGGTATATTACTCAGAGGCGAGAAAGTGCTATCAAAGTTCTACAATTTATTGGTTTATTTTTATGTAATGTCCCCGCGGAGCTATTAGCGCTCGAAGAAAACTCAAAACACGTTGTTTACCTAAAAATGCAATATATCTCGAGAAAAAAAAATCGCTCTCCTTTTGTATAATTGATTCTAAATTAATTTTTCTTAATTTCCTTACCTATTTTTTCAAAATTCGTGAACGTGGCGAAAAAAAAAATCCGATGTTACAACTCCAAAAGTATGAAAATCGAAAAATAATATTAATCGTTAGAATTTGATTGTTTTTACTTTAAATTTGAATTCTACGTCTAATTTCCTGTAGGAATCATTCATCGATAAAATCTGATCAGTACTGTAAGTTTTGCAACGGATTTTTAAAGTTGAAAAACATAATTATAGTACTGAAATTAGTAAAAACTAGACGTTGACGTCAAATTTCCGCCGTTTTGACGTCAAATTCGGATTCTGCGTTAAATTTCCTATAAGAATAGCTTTCAAATTCGCTTAAAAACGAAAACTTAATTTTTCACCTTTACCGAGCTCGAAAAATCGGCCGGTGAATAACTCGATTTACGGAAAATAATTTCTCTGGCTCTGTTTAAATTTTTTTCGCCGAATTTTTTGCTATGTACGTATGTAAGGCGTTCAAATGAAGACTCCTGCATAATAAAACAATTGATTCACATGAATTTTGACCCCTAAAAGCACGGTTAAAGGTCAATTTTCGAGCTTTTAAAAACTGATTTTTTTGGACCACTTGCGGATTTTTTTGAGAATTGAAAAAAATCACAAAAATACATCTTGGTAAGACACAACTTTCCTGAAAATTTCAGATTTTTATCTCTATTGAGAGAGGAGTAAAAAATCGTTGAATGATCGGTTCATGAAAATCGCAGGGGTACCCCTTGGATTTTTTGTGAAAAATTTTTTGAAATCGATTTGGCTCAAATTTAGCAAAATGATAGTTGATGATGTGTATATCAATAATATATGGTTCATTCTTTGTTTCTTTCGGTCTTAATTGATGAAAACAACGTTTAAAAGAGAAAAATGTGATGTTTTCGTGTATAGTCCAGCGATATTGTTGAATAACGCAAAAACGGTTGAAAAATGGATAGGTACATTACATTGGGAAAATGCGGACAGTTAAATTACCTATTTTTTGGTATATCCAAACATTTGAATTGACAACTTTTTGTTCAACTTATCCACTGTGCAAGTTACAAATCTTGGAAAAGTTGAAGTTGTTATGTCTAATTCTGCTAAATCTTTGCACAAGTTAAAAAACCCAATACTTCATAATACTAAGTACAATGCAATACCCACTACCTACATACCAAATTATAGCAATTACTAATAATAATAACTATTGATTCCCGCTATCCAAAGACAAATAATTAACTGCTATACCATATTACAATATAGTAGTGTCAAGGACACTACCCCCAACAAATTGTAAGGGAGGGGGGCCCGACGCGCCGGGCGTAGCGGAGGGGGGGGGGCAGCCCCCTCTACCGACCGAGGGTTGGGCGGCGTAGCCGCCAGGGGCGCTCAGCCCCTAGTCTTCTATAAGCATAGCGATTTTTTGAATATTTCCTTCTGAAAAATCCTGCAGGTGGTTTCTTTCTCTGCTAGCATGTTTGCTTTGCAAGTTATTCCACATATGAGTTCTTCGGTGTAACAATACGTTACCAGCGAACGTTATCTTTGATGATGAGTGCAGGGAAGTTTGACATACTTGGAATTCTCGGCTTGCTCCGTAACCTACAAGGCATCTCGCATGGTAAACTCGTGGAATTCCCTTGAATTGTTCGCCTTGATATTTATTTCCAAAGACTCCGCCTCCGCCTCGGCGAAATCTTTGACTTCAAGTACCTTAGGTCAGAGCCCCTTCTTGCAATTATTATGTTAATTCTCCTCAAGATCTTGACGTCTGGCGATGGAGCGCTTCCCATACCTGCGGTCGGTTATCTAGCGAGAGAACGCGCTTTACGAGGTTCTCATTAGCTGTTGGAATTCTGGCATAGGGCGAGATGGAGGTGAGAGAGAATGAGGCCATAGATGGGAGGGGGATTTGAGAGGAAGCACATCCCTAAATGTGTTCATTACGGCGGTCTTTTACCGCAGACATGCAATGTTGTTTGTTTGCGATGACGGAGAAAAACTTAATTTATCGATAGGGTATTTTGGCGAAAAACCATGTGATTCTTCTTTAATTCCAATAATGAAATATTCTTTAGCTGGTAGCATCATACTATAATGACCAATTACTAAAATTGCGGCGACCTCACCCCAAGAATTTCAATTGCCCTCTAAATGGTCGATTTATTGATGAATTGTATACAAAGAGATTTTTGTTTACTTGTACGGAATAACCATGGTAATGTTTAATGGTAAATTTAATCTCGCCTATTTATCCATGTTCATTGTGCTCTATACGATGTCAAATAGGGGAGAAATTAATTCACCCGCTTACACTCTGTCCCTAATGTCTCCTCGGTGAAAGCTATAAACAGAAAGCTCCTGTATATAATGACGATTGTCCTAGGCTCGAGTACCAGTCTTGTACCAGCACTTGATCAGCGCAGGTCTTAAAGTCTCTTGCCTTATCAGCTCATTGCTTGCCTGCGCTATATTTCATCAGTGCTAGTTTTACCTTTTGGCATAACGAATCAGAATTTGTATGTTTTTCTGTTACAGGGGTGTAGTAAGATGGGGCTGGAGTGGGGGGCCTTATGTCTGCTGGTCTTGTTCGTGTGTATGACTGGGGCGTCGGCCAACCCCGAAGCCAAACGGCTGTACGACGATCTCCTGTCCAACTATAATCGGCTCATTCGTCCAGTAGGAAACAACTCAGATAGGCTCACCGTCAAAATGGGTCTTCGCCTCTCGCAGCTCATCGATGTCGTGAGTATTCAGATTTATTTTTCTGTGATTCAACCAGTTGAATTGCAATTTCACTTCCCAATTCTTCTCAAGTTTTTCTGTTTTTTTTCTTTTTCGGATATTGCAGTTTTTTGATTTCTGAATATATTTTCATCTTGGATATTATATGTCTAAATTTGTCTATCGAAGATTTTTTTATTCGATTCGAATCGATAAGAGTGGTATCCGAGGAATAATGTCAAGAAAATGTTTTTCCTACCTACTTCGCCAACTTTGCATTCACGTTATGCACGTTTGGCATCACTGAGCAACAGGTGTTCGAGAAAATGAAAGTTAACATAGAAAATGAAGAAACACGTGGCAAGCATTGCGTTTTCTGTAAAAAAAAAAAAAAAATAATAATAATAATAATAATAATAATAACTGAAAACACCTTCTTGTTGATATTTTCCGCGAATTTTTCCAGGCTAATTTCTGTATAACTGGCTTATTTTCAAAGATATTCTCTCAAATCAATCCGCTACATCCGACTCGTCGAAGATTATTATAGCTTTAAATTAATTATTATTTATGTTCATGCTCTACTTAAAAAACTGATGGAGCGAACGGTCCGAAAACATTATCTCTCTATAAAAAACATATTCCCAGCCGTAGCTCTTTTCGAGGAGGCTTTCTTACTAAACGAGAGAAGGAACGGAGTAAATGATGTGCCAAGTCACCTGGGAAGTATCGTAATTTTTCACTTGACCTTTCCCCCTCGCATCATTGCCTCCAGGTGCCGCTGTCCCATTTCCTCGAAAATCTTTTCTCGACTCGGCAACCTCGAAGACGAGCTTATGAAAACGTTGAATAGAAGGCTCGCAATGGCCGGCTCTAAATCGCATAAAAGGAACCGTCGCTCGTCATTGACGTACGTTTGAAGGGTGAGGATTTCCGATGGAAGTGAGCTCACCTCGAAGGTCTGCAGAAAGGGCAAAATTTTGTTGATTTGAAATAGCAAAGATGAGATTCGAGCGAATATTGGTAAAATGGTGTAATACTTATCGACGATGGTGCGTGTGTTTTTCTCCAAGACGTTCGGAGAAGAAGGAATGCGAGAGGAAGATTGAAAAGCATAAACGCAAGAAAAAATTTGAAGAAGGAAGAGGGATTTTGGAGCTAATGCGAAAAGAAGACTGTTGAAGAAGGGATGAAATGAGAGGTTTGAGGAAGAAGGAAGAGACGAATTTTGGAGAAGAAGGAATGACAGAAAAAAGAATAAGAGAAAAGATTTGGTGTGGCAGGAATAAGAAAAGTTTGGTAATGAAGGAGTAAGAGAAGTAGTTTGGAAAAAAGTTTGGAGTATGAGGATTAATAAGAGAGAAGAGAGAAGATTTGGTGAAGAAGGAGTAAGAGAAGAAGGAATAACTGAAAATAGAATAAGAGAAGAAGTTCGGTGAAGAAGGAGTTAGAGAAGACGTTTGCTGAAGAAGGAATAACCGAAAATAGAATAAGAGAAGAAGTTTGGTGAAGAGAAAATAAGAAAAGTTTGGTTAGGAAGGAAAGGAGAAGCAGTTTCGAAAAGAAGGAATAACAGAACAAGTTCGGAGTATAAGGAACACAATAAGTAGTTTTGAGAACAAGGAGTAAGAGAAGAAGTTTGGTGAAGAAGGAGTAAGAGAAGAGGATTAGTGAAGAAGGAATAAGAGAAGACGTTTGGTGAAGAAGGAGTAAGAGCAGAAGTTTTGGTGAAGAAGGAGTAAGAGAAGAAGTTTGGTGAAGAAGGAGTAAGAGAAGAGGATTAGTGAAGAAGGAATAACAGAAGAAGTTTGGTGAAGAAGGAGTAAGAGAAGAGGATTAGTGAAGAAGGAATAAGAGACGACGTTTGGTGAAGAAAGAATAAGAGAAGAAGAAGAGGAAAATAAAGAACAATTGGCCAATCTGGCCAAGTAGGAATAAGAGAAGAATTTTGTTGAAAAATTAATCGGAAAAAAGTGCCAGGCGTCTTCTAAGTTCGAATCGTTCAAAATATACCTAAACTTCGACTTTCTTCTGAACTGTTGGAAATGTCCAGCTCCTTATTTATTCCGTAAGAGTGAAACAATCCTTTCCGGAATTACTATGTCAATTAATTTTCGTTATAATTATGTTTACGGCATAATTAAAGGAATCTCGTCTGCGATTCGGTATTTTCATCTCTCCGTAACTCTGTTCCCTGTTCCGCGGAGCTCTTAGCTTGTTCGGCTCCAGAATTGATTTACCTTCCACTTTATCTCTCAAAGCAGGTTTCCATCAATTAAACTTTTAATCGAGTATCGTCTGAGAACAGCTACTAGGATGACGGTAAAAGGTGGAATTCAAAGATGGCCACCATTAGTTGGGATCAGCAGAATTTTGAGAGCTCTCGTCGTCCAGTTTTTTTTTTTTTTTTTTAAATTATTCATTAGTTTGGTTTAATTAGAACTTATTCGTGAATATATAGTTGACAAGTCTGTACTGTTAACAATAAAAATATCGTCAAATCTCTTTATCCTAAAGTCACGTCCTATTGTCGAACAATAATAATATGTCTGCCAAGGCGGGGGGAGTTGAGTTGGCGTATAGCCTGACTAAATGGTTATAAGAGTAAGTTAACATGTAAAGAAGTGACCGTGTAACCAGTGTAACTCGAGTGAACAGCATGTGTAATGTGCGATCGCCAGGGCCCTGAATAAAACACAAACAGAAGAGTTAGAGTGAATAAATAGTTTAGAGTGAATCGGTCTCTCAGTTTCATCAGGTTGAAAATATTGTTTTTCCAGAGACGACGAAGGAAAATAGATCAGGTTAGTATTTTCCCATTATTTTTCTATCGTTATGACGCAGAATTCCTCATTGCTCCTCAACAGGCTTTCTCAACATGGAAAAAGGTGGTCACCTGTGTTCGAAGGGTCATCTTATAACGAATAATGTAAGCCGCGGACGTAGGATATTTGAAACTTTAATACAGTGCTGTAAGTCTTCGAAACGCTCTTGGCCTTTCAGGGCGAAGAGGGTTCCACCCACTGAAGCTTCAGCCCAGGGAACGGTCGGAGGGGTCCACAGGTGGCAGAGCCCGCCAAGTAACATAATAACTATCGATTGTACAGCTACCTCTAAAGTGGTCAACGTCCTCTTCGCTCTATTCGACTTATCATCCCGGCTTTCCAATTGCTACACTTCGGCGCTAACATTCTCAACACTAACTACTCTGGTAACGAATGGGTTACCACCTGAAGGCATTAGGTCGCATTTCGTTCAGTTGTGACATTTTAGTATTCTTGAAATCCTATTAAAATGCCTGACGTAGCGTTAATTGTTGGAGGGGAATTTTTGTTGGAGAATTGTGGAGATCCTTTGGTCGCTCCCAGACGGTTCCTTGGATTGCATCTTAGGCTGATGGCCAACCAGATTTTCCAAATGCAGTCTCTACCACTGAAACCCAAAGAAAAAATAGGAAAATAATCCTTTATCTAAGAACGCCAATGGGATAGATGCTAATATCTACAGCCATGTGGTGGAATCAGCACTCGAAAATGTCTGGGAGGAATGTACATTCCAGCCAAGCATATGACTTAAGCCTCTGCAATGCTGCGAGTTGGCAAAAACTTCTTTCAGGACTTGATGCTTGTTCGGCCTTGGCTGAGGTCAGATTTCTCCACCAAACGCTTCCATGATATGGCTGGGAATCCGTGGATCAAGCTAACGCGTTCGCAAAATGTGCAATCTAGGAGAAAATCTCGATCTGAGTTCCTGTTCCTTCTCTTCCAGATGTAATTCAGGCCCTTTATGATACTTGAGACATAGCTGCTCATCGGTTCTCCAGAAAATGTCTTTCAGCTTTTGTTGACGAAGCTCTTGCTTGAAATACCGAGACTCTTATTGGGCCGTTCACACTGGGAGCGGAAAATGTCCAGAAACGAGCACTGTTTCGACAATTTGGCATTATTTTATTGTTTTCTTACAAAAGCTCTCATTTAGGGGACGAGAGGCATAAAAGAGATTATTATAATGATGGACACGTGCATCACGCACTTGGAAATAATTGTAACCACGCTATTTTCCCACATTGGTCAATCAAAAGCCGGGGAAATACCGAAAAACAGGTATTATTTCTATGTTATGTCGAATCGCGCGAAATACAGCGTGAGATTGAAGTGCAAATAATTAGCCGTATTTAATCGATTAACTGGATTCTACATTGTTCCAAGATAGATCATCGACAGCTGATTATGCGGGGCGCTATTATGATGGATTGCTTACGTAAGCGACCCTCCAATCCGCCTCTGACAATATGGAATTGTAGCTCCCTTGAAGCGATTTCGCACTGTTCTATCATTCAATTCACAACTGCGTCGAGTCAAATTTTGAAAAAAAAAAAAACATCAAAAATAACATTTCAGACTCGGTCGTCATTTTTCTTTTGGGGCAACGTATTCAATCAAATTGGCACAATAAACGCCCGATATATCGAATTTTGCAGTCTCGGCCTTGCCATGATATTGTCACGGTGGGATCTTACGTGAAAACTGTACATCATCGGTCTACGTTATGTATAAAACACGCTCGACTTGAATAGGTCCCTTGGGAGCAGAGAGGGCTCTCAGGGTAGTTCAGCGGACCCGTCATCTTGAGGTAAAAGAAACGCTCCAAGTCGCCGGGGTATTTTATATCCGAAGCAATTTACATTTTATTGATTGAATCACCATATTATTGGCAGTACTTGAGGTACGAAGCTGGAATAAAATACAAAATGATTTCGAACGGTAGCGCTTCTCATGGAAATTTGTATTTTATCGGATAAGTTGGCGCCCTTTTTGAAATACGAATTTACCGTTGCGTAATTTCCATTCGAACGTCGTTGCGATTTTTCGTGATAACATTTTCAGTTCGGTCGTTTCTGTTGTGTGATGCAGCTGCAACAGCTAATATGCAGCTAGAATATATTTCGGCAGCTATCTTGCATCTAACACAGTTTTCAGCTACTGCTATGAAGCTAAAACAGCTATTACGCAACTAGGATAGTTTTCTTATGCAATTATGCAGCTGCAACAGCTAATACGCAGCTAGAATATATTACCGTAGCTTTCTTGCTCTGTAGCTAAAACTAGGGTTAGGATATCGACATCGATGTTAGAAAAACATTGATGTATCGAACTAAAAACATCGATGTTTAACATAGACGTCTAGGCTTTGATGATTTTTGGACATCGATGTCTATGCTTCGATTTTTTTTTTTTTTTTTCTTTCATCGACGTCGTAACCCGATTTTTTTTTCTTGTGTATACAACATTCGAGGGGTTATTAAAACAATCCGTAAGAACGTTTTGGGATTTTTTTATTTATTCCCTCAGTGGGTACTGGGTGTAATGCTTTGGCAACACTGATTTAGTTTCACCTTTTGCGTCGATACCTATCTTAAACGGTAAAGCCTGTAATTTACTAACAAATGAAAAGATGGGTATTATTTTTTTATCGATTTTTTGTTAGTGTGAATAAAACATGGATGTTTTTGTCGATATATCGTTACCATCGATGTTGTGGGCTTTCGATTTTTGAAACATCGAACATCAATGTTGAAGCTTCGATGTCCTAGCCCTAGCTAAAACAGCTATCAGATATTTGGCAGAGTTTGCCGTTGCCATTTTACAGCTGAAATAGCTATTACGTTTGCATAGATTTCTGTAGCTATCATTCATTTAGCATAGTTCTTAGCTGCTAAGCAGCTAAACAGCAACTAGTACAATTGTTGCAATTATCCAGCTGAAACAGCTATTACGCAGCTAGCATACTTTTTTGAAGCTATTGTGCTGCTAAAACTGCTATCACTGAACTAGCATAGATTTCTGTAGCTATCATGCGTCTAGCGCAGTTTTTAGTAGCTATTATGCAGTGAATATGGATTTCTCTCTCCTACAGCTATTATAATTCTCTCTCATAATTATTCAAGTACCAGTGGAAATTCAGGGAAATGTAATTCCTCCTCAGTTTGCGTTAATTTTTTGTTTACAGCTGGAAAAATCCATTTACTGCGGTTATTGTAGCTTGTTAGCAGAAGGTGGGAAACCTGGTTTCATCTACCTATGATATGACTGTTTTCATATTGCTCCAAGCCCTTCAGTTCTCAATTGTTGACTTCCTTCGCAGCCTATAGAAAATATTGAGCCTGTCGGTGATATAGATTTTGGAATTATTGAGGTCAGCTGTTGGCAACCCTGGTGAATGAATCACAGAACGGCAAGACCCTGAACTTCAGTCAAGACTGGACTGAACATCCTTTGCACTTCTTTACTTACGCAATTAACATGCATTTTACTGCTCGGAGAATTTCAAGCTCTCGGATCATCTGCTGTTCTAGACTACAAATTTTCGGCACGAATCTCGGATCTATGTGAACCATCTTCCTTTAATGAGAACGCTTGAGACGTGTATAAAGAGGTCGGGTTGGCCTAAAGGGAGAAGATGGAGTTGCGCGCTAGAAAAGGGAAGGATTGGTCGGGCAAAAGTCTTGGACTCGAGCCAGTCGGCAACGGCAGAGTGCACCCCGAGCAAGCCCCAGTGCACCCCTTGAAAGCATCCCTTAGCTTACAGCATTCCCTATATTCCGATAGCATTGATCCGGCCAAGTCTGCCGGCCTTTGCCCTTGGAGCTTTGAGCTCGGCTTTTTTAATATCATCATGCTTTACGATGGTGAAACCGCGTTTTCCATGCACCTATCCCTTCTGGTTTTTTCTCTTCTCGATGCTCTGATGGCGGAAATTTTGTTGGAACTATTTTTACTATCGAATCGAAGCCAAGGTGTCGCACACAAAAATTTCTGTTTCGACTGTCGTAATGCACAGCTTCGGTGTTATCTGAAAGCTTTAAGAAACTTGTGCAATATTTAATGGAGCATGGGGCCCCATGGTCGCTTATCGTAGTACGTCTGCATCAGAAACCGCAGTAGATATTAATTATTTTTGTAGTCGTTAGTTCTTCCATTTTGGCGATAGAGGGAGATATA
Organism: Tupiocoris notatus; assembly: GCA_037159825.1. Lineage (NCBI taxonomy): Eukaryota > Metazoa > Arthropoda > Insecta > Hemiptera > Miridae > Tupiocoris > Tupiocoris notatus. The sequence continues at coordinate 480,411 of JASJUZ010000032.1, read as the reverse complement.
TTGGATACTCAATCACCAGATCGCCTGGCCAAACTGTCAACATTTTTACCTGAACCAAGAACAGTCCTCCCAAAACCAAGACTCTTCTAAGACGTGCAACAACTCTGCTACCACTTGTTTCGCTAGCGAATAACTTACAAAAATAATACCTTGAAAAAAATCATAAACTTGACTCACGCTTGATCTGGAGGGAGCTCAAAATATCAGCAAAAATGCACTGAAACATAGAGGGCGTCAAGCAACAGTGAGGAGGACGTTAGGCATTTTGTTTGCAGCCAAAACTGCAAAAGCAACATTGGCAGATGGCGCCTTTTTTCGCATTCTTTCCAAATCCCACTTTTGTTTCCGGAAAAGGGCTTTTTTATATCATGACCATATGAATATTTTATCTCAAGGTTTCTTTGCTCAAGCCCTTAGAGTATAAATATTGATGCAGATCGAACTGATGCTTGTCCTACGAAGCGCTACAACTCCATCCAAAACTCTTGCGACGCTTTTACTATTATTTTCCCTTGAAAACGGACTCAAATCGCATAAAATGGTGAACCGCTGTAGCAACAGAGTTCGTTATCAATTCATTACGAGGGGCTGACAAGGGATGCCGGCGATGAGCCGTAAAAAGAAGTGGAAGATTAGAGAAGCGGATAGGCTATGAAAAAGTTGGCGGAGGCTATACGGCCAGAGCTTACCGTTATTCTATGGCGAGGACGAGGGAATGTCAGTAATCTTGACTGGTTTGTAATCTTATCGTTTCCCGCTGACCGACATCGGCGAAAAACTTCCCCATACCTCCCCTCAATCCAAAGGTTTTCCGGAAACGGTTGTATCAGACGGGCGAAAATCTTCATCTCTCATTCGCCGGTGTTCAATTTATATCGGTCTGTTGTTTGTCCGATGATGCGAAACGACTTATAGTTTCTTAACTCGAGAAAGGAAAGTCGGACCATAAGCACTTCTATTAACCTCAGTTTCTCTCTATTCTATACTATTCAATTTATCTTCACGCCCACAAGAGCTGACAAAGCTGTTTCATCAGTTAGCACGCCCGCTCGGAGAGATTCATCAATCCGTCCTTACGGTTTTATCTCGTTTTCGCCACCTCTCGACCGACGTAAGAACAAAGGTTTTCTTCCGCGAGTCCGAGATCCATTACTTTCCATCCGAGGGCCTCGTCGAGTCAACAATCGTCAATATATTGTCCCCTGTGCTAATACCGAATGGTTGACCCTCATCGCTTTCCATTTCTGGGCCGTTCTCTACTTTTACGATTCACGAGAGACATTTTCGAGAGATATTGTCCGTATATAAAACATTTATTTTGTGCGTCAAGATTTCCGACCATAGGTTCATGATGAAGGCTGGAAATTAGCTGAACTGGCGATTAGCAAGACAGGTGAATTGTGGTGACCATGACTGATGAACAAGACTGGTAACTTTTGGGGAGCAAAGATGGTAAATTGTGGCGACCAAGACTTGTAAAGTGTGTTGACCACTACAGACGACCAAGACAGGTAACTTGTGGTGACCACGACTGACGACCAAGAATGGTAAATTCTGGTGACCACGACTGAGAACCAAGACTGGTCAGTTGTGGAGGCCATGACTGATGACCAAGAGTGGTAAATTGTGGGGACCATGACTGTTGACTTGCAGTGACCAGTAATGAAGGCCAATTCTGGTAACTTGTGGTGAAAATGACTGTGATTGAAACTAGTAACTTGTAGCGACGACTTGTAACTAGACTAGTAACTGACCGCTATTGACCACCAAGATTAGTATCTTGCGATGACCAAGTTTGACAACCGAAACTGGTAACATGAGTACTGACCACGACTGACGACCAAGAATGGTAAATTCTTGTGACCGAACTGAGAACCAAAACTGGTCAATTGTGGAGGCCATGACTGATGACCAAGAGTGGTGAATTGTGGGGACCATTACTTCCAGTGACCAGTAATGAAGGCCAATACCGGTAACTTGTGGTGGCCATTACTGTGATTGAAACTAGTAACTTGTTGTGGCAAAGACTCACGACCAAGACTGGTAAATTGCGGTGAAAACAACTGACAAACATGACTGGTAAATTCTATGGACCACGACTGAGAACCAAGACTGGTCAGTTGTGGAGGCCATGACTGATGACCAAGAGTGGTTAAAAATTGTGGTGACCATGACTGTGATTGAAACTAGTAAGTTGTTGTGGCGATGACTGATGACCATGTAACTGACCGCTATTGACCACCAAGATCAGTATCTTGCGGTGACAAAGTTTTACGACTGAAACTGGTAACTTTTGGTGAAAATGACTGATGATGACCAAGACTGGTAACTTGTGGTGACCAAAACTGACGACCAAGTTTCGTACCTTGTTGTGGCGACGACTAATGACCAAGACTGGTTAACTGTGGCGGCCAAAAGTGACGATCGCTGAGAACAGTGGCCACCTAACTGGTTACCGTTGCCATTGCAACTAATAGTGACCCCGGCAGGCGATTGGTGGCTGGTGAGTCGCTGACCACGTTTGATTGCCGTAGGTGAACATCCCCTGAATTCACCCAAGTGAATGAGTGAATTTCCCAAGTTGAGAGTCAAACGTCATCGACTCGTCCCTGAATCTTTAAAATCTACGAAGCGTTGCCAGATGGCTGAAATTCTTGGCGCTCGTTGTTTACTACTATAAATATGCTTTATGTCAAGATTTCTTACCGTGCATGACAAAGACTGATGTCTACCATGGTTGATTATGATCATGACTAATGATCAGGACTGGAAGCGATCAAGACAAATGGTGACCCTGACGGCTGGTAAATACTCAGCCTGCCCTATGCTGTATTTGTTCAGTTCGTTGCTTTCTCGTTTTTTCCCCAGCCTTGAAATACCATCGAGCGCCCAAATAACGACCCTCCTGTTGAAACATTTATACGCCCGCCCTCTCGCCCAATCGCTCAAACGCCGTTGAAGCTCTCACATTCTGAAAAGACCAATTCCGCCCACATACATTTCGATATCGGGAGAGAAATTGGATACGGAACGTGACGAGAAATACTCGGCTGAATCCTGTCACGCGTCCGTTGCCCACTCGAGGAGAAGCACCTTAGTTTTTCCTTCGATTGCTCGAGCCGTTCGTGATTCATCTAACAACATGGTTGAGAAATCATTCCGAGCGAATTCAAACCCATGTTCGGCAAGGAAGGGAAAATTGAGCTGTATGCGACCCTGACAAGGCAATCTATTGGTGTACGTAGGGAATGCGCTCATATATTTGGGCTGCCGAGTAAATAAGTTGCAAAAACTACCGACGCCAGCTTGACTGGACCATTTGCACTGCCAGACAATTTTCAGCACAGATTAGCGGCATTCTGAACTTCTTTAGATCAACAGTGAAATTTACCTTCTTCATGGTTAACATGTTTGTAGCAAATTATTGATCGCCTGAGTACCGAGAAACAGTACCCATTTTTGATATTGTAGATACTATATTAGAAACATTGTCGCCAATCGCACAAGAAGAGTGAAGGTCTCAAGAGAAACATCAGCACTCCGTTCCCATAAATATATTATAGAGTGGGTGTATTCGAGAATATATTTCTCTGCTTGGCCCAACGGTAAATGGCGGGGATAAAATAGCTCGGAGTGAATGATTCAAATGAACCGGAGAAAATACAGATGACTGGCAGCGGTGGAAAAAGCGCCGCAGTCCTTTCGCAAAGAATGACGCGCCTTTGCGCAAAGAAATGGACCATTACCTGAGCCAAAACTCAGTTTGCACGATAGAAAGAAGCGTTTCCCAAATGCTGCCAAAGAACACGACGGTTGCGTTGACGAAGTCGGCGAGAATAGAGCGAGGCTTTGGAATTTATTGCGGCTTTTCATACCGACTTTCCTTCTCATTCACTTCGCCTGGGAGCATTTGAGATTTCCACGGCACGACAAGGATTCTTCTTTTGAAGAATTCCAACCCCAGCTAATCCGAAGAACGCTTGAAGCTGGGACGGGCGAGTTTTTAATTACGGTCGACGTTTGAAAAATTGCCAATGTGTGTTATCAAATGGAAACGCCTGAATTTGTTGAAGTTGAGGAAATATCGGGGCAATTTCTGGCAAATATAATCGATGGTCTTCTTTGTGCGTAATCTAATTGGGCTCATAAGCTCTGATGAATCGGCAGCTCACACGCAAATACGCAACGCAAGCAAACTGGTTTACACTGAAAGGGAACAAGGTGATAAGGGCAATCAGAGTGATAAGCTGTGATAATAGTGATAGTTGAAGGACGCCATTGCTCCTAGCAATGAGTGCCAACTATTGTAAACTATGTATAGCAGTTATCAGTTGTGATTCCAGCAAATCTACGCTCGCTTTCTCTCCTTCTATCAGCCAATGGGAATTTGCATCCATTTCTTGTTAGAGATGTGATCATCAATAAATATTATATACCCCCAAAGACAGTATTTCCATGTGAAACCAAAATCTTTAAAAGAAAAAATTGAAACAGGGGTCGTCAAGAGGAGAGAGAGGAGCATGATCAAAAAGTAGCGGGGAAATAGATGCAAATATTTGACATCACAAGCCAAATCCCACCACACAGAGCGTGAACCATTCATCCCACCTTCCACCCACCAAACCGTTGTCGCTTCACTGCCCTATCCCCAGGGCTGGAGACAAGTGACGTCAACAACGTGGTAGCTCTCCTTAATTTGATTCATTTTTCATTCTCCGAAACTCCAACCTGAATTTAACATGTGTAATCCGTTATCTCCGTGGCATGTATTTTCGAGATAAAATATAAAAAAGTACCTCATTATAATACAGTCTATACTGCTTCAACGATCATGAAATCATCAAAAAGAATATTTTTGAGACGCTATGGTGCAAAATTGTAAAAGCAATAATTTTACTTCTTTGACACCTGTTCGATCCTTCCCGATTAAGTGTAGACTGCAGTCGAGCTAACGTAATTCTGTTAACAGCAAGACTGTGTACATTATTTTTATTGCGTTGCAGTTTTACGACCTTTACAAGTCTCCGCGTTTCATAACTCGGTTGTGAGTTTATAATTTTTTCCAATTATAAGGCTTACCTTGTTTATAACTTTAAATGGAATCGAAGCCTGTACCGATGTGGCAACTTTTAATGGCCGTCATCATCCTGCTTTTTTGTCATCTTCATTTCTTCCATAATCCTCGACCAACTTAATGAGATTAGAGCCCCATCCAAAGGGATTTGCCTAGAATGAGAGGATAATAATTAAAATTAACGGCGAGCTACTTTAATTAGGTGAAAACCTCCGTCTCGTTTGAAGAGTTGGCTCTTGTCTTCTGTTTCTAATAGCATCACGCAAACCACTTAGTAGCAGAAAAAGTTTGTATTGAGAAAAAAAAACGTTTTTACGAACAACGTAAGGATATTTTGCAGATATTTGCGATGAATTTACCACCTGACATTAGCCTTAGGAAGAACGCGCTGTGGTAGACACGAACTATATTTTTACTGATCCGGAGACTTCCAGCTATGTTTCATGAGTTTTTAAGCTTCAAAAAATTATTAATGCTCAAGAGAAAACTAGGGACGTATAATTATACCAAAGTGAGACTTAATTTGTCCTGGAAACATTGGAGGAGATAAAGTGGCATCAGTAGAACCTCAAAATGGCGTCTGGTAGTTCAGGGTTGCCCAATTTTTCTCCCTGCATTTGCAGATTATGTAGGAACGTGACAACACTGTGAACATTCTTTGAAACCCATCTCAAGTGGTTCCAGTATGGTAAACATAACTTGAAGAAACTGAATGGTTGCGACAAGTATTTATAATTTGTAGAACTAGTCCTTCAAAAATTGCTTCTTTCGAATTCCACAGATCGTCAGAAATTTGCGATCACGCAAACCACTTTGTAGCTAAAATAGTTCGAATAAAAAAAATTGGTTTTTTGCAAACAACAGAATGATGTTGTGCAGGTGCCAGCGATGAATTTAATATTAGCCGTTTTCTTTTGAAATGCTTGTGGTCGAAGACACAAACTATATTTTTTACCAATCTAATGACTAAATGAATGAGCTGTGTTTCATGAGTTTCTAAGCTTCGATAAATGATTTATGCGAAAAAGAAAAGTAAGTAGGTATAGTTATGGCAGAAGTGAGGGTTATTTTGTCTTGGAATTTGTTGTGCAACGCTCTGATCATTCTCTGAAAGCGCTATTGAGCTTTCCCAGTATGTTAAAAATATGCTATAAATTAATGAGTGCTTCAAAGTACCTACCTACAATTTGGAACTAGTCCTTCAAACATTGTGTCCATCAAATTCCAGATATCGTCAGAATGTTTAGGGCAAATCGAATCACCCAAACTTGGTTTTTAAAAAAAAACTTTTTCATATTGCGCAGATAATTGGGATTAATTCAACTGCATTAGGAAAAAAAAGCTGTGGAAAATGTGAACTATATTTTCACAGATCGAGAGACTTAGATACTTTGAAATGAAAAGAAGAAAGCTTCCAGGAAATGGTTTCTATGCTTCAAGAAATTATTTATGCTCAAAAGAAAACTAACCACGCACAATTATGGTAAAAGTGAGAGTGACTTTGTCCTAGAATCATTGGAAGGGTGGCATCAGTAGGACCTCACAATGGTGTCTGGTGGGATGTCCAAGTGTCGAGTAAAGTTCAGTGTCCTCTGCACGTCAGGGTCGCCAACATTGGCAAAATTTCCCTCGCCAAAATTATGAAGGAACGTCACAACGCTCCGATCATTCTCCAAAACCGCTCTCAAGCTTTCTCAGTATGCAAAACATTTGCTTAAAAAAAAAAAAATTATTACCACACAAGTATCAATAATTTGTGTTCAAAAATTGAGTCTATCAAATTGCAGATCGCCAGAAAGCAAATCGGATATTGCGAGCGCTCAGAGCCAAATATTTTCCAATTGTTAGTTAATCCTGAATCGTATTACTTTCATATCCGCAAGCCCTCGGGTAAATCGAACGCTACGTCGATAGCCTCGAAGGTGCCGGACATGTGAGAAAAATTAGCTTCCAACTCGATTGATAGGTTGTTATAGGCCACTGAAAGGGCCGTGTGTTGAGCGATGTGTCTTAGCAAGGGCAAATATCCTCTGACAGCTTGACGGCGAATTATTTACCTGGGGAAAACAGACGGAGCCGATGCTCATGTCATTGATCGATCGATCGACAAGGAAAAACTCCAGTCCTTCTCTCTCGGAAGATTTCACCTTTGAAAGAGCCGCTGCGGGAAAGATGAGAGCGGCTGAGGGTAATGTTGTTGTGACGTCGGTCTTCTGGGGGGCCTTATTTTGCTCAACCTTGACGCCAGTTAAATATGAATACCTTTGGGGGGAAAAGCTTGTCGTATAAAGCTCCGCGAAAGGGAAACTGTCAATAAAAAATTCGCCGAAAGAATGAGGACGAAAAAATTACTCGTAAGTAATGGCATTTTGACAGGGTCGGTTCAAATTGCTTTTTGATGCTCGCCCCAGTATCAGTGTATACGAGTATAGGGATGATTTTAATCGTCAAACCGACCGAGCATCCATCATAAACATACGCTTAGGGCTCCGCTCCGAGGCGATTTTTTAATCTTAATATTGAACGAATGATGTCACAGTTTTTCTCGATAGTTGCGTTAATGGTTTGGAAGCAAACGATTAATTAATCGCTTCAGCTGTAAAAAAAAATAAATAAAAAATATTTTAAAAAAATATAAAAAAATATAATAAAAAATTTTCAAGCTTAAAAGTGTCGCTTTAGAGTGTCGCATTTCCAAAAGTGTTTTTTTTTTTTCAGTTTTTGTGTCGCAATATTTTGCAGGATTTCCTTGCAATTTTTTCAAGCTTAAAAGTGTCGCATTTTAGTGTCACATTTCCAAAAGTTTTTTTTTTTCATCAGTTTTAGTGTCGCATTTCCAAAAGTTTTTAATCGGTTTTAGTGTCGCATTTCCAAACGTTTTTTATCAGTTTTAGTGTCGCATTTTTTTCAAGCTTAAAAGTGTCGCATTTTAATGCAGCATTTCCATTAGTTTTTTTTCAGGTTTTTTTTTTCTGTCAGTTTTAGTGTCGCAATATTTAGCATAATTTCCCTGTAATTTTTTCAGACTTAAAAGTGTCGCATTTCCAAACGTTTTTTATCAGTTTTAGTGTCGCATTATTTCAAGCTTAAAAGTGTCGCATTTTTTTTTCTGTCAGTTGTAGTTTCGCAATATTTAGCAGGATTTCCCTGTAATTTTTTCGGGCTTAAAAGTGTCGCTTCAAAGTGTCGCATTTCCAAAAGGTGTTTTTTTTTTTCAGTTTTAGTGTTGCAATTTTTTAGCAGGATTTCCTTGCATTTTTTTCAAGCTTAAAAGCATATCCAAACGCTTTTTTATCAGTTTAGTGTCGCATTTTTTCAGGCTTAAAAAGTGTCGCATTTTTTCAAGCTTAAATGTGTCTCATTTTAATGTCGCATTTAAATTAGTTTTTTTTTCAGTTTTTTTCCCTGTAAGTTTTAGTGTCGCAATATTTAGCAGGATTTCCCTGTAATTTTTTCAGGCTTAAAAGTGTCGCTTCAAAGTGTCGCATTTCCAAAAGGTTTTTTTCCAGTTTTAGTGTTGCAATTTTTTTGCAGGATTTCCTTGCAATTTTTTCAAGCTTAAAAGCATTTCCAAACGTTTTTTATCAGTTTTAGTGTCGCATTTTTTCAAGCTTAAAAGTGTCGCATTTTAGTGTCACATTTCCAAACGTTTAGTTCTGTTTTGCCCATTTATTGTCTCTCTTCAGAAGTAATCAACGTTGAAGAATCTTGGTATTAATCAAAAGTTCCGTTAACTGCATCGATTGTTTCTCCAAGACAAAATCGTAGGCGCAAATTATGGCGAACTAATGCGAATGAAATAATTTACTTTGTTTCCGTTTTCGGAAGAATATTCGTTGGTATTTAATCTTTCTAAAGGTATTCTCCAATTTCTAATTTCTTTGGTTTCTTGGTTTATGTCGAATATAGAAGAGGATCTTTTGCTTTTATTTATTTTTTTTTTGTCGGAGTATATAAATATTTTTTTTATGTCTATATTAACCGGTTTAATGTTTATAGGAGTGGATTTTTATAGTATTTATTTTTATATTAAGTTGGTTTTTTTAATATTCATGTTTATTCGGGTTCGTATCCTAGGATTAATCGGAATAAAAATAATACGACAAAATTCGAAACCGACTTCCGCGTTTTTTGGCATTCCAATAGCTAATTACGTTTCCTTTGTCCCTCATGATGTCATTTTAGAGCGAAGGTTGTTCTTATTGGAAAAATTAAAACACGCACTACGTCTCCGATGAAAATATTCGCCGACACTTTAGAGAAGTGGGTCGTTCGACCCATTTGGGCCCCTCAGGTTCAAGCATTCTCCAAATATTGATTCCCATTGTGTGCGCTCAATGGCACTTCTCGGCCTGACTAGGAACTGCTAGGAATGCCGGTGACCTTTACTTCCTGACCGTAGGACGGCATCCAATTACCGAATGTGCTGCTCATTTTGACCGAATCGAAATAATCGTGCGTTATTGCCCGAATTCTTGGCAGGGCAAGTGGAGCTGCGTCGTATTTATTTGACCAATATTCTGAACAACGAGCCAACCAAAATACTTGTTAATTCTTTCCTGGACAAAATTGTTTCATTTTTCACTGGAACTTTTTCTTCCGACGCTTTTCACAGTTTTTCATTACTGAAAATTGTTCATTTATTTTTAAATAGATATTCCATTTTTTCCATTAAAAAAGTCAACATTTTTTCCTAAACAAGTTTTGCATTTTTCGCTGAAAATTTTTTCATCTTTCCTCAGATATTTTTTTAATTTATTCTATAATTTTTCTCCTCTTGAATTTTTTTTCTTTTTACCTCAAACCAATTTTAATTTTTTCCTCATTAAGTTTCTATTTTTCTGCAGGAAATGCTTCTTCCCTCCCCAATTTTATGTATTTTTTCTTCAAAAAACATTCCTCCTCAAAAATGTAAATTATTTTGTTTCTCAGAAAATGTCGCGATTTTTTTCTACGTGATTCATTTTCCCATAAAGATTTCTCAATATTTTCTCTGAAATTTTTTTTCATTATTTCAGAAAAAAAATTCTTTACTCAAAAATATTCATTTTTTAGACGTTCTTTTTTGAGATTTTTTTCTATTTTTTTCTTCTTAGAAATGTTTCCATTTTTCCTTCAGACAATTTTCTTCACATTTTTTTTCTATCAGAACATTGATTATTTGTTTTTCAGTAAAAAATCCTTTACTCCTCCGGAAATTTCCGGGTTTTTTAATACAATTTATTTTTACATTATATCTTCTTCTATTCATCACCATTTCGTCAATATTTCTCTATTTTTTCCTCAGCAAATTTCACGTTTTTAACATAATATGTCATTTTCCTCAGTCGCTTTTCTAATTTTTTCTTCTCAAAAAATGGTTTTTCCCTCGAAATTTAAGAAAATTTTCTTCAAAAATGTTTACCTCAAATATGTTTTATTTTTCTTTCGTAAAAAAGTATTCTTTCTAATTTTTTTTTGTTCTTGTGAAAATATTTTATTTTAAATGTTAGTTTTGTCATTAAGTTTCTATTTTTCTGCAGAAAATGTTTCTTCCCTCCCCAATTTTATGTATTTTTCCTTCAAAAAAATTCCGAATTTTCTTCCCTCAAAAATGTAAATTATTTTGTTTCTCAGAAAATGTCGCGATTTTTATCTAGGTACATAATTCATTTTCCCATAAAAATTTCCCATTTTTTTCTCAGAAGTAAGTTTGCTATCGTCCTGAAAATTCGTCCATTTTTCCTGAAAATTGTTTAATTTTTCTTCGGATAATTTTTTTTCTTTTTGAGAAAATTGTTTTGTTGTTTTCAGAAAAAAATTACCTATATTTTGATATATTTAATAATTAGAATCGATTGATTTTTATTCAAGTTAGCGAAAATTGAAGTTGGAAAACAATTGGTGGCAGAGACGTTTAAGCTCTCTCTCCATTATGTCTCGAGGGCGACAACCCTAGCTTTTTATACGGCTTAGACTCGGTCAGCAGTCCATAATCTCGATCTTCTCTGCCCAAGTTATGTCGCAGAAGTTGCAGCAAGAATTTGAAGATGTAGTAGGGGGCCCGGAGTTGATGAGTAGGAGATTTTTTCGTTGCATAACGAAATTGTCGGCGGCTTAGGTCTGGCGAGGGCGGAAGTGAAAGTGGCACACTGAACCGAGGGGAGGGTCTTGAATCCTGCAAGACCCGCACAACTTGACTCGGCAAGATTTGACTTCAAGGCAGAACTTCCAGGAGGCGAAATCTGATGGTGACTATTTCTCCAACAAAAGAAGAATGAGTTTCAAAATTATTCTACTTATTTCCTGAGTGAATTTTTCAATAAATTTTGACAATGAACTTACCCTATAATTTCTTTGAAGGAAAGGAATTAAAAAGCCTCTCAATAAATCAGAATGAAGCTATCATTTTACTGTAATCGTTAATCTTCTTCGAAAACCTTGACGACGCTCGCAGAGGCAAACAATCCCCTTTTGTTTCCTGAAACATTGCAGGTTTTTCAATAATTCCCAATATTTTCCCCAGAGAATTGTTTCTTTTTTCCTCGAGAATTGTTCATATTTTACTTACATAATTGTTCATATATTTTTTCCAAAAAGTGTCCGTAATTTCTTCCTGAGAAAATTCCGTTTTTACTCAAAAGATTTCATTTTTTCGAAAATGTTGATATTTTTTCCTCAGAAAATCTCTTGTGTTTTCCTTACAAAATTCGCATTTTTCTCATGAAATTTATAGCTATTTTCTCTGAATAGCTCTCTTTTTTGTCTCCTGAAAATAGCTTCCGTTGTTCTTCAAAAAAGTGATGATTTTTCCATTAAAAAATATTCATTTTTTCAGGAGATTTTTCTCCTTTTCCCTTAGATTTTTTTTCTGTAATCAACCCCTAAAAAATTGTATTTTCCCTCATAGAACTAATACTTTTTTTCTTCAGAAAAATGACCGTTTTCTTTAAAAAATCTCGTTTTTTTTGTTTTTCTTCAAACATTGTTGGATTTAGGAAAATCTCCTTTTTTTACTAAAAATCAAAGTTTGTCTCCAGAAAATTGGCTGTCTTCAACCCCGAAATAGTTTCCATTTTTTCTATTATTTTAAATAAATAATGTTTAGTAACCAAAAATGTTTTCCATTGGAAAATCTCCAATTTTTTCATTGAAATCCCAACCTTTTACTCAGAAAATTATTACTTCTTTAAAAAAAAAATTTCCCAATGTTTGCCTAAAAAAATATCTTTTTCTATCGGAAGTTTTTCCCTCGGAAAATTATTGGGTTTCTTCCTCAGAAATGGTTTTATTCGTTTTCAAGAAATCGTTTATTTTTCCTCTATTATTATTCCCTTTTTCTCAAATAAATCTCCGATTTTTCCTTGGAGATAATTTTTTAAGCTGTCCTAGGATATAATTCCTATTATACCTCGTGAATTTATCATTTTATTTCCGGAATATAGCTTTTTTCCTCTAACATTTTTTTCTTTCTCTCCCCTTAACATTTTTTTATTTTATTTTATTTTTTTTCAACTTGCTTGATCCTCCACGTCCTCACTCGAAGCTTCGGCCACGCCATTTCATCTGTCCCGTCTGTCCTCTAAACTACTGGCCTTCTTCATGCAGCTCTTACGCCGACTTGGCCCCGTAACACGGTGACTGAGTGACTGAAATGGCGTCCTGGTGACTGCGATAGTGGTGACTTTGTCTCAAAAAGACCTCCACTTTCGTCCCACTCGATCGTCAATTTTTTTGAATATTTATAATTCGAACTTCAACCGACAAGAGTTCATGATTATTCATAAGCTTCCGCGATGTGCGAGAATTCTCCGCGGTGATTCTGCTAAAAAAAAAAAAAAAAAAAAAAAACTAATCCTTTCGTGCCAACGGATTAGTAAAATATGAAAAAATATTATGTACTTTTTTTGAAAAAAAAAATTAATTCAATATCCTACAGATCATTCCAATTCGGCGTAGAACACAATGTGTTTATAAGTAGTTTTACTTAGATAACAATCAGTGAAACTTGCGCAAAATTTATTCCACACTCAGAAAAAAAGGTTAATATATTCTATTCCCAATATCCCAAGGCTCTTCTCATTATCACATAGTGGTAGCAGAGATTGCAAATTTTCGTCAAATTAATTTCTCCACCCTTCTCGCTCTAATTCTCCGCTCCAATTATCTCGTTAGATTTGCACTATAGAAACCGTTTCTCAGGTCGAATCCTGCGGGACCGAAAATAATCGACGTCTGTTCGATCCCAACTCTGCCCAAAGCAAGCTGCCGATGGACGGAGGAGTCTCTTTAAATTCTATCCGCGAGGAGGCCACTCTCATTGCCTCTCGAGCTCAACGCTGAATGAAAGTTTGATTAAGTTCGTACGTCATTGACGTGAATCCAAAGGCCCTGCGGAAACGCTTCATGTCCTTCTCGGGCGGATACGATCCGCCACTCTTCCACTTCTCGTCGCCTTCGAGCAAAATCGAACGCAATATGGGAGAACGAATATAGCAACTTCGAAGATATTTTGTGAATTGCCATCTATGACAATATTTTCATGTTTACCTTTCTTAAGGCCTTTACAGACCGGACGATAACATTGTTGAAAACATTGTTATTAGCATTTTTCAGTAACTTTCCTTTCACACCGAACGCAACATTGTTGGCAACAATGTTATCAACATCGGGCGAGGAATTGTTAATAACATTGTTACGGCACTTGAAAAATGTTGATAACAATTCCTCCCCCGAAATTTTACTGGAAACATTGTTGGCAACATTTTCTGTAACATTGTTATTTTTTCCGTCAACATTGTTAGTAACATTGTTGGCGACACCGAGTTTTGTTATCGAGCCATGAGCGATAACAAACCGGCATTTGTGGCTAACATTGTGGATAACATTGTTAGAGAACTAGACCCAAATAAAACAGACGGAAGAATTGTTGGCAACAAAAAAGTTGACGACATTGTTGCCAACAATGTTGGTAACATATTTTCTAGATCATCTCATTTTTTACAAACATTATTGTTATCAACATCTTATGTTAATAACATTTGTTTTCACTAACATTTGGTCTGTAAGCACCTTTAGAAATTAAAGTTTAGAATAGTTAAGAGTGATGCGCAGTTCATTATAGCAATCGTAAGGGTTGAAAATGTTTGCTTGCTAATTACCAGCGGTTAAAAGGTTTTCTCGTTCTGGATCATTTCGTTCTCATTATTTCTAATTAGGCTTAGAGCCTTATTAAATTTACCACTAATCCCTTTATAGTTGGAATAATGTAGTGTTCGGACAGTTTTACATGGACATGGAGGACATGGCAGTTTTAGGCTAGTTCTTGAGTCTGCAGCTGCTAGCGCTGGTCAGCCCAGCGAGCTCTACGTACAATTGCTCATTTAATTTTGTTCAGATGATAGGTCATTGAGCTAGTTAATTGTTCTAAAGAGTTAATAGTGCCATTGATTCAAGTTCAGGCTAATTTTGATCTTATGAATGAACCTTAAAATAAATTATTGTAGTGGCGGCCCTGCGCTCAGAGATTCCACTCGATCGCGGTAACCCTGTTCGGATTATTCAGTCGTTTACTATTGTTCATGGTTATGTTGTCTTGTGCGAACTATTTTTTGGAGTACTGAAATTGTGTAAAATAAAATGTTGTTCCGATTTATGAATAAATACGTTTTATTCATAGAGAAACGCTGATATCTTGTGAAAAAATCTTGCTACACATTAATTTGTGACTGAACATTTCATTAGAACGCTTGTATAATCTCAGCCAGAGAGCGCAGCATGGAAATTGCATCAACTGTGGCATCATTGTCCGAAGAGATTCTAGAATGTTCAGTCTTGAGCTCCTTGCTGAGACTTGATCCAACAATCGTCTCCGATTGCACTGGGATACAGCGCAGAAGTCCTGAGGTCACAGATTTGTCAGGGTCTTCTAAAAGCCCACTAGTCCAGCTTAATTGGCATATCTCAGCCGCAAGATACTTTTCAGTACGTGCCTGAAAACACTGACCAAGTATGACCATGAAATGCTGAATCACCATAATTTCCTGGTGGTTGTCGCTGCTGACATCTCCAGGAGTGAATATAAATTCCAAGCAGAGAAACCCATGGAAGCCCTGGTCCATCGCCTTGATGATGCTCGAAAGCGAAAGCGCTTTGGTATGTGTTCTACTCATGAGTATGAAGTGTCTCCGGCTACAGTGGGTGAAACAGTTAAGGCTTCTGTCTCGACTCTTAAACGGCTTGGTTAGCAACCCGACTACAGAGCTAGTGCGGCCTCAGACAACGCCTCAGAGAGGGACTTCAATAGCGCCTTGGGAGCTGGGGAAGACAATTCCTCTAGCCTTGAGGTTGGCCTCTTTCAGATGTAGTATAGCAGTTGACAACAAGAAGGCCTGCTTCCACTGATTTTTGGCTGGGGTTTTTTTTTTATCCAATCAAGTGCTCAGAGGTGGTTCGAACTCTCAGGAATCTGAATAACCAACATTGCCTTAGCCGCTGAAAGACCCTTGCATTGCGATGCTCCTGGTGTCACTGTTTCTCATTATTTGGGGATGATTCATTTGCTGGGGATTTTCCTGTTCTCACGATAATGATTTGCCTGAAATTATAGATACAATGCAGCAAAATTGAGGGTGCTCAGGAAGCAAAAATGTCTGCATTCCGAGTCTTGGTTCCTGTAAAGCGGGATTCGAGCCCTCTGACCAAAGTCATGCAAGTCACCAAAACTCGAACTTCAGACCTTTTTCCTTCCTGAGCACTTTCAATGCGATGCATTTACTTTGGAGGAAATTCCGCAATTTCCAGTCAAACAATTAACTCTTCAGGTCTTTTATAATACAGAAATATTTCGATCAGTCAATAACCATCTCTCCTAGTGTCTCACTTCAGATGAGAATCCCTTCTGCTGTGAAGAGACCCCAAATTTGCCCTGAAACCCTTTTAACGATTGTTGCTCCTTTGGAAGGCGTATTTCGAAAAATACTCACATTCCCTCGATTTCCGTCAATGTTCGCCGCTATGTTCCTTTCGACCTATAAAATCTTCAACATGTCTGTCCTGTAGCAGTCAGTAGACATGGATTTCAGTGCTGAACTTGAGGGGCGGTGGAGACGGTCGTATTCCTCCTAATTGAATTGGTTCTCGCCGCTACTGCGTCTCACCGCCCCTGTGCGGAAAACCGCTTACCTTTCGCATCTCGTTTCCACATCCTCCCGGCCACCCAATTCCCGGTCGTAGCGAGGCTCAGTTTCACATCTGTTTCCTTCCGAGCTATTCGAACGTCAACTTCCTGCTTGAATTTACCCCGAACAGGAACGAAAGGCGTGGAATAATACGATTGTAAAGCCGTAATCTCGTATTACGCGAGTTCCTTTGTATTGAGTGGAAAGCGTGCGTTTGTTTGCTGCAGTGAAAATTTGTGGAAACCTGAATAGTCGAGGATTCATATGGCCCGTGATTCTGGGAGTATGGAGACTATTGATGAACTCTAAATTATGGGTGTGTATGACGGTGTCCTCAATTATCCATGCCCTGAAACGCTGTAATTAGCGCTTAGGACACGGGTTACTGAGGGCACGAATATACGACAATACAATCTTTTCTACTTGAATATTTAAAGACAAGATTATACTTTAGCATATGATGAGATGAAATAAGGCGATTATCGGCGTCCATGAGCGTACGAGGAACCCAAAAGTAACCGGAATGGGGCTGGCGTGGGAAGGTGGAGCTGTGGAGGGGGATTTCGGTAGAGTGGGATGAAGGACGACATCTGAGGAGTCAGTTCACGAAGTTTCTTCCCTGTGTGTGCAACGGTTCGTCAGTGAGAATTTTTTTCGCAAACATTATTTTTCGTTTTTCGAAAACGTATGATGGCCGATAGCCGAGAGCAACGCGCGGCACTGAAATTTCGTTACCTGTTGGGTCCCCACTCGTACGAAGGCAGAAAGTGGCCTGGTTTTAAATGAAACCGTGTCTTCAAATATTGGTATCCTCAAATGGACGGCGTTTAATCTCGAACACGACTGGATCTTTAAATTCCTATCATCAAAGCTTGTGATTTTCGTACCGTTTTTCTTCTGGACACGGATAATTGAGGACATACGTATGCACTCCTGATATGGGTAGATCCTGGGGCAATGGAAGTGGTGATCTACTCACTAAATAAGCCATTGTGGTGTCGTAGTCGGTTTTATTTTGATTTTAACGGGTTCTTCAGCAAAGATTTTGCACAATTAGCGAGATGGACGAATGTTTTCCAGTTCCTGAGCACTACTGCACTTCAACTTACTGTCTAAAGTGGGTCTGGTTCCACTATAGTCCGCTGAACGCTTAACAGCGCTGTCTTCCTCAAAGCAGAACATCAAAACCTCAATGCATGATTAATTAAACAACTTTGATCATCGATGGGAAAGCAGGATATGAATGAGAAAGTTAGATAAATAATTGTTATATTGTGAAAGGTGAACAGATCATAAATAAACTCTTCAGCTAGTAACAAAATATTCAACGTTGATAAACTTACTCGCACTAAACTACCTCGATTTTTTTTTTTGCAGAACCTGAAGAACCAGATAATGACAACTAACGTCTGGGTTGAGCAAGTGAGTGAATATTGCACGTAATAAATCGGCCTTCCATTGTGCACGCTAAGTTGCATTCTTACATCTAATCTAATAGATAACGAATGAGGCAAGAAGTACAATTTCTGTAATAAAATAACAACGCTTTTATAATGCATGCGATCCCCTGATGCGTTCGAATGCAAATCGCTCCACCTTTAATTACCTTTTACATTTAGATGTGGTGATGTATGTTAAATTTAGCCTCGATTTATGAATCCCATTCCTATTGAGTACAGCACTGGTTTTTGGATAACGACCAAGGATAACACACTATAATTCTATATACAAGCAACTATTTACACTGAGCTTCGTCGGTTTGAGAAACGCCGTTTTTAGTACCTCAATCGACTTCGATTTTTCTGAACGATCCTTGATTGCCAAAACAGGCGTCGCCGGTTTCGTAGCTGCATTTGCCAATCCTTTTGGACTCGTCGGACTTCAGCGAGCAGCTCATGTTGAACCAATCGCGGTAGGAGATCAGCTTTTTCTGCCACAGGCCTGCGAAAATAAATTATATTACAAGAAGATCCCTGCTAAAACAATTAAATCTCACTCTTTCAATAACGTCCCCATTCGACTGAGACAAACATTCTCATTTTTACTGGGGAAACAGATTTAATCCGATGAAAAATAGTATTAAAAAACAACGACCCGGATCAACGGAAAAGGAGGAAGAAAAAACGAGTTGATATTGCTGCCAAATATTCTGTCAGGACATTTATTCATTCAAATAGTACCTATCACGGGAAAAGTAATTGATAAATCCCCCAAGTCGTGAACATTTGTTCGGAGGAGGAAATTCGCATCCGATGGGCCACTGTATTGAAGAAGTTATCGATTCGAAGCTGTCCGATTGATTGATGACGACCTGCCGTTTCTCTGGGGAAAAACTGAGCCCTCATTGGACGCCGGCTCGAGCGGTTATTATTCCGTTTGTCTTCGCTCATTCGGCAGTAACGAAGGCAATCACTGCGATGAAATGTGGCCCTTGAATGGGTTTCCCAAGGACGGCTTTCGAAATGGAACGGTGTCGAATTTCGCTCTACGATTCTCGCCGAGAGATGCAGAAGTATTCACCAGGGAAAAGTGTCAAGTAATCGTCATTTTCGCGAATTTTTCGCATATTTGTCCGAAGAAATTGATGAGAACGAAATTCCGCAAGTTTTTTTGCTGAGAATTGATTCTTTTTGAACCTCTAATCAAGCGCTTCAGTGAGTAAAGCTGAGTCTGCGTAGTGATAATGCCCATGGCAATGCAATCCGTAAGGTTTGTGAGGGATTTCAAAGTGATAAGATAATGAGCTTGGACTAAAGCAATAGGAGCGCTGATGCTCCAAAAATCAGCTTGGAATAATATCCCACAAATGAAATAGAAAGCGTCTGCATCAGGTCTTTATCGGTGTATCAGTCATTATCGGTTTGGGCCTACATATCGTGATGGAAACAACACTGTCATGTAGCTCCGGATCTTGAATCATGCGGGGCACATGAGTGATTTGTGAGTACACTGTTCTCGTTCTTGGTGCAGAGTCGGAAACAGAGATGACCGCAATCAGGTAATCGTCGGCAAGAAAATCTCAGACCATTTTTACATACCACTTCTTAAACAGAAAATTGAGCTCTTGTCTCAGTCAAATATTCCACGACTAAAACGTGTTCAAACAGCTGAATTCAGCGGTGGAATACGTCTCTGGGTCAACTTTTGGAGCTTCAAGGAAACTGTCTTGGTGGACAGTCAAGAAGACTCAAGAAAGACGAAAGAGTCAAGAAGACGACTGTAAGATAAATCTCAAATTTTTCCTGTTTCCTTGCAGTTCTATCGTGTTTTTTGCTAACGCCACAAATCCGACAGCTTTTTTGTGAAGAGGACCTGCGGTATTGTATAAGTCACGTCGAATCTGGCAACCTTTTCATCAGTAAATTTTGAAATGAGCAACTCTTCCCAATCGATAAACTGAGTTTTCCAGGTCAAAAGGAATGTAAAGCAATGCTGAAGAGGTCTAACTGGCTTGGGCCCTCTGAAGGAGACACCTTAATTCTCCGGCAAGCTAAGCGCAATTTTGCCCAATCAATCATTTCTTTCTTCATGTCCAGCCAATCGAACCAATTTTACATCGCATGGTGTTCCTTCTCGATCTAATACTCTGGTAATGCCTGTAACTGACTGAACGCTTTACTGGAATATTGCTCCAAGGAGGCGAGGAAGTAGAGAAAGAAAACTATGCAGGAGAAAACGTTGATTTTCCACTTGACCCACAAATAACTGGTTTTTGACCAGTGATGACCGCCGTGTCCCATAAACGATCGCTTAGGGCACAATATAACATACAGTTCGCTACTATTTCAGTTAGCGACAATTATAAATACTGCAGGCCAACGTTTTTCAAAAGACGAGCTGCCAACATCTCATGATTTCCGACCTCCTTAACCTTTGTGGCCTTGTACCCTACGAAACTATCGTGGAACTACTGAAGCGATGAAAACAGTCCCCACAATTCACGCAAACTGCCCTTATTTAACGGCTACTTGAAAGTTCTTCCATCGAGTTGGACAATGTAGAAAACATCCGTCATTCCATGAAAGTTGAAGCTCTAGCAGTATTCAAACTTCGAACCTCCGTTTCACATGTCCTCGTTTCGGGACACGAGTTTACCACATCAATTAAAAGTTCGTCTAAAGAGCTATGGATGGGACGCGTCTGTGATATAACGCCATGTAGTGGCCTCATGGACGTTGGAAAATTATTAATCAACGGTTTCTGCTGGCGAACGAGACTTGCCCACAGCAGCAGCATTCGACGAACACCAACAAGTGATAATTACGACAGTGACCGACTCCTACGTACAGGTAGAGCAAAATGCGACAGACAGGGTCGATAGTAAGGGATAGTGAGGCCGTAATGGATTGTTATTCCTCCCGACGGTGCCGCGTTGCACGGTGGAATGGAATAATCTGGGATGAGGACGAACTGCGAAATACCATTTGATGAGGAACAATCATCACTTTGATTAGAGGCAAGTTTGAGCCTTGATTGAACTGTATGGTTTCCTGCTAGGGGGATAATTTGGCGGAATTAGATTCCACCCGAATGGAGTCCTCATACAAGTCGCTCTAAGAGCCTTCGTTCCAATTGTATTAGAAGACGTGACGTTGCCTCGCGATTGCACTACTCTTGTAAAGCGACAGCGGTAGAACACGTTTGCAAAGATCCAATCAAACCGGACGGATCGGATTGTGACAAGTAGACACGGTGTGGTAACTTCTTCGCTTTGCTTAATTTCTGCCACCAGTCAGTCTTATCAAAGCTTCCACAGTTAACCTAGTTTAGGAGGTCACCTGTTGGCACGCGGTTTTGTTTGCTGCCGTTCAACTCCTGAGGGTGGTTTTTTTTGGCGGTGTATGGGAAAAGGAAAAATAAAGGTCGCTGGCCTCTGCCATGCAGAAGAAACATCCAAAACCCATAAAAATTTGGTAAACATAAACATTTGGTGGTGATAAGATGATGGGATTTGATGGACTCCATTGCATCGAGTTCTGATTTGATGCGTGGGTCCCCCCTGTGCAGGAAAATATTGTTTGAATCAAATGCCTCAGTATTTTAGGTTTCTGGTTGACTCTCATTTCTTGTAACTAGATGCAACCAGTCGTTCGCTGACTTCGTGGTTTTGCCTAGGTGGCTGTGGCAATAAAACCACGCACTGGCTAATGTTAGCCCGTGACTGTAATCCCGAGTCTCCCATTCGAGTACTTGCTTTCTTGCTTATCAGGATTACCATTATGTAACTCCTTGGAAACAGTAATCTCCCAGCAACTATGCCAGTGTTTTCTTCCAGGATCATGACGAAAATTCTAAAAAAAATTAAGGCTGTTGGGACGTTTTCATCAAGGGATGAGGCGCCGCAGCTAATTCTGCAACAAAAAAATTGTCGCTAGTAGCAGAGCAGCATTCACCTTAAGCCACTCTTGACTTTCTCCTGCTCACAACTGATGCTTCAAGCTTGATTAGCTTCTAGAGTAACGTGAATAATCCTGCGGTAGGAAAACGCTTCGCATGCGAATTTCAGGCTACTCTACGGAACACAATATTCCAAATTTGTCCCGATTCCTCTCTATTGAATGAGACTTTTACAGCTTTTCCATCATTAGAGATAAGAATGATCATATCATGCAATTGGGGGGACACCGTTGCCTCAAGTGCAGGGAAAATTTTGGTGGAATTAGATGCTTCTCTATTTCCGGCAACGAAAAGTGAAAGGATTACGCTTGATGGAGGCTCCTTGCTGGCTCCATTTTTTGTAACGAGATCTAACCAGCAACGGCCCCAAAATTCAAGAGTTGACAAAGCTGCTTAGTTTCCATATCAACAAAACCACGCATCTGGCATTCGAACTGCACCAATAATGATTACTGTAGTCCAGCTTGACAGGGTTGCCAACTACCAACTCCAACTACCAATATTAAAAAATGAAAACGCTCTTTGTTTCTGACGGATGAGTGAATAGCTTTTAGTTTTTGTCATCGTTGAAGGTTTTGGACGAATAAAATTTTTTGCTGCTAGAGAACAAGAGGCGGCTCCGCAAATTTTTCAGGGTTTGTGGTAGCAGAGTAGTAACTACAGACCTCTCAGGTGCTTGACTTTCGCCTGATCACAACTGAAGCTTTTAGCTGAACTTGATTGGCTCCTTACGCTATGAACTAACGTTTGAATTACGCAATATTTTTGCTACGTACTATACGCAATATATTTCTTTTTAATTTCCCACAATAATACCTCTATCCAAACTGTGCAACCTAACCTAAACTCCTAGAACTGCCAAACCCAATTGACTAAAGGATTGAGGGCAGTTCAGTCATTAGCAATCTCCGGAGCTCTCGTCACCGTTTTAGCATTTTTAGATTTTTTTAAAATTCAAAATGGACCTGTTTATCTCCCTAAGAAGTGTTCTAGGGATAAAGATTCAAAAAAGAGTACCGGATGAATTTGATACTCTGCGGGCGAAATTCACAAATCAACGTCTCCGTCTGCAACTGCGGTTGAACAGGAATAATTGCGAATTAAAACTTCCTAACGACGAAATCTTAAGACGGTTCCTGTGAGGTCGACAGCCGGAATAAATAAATAGGGCACTTGAGAGCGTTCCTTTGGCGGTCGCGTAGTATAAAATGCGGCCTTTGTGGTCAGAGTTTACCGTCGAGAGAGTAACAAGTAGCAGTTGTAGCAGCCCATCCGTGACATGGCGATTTCGCATGCGCAAGAAACGTCCTCAACTTCGCAACAACTGCTTGAAAGTTCTTTGTCCTCGTCCCGATTATCAGAATTTCGAAATCATCTCTTGCGATACGGCCCAATTGCTTTTTACGACCGCAGGTACAAGACGCTTTGTTCTGGTCGAACAATAAACCGTCGAAATCAACTTTTTATTGCGCTGAGCTTGGAAAACGCTGACGATTTGATTTGGAATTCAACCGAGATTTGGGAATCTCAGAATATCTGCGGCTGTTTTAGGCTAGAATTCGGAGGAAAAAATTGTTTCAACTACTGGCCCAAGGAATAGGAAAAATGGCGGATAGTGCTAGTCGGAAGTAAAGTGTGTGATCCGAAGTATGAAAGTGCGGCTTTGTATACTCGTCTCATTGGGACATTCAAAGGCCTTAGAATTTCGGAATTTTGGTGGACTCTGGAAATCAAAAAAACCCTATCGTACTGATTTAGGATGCGATTACTCGTCTTGCGGTTGTGGAAGGTCATTGAAAAGAAAATTAAGCAATGAGGGAACTTAAACAAAATAAACCAACCTTTTTTTTTTTTTTTTTTTTTTTTTTTTTTTTTTTTTTTTTTTTTTTTTTTTTGAGATGGCGCAGATACAATAAAAACTTTAAAAGTCTCTGCGCCATTTGAAAAAGTCTGTCAAGATTCCCTTGTCCCTCAGTTTCCAGGGTGAACCGCAAGACGAACAGTATTTCAAGTACAACCGTAAATCAGTTGTGGATCACTAATATCACGTACGTAATTTGCATACTCATCATTCGACCACCTTTGAACTTATCTCGAGAAAAATAAACCACCGCGGCGAAGGTTCGAAAATCGCTGATGGCTGAGAAAAGCCATATTCGCAAGTCATTTAATTAATCTGCAAGGCCGAATAGTTTTTTGCGTTTTCCGCAGATCTTCTACAACTATAATTTACATTGTTTCACAGTAATTCTCTCCGCTTACTTTAAAAGGCTTAATTGAAGAAAATAAACCATTTTCTTCAATTGACTGACTTTCAAGGATTTAATTGGAGAGTTGCATTAGCGGAGCTTATATTCTTAATTTCGAACGCTTTAACGCGAGACTGAAATTCGAATGAGTGAATGAATTTTTATAAAACTATACAGAATGTAAATAAACTTGAACGTCTACGCATTAACCGGTCCTTCGAGAAATTTAACAAAATAAATAATACTAATCTGCTCTCCAACTTGTAAAAACCACTAAAACATGCCTCAATTATATAAGAATTAATCAATTAGAGAAAACAAACCGTCAACTTCATACAAAATAAAATACATCAACACTTAAAATTTAACTTGACCGAATCCTACGTCGATTAAGAAAAATCAAAACTGGTCCATTGGGCTAAATTTGCAATTCAACAAAAAAACACTACTTTTTAAACTTTTCCAAAAAAAATATATTCAGGCAAAAAAAAAGAAGAGGCTAGTTTTTGTAAAATTCTATTTTTTGGAATTAAGTGTTCGATGATTGGCCCAATTTTCGGTACTTTTTGAACTCTTCAATTGATACTCTTTCATTTCTAGGGAAGGAGTTTTTCCTCTGGAAAAAACGACGTTTTAAAAACTATGTAAACAGTTTGTAGGATAATTTATAGAAAGTTTTTTTTTCGCCTGTAAAAATTCGCCTATGGGCCAATTTTTTTTCACTTTTATTAACGTAAAATGATGTACTTTTTAATTTACTAATTGAAAGTTTTTCAAGAAGTTTTTTTTCATAGTCAGGTTTGGGTAAAAAGTCCGAAAACTTTGAGGTGTTTTGGCGCTCAAAATCTGTGCCAGAAGAAATATGGCGAGCACTCTTCAAATCAATGCTTTTAGGACGCGAATGGACCATTTAAATTATAATACCTTCTACTCCTTTTTTCCGCTCACAATCTCTGCATACTCGACTAAAATTGCTATCTCTGACTGAATTAATTGCTGGCTGAAATAATTGCTAATCTGACTGGTAACACAATTTTTTATTTTTTTTTTTTCTATTTTATGTAATTCTGTATATTGAGCATGTGCTCGTAATTGAATAAATAAAATAAATAAATAAATCTCAGGGAGTCATCGGTGAACTGGCAAATTTGGAATTCTACCTGCTAAAAACTTGAGCCCAAATCTTCCCAAAAAATTTTTTTTTTCGAAAATCTATAGATTCAAAATTACAGGCGTTGACCCTGGGCCGAATTTGGCGCTTTTCGAACGTCCTCGTCGAGTGAAATGGCGTAGGGCAATTGGAGGAAAAAATCCAACGTTCGAGCACACAAGGAGATCGAGTCGCCGGGACCGGTACGAGTTTCATAATACCGTAGACTTCAGGGCAAAGAACTGCGAGAATTGCCGTCGAGCTATCTATGGAAGGCGGGTTGGATGGAGAAGTCGAGTGACAGTTGACCTTGATGCAAAGATGCTGTCTTTCGGTTGTTTCGAGAGCGCGTCGTACTATGCAAACCCGCAACGCCCACGAATAAAATTACTCAGAAAATTCCCCTCCCGAAAATTGGCCGTCGAAGAAAATTATCATTACTTGGTAAAGTTTTTCTAAATATGTTTTTTTTTTTAAAGTAGAAATAGTGTAATTGCTCGATAATATTTTTCTGGCCTCATAATCAAGGCTTATGTAGTAGTTCACCACAACAGATCTCATATTTCTAGAAACCATAATCGCATCCAGAAGATCAATACTTGTTACGTCACTTGCGAGCTTTTAATTACGTTCATGAATTTTTTTTCCACTTTTGGATTTCACTTTTTGGAGTTTAAAAATGTATCTGAGCACAATTTCGAAAGAAAGCGCCGTTTTCCACAATAATTCGGGCCATGTCCATGCGCGAAATCGACATTAAGGCGAATTTAATATTTATTAGGTATATTATTCATTTATTTTAATATTTTTTCAGAATTTAATACTCTTCGGTGAAATTCGTCGAAGGATGCGTCGTAGGTACTTGCGAATAAGTGAAATATGTCCCCAACTACGACTCTGCTACCAATTGTCGTTTGTGAAGTAATAGAGAAGACAAGAGAAATGGCATCTTAAGTAAAACCTTGTTCTAGTTTTCGGCTCTTGCGGCCTCTAGGAAATTTTCGTCATTACATAGTAATAAATTGGTAATCCAAAGAAGCGTATTATTACTTGCGTTGACCAAAAGGACTATATGTCTTCCATAGCAGGAAAAATCTATATTAGTAATGGAAATCACTGGAGAAAAATATTGAATAATCGTTACAAAATAATACATCAAACACTAAAACATCGGTTAAAGCTATCGATCATTTCAAAAAATTGGATTTTCTTCTCAATTATCGGTTTTGTACTTGCGTAGAAGAAAAAAAAATTGTGTCTTCCATAGAAAAAAAAATCTATATTAGTATTGGACGTCATCGAAGAAAAACGTTGAACATTGTTACAAAATAATACCGAACACGTCTCCATCAATTAGACTAGCTTCTTTTTTTTTATTTATTAGTTTTTTTTTTTATTTGAAGTATACTCTAGTCTCCTTCAGCATCACGCTCCTGTCGATTTTCGGCGCAAGTTCCATCATTTCACTGCAAGCCTCTCGAGCGACCTTCGACACATGCAAGCTCCGATCAAAGTTCACACTGGAAGGGAGCATGACGAAACAGAACGTTCACCCACGGTACGTACGACATTACGTACACTCGAGTCGAGAAATACTGCTTCAATAGAGGCTTTCCTGGCGGCCTTGAAAATGTTTCTTGCGGGACCGCTCTTCGAGAGGATGTGGATATTTATATTTATTCAGGTTAGCAGTCTCGTTTGAGAAAAGAGGAGCAAGGTTTTCTCCCACTTCGAGCGCGTTTCGAACTCCGGCCGAATATGAGGGCTTTTCGTATGCGAGGAGCCGCCCGGATTAAATTCAATTGCCCTCGACCTATGGGCGAATTTCATTAACGAAAATGTTTGGCCACTATTTGCTTGAAAATAAGTTTCTCGAAGAAAAATCGCGTTTTGCGTACGAAAACAGTTTTCGTCCCATGAGTAAATTATGCTCTTAAACGATGTTTGCACCGCTTTTCCACATTGTAAAAAATATTTACAAAAGATTTGTCAACGAGGTATGTCGAGGAAAAGCCGGCAAAGCTATTTTCAAGGGTGCCCGGGGTGAAATAGTAAACGATTCTTTGAATGTTTATAAGCCCTCCGCACCTTAGGGAGTTTCGACGATGTGAGGGAGACAAGTGAGTTTAAAGCCGGAGGAATATCTCAATGTGGTGATAAAAGAATATTTTTGTTATTTTATGTGAGCCTAAGGTTCTGGAAGTCCATCAGAACGTCAAAAGTTTGCGTTAGAACACAGCCAAAACGTAGGTTTTCAATCACCTTAGTTCCACAGCTGTTGAAATCAAATAATACTCACTGTTCAGCGATGCGATGCTGTCGTTTTCTCCTCCAAGGTCAACGGGAACAACCTTCGGCCCGAGCAATTGGGCAAATTTCGCCAAATCATTGTGAACGACGTACTGCAACAAAATAAATTCAATTTATAAAAAGAGTTATAGTTTTTTCAATTATGGAAGATAATTTTTTCCGACTATGAAATAATAGAGTAACTTGTTCTAATATGGCGCTCTTTATTTCGGTGATAAGGGGTGATAAGGACTCAGCAAGTGGCAGCACTGTTGCAAATGGCAGCTTAAGGTTTTTACAGTTATATTAGCCAGCTCGTACCGCCTAATGAACATAATATCTTCTCCTACATTTTTCAAAAGATTCTGTCATTTATAAACCCAAAACCTCGTGCCTCTGCCAGTTTCAAATTCACCTTATCAGCAGTGTTATTTGTCATATCATCGTTTCCCTTACACACCTACCAGTTCCCCCAGCATCATTTCAGGGAATTTTTTGTTTTTAGTCATAATCGAAAAGGTTCTTCATGTCCATTTCAAGAGGTCAATTAAGAGTTCACTCGGATTACTGAAGTGAATGGAAGGTATCAAGCAAAAAAAATGTATATTTTTATAGGAACTTAATATTTGAAGAAAATCCGATGCCCATAATTAAAAAGCCAAAAGAAATTTATATTAACCTTATCTGTATGATAAGATATATTACTGATAAGAGTGATAAGACTCATTCGGCATCATATATGTCTAAAAGAGATATAAAATGTTATCATAAGGTTGATATCAACTTCTTTTAGCTATTTCATCAAGAGCACCGCATATTCTTGAATTCCTCAGTTCCTATGAAAATAGAAAGCCACAGCAGGAAAATATAAAAAATCGATACATTGTGGAGAAAAATAAAGATATTTTACTAATCGATACTCATCCATAATTTGATCCAGAACATCGAAAGATCTCGACCTTCTGTTTTGGGCGGAACTATAAATAATCTCAACTCCTCAACTTGCTCGCGCTTTAATAATTCATACCGCTTGCCAGTTATCGTCGATCTTGCAAATAATGCGCGTTTCGAACGAAGAAAAAAAAATCGCCGGGTAATTTTTAATAAGGCAATAATCGCCGAACAATTATTTCCTGTGAGAAGCGAGCGCGCGTTTCCCGTGAATCGCGAAAACAACGGCCAACTCACACGGTTATCGAGTTTTTTTTTTTTCATATTGCGATTCATGTTGCTCTTAATTTTACGAGGTATCTAATAGAAACACCACTGTGAAAGTCCGCGACGGAGACCACAGTGAAATAATTGGAATAATCCCGTATTCAAACGGGAATTAACACTATGCATAGTGATGAGACGTCGTTGGAAAATATTTTGTTTCGCATATTTAATAATAAATTAATATATAATAAACGAAAACCGCAATCTAACAATAACTCGGGTTAATGTTCTCTCATATGGTGCACCATTTTTTAACTACACTTCGAACTACCTAACGAACTTCAATTAAATCGCAAAAATCATTTGACGAGTAATCGATGTTTTTAAAGAAATAAGCAGGGCTTGATTAATCGGGTAATCGATTAATTAAACTATTTTCAATAAAATTTTAGACTTCTGGACAACTGCATTTCATTCCGATGTGCGAAAAAATCACTTGATCGATTGAGAATATCAAGCAACGAATAGCGTCATTACAATCCATAATAAGCTAATTATGTCAACCACAGAATTTTCTCCAGAACAAGAAACTAAAATAGAACAGACATTTACGACCAAATTCTATTGGAATTGACATTTATGTTCTGAGTTCAAATGGTTATTTCGATATTTTTCAATTTTCTTCAATTCCTTCGTATCATAGTACTTAATTTTTTCACTAACTTTTTTCGTTAACTCAATTGACGATTTTTTGATTAAATTAATTGTCGATTAATCTATTAAATCAATTGTTGAAGTAATAACAATATGTTATCAATCTTGTTAGCAAGAGAATAATTTATTGTTATCAATCTTATCAGCAAGATAACAATATGTAATCAATCTTATCAGCAAGATGACATAATATCTCATCAGTGTTACCAGTAAGAGAAAAAATCTTATTAGTATTTTTTCAAGTTTTTAACATTTTTTTCAACTAAGATGATTATTAGGGCTGGACTATTGAAATAAGACCTATTTAAAAAAAAATAAGTTACAACTATGCCCTGTAATGCTAGAATATGATTTTTATGATTTAACTCACTCGATCGGAGAGTTTCTTGCTGATCATTGGTCTGAAAAATGCCATGCAAGCTTCTATTGTTGAATGAGGGTTGACGACGTGGATTCTGTTAATCCTTTGCGGCAGTCCTTTCTGAAACATTCGTAATGTCCGAAATAAGCACCTCTCAAGATTTAATTTTCAACCGATTACGCATAAAACAGCTTGTGTCAAAGTAAAGTTGTTGTTCAATTATATCTCGATTGAAAACTTGAATAAATCACTCCTGCTGTTATTTTCCTACAGGTTGTTGTCCTTGATTGGGAAACGTTCGCCTCATCAAAACCGCGTTGGGCGTAATTATTTTCACCTTTACTTCCTCAGAAATTGCTCCCGTCAATATCGATAGGTTCGTGCAGTTTTCAGGTAGATCTAGCTTAGGCAGAAAAATGAATGACAAGCGGTCCCCGGCTAAGGATTCTCGCAACGTCTCCCGTCGTTCGTTACTTGGTCCCGCGAGGGTTTTGAAAGCTTAATTGACATTGCGGCAACGTTGACATAGCTTGTTACACCGGTGGCGAGAGCCAAAAGAAATATGAAAGACGTCTAGCCCACGAGTTATCGACCTAGACTTGAGTAGCCGCTATTGAAATCATTTCTGTCGGCGAAGACGTTCATTTTGACTTTCTGTTAGCGTGGAGTTGACTTGTAAGAATTTCAGAAGAAACGAACTCGAAGAATTATTTTGGCTTCTTTCGTAGACGAAAACGCGGTAACGTCCGCTAAGTTTAATTAAACATCTAGCGTTGATCTATTGTTCGATAGGTAAACATTCCATGCCAAAGGATAACGTTTAACATAAGACTTTGAATGTGTACGGTCAAACTTTCTAAATGTTAACATTTAAATAATGTACGTTATGTAGCATGTTTTTGTTACACATTGGCGTTGAAAGTTACAGATTGCAACGTGACACGTTGGCGGAAAACGTTACAAATTGACCGTAAACATTACAAGCTGACGTTGAACGTAACAATACGATGTTAAACATTACAAAGTGACGTTCTACGTTACAAAATTATGTTTGACGTTACAAAGTGGCGTTCGACCTTACAAAGTGACGTTCGTCGTTACTAAGTGACGTTTGACGTTACACGTGACTTTTGACGTTACAAAATGACGTTCGTTGTTACAAAGTGACTTTCGACGTTACAAAGTGACTTTCGACGTTAAAAAGTGACGTTCTACGCTACAAATTGACGTTCGACGTTACAAAGTGACGTTCGACGTTATAAAGTGACGTTCGACGTTACAAAGTGACGGTCGACGTTACAAAGTGACGTCCGACGTTACAAAGTGACGTCCGACGTTACAAAGTGACGGTCTACGTTACAAATTGACGTTAAACAATACTCAAAAACGTCACACGTTGACGTTAAGTGTTACACGTGGATATAAAACGTTACAAAACTATTTTAAACGTCATAATGTGACGATTAACGTTACGATGTGACGACAAACGTTATGAAACATTAAAAAAAATAACATAAAATGACATTAAACGCTACAAATTGACGTTAACGTAACAAAGTGGCGTTAAACGTAACACGTTGACGTAAAACGTTAGAAATTGATGATAAACGTAACAAATTGACGTTAAACGAGGACGTATCCGTATCCGTATTGTACAGATCAAGTAATAAAATACATTCTATTCTATCCCATAGTTCTCCGCTAATCTCTGCTTTCTTGCGAGCCGTAAAAACATTTCTAGTCAATCAGGAGTTTTACACAATTGATGATTTCCTGTCGCTCCGCCATTTTGTTGTTTAATGTCTTCGTAACTATGTTTTCTGAATCACTTGTGAATTTTATGTATTATTTGTACTTATTTACTGACGATTGCCCTATCAATTACCTTGTGTATTTTTGATGTTTTTGGCAATATAAATAATAAATAAATAATTAAATTCACGTAATTATTTCCAAATTAAAAGAAACGTCCCGTTTTAAATTCTTGAGCTCTGCAAGATGAGAGGCTTCAATACTTTAACGTTTTATAAGAATAGGACTTCTTGTTGTGCAACAGACTGTTATTCGCCTTCGGCAATTCGAATGTAGATAGTTTAACTTTCATCAACGCCAAATTAGCTGCTGTCTTCTAATAACCGTTATTCCTTGCGTCAGTTTGTTCATTCGAAAACGTCTAGTATCGAAAGCAAGTTAACTACCCTTGATGCGAAAGCTTTTCAGCGATTAGTCTATTGCAGATCCGATGTTTCGACAATCGCCGTTATAAACAGGAAACATTCATTACCGCCATCGAACGAGAAATTGACCGACCGACGGTCAGTGGCAATACATAAGTGCTCTTCAGTCTTGCGAACCGGTTCACACAATTATTCGATCCGATCGAATTTCCAGTTTCAGCATAGTTTCCAAACCGATCCATATTATCTCGGTGCGCATTTCCGAGTTTCAAACTTGACTTATTCAAACGTCCGCTCTGATGTGCTCGGCGAATTCGATTATTAGTTCTTAAAAATATCGCCGTAATCGAATGAGCGATGCTGTTTTTTTTTTTTTTTTTTTTTTTTCAACGCTGGGAACCGGTTTTTATCAAATCCTGATCTTCATGTCCAACAATTAATGCAAACTCCGGCAAATTGTTTCTCAATTACGCTTGCTAGATCTTGGGCGAATTTTGCAAACTACAAGCCAACCTTATGCTCATCAGCCTTGGACGAGATAATGAAAGCCTCTTTATCGTTGAAAGGTTTATATTATCTTGGAAGAAAAATCCACTTCGGTTTCGGTGTTCATAGTTTCCCAAAGCAACTGACAGCAGATTCGGCTGCTTCGCCCTCTATACTGTCCTATCAGTGTCTCCTATACTGATGGCGGACTTGGAAAGCTTAGGAAGCCTGTTAGCTGAGCTGCCAACCCTTCCTAGCCCGGTGGGGATCTTAAATCTATTTCGCCTATTAGGATTCTCTACTTGAGTAACGTGGAAATCCCCAGTGCGGCCGTATCAGCGAGCTCTTACTTCGTACTTTGCTCCATCCCAGGCGCATCGAGAAGAGAGATCAGCCTTCTTTCTAGTGTCTGTCTCAATCTACTTAGACCGCCCGATACACGAGCCTTCTTGGCCCGTTAGTTTTCCTATTCGCGGAAGAACCTTCAGCCCTTGTTTTCCACTTTGATTCGCCTCCTACGAAGGAGATAACTAAAAATACGCCGCTGCAAAAATGGGCTCTGGTATATCTCTGTAGGTAGATAAACGAGCTGAACCGTATTTTATGCAATTTGGGGCAAAACTGTGTTAGCAATCTAGACAGGAAGTACCAGCACTGGTCCAATTTAAGCCGGATGACACGGCGCTTCCTAACGGCCCTTTTGCAGGCCAGGAATCTCTGAGAAGTGAGAATGTGTTCTGGTTCAAAAACAGGACTCTCCTGGACAATAGACAGCAATCTCCATAACTAAGTTGCAGCTCCTCTGAAAACTCATTCACCCAATAGCCCCAAAAATTTCAAGGCCACAGTCACAAATTATTTTCACCCCTTGCCGGCACCGCACCTGTCATGTTGAAGGCCTGAATTTCTAAATATAGTCACTGGTTTCCATCCTAAACGTCCTCATAGGCCAAGGCGTCCTCAAATGTTCCTCTCCTAACCTAGCAGCGCTCCAAAATTGGCTCAGTTTGATCCACAAAAGGAAATCAAATGCTTGTATCAAGTACGATAGTACATGCTCAGAACCGGGACTGATCCAGTGTCTGAAAACGTCTCATTTAAGCTTTGATTACACTGAACTTTCGAACGGCCCTTTCCCAGGCCACAAATCTCAAGAAATTGAGAAAGGTGTACTTTCAGAACTGTCTACTGGAGAGCAGCGTTCCTAAAGGCCGAAATTGGCTCATGTTTGATCACATGGAAATTAAATGCTTATATCTAGTAGGAGAGTACCATGACTGGTCCTATGCCAAAAAAGTCCACTTAAAGCTGCAATGACTTTCTAACGGCCCTTTTGCAGGCCACGATTCTCTGGTAAGTGAGAAGGTTTACAGGTTCAAAAAATACTCACCACAATCCATGAACAACAAATCAGATAGCGATCGCTCAAATTATGGTAAAACTCTTGAAGGAGTCGCAAATTATTTCCAACATCTTTAATAGCCCTAAACCTCCTTATAATGTTCCTTTTCAAAGCATCCTACAGAGAGCAACGCTCCAAAATTGACAAATTTTATGATCCAGAAAAATGAAACCCACATTTTGAAAATACTATGTTTACATGACTCACCATGCCGAGATCGAAGACTTTTTTTGTGAACGGCAAATTGTAACGGCCCAAATGCGCAAAACAAACGTGCTTGCAGTCGATTACGATTTCAAGCCCTAGGTAATCGACGCCTTCAAGGAGAAGAATGTCAAGCATCATAGAGATCCGCTTGAACACCAGCATCGGATCAAAGTCGTCGGTGCGTGCTTGTTTGTGCGAGAACAGAAGAACCTTACGCCCTTCGTCCGTCAGTTGAGGAATGAAAGCCAAATTCCTGAAACAGACATGAATGCCATTTAGTGGTCGCAGTGTTGTCTGGTCAATTGGACTAAGTTTGCTAATTTTTAGGGATTGTGGGTAGTTTTAGTGGGATTACTTCAATAGGTTGTCAATCGAGGAATTCAGAGTTGCGCTATTCTTGTTTTTCTTGAGCTTTGAAACCTTTGATTAATAGAAAATTAACTCAGTGCTGTTGAACGTCGAATGTAGCGTCTTTGGCCCTCCAAATGAACTTTGTCCATCAGGGTTAGTTTACTCGAGCGATCCTAGAGTGCAGTATTTACTTTCAGATTGCTCAAAGACAAAACATGAATTATTCTCAAATCCCCCTGAGTAGCCCCCGTTTCATTCATGATCAATGGTATTTTTAAATTCCGAGGCTGCTTCTGAAGCCAAAAATGAAGCCGTACTGGGTTGGTGAGGGGGAGAAGAACTAGGCGACTTGTTCTCCGATTTTTTATTTACTGGCCGAGTACTTTCGCCCCTTCGGGCATCCTCAGGGCGATCTAAATGTGCCAATTTAGTACATAATTATTGCATTGTTATCATGGAGGTACAAGGTTGCATCAGAGTCGAACTATTTCATTATACAATTTGTCACTTACGTGGAACCATAGGTTACCACAGCCAAGTTCGGTCAGTAGTTAAAGCTTAAGTAATATAATTCATCGTCTGCCTGGTCTTCTCCTCGTCCTGAAAATATTTGCATGTTAGGGGGTTCGTTTTAGAAAATAATGAAGTTGCTAGTTGTTAATTTATGGTAACTTACGGTACTGATGGTAGGAGCATTTTTAAAAACATGTTAATAATAAAATTTAGATTAAAAATAGGAATATAGTTTTAAATACAGTAAGGAACGTGGGTGCTTGACTAGATATGAGATTGAGGAGGTATTTGATAGCGATACCATAATATCGGTCGTCATTTCATCATAACCATGGCAGACATGAATGAATATTATTACAATTAATCTGTAGATTAATTGTAATAATATTCATTCAATGAATATTATTACAATTAATCTGTAGATTAATTGTAATAATATTCATTCATGTCTGCCATGGTTATGATGAAATGACGACCGATATTATGGTATCGCTATCAAATACCTCCTCAATCTCATATCTAGTCAAGCACCCACGTTCCTTACTGTATTTAAAACTATATTCCTATTTTTAATCTAAATTTTATTATTAACATGTTTTTAAAAATGCTCCTACCATCAGTACCGTAAGTTACCATAAATTAACAACTAGCAACTTCATTATTTTCTAAAACGAACCCCCTAACATGCAAATATTTTCAGGACGAGGAGAAGACCAGGCAGACGATGAATTATATTACTTAAGCTTTAACTACTGACCGAACTTGGCTGTGGTAACCTATGGTTCCACGTAAGTGACAAATTGTATAATGAAATAGTTCGACTCTGATGCAACCTTGTACCTCCATGATAACAATGCAATAATTATGTACTAAATTGGCACATTTAGATCGCCCTGAGGATGCCCGAAGGGGCGAAAGTACTCGGCCAGTAAATAAAAAATCGGAGAACAAGTCGCCTAGTTCTTCTCCCCCTCACCAACCCAGTACGATGAGAGATGCGACGACTCAACCAAGAAGAACAAAAATGAAGCGTGTAAGTCGAGTGGGCGAATAAGGCGCGGGCTAGCAAGAGACCAGGCTCCGCCCACAGGAACTGCAGAATGTTTTTGACACTCCCTAGGACATTACGATTATAAAATTCTATTGGTGCCCTTTAGAAGCCATTAACACAATGGCTGCCCGTGCACACACGTTCTTTCCCTCGAGAGGAAACTAACGGCGAAAAAATTGTGCGGGACTGTGTGGTGCAAAAAGTTTTTCTGAAGAAGTAGTGCAAAAGCCTGGTTCTTCTCCCCCTCACCAACCCAGTACGATGAGAGATGCGACGACTCAACCAAGAAAAAAAAAGTTTTTATTCTTTTGGAAATCGTGGCACGCCAAATGGGAAGGACTCGCTTAGGGATGAAAGGAAAAATGGAAGAAATGGAGAGAAAACATTGGTTGAACTTGCGTCTACGGCCAGATGAGAATATTCGTAAGAAATGGCGAGTCGATTTTCATGGCGTCCACTTATACAAATGATTTTTGAAAGGAAATTATCCCGAGCCACGATTTCCTGGAGGAAAGAACGCACCCCAGCTAATTCCTGCTCTGCAGCCATTTATCTTTGGATTTCCATCAGCTAGATTTCTTCGATTCGGTCGATTGGTGAATTCTGTACTTACATGACTTCGAAACTTTTTTCAAACGCTGGCGCCAAGGGGTCTCGCACCGCGTGGACTTCGGGGATGAGGATTTTGCAAGTGAAATACATGTCGAGCCCTTCCTTCACTTTTTCGAGACTGTTCTTGCAGGCGATTAGGTAATTCTCGAGCCAATCGTCCACTTGAATAGAGAGTTGTTCTGCAACAGAAAGAAAGATCATATTTAGCGTTACTTTAGCGTTACTTTCGTGTCGGATAATTGAATGAAAATCGTCGGATAGGATTTTTCAATATTGAAACACAGTGAGCGCGTATTATAATCAGTTGAATTAGGTATTCTATCGAGTCTGCGACAAATTAGCATTCGCAACACTCCGTGCGCTCGTTGGCAAGCTCTCATTCGGAAACCGTTGACGTGACCTTTGGATTTAACTTGTAAATACCTAATGATGAAGTTAGTATTAAAATATTTTCACGCTTCCGCGTTCGCTGAAGGAATTGAAACATTTACCGAAGAAAATCTGCTTCGTCGGTCACCTCAGTTCGATAATCAACGTTTTTCGAACCTGAGTCCTTCTGTTTTTCGTCTTCCAGTATCAAAAGTTATCTAGAACTTGCTGGGAACGGATGTTCGAATTATCTTCGATGTTTTTACTTTGGCGGAGCAGATAAAAATGCTTCGTCGAGGTATTCACGTGTCAATATTCATTATCTCATATATTCAAGACCTTATCGACGCTAAGTGCTCTAAAAATAACCCGATGCAACGTGTACTTCGTGCTTAGAGCTTTCAAATCATCCGGAGACAGAATATGCTGGTTTTATTCGCGTCAGTAGGTACCAATATTTTTGTTTTATGAAATATAAGAGCGAACGGTTTTCGAACGACGCGAATGTGCCGAAACCAAGCGGCTCTTGGGAGAACTACAGCTGCCCCAAGAGGCCCACTTTTCCATGTCAGACATAAATATTATACGTTATAAATATAATATATTCATTAGATATATCATAATCTGCATATAACTTGAAACAAAAAAAAATCACTGTCTTTTTTATTGTTAATCTATTAAATTTCCTCAATTCGAATACACAAAACCTATTTTTTCAAAATTCGCGAACGTGACGAGAAAAAAATCCCAAGTTAAAACTACAAAAGTATGAAAATTGAAAAAAAAAAAATTAATTATTGTAAGAATTTGATTATTTTCTCTTCAAATTCGAATTCTGCGTCTAATTTCCAGTAGGAATCATTCATTAATCAAAATTGTACAGAAAGTATTTGCAACGAATTTTCAAAGTTGAAAAACGCGAAACCGGTTAGTACTAAAAATCGTAAAAAGTGATAGTTGCCGTCAAATTTCCGCCATTTTGACGTCAAATTCGGATTCAGCATTAAATTTCCTTTAAGAATAGCTTTCAAATTCGCTTGAAAACTAACATTTAATTTTTCGATGCCAGCGGAGCTCGAGATTCAGGCCGGTGAAAAACGCGATTTACGGAAAATAATTTTTATGGCTCTGTTTAAAGTTTTTTCTCCAAATTTTTTGCTACGTACGTGTGTAATGCGTTCAAATGAAGACTCTTGCACGTTAAAACAATTGATTCACATGAATTTTGACCCCGAAAATCACGGTTAATGTCCAATTTTCGAGCTTTCAAAAACCGATTTTTTTGGGCCACTTGCAGATTTTTCCGGGAATTGAAAAAAATAGCAAAAATACATCTTGGTAAGATACAACTTTCCTGAAAATTTCAGATTTTTACCTGCATCGAGAGAGGAGTAAAAAATCGTTAACTGATCGGTTAAAAAAAATCGCAGGGGTACCCCTTGGATTTTTTGTGAAAAATTTTTTGACATCGATTTCGCTCAAATTCAGCATAGTGATAGTTGACGATGTGTACATCAATAATATATGCATCATTCTTGGTTTCTTTCGCACTAAATAGATGAAAATAACGTTTAAAGTTGAAAAATGTGATCTTTTCGTATATACTCATCTAATAATGTTGAATAACGCAAAAACGGTTGAAAAATGGATAGGTACATTACATGGGAAAATTGTGAACAGTTAAATGACCTATCTTTTAATGTATTCAAACATCTGAATTGATGACTTTTTGTTAAAGTTATTCACTGTGCAAGTTACAAATCTTGGAAAACTTAAAAGTTGAAACGTCTACCGCGGCTAAAACTTTGCCCAAGTTGCAAACCTACTTCTTTATGATACAAAGTACAGGAAAACACCTCCATATACATACCAAAATATATTAACTACTATAATAACTATTGATTCTGACTCTCCATACAGATATAATCTACTAATATAGTAGTGAAAAGGATAACGATATGAGTAGTAAGGCATGGCAGGAGGGGCGGAGCCTTGGGAAAACTACGGCTTCCCCATGAGGCCCACGTTTCCGCAGTGGCCGCCACAGAGCACCAGTGCGGTTAAAACGTATTCAATGGTGAAAAGCACTATGATATGGTTTCAAGGGTTAAATCATGCTAAAATAACGAACGGAACACGTTTCTTTACGACAGATTGTAAATTTAGCATGGTTTTCAGACTTTTATACTCGTCAATCATGAGTACCCCATAAAGAACCGTAGAGTTCTTATAATTCACAAAGTAATACTTCAAAAATAAAAAATATAATCACCACAATAATCGCTTTATTTCACTTTCCCCATTTCGACGACTCAATTGAATTTCATCCGCCGAGTTACGTCTAATGGAATTTCGACGTTTCAGCTTAGGTTCTTATACTTTATTCAACGATCATCCTACACGACAAAAAGCAACTAAGCGATGTGATTTGGCTCCTAGGGGAGCCAAGCTGAAAGAGCATTGCTCGGCAAGGGTCGCTAGGCCGGAAAGGAAGAATGCCTGGATCTTCACTCGGTTCTTCAATTCCCGCCGCGAATAATACCGGCTCTGCTTCGACGCAACGCGAGGATATGCGAGACGATTTGCGGGCGTACGGGCCATTTGCAAGGCTAAACGGCCTTTTGTGGCCACTCGGTCCCCTCCACTTTTCATCTCTTCGCTCTTAAATGCCTAGTCGGATCTAGTTGGCTACTCTGAATTCTACAGCCGAGAGACAGATGGAGTGAAGCTAGGATACTTCTGCAGGGGTGATTTAAAAAAATCAACTGGTTTTTCAAGTATTATCGCTACCCATTGGTTTCCGATGCGGTTTGTGAGACGAAGAGACTTTAATTTATGCCATAGTCTTCTGCTTTTTTACCTACAATCTCAATGATGGATATTTGCGACTCGTTTGGACACGTTATGCTCATCTACCTGGTCAGCGTAGAATTATTTGGTCTATTATGTCTACTTAGAACTATTCTGCAACGCAGTCTGCAGTAATAAAGTCTACAGTGGTAGACTGTGAAGTGACAAAGTCTGCAGTGATAGAGTCTGCAATAGTAGATTCTCCAGTGATAACGTCTACAGTGGTAGAGCCTAACATGATCAAGTCTTCAGTAGTAGAGTCCACTGAGGAAGAGGCTGCAGTGATAAAGTCTACAGTGGTAGAGTCTGCAGTGACAAAGTCTACTGTGGTAGAGTCTGCAGTGATAACGTCTACATGGGAGAGTGTGCAGTGATAGAGTCTGAAGTGGTAGAATCTGCAGAGGTAAAGTCTAACATGATAAAGTCTTCAGTAGTAGAGTCTACTGAGGAAGAGGCTGCAGTGATAAAGTCTACAGTGGTAGAATCTGCAGTGATGGAGTCATAGAGCCTACAGAGGTGGAGTATGATTAATAAAGTCTACAGTGGTAGAGTCTGCAGTGATAGAGTCATCAGTGGTAGATTCTGCAGCGATAAAGTCTACAGTGGTAGAGTCTAACATACCAAAGTCTACAGTAGTAGAGCCCACTGAGGAAGAGGCTGCAGTAATAAAGTCTACAGTGGTAGAGCCTGCAGTGATGGAGTCATAGAGCCTACAGAGGTGGAGTCTCCAGTAATTAAGTCCGTAGCGGTAGAGTCTTCAGTGATAATGCCGACAGTGGTAGAGTCTGCAGCGACAGAGTCTACAAAGGTGGAGTCTGCAGCGACAGAGTCTACAAAGGTGGAGTCTGCAGCGACAGAGTCTACAAAGGTGGAGTCTGCAGCGACAGAGTCTACAAAGGTGGAGTCTGCAGTGATAAAAACTACAGTGGTAGAGTCTACAGTCTACAGTTGTGTTTATAGCTATTGTGAGCCTTCTCCACACCGAATCTTCGTTCGGCTTTTCTCCGTAGCGTCTGAAGCTTTCAATGATCAATTTTCATTCCATAGGAATACGATTTCCCTTCAGGTTTAACCGTTATTGTATTCCAACCTTCGTTTGTATTTAGTTGATAATTTTGCCGATCTTTTTGACAACTGTCGAATTTCATTTATCTCAAATAAACGACCGGTTGAAAATATAGAATCAAACCGTCGAATAATCTATTGCCCCGTTTTACTGGTTCCTTCGAATTTTATTCAACCGAATACGGAAGGATCGACGTTGTCAGCCTTTATTTGATGTCGCCTCATCATTCTTCCACCATCGCATCGCTTCCTGCATTCGATTCGTATCTTTTCGCTTTTGTTATTGCCTTTTTCGCCCCGCTTTCTTTTCCCAGAACGAAATGTCGGGCTGTAGAATGTTAAAGAATGGCAGGGCGCTGTGTCACTCGCAATCTTCGTTTTCTTTTCCCATTTGGTTTAATTACATTCTACCTGTCGTCAGTAGGAATTCAAGACCGACCCTTGCAATGGAAAAAGGGTCTCTTGAACATCGCATTACACGAGTCGACGAGCTTTTTCATACGATTTGGATTACATGTTGTTTCATGTTCGCGAAGGAGATTTTTTCGGTGCGAATTCTTTTTTCGATTATAAGAGCTCAAGTTCATATTTGCATTTTGACGAAGGTGAGTCGCGATTAATTTTACTATTTATTCTTTCCGAAGTCATTTCGAGGACTAAGACGGTCGCCTAGTTCTTCCTGATTATCCGCTTTCTTTTCGTACTAAGCTGTGTAAAAAAAAATCTCTTTAAATTAAAACTGGGCAATCCTATTGTGCCGGAGAAAATTTTCCAAGACGTGCGTATTTTCCCCGCTTATAATCACTTAGTTCTGGATTCTTTTTAAAATCGACTCCGTCGGCCACCTGAGGTTGGAAAATAATATACAAGCTACGATTATGAAGTCCGCTTCTAGTTAAGGCTTCCTAGCCTCGTTTCCTAAGAAGTAAATGGACTCGGGATCAAGAGGATTTCTCTCAGCACGATAGCCGAGACGGAACAGTGGGTTTCGACTACTCACGCGATCTAATTCTCTCTTTACCACTCGTCTCCACCCTGTTTAATCCGCGCTTCGTCCGCCCTTCTGAACGCATTGTACTTGAACAGAGGTTATTTGCGGAGAACTATCAGAATAACTCCGATTTGCGAAAAATGAATTTAACTGAAAATCTGGAAAACTAAAATAAAATTAAACTAAAATTAGATTTAAAAAAATATATTGAAAAAAAGGAAAACAAAAAAAAAGAACAGTGTCGAATATCTAATGCCTTCTGAATACATTGGAAAAAATCAATTAAAAAGTTGTACTCATTCCGAAAAGACCTGCTAATTTAAAAGCTAAAGAACTGAAACACCCAAATAGAAAACTGAATAGAAATAAAGAAAAAAGACGGAATCGATTAAATAAAAATTTAAATTACTGGAAGAAATAAAAAAATCAAAAAAAAAATAAGAAAAAACATGGATAACTGTCTGATACTTGAATTTGTTGAATGAAAAGGAAAAACTTCATAAAAAAAATGAATCCTCGTGAGCAATTGAGTAAAAAATCGATTTTCAGATAGTTTCTCAAGACTTGATTAGTCAAGCTGCATAAAAAAGCTGAATAAAATTGATTAATCACACTGAAGAACCTACAAAAAAACCTTTACTACCTGAAAAATGATTTGGTAGTAAATTGAATAGAAATCCGAAGAAGAAAAATACTGAAAAGTTATAAAATGAAATTCATAATTATAATGAAAATAATGAGTTATAATGAAAACCCGAATAAAAACTGTATGAAACAAAACTTGAAAAAAAATCAAAAATTTAATTGCAAAAACGGAATAGTGGATAAACTGAAAAAAAGGAGAAAAAACTGTGTAAATTGAAATAGCTCTGAAAATCTAAAAAAAAAAAAAAAACTTAATGAAATCTAATAAACTGAATAAATCAGTACTGTATAAAAATCTCGCAAAAATCGACGTTCTTTGCAATTGTACGAAAATCCTATGTATGTATCAAAAGCGTTTATTCGATTCTCGATTTCATTCCATTAGAGAGAAAAGCGTTTTCACCCTCCGCATTTCGCTTCCGTATACATAGGTCTCCTCATTGGTGACAAAGCTTTCACGTAATTGGATATTTGACCCGGACTAATACCGCGGGCAGTACTCGTTTTCAACCGGTTGACACTCGTACGGAAAGGCAACGCGGAGCTTATTGGGAGTTAATTAAACCGACAATGTAATAATTGAAAAGGGCTAATGAGAAGTTTCCCCCGCTGCGAATTTTATTCCGCCGGTCAATTTCCGAGTCGGAAAGTTCGAAATATTCCGACGGCGATCGACCCGTTGAAAATTTCGACGTTTTCGAACGAATTTCCAATAGGTTCGAGAAGTTCGTAAAAACTACAGTCTCCGCTCTTCAATGATGTAATCTCACCTCAGGACCGGCCTCCAGGTTCGGTTTAACGTTACATCACGTGACCTGAGTGCCGGCCAGTCACCTGACCTTGACCAGATATCGTTTCCATTTATTCTATCCCGTCGTATGGATTTTGTATAATTGTCTAATACGAGAAGAAAGAAGCTTTTCTTCTGAAATCATCCCCTAACAAATTTATTTAATATTATGTTGTTAATATTATCGGGGCGTTTTACTTACGTTTTCCCTAGATGTAAGCGTTTTATATGAGATTAGAGAACAGGTGTGCCACCAGGTAGGAATCCCAGACTAACGTCTGATCAAATTAGTCCCAAAATACTTTTTCTTCATCTATGTTTCCCATTTTTTTAACATTTAAATCATTTTTCTTCTTTTCGACCTCAACTTGCTAACACCGCTATAACTCCTTATATTTAAATCCTATCATACCGATGGAAGGAGCATTCAATTTCCCATCTTTCTATTCCATTTTCTTAGAAGATATAGTGAGAGAAATATGAGGTTAAAAAATGACATTGATCCAATTTTGAAAAAAAAATTCAATTGTCTTTGGCTATTATTATTTCTGCACTTTTTCGTCCAATGAGGTTTTAAAAAATGGCCATTATAATCATCCTCCCAACTGCGTACTCAAAAAATTTTTTTAACTGAATTCGAGAGAAAATCACGTATAAAAAAATGCAGAAAACGCGAGTTTTCTTTAAAAAATTGAGTTTTGTCAAAAATGTAATTCAACTTTGATTCGCTCAAATTTCTTTAAATTTAAATCATGATTTCACGGTCCCCTGATCCAAAAAAAAAAAATTATTTGAGCTCTTAA
Source organism: Tupiocoris notatus (assembly GCA_037159825.1). Taxonomy (NCBI): domain Eukaryota; kingdom Metazoa; phylum Arthropoda; class Insecta; order Hemiptera; family Miridae; genus Tupiocoris; species Tupiocoris notatus. The sequence continues at coordinate 436,548 of JASJUZ010000032.1, read as the reverse complement.
AACGCGAAACAAATTAATTGGCGTGCGCCTAGTTGTAGAAAATTACAATAAAAAATCTCTCGCAGTCGAACAAAAACTGTTGCCGAACCTTAACAGAACACTAGAACTTGACTCTAGACTTGAAACTCTAACAGAACTCCAGAACCAAACTTCAGACTCTGGAACTTTTGTAGAAATTTAACAGAACGGTAAAGCTCTCGTAGAATTCTCGAGGATCACTAGAACTAAACTCCAGACTTTTTATAAATCTTACAGAACTCTAGGAACAAACCCCAAGCGCTGGAACTCTTGCAGAACTTCAACAGAACACTAGAACTTAACTCTAGACTTGCAAACTCTAACGTAACTCTAGAACCAACTATGGAACGCTTGTAGAACTTTAAAGGTACTCTAAAGCTCTCGTAGATTTTTCAAGGAACACTAGAACTAAACTCCAAACTTTTGATAAATCTAACGGAACTCTAGGAACGAACCCCAAGCGCTGGAACTCTTGTAGAACTTCAACAGAACTCTAGAACTGTAAACTCTAACGGAACTCTAGAACCAACTCTGGAATGCTTGTAGAACTTTAAAGGTACTCTAAAGCTCTCGTAGAATTTTCAAGAACACTAGAACTAAACTCCAAACTTTTTATAAATCTAACGGAACTCTAGGAACGAACCCCAAGCGCTGGAACTCTTGCAGAACTTCAACAGAACGCTAGAACTAAACTCTAGAATTGTAAACTCTAACGGAACTCTAGAACCAACGCTGGAATGCTTGTAGAACTTTAAAGGAACTCTAGAACTCCTCTTGAAGCTCTTGCGATTGTTAAAAAGAGTCTTGTTCAATTCTAACTGAAATATTTATAACTAAACTTCGCTTTCTGGTACTCTATAACCTTTGTAGAAAACTAACGAACACGAGAACTCTTGTAGAATTTAATGTAACTTTAAAACTTTCGTAGAACTGTAACGTGACTCTAGAATTTAACTGCGAACTCTAACGGATCCCTAGATGCAACTCTGGAACAATAGAACTCCTGTAGAACACTAAAGTAACTGAAGAACTCTCAATGAAACTCCCAATTTTTTTAAAAAACTATTTTGGAAGTTCAACGGAAATATTTATAACCCAACTCTATTTTTTGGAACTCTAGAACATTCATGGAACTCAAAAGTAAATCTGGAACGCGAGAATTGTCCTGAAAAACCACTTTTTCAAAAAATTGCACGCAATAAAAGATTCAGCTCCAGATAAACGACAACATAAACGAAATGAAGAAACCCCGGACGGATTTTAGTTTTCGTAAGACCCTGACGAAACCCTCAATGGACTTGGAAAACATTAATGTGCGCCTCTCGCTGTTTCTTCGCGACTCGCATAAAAAGCAGCTCTTATTCAGATATCTCGCACTGCATAAACGCAAATGGTCGAGCATATCAGATCGCGTCAACTTCGTCAACAAACGCATTAGGCGAGATAAGCTTTCGCGAGAACATTTAACCCTTATGCAAACTGAGATGGAAAATCGTTTTTAGGAAAATACGATCGTTTGCCATTTGGATCAACGGTACGGATTTCATGGAAATAATTACAGTTTCGCGGAACAAAATATAACGCACAGGTGAGATTTTGATACGATAAAAACTCGAGAGAAAAAATCGTTAAACCGATAATAACTCAAAAAAAAAAAAATTGGTTGGTTTTTTTTAAATATTTGTAATTAATTTCGTTATTGATTTTTTTCGAAATTTCCTCGTCAACACGTTTGGTTTGTCGTTCAGATAAAATTCCCTGTGCCAAAAACCAAGCGACATGCGATTTTTCATAAATTGGAAAAAAATGACATTATTGCATCCAAATTTGATCCAGTAAAAGTCGAAATAAGTAAGAAAAAAAGCTCGATTTTTCTAGGAAAACTCGCATTTTTTTTTTTTTTTTTTGCTTTTAAACGTGATTTATCCTCTCAAATATAGTTATTAAATTTTTTCGACGACGCTGTTGGCAACTTGAGCGTTTTAAACTATGAGAAAATTATGGGTACATTTCCGCTGAAGTTATCTCGCGTCGAAAAGGTTGGAGAAGTGATTCCGAGAGATGACTTCGGATTAGAATTGTGAACGGATTACTTAAAATTGTGAACTGCCGTGAAAAATTCATTCTTTGGTCCAAAAGCACGTACAACGTTACGCGAGCGATCTTACAGAATCGACCCAGATCCAGAGCGAGCAATATCGGGAGAAAAGCTCAATGAAAGCGCCAATACGTGTCGATACAGTTGATTATCTGACCTGAAATGCGTTCATTACGTCACTAAAAAAACACTAGTCTCGGCTTTAAAAAAAAAGTAGAAAAAAAACGCGCTGAAAACGTTGAGAAATTAAGAGCTGGGAAGTTTAGACATTTTTCGAATATATTCAATATAACTGCAAAAATCTGCGATAAAAATGGCCCGACGGACGGCGTACCCTTTTTCACCGCATGATTAGTTGAAAATCCATCGAAGGATAAACGAAGAGCTTCATGGAAACGGGATTGGCGAAGAAAAATCGTTCGAAAAAAATATTCGTTCTGTTTTCAATCGCGAGGCGATCCAGCGTACCAGAAAATTCGTCGAATCAAGTTTTAATAAATCGACGCAACCTTATAACCCAAAAAATTGCCATTAAATACGTGAGAGAATATTAGGCGAATTTTTCTCCGCGTTTATCCGCTAATTGGCCGTGCGCTTTCGTCGATTCGGGCATCTTCAGTTCAATCGTCAGCGAGATACGTTAAACGGCGAGCAAAACGTGTAAAGGAAGTGAAGACGGCCTAATTCATCCAATATCTGCCGATTGTTATCCGAACCCGTTAGAGCGCAACAATATTTGCTTTCAGTTGTGAGTTCATTTGTTTCATCAATATAGGCAAACCTAAATGTGGCCTCGAATCTGTTGCACGCTAGGAAAATGAATAATTTTTCTCCAACGCAGAAGAAACTCTTGATGCAAACTCTTGTTTTATATTGATTGCTAAAAACATTGAAAATTTCCTAATCAATTCACTTCGTTGCTCATATTTTGAGAACCGCGCGTTTTTCGAAGATTACCGCTCCGAATTGAATTGAAGTGGACAAAATTACCTACAAAATGCACTCCTCGAGTTTGAGGTTCGGCAATTAGAATTCCGATAATTTTCAAATTCTTCGCGTATCGCAAAGCGAAGCTTTGAATTTCGGATTCGTAGAAAATTTGGTATTTTTGTCACCGGAAAACCGTTAAAACTTTGGCACGGTCCGCGATCAATTTTTACGAATTGGAAAATGAAGTCATTTTTCGTTTCGAAACGACCCTATCGAATTATGGCAATAACAGCTCAATTCTTTGAGAACAGCTCATTTTGAACATTTTCTCTCTCTGTAACGTTTTTATTGCATCGTTCGCTCGCTTGAAACCGTGAAGTTATCGTCAGTTTGTGAGCTGGCATAGCGGACATGGGATGAGTGAGGTTGGCAGGTTTCCGACAGCTCAGAAACAACGTTCGAGCCCGCTTGGGTTGAGCGTAACAAACGAATACCTGTAATATTCGAGCGGGATCACCAAATTTCGCTCGAGGTCGGCTCTCGATTTTTCGCCGAGGTCGCATTCGATGTTTTTTTTTTTTTTTTTTTTTTGACGAGAGAACATTTCAAACTGTTCCGTTTTGAAGCGATTCGATTCAACGAGCCCGTTTACGCGAGGATGCTGAAAATGAAGTGATCAGCTTCGCATATTACTGAATATTGTAGCGGACGCGAAATTAGGCGGGTCTTACATATTGCGATGTTGCCAGGTCGCTTAACAACGCAATAAACCTTTGCGATGCGTTTCAAGAGGGGCCCGACAATGTTTAAACTAGCTTAAGAGCAAGTAGGATTAACGGGCTTAAGATTGAATGGGATTAACCAGCATAAGGGCATATGGGATTAACGTCTAAGATTAAATGGAATTAATGGGCTAAAGATGTAATGGGATTAACAAGGTCAAAATTAATTGGGATTATCAATGTTAAAATTTAATGGAATTCACGGAATGGAGATTGATTGGGATTAAAGAGGTTAGGATTGAATGGGATTAAAGAGGTTAAGATTGCATAGGATTGAAGAGGTTAAGATTGATTGGGATTACTAGGCAAAAGAGTATATGGGATTACTGGGCTTAAGTGCAAATAAGATTAATTGCCTAAGATTGAATAGAATTAATGGTCTTATGATACCAAGACATATGAGATTAACGTCTATAATCGAATGGAATTAATGGGCTAAATATTGAATGGGATTATCGAAGTTAAGATTGAATGGGATTAAAGAGGTTACAATTGAATGGTATTATTGAGGTTAAAATTGACTGGGATTATTGAGGTTAAAATTGAATGGGATTAAAGAGGTTACGATTGAATGGGATTAATGGGTTAATGATACAATGCACTTATACAGCTTAAGGGTGAATGGGATTAACTGCCTAGAATTGAATGAAATTAATGGGCTAAATATTGAATGGGATTGTTGAGGTTAAGATTGAACGGGATTATCGAGGTTACGATTGAATGAGATTAATGGGCAAACGATTGGATGCAATTACAGGCTGAAGGGCTAATGGGATTAGCTGCCTGAGATTGAATGGAATTAATGGGGTAATATTAAACGGGATCGCTGAGGTTACAATTGAATAGGATTAAATAGGTTACGATTGATTGGGATGAATTGGCTTGAGAGTGAACGTAGTTAATGGGTGTGAGTGCGAATGGGATTAATTACCTAAGATTGAGTAGAATGGGATTAACCAGCTTAAGGGCGTATGGAATTAACGTCTACGATTGAATGAAATTATTGGGCTAAATATTGAATGGGATTATCGAGGTTAAGATTGAATGGGATTATCGAGGTTAAGATAGAATGGGATTTGCAGAGGGGATTAACAAGCTTATGGTTGAAAACAATTCTACTCGCGTTGGAAATTCGCTGGAAATTGATAAATCTCTAGATGTATTCGCAATTTTGTATTTCACCCTTAACAGTAGGCATTATTTTCTCTCTGTATTATCCCACGGGACGAAATACATTCTCACATGTATTTGCGCAAGCCTGCTTTAGCCTCTGCTCTTGCTATGGCGGACAGAACACGCGCCGAAGCTTCGGAGGTCGGGCCGCGTGCATGATCGGAATAAATAATGCCAACTTGCCCTTCTATCTTATCCTCATCTTATCCAACTTTCATTTTCATCCCATCTCGTCTTCATAATACGCAAATCCCACATATGCCCCTACCAATCTTTCACAACCGTATCATAGTCTTAATCAAGACAACCGAATTATTCTCGAGCGTATTCTCTCCGAATCTATGCTACACGAACGTGAACTGTATATATTATCTGAAACTTACGGCCTTCCGTGGACCGCAAGTTTGCCTCGATGGCGCAAAAGTTCTGAATGAACGTCGGCATCGGTGATTTTTGAGCGAATGCAAATATTTGGACAAGGAGAAGTTCGAAGTGGTTAAAGAAAGGATCCCCGATTTTCATCCTTGGTTTCCCGTATTTACAGTAGGAGAATCTTGAAAACTTCTTCTTGAATATTGGTGAAACAGTGGGAAAACCCGGGCTTACACGTTTACCGGCATTATTTTCTCAGACTTTTGAAAGTTCTGATTTGTCAAGAGGGAAAATTTGAGCCTGGCAGTTGGCAACATTGACGGTTTTTGCAGGATTTCTGGACCCTGAGCAGTCTCAGCCAGTGTTGCCAAGTTGGGCATTTCTCCCTAGATCCAGGGCATTTTTAATTTTATTGGGGATAATTTTAAGGGAAGAAATATCAAGGAGATTTTTCGGGGGATTTTAGGTATACAGCTAGCATTTTTTAGAGGTTTTTTGAACAATTGTTAACTTGTTCCTTGGTATTTCAATTTTATCTTGTAAGAAACCAGCTTCTTGTTTTCTATCTTCTCTTAAGAGCCAATTTATATTTCTTAAGTAAATGATTTTTGACCAACAACAGATGCATGGTCCAGGTGAGGCCAAGTGAGTGATTTATAGAGTGACGAGGAGCTAGAAGATGAGTCATGAGTTCTCTTCAAGAAATCAAGGGCATTGATTTGCTCTCGACAGAATGTGTTGATTGAAGGAAAAGTCAGCTTCAAGAAAATGGCTAAGATTGCGAGCGTCACGGGGGCTGCCGGTTACCGAATTCGCATGGGTGTCTCAAGTGATTGAGAGAACCTGAATTTCTCTGAACTTGGCTAAATTTTCCCCAATTCCCCCACATTTTCTGGAACGAGAGATAGGCTACGACTACCACACCAGCCGGTCCTGTGAAAACTCAATCACCTGGAACAGCATACGGCCTTGAGCAAAGGAGAATACTAAATTGCCAGGTGATGGTGGGGAAGCTATGTGGGTACCTGAGGCACACCTGAAGGCTCAGACAACTCCTCGCCAAGCTATGGAAGAGATCTGTCCTTAAAATAGTCCACAACCCATGAAAATACTTGAGAACTCATGGAATCGAATTCCTCGCGAATCACTTGAGGTGACCGATGAACGCCTTAGATTTAGTCAAGATCCAAAGGCAATGGCCCTTTGCAATGGCCGAAAATCGGCATCCTTAAACTCTCGAAGATTGGCCACCTTGGTTAAAGCGATGCTGCCAAGAAATGGTATTTTGTGGTAGCAGAAGTGATATTTCATGGGTTGCAAAGCCATAGACACCCGAATGCAGATGAGTTTGTCAGGTATACCTGAATTTTCAGCAACTGCCGGCCACAACCTGCGATTATGGGTTAACTTCTGGTCGTTTTGAATGACAGTTTAGGTGGCATGGTGGTTGAAGCTGCTCGTTGGTCCACTAATGAAGAGCAATGTGGTTCTTGATGATAAACAACTGAACCAGTAGCATGATCGAGAACACCATTGACCGCATACCGGTTGCCAGTATTTGCCGCATTTTTGCCTGACTAGTTCACATTTTGATGTGGAACGTCTGCTATTTAATCTGCGTGGTGCTTTAAGGTGGTACTTTAGTAGCTCTTTTGGAGCTTCTTAAGTCAGTGAAATTACACCTCATCATTCGATGGTGCGCAGTTCCCCCAAAAGCTTCATTCCGCGAGATTTTCCGTGGTGAAGAATAAATTTAAGAAGAATTCAACTATTAAGCCTTACAAAAATTATGAAAAATGGATGACCAACGTTTTTAGTACATAGATTGATTTGTTTCTAACGCGAACTAGCAACGCTTGCAACCTTTTACAACATAACCTCCGACTATAACTTCAAATATACCATATCATATCGCATTATTCCTGTTCATCTCGACCTTCTATTGTGCTGTGGTTCTTACTACAACTATTCAAGGTGAAATTGATTGATTGTCAGCGCTCGAAGTCGGGTTTTACGAGTTAATTCCGTTCCCGACTGCTTTTCTACCGCCATAATCGATACGACCTGTTGAATAGCAGCGGAAACCGATTCCTTTCTTTCGCGTGTTTTTGTGCTCTATTGGAAAAATCTTACATAATTTGGCGACGCAAGACGTGGCGAAATCCGCGAATGAATAGAGTCGCGATCAATAGGATCATCAGATTTTAAATGATAATTAGAATGAAGAAATCAAACACAATGCAAGCGTGGGGGATGAATAGCGAAGAACGTTTTTGGTAGGAGGGTGATTCGATAGATTTTTTCGAGACTTTGCCATTAACAGAGCAGCAATAGTACGTTTTTTTAATGTTTTTTTTTAATTTTTTTTTTTTTTTTTTTTTTTTTTTTTTTTTTTTTTTTTTTTTTTTTTTTTTTTTTTTTGAGAAACAAATATTTGAATTTAACCATAAATTATTAATTTATTTTTTATTATCATTTAAGTTTTTAAATTATTTTTTGAACTATTTTATTACTATTTAAAAAGTTTTAATTTTTTAAATAATAATAAAACAATTAAATGTTTTAATTTTTAAAATAGTTATAAAATAATTTAATGTTTTAATTTTCTAAATAGTTAAAAAATAATTTAATGTTTTAATTTTTTTTAAAATGAAATAAAATAATTTAATTTTTTAATATTTGTAATATTGTTATATTTTATGCTGCGGGAAATGTATTATTCGCTTCAGCTATCCCAAATCGGTGCTCTAGGTTTGCTCTACCTGCATCACAACAGAAAAACTGTCAAAAGCGGTGAATTGTCATGAATGTTTTACCTCTTCTGTTTTTTTTTTTCTTGATTTTTTTTTAAATTTTATTTTTTTTTACTATTTTTTTCGCTCAATTTGCCGCTAATACCATAAAAATCGACACTTACCTGGCTGAATTTTGGGCAAATGCGGCTGCTTCATCAGCCATTGCTTTATATGCTCCACATCACTCGCTATAGACTGCGGCGTCATTCCGTACTCCTTATATACCCTCTCCTTGTTAACTCGGCAAGCATCGCTCTTATTCTTCATCTGGAACAAGAAAATGGAGAAAAAATTAATTCAACGAAAAAACGTAGCAAATGTTTTCCTAAAAAGATCTGTTCGGCGAAGAGAGATTTTTTCCACTGTCCGCCAAGCGGACGGCCTTTGTCGCGTGCATAGGTGTTGCAACGGTTGACGATTGATCGCACTGTCACGGTGACATCCCTAATCGAAATTGAAAATCTGGACTTCAGGCATTCCATCGTCGAACCATTAATTCGTCTGTCAACGCACTATTCACCTTCCGACGCGGTCGTTCCTTGAGTTTTCACGAATGACGTTTACGATGATGCATTTCGACTATTATAGTGGGATGCGTTCTTTTACCAGTTTTATCGAGGAACCAGTTCCTGGGTGATTTTATTTTTAAATATCTCAACGACACTCGCGCATCACGACTTTCGAAATGGAAAAAGTTTTTTGTGACGTTGTTCGGAAGAAAATTGAGGAGGCTTATCTAGTTTCAAGTCTTGATATCTAAACCTGACCAATATTATTCGTAAGATGCCTGTACATGTGAAATATCTCATATACAAGTAATTGGAGAATAAGCTATACAGAATCGTGCAGCTAGACACTATCTGCTGCACTACATTATCAGCTGGATTGTAAGGTAGCACATTCAGCTAGAATCTGCTAGGATCTTGTAGCTAGACTCAGCTAGAATTTGCTAGGTTCTTGTAGCTTGACGATTTTTAAGGTGAACTTAATTACAATCTGGACTTTCTTGTAACTAGACTCAGCTAGAATCTTGTATCATGACGATCCTGCAGCTAGACTAAGCCAGAATCTACATGGATCTTGTAGCTTGACGATCTAGCTGCTCGGATCTTGTAGCTAGAAAGTTTAGTCGCTAAACCCCCAAATAATCTGGACTCTCTTGTAACTGGACTCAGCAAGAATCTTGTACCTTGACGATCTTGCAGCTAGACTAAGCTAGAATCGACATGGATCTTGTACCTTAACGATCTAGCTGCTCGGACCTTGTAGCTAGACTCAGCTAGAATTTTTTAGGATCTTGTAGCTAGACTCAGCTAGAATCTGCTCGAACTTGTAGGTTGACGATTTTTAAGGTGAACTTAATTACAATCAGGACTTTCTTGCAACTAGACTCAGCTAGAATCTGATAGGATCTTGGATTATAGCTTGACGATCAGTCTGCTAGGTTCTTGTAGCTAGACATTTTTGTTGCTAAACTTCACTACTAACTTTCTAGTAACTAGGTTCAGCTAAAATTTGCTAGAATCTTGTAGCTAGACAATCTTGCAGCTAGACTAAACTAGAATCTACAGGAATCTTGTAGCTAGACAATTTTGTAGCTAAACCCCCCTACAATCTGGACCATCTTGTAACTGGACTCAGCTAGAATATTGTACCTTGACGATCCTGCAGCTAGACTAAGCCAGAATCTACATGGATCTTGTAGCTTGACGATCTAGCTGCTTGGATCTTGTTGCTAGAAAGTTAAGTCGCTAAACCCCCCTATAATCTGGACCATCTTGTAACTGGACTCAGCTAGAATATTGTACCTTGACGATCCTGCAGCTAGACTAAGCTAGAATCGACATGGATCTTGTACCTTGACAATCTAGCTGCTCGGGCCTTGTAGCTAGACACAGCTAGAATTTGCTAGGATCTTGTAGCTAGACTCAGCTAGAATTTCCTAGGATCTTGTAGCTAGACTCAGCTAGAATCAGTTGGGTTCTGGTAGGTTGACGATTTTTAAGGTGAACATAATTACATTCAGGACTTTCCTGTAACTCTCAGCTAAAATCTAATAGGCTCTTGGATTATAGCTTGACAATCAGTCAGTTAGGATCTTGTAGCTAGACATTTTTGTTGCTAAACTTCACTACAAACTTTCCAGTAACTAGGTACAGCTAAAATTTGCTAGAATCTTGTAGCTAGACAATCTTGCAGCTAGACTAAACTAGAATCTACAGGAATCTTGTAGCTAGACAATTTTGTAGCTAAACCCCCCTACAATCTGGACTATCTTGTAACTGGATTCAGCTAGAATATTGTATCTTGACGATCCTGCAGCTAGACTAAGCCAGAATCTACATGGATCTTGTAGCTTGACGATCTAGCTGCTCGGATCTTGTTGATAGAAACTTTAGTCACTAAACCCCCGTATAATCTGGACCATCTTGTAACTGGACTCAGCTAGAATATTGTACCTTGACAATCCTGCAGCTAGACTAAGCTAGAATCTACATGGATCTTATACCTTGAAGATCTGGCTGCTAGGATCTTGTGGCTAGAAAGTTTGGTCGCTAAACCTCCCCATAATCTGGACTGTCTTTTAACTAGACTCGGCTAGAATCTTGTACCTTGACAATCCTGCTGCTAGACTAAGCTAAAATCTACAAGGGTGTTGCAGCTGGACTATTTCGTAGCTAAACTTCGCCATAACCTGGGCTATCTTGTAATAAATAAGATTCAGCTAGAATCTGCTAGGATCTTGTAGCTAAATTTCACTACTATCCGGGCTCAATTTAATATTTCTCAACTAGCTATCGCATTAGGATAAAACCTATTCGGCAGCAGAATCAGCTCGCGGCGCCTGCCGTTATTGAATTTATCTTATAATAGAAAATACCCTGTATAAAACACGTCATAAACCGACTCAAATCGTCCGACAAGAGATATACGACGTGAAACAGTGAACACGATTAAATTTCTTTTTATCCCCGCCTCCGTCGGATCTGGGGTCCTCGCGTTGCTCGTGACGTTTGATGCTTTTACGACCGACCCGTTGGAAAACTTTACGAGCGGCTCCACTAACTGTGTTGTCGAAGGGAAACCTCGCTTTCAAAGGAACGGAGGCATTTCGATCTCGAGAGTGACAGCAACTTATTCGTCGAGGAAATTTTCAATTTTTTCTTTTTTTTTCTAAGAGAAACTGCTACGATTGGAGAACTTTTGAGAAACTGAAGACGGAATTGTTTTTACAACGATTAGAACCGAGGTTTTCCTCGACACTGGAATATCGAAAGGTTGCAAATTCTCGTCGTGCGATGTCTGATAAAAAATATCCTAATCCTAATATAGAAAAGTGGATAACCCGGAAGTAGTGTGATATCCAAATGATAAAAACCTTGCCATTATAAACTATAGTACATTGGAAACAGTATCAGCTGAAGTTGTTCTCAGTTCTGGGGATTCACTGATCCAATTAAACTTTCGGCTTAAGAACATTGATCAATTCGAAAGGAACAAATGAGCTATTCAAGTTGGGCTAATTAAGGGTTGTTTCGGCCATTGAAGTGGCCCAAGTTTAGAGGGCTTTTTGCCATTCTCTTTCGAAGGATGATTATTTTATGTCGAACAGACGAGTAGATTAAAGTGAAAAAAAATTGTCAGTATAGCTAAAGGCGCTTTGTGATAATGAGCGAATGATTTTCCCATTAAAAGAATCGGGAAGATTTTCAATTGGAAAAATCTGCCAAAAATTCAGCTTTTCTTAATATTTCGTATTTCTATTGACGTTTGAAAGAATGATTAACATTCATTAATAATTTTTACCGGTTCGCCTTGAAACAAAATCGTACGAACTATCCAGCGGATGTGATTTTTATATGGAAAACATGTGACTGTATAATTTTTCATGTTGCATATTATTCCGACGGAGTTAGTGAAAATTATTAAATATAACTTTTTTACCCGTATTATTCTTGATCGATAATAAACTTTCTATCCATTTCTATTTTTATTAGGTTTTTTTTCACTTTTTTTTACATTTTGCAAATTTCAGAAATTATATTTAGACGATTCAGAAAACTAAGACCCCTTCATCATTTGGGAAAATGTTATTTATTAGAACTTATTATCCATCTGCTCCAAAAAGGGCGGTCTCTTTCCAAAATGCCGTCTCCAATTTCATTATGAGGTCAGGAGGTTTGTAATTTTCATTAATTAAGAGTTTATTCGGTCTAATAATTTTATATTTCGATCTAAAGGTTTCAATTTAATACTTTGACGGATGAAGTCTCATTCGGAAAATATCTGTATCTTAACATAATTAAGGAAGATGAGTTGAAAAAAATAATTGTGCAATTTAGATCCACGATTTGAAACAAAGGGAAAGCAATTTATTATTTTCGATGGTTCATCCTTTTTTTTTTTTGGATGGTTTGCTAATTTGAATCTAGAATTTGACTTTGATATAGATCGTGCGGTTTATAAATGTTATTGAAATAAATTTTTCAATTGGAATTCATTTCACCGATGAAAAATTATTTGGATCTTTTCTCCTCCGAATTATTCTGTTTTCCAGTAAAATTTTCCGGGATTATATGAATTATACCTTAGACGCTCCCAAGCGTAAGATATAAAATCGCTAATAAAGTGGTAGCAGAGTGTAATAGTCCTACGAATATAATTAAATTATTAACGTCGGTTTTACGCGTCTATTTTATCATTACAAATTTAATCCTAAATAGTTTATTTACTTTCCCTTCTAAATAAAGGTATTAATTGTAATCGCATTATGCTACCTAATTTATTCTCCCCACCCCAACTTCCCTGTTGAATTTTCCCACTTAATTCGAACTCACTTCGTTCCGGGTTGACGATAATCGTCGATTCGTCTTGTATATTGGTTGTCACGAATTCGCGAGAGCACAAGCACTGAAACTGAGGTCGCGCATGAGAGGGTCATTTATAGCCACCCCCTCTAGTGTTGTGCACCGTCCTCTCCTACCTGAGTCTTCTAATCGACCGTTCGTAGCCGATTCTCAGCTGAAGGGTCCTGCACCTGTTGTCGGTAAAGATGATACCGGCTCGGAACGCCAAGGGATTTCCTGCTGTACTTATCGTATATTATAGAACGAAATGAGTCAGAACGCAGGCAAAAGGAGGACAATTCGCTATTCCTAATATTTGCATTTTTGTTTTCCCATCAGTAGTGCGTTTTTCCGGGTTATTACCGTTAGTCGTTTCTGATTAATTATTCAATTATAATACTTCATATAATCGAAGTTTTCATCATCGTGAAAACGATTTTTCTAGGCCGTAGTAATTTTCAAGGATAAAAGACAGCTAAGAATAATTTTCAAGGATAAAAGATAGCTAAGAATAATTTTCAGAAAATTTCCATTTTTAATAGGCGCGCATTTATTTTTTTAGGTTACGCCTCATATTTAATTTTATTGATTTTCGAGTAAGGGGAACCTATCGTTGTCAAAATGGGGAAGAAGGCTTTGGTGGAATATTTTTATTTCGTTCAAATTTGTCAGAACGAAATAAAAATTTATGCGAATTTTTCTAAAGCGGATCAGACACTTGTGGGTATTTTTTTCCGAAAAATAATTATGGTAAATAATAGTAATTATAATAACATAATTAAATAATTTTTAGATGAAAAATAATAAGAAAAAATAGATGAAAAATAATAAGAAAAAATAGATGAAAAATAATAAGAAAAAAATAGATGAAAAATAATAATAAAAAATAGATGAAAAATAATAAGAAAAAATAGATGAAAAATAATAAGAAAAAAAATAGATGAAAAATAATAATAAAAAATAGATATAAAATAATAAGAAAAAATAGATGAAAAATAATAAGAAAAAATTGATAGAAAATATCAAGAAAAAATAGATGAAAAATAATAAGAAAAAATGGATGAAAAATAATAAGAAAAAATAGATGAAAAATAATAAGAAAAAATAGATGAAAAATAATAAGAATAAATAGATGAAAAATAATAAGAAAAAATAGATGAAAAATAATAAGAAAAAATAGAGATGACAAATAATAAGAAAAAATAGATGAAAAATAATAAGAAAAAATGGATGAAAAATAATAAGAAAAAATAGATGAAAAATTAAAATAAAAAATAGATGAAAAATAATAAGAAAAAAATAGATGAAAAATAATAATAAAAAATAGATGAAAAATAATAAGAAAAAATAGATGAAAAATAATAAGAAAAAATAGATGAAAAAAATAATAAGAAAAAATTGATGAAAAATAATAAGAAAAAATTGATGAAAAATAATAAGAAAAAATTGGTGAAAAATATCAAGAAAAAATAGAAAAAAAATTCTAACTTTGTGTAGGATTGTTGTTATTCTAAGCTCTTGTTTTCTCGTATTCGAGTGCATAAGTCATTTGCCATAGTGAGCTCCTTGGTCGATCATAGGTTTAATAGCATCACACTAGAACATGTTCCGTTGTCAATAATGAGATTTTAACGCGGCCGATTCGCGATATCTGTAATAAAGGCGCCACGGGAAACTACAAATTGATGGGATGACGAATATGGTAAATACATTAATGATTACTCACAATTGACTGTTAATGTTCATCGAGTCCAGAGACAGAAAAATTTTCATACGAAACCGCGATATGTCATCGGCCGATCTCTTTGAGCGTCTTTTGTTTACATTTTGATCCATGTGAAGCGATAAAACGATCGAACAATAAACAATCATTTTCGCACGATGATTCGCAGTGCGTTTGTAAGGCCAATTTTTTTTTTTTTTTTTTTTTTTTTTTTTTTTTTTTTTTTTTTTTTTTTTTCTTGAAAGATTGTTTGGTAGAAAAAAGAGTTGAATTATTGGAACTATTGGTTTGTTCTTGTAACGTTCCTTTCTATTCAACGATTTTTTACTATTACATCTATTATATTTACTATTACATCTATTATAAATGATTTGATCGATTGATTTTATCAATTGACTCAATATAATGATTCTTTAAATTAATCTGCTCCAATTGATCGATTCTATTGATCCATCGATTCATAAATACTATGGTCAGATCACTCGATTGATTCTATCTATAGATTGATTCAATATAAAGATTATTTTGCTGATCGATTTTAATCATTAAAACTGAAATTTCAACCAATTGGCCAATTTATTCCAGATTTATTTAATTATTTTAGCGATTGGCTCATTAACTTGATCGATTTGAGAGTTTTACTAAATGTTAATTTTAACGCGAGAAACTTTAAACAATGATCGGCGTAATTATAATGATATTGGTATTATTCAGAAACGTCAAACTGTTTGTGCTCGCCACGGATCGGTTTTTCCGATCGAAAAACTCCATAAGTATCAAATAAATTAATATTCCGATACGAAACTGGTACATATCAGTAGCAAGACAATAGGAAAACTCAACGTCATCCAATCGCTTTTTGAATATTTTATACATAAAATATTAAAGACTTTCTATTTATTTACGAGATTTATTTTTTATTGATTTTCATCTAATTCCTTTTATCTTTTCTACTCTTTTATTTATTTACGAGGTTTATTTTTTATTGATTTTTAACCAATTCCTTTTTTCTTTTTTTCATTTATTTATTTACCAGATTTACTTTTTATTGATTTTTATCTAATTCCTTTTTTTCTTTTTTTTTGCAGGAGTGGAACGATTACAAGCTCAAGTGGAATCCCGACGACTACGGAGGAGTTGACACGCTGCACGTACCATCGGAACATATTTGGCTCCCTGACATCGTACTGTACAATAAGTAAGTGGATTATTATTCCATTTAATTAGAGAAATTCTTAAGCCTTATTAAATTTATTTTCTTCAATTTAATCATTGACTTTGTAGAATAATTTGGTTAATTTGGGGTTTTTTCAATTGAATAGTAGATAGATTTATTTTAAATGGATTTCTTTCGATTGATTAGTTGGCTTAGTTGATCTATCTACGCAACTACTTAACTGATTGGTGTGATTGATCCGATTTATCAATTCCGCTGATAGATTTTACTGTTTATTCGGCTTGTCTGCTTCGTATGACCGAATTTGAATTGCTACTTGATAGTTCTATTGTTCCCACGAGTTGGAAAAAATTCGCCCATACGCATAAGAAATCGAACCTTCCCTTGATCGTTCGATGCGATTTCCTCGAGGAAATATTCATCGCCATTGTTTTCAATACTGAAGATTGTTCAGTGAAAAGTTGTCGACTGACTGAGTCGCCAATTATTCGAACAAGGAACCGTACAATCGAAGCGTATTTAACTTCGTGCGCAAGAAAGTTGGCCAAAAAAAATAATCGGCGATACAAGTTCGCGACAACATCGAAAAAACGCATCAATTATTTCTAGCGCGGGCCAATTTTCAAAATTTTTTTCACCTCCGCGCGAATCTCGCGTCACGCGTTTTTCGGTGGGTGAAAAAAATACGCAATTTGAACGTAATAAATTGGTCCTCGCTTGAAAGCGTCTTTTGTCGTCGACGTCTTTTACTTACACAGAGTGATACAGCGTTCGCTTCACTCGGATTCCCCACAATTACAGCCCGACGGTTTCAAGTTCTTCGGGACAGCCTATTTTTTAGGAGTATACGAAAAACGTGGAACTCGCATGTAACTTTGTGAAGGTTATGCTCCGGAATGTATTGATCAAATACGCCAGTTCCATAGTGATCTTATTTTTATTTATTTATTTATTTTATTTTTTTTTATCCGAGGATCTTACATTTCCCAAAACAACAGTATGGCAAATGATCAGAATACAATGCACACAAGTAATAAATTTAACTGAAGTCATAGAACAGCAAGAACGCAACACATAATATCGAATTTCATCGCTAAATTGGATATTTACCAATAGACAGCAACAGAAATAACCCTCATTGACAATCATGCATCTCGCTCTAATTGATGTTAAACCTAAATATTATGCAATTCATCAAGAGAAGATCAGTGGATAAAACCTGTCTGATAATGATAATAATGGTGATCTTAATCTGCGCGTATTTGAAAATTATTTTATTTGTAATTATTATTTTAATTATTATTTTTGAATATTATTTAATTATATAGAATTATTTTATTTTTAATCGTTATAACCACCAACGCTTTTTGAGCCTTGGAAATGAAATTGAAAACGATTTAAGATGCGTTTTTTCCATGAATTTTTCAAAATTTAAATAGAATTTCAATCTCTGGAGCGCTCTGTTTTTTTTCTTTTTTTTTTATTTAATTTTTTTTTTTTTATGTATAAAACCTGTCTGATAATGATAATGCTGATCTTAATCTGCGCGTATTTGAAAATTATTTTATTTTTTAATCGTTATAATCATCAACGCTTTTTGAGCCTTGAAAATAAAATTTAAATGGTGCTTTTTCATGAATTTTTCTAAATTTAGATGGAATTTTAATCTCTGGAGCGCTCTGCTTTCTTTTTTTTATTATAAAAAACCTGTCTGATAATGAAATGATAATGGTAATCTTAATCTGAGCGTATTTGAAAATTATTTTATTATTATTTTTAAAATATTATTATTTAATTCTATAGAATTATTTTATTTTTAATCGTTATAACCACCAACGCTTTTTGAGCCTTGAAAATAAAATTGAAAAAAAATTTAAACCGAGCTTTTCCGTGAATTTTTTAAATTTAACTAGAATTTACACCTTTGAAGCGCTCAATTTCTTCTTATTTTTTTTTTTTTTTTTTTTTTTTTAATGAAAAAATTAATTACGTGAAAATTTGTTGATTTCAGCGCCGATGGTAACTACGAAGTGACCATAATGACGAAGGCGATCCTCCACCACACGGGCAAGGTCGTTTGGAAACCTCCGGCCATCTACAAATCGTTCTGCGAAATCGATGTCGAATACTTTCCGTTCGACGAGCAAACCTGCTTCATGAAATTCGGTTCCTGGACGTACGATGGATACCACGTGAGTTGAAAAAATTCTAATATCCGGCGCGAACTCTAAACGCCGAAGAATTTCGGTGGATTTTTTATCGTACGATAATTTCTTCTTTTTTTCCCCGTATAAAAACGTTTTCTCGACAATTTATTTTCAGGTGGATTTGAGACATCTGGCGCAAACGCCCGGCTCGGACACGATCGACGTGGGCATCGACTTGCAGGATTATTATTTGTCCGTCGAATGGGACATCATGAAAGTTCCGGCAGTTCGCAACGAGAAATTCTACAGTTGCTGCGAAGAGCCTTATCCGGACATCATTTTCAACATAACCCTTCGGAGGAGGACGCTTTTTTACACCGTCAACCTTATTATACCCTGCGTCGGTCTATCGTTCCTTTCCGTGCTCGTGTTTTATTTGCCGTCGGACTCGGGTGAAAAGGTGACGCTTAGTTATTGTAAATAAGACTGTAATTGGGTTAAAAGCGTGTGTTTACCGGCGACTGCGCCTGGATGTTGAGCCTTGGGGTGACCAAGGATGGCGGTGATTGGAAATGGTGACCGGTTTTTACTGTAACGAGTTCGATAGAGATGAACAAAAATTAGTGGGAGCACGAGAACCAATACTACACCAATACTGTAGAAAAACACTGCATAGAAAGTACTTGTGGTGACCACATACAATGACAATCGCAGAATGTGAACAATGGTGACAGAGACTGGTGACGACCACGAGTGTTGGCGGTGATTGGAAATGGTGACCGGTTTTGACAGCGACGAGTTGTGAGCTCGATAGAGGTGAAAAAAACTTGGTGGGAACACGACCAATCATAGAAAATACTAGTTGGACCACGAACAATGACAATTACAGAATGTGAACAATGGTGACCAAGACTGACCAAACTGCAAGAAACCCAATACTGCACCAGTACTGATCATAGAAAATACTAGTGGTGACCAAGAACAACGACAATTGCAGAATGTGAACAATGGTGACAGAGACTGGTGATGACCGAACTGGTGACGACCACGAGTGTTGGCGGTGATTGGAAATGGTGACTGTTTTTGACAGCGACGAGTTGTGAGCTCGATAGAGGTGAACAAAACTTAGTGGGAGCACGACCAATCGTAGAAAATACTAGTTGGACCAGGAACAATGACAATTACAGAATGTGAACAATGGTGACCAAGACTGACCAAAAATGCAAGAAAACCAATACTGCACCAATACTGAGCATAGAAAATTCTAGTGGTGTCCACATAGAATGACAATCGCAGAATGTGAACAATGGTGGCAGAGACTGGTGATGACCGAACTGGTGACGACCACGAGTGTTGGCGGTGATTGGAAACGGTGACCGGTTTTGACAGCGACGAGTTGTGAGCTTGATAGAGGTGAACAAAACTTGGTTGGAGAACGACCAATACTGATCATAGAAAATACTAGTTGGACCACGAACAATGACAATCGCAGAATGTGAACAATGGTGACCAAGACTGACCAAACTGCAAGAAAACCAATACTGCACCAATACTGAGCATAGAAAATACTTGTGGTGACCACGAACAATGACAATCGCAGAATGTGAACAATGGTGGCAGAGACTGCTGATGACCGAACTGGTGACGACCACGAGTATTGGCGGTGATTGGAAATGGTGACCGGTTTTGACAGTGACGAGGTGTGAGCTCGATAGAGGTGAAAAAAACTTTGTGGGAGCACGACCAATCATAGAAAAATAATACTACTTGGACCACAAACAATGAAAATCGCCGAATGTGAACAATGGTGACAGAGACTGGTAATGACCGAACTGGTGACGACCACGAGTGTTAGCGGTGATTGGAAATGGTGACCGGTTTTGACTGCACCGAGGGCTTGATAGAAGTGAACCAATAGTGGGAACACAACCAATACTGATCATAGAAAATACTAGTGGTGACTAGGAACAATGAAAATTGCAGAATGTGAACATGGTGACAGACTGGTGAAGACCAAAACTGATGACGACCACGAGTATTGACGACCTAAACTGACGTCTAGTGGTGGCCACTACATTTAGTCAATTAAAACCTATGTCTATGGGTGATCACCAGATTGACTGGGGATATAGGTGAGTAAAAATGGTGAAAACGGTGACTTGTAGTGACTGTGCCATTCTTGACCGTGCCAATCTTCGTGCCATTGGTAAATGGATAAAGACCGAGGGCTGGCAGTTATTAATAATGGTGACTTGTGGAACCATGACCAATCGTAATCTTGATAAAGCCTACAATCAAAAAGACCGAGAATGAGACCATTCTGAAGACTGATGACGACGGTCAATGGATCACCATGATTTTTGATAACCAAGGCTGGCGAAGACCGAAACAGACATCTGGTGGTGACCAAATTACAGAAATGATGTAAGACTAGCAGCAATTAAGGCTGGTGAATGATGGTGATACTAGCAATCTAGACTGGCAGGAAATTGTGTTTATTGAAATTTGCTGAGCCTCTGTAGTATTCGTTCATATGGGAGTGTGAGTTTTGGCTAACGCTGAGAGCTTGGTGATAGTATGATAACCGCACGAACCAGCCTTTGTAGAGAAGAGTTCCCTATGAGAGAGGATGACAGCTTCGCCAGAGCAACGTTCTATAGTTTTTATCCTACATTTCATTCAAAGTATATATTTTGCTCCAGGTGTCCCTGTGTATATCGATACTCCTCTCGCTAACCGTGTTCTTCCTCCTTCTGGCCGAGATCATTCCGCCTACGTCGCTGACAGTACCTCTGCTTGGCAAGTATCTCCTTTTCACGATGGTCCTCGTCACGCTTTCAGTCGTCGTAACGATAGCCGTGCTCAACGTCAATTTCCGCTCGCCTGTGACTCACAAGATGAAACCCTGGGTGTACCGGGTTTTCATTCAAATCCTTCCCAAGGTGCTGTTCATCGAACGGCCCAAAAAGGAAGACTCCATTGACGAGGACGAGGAGGATAAATCGCCCGACCATACCGTCTCTGGCGTCTTCGACGTCTCGCCGCACATCGATAAATATTTAGGGTAAGTATTGATTTTGAAAAATATGGAAGAAATGGGTTGATTGTCAATGATTGGTTGAGTACGTAAATGCAAGAAAAATAGATGAAACTTATCTTGTTTTGATAGAATCAAAAATAATAACAACCCTAATATAATACAATGCAACCAATAACAGGACGATTCTTATCTCCACGTTCTTGATAAGAAGCAGACGAGATAGTCTGGTCTGTTGACAGTGGAACACATTTTCAATGTCTTCAGTGATGGCCCGAACAGTCAGAAAGCAGGAAATTGATTAGTATGGTAGACCTGAGGTTTGTACCATTTTAGAGACTAGAAGGGCATGTGCTCTAGGTTGAAAAGCGCCCACAGTTTGCTTTTTTTTTACCTTCCGCCGAGACCGTGGGGACCTAAAAAAATTCAAACCTTTTATCGTGGGTCAACAGCGATTAAAAAATTTCTTTCCATTAGCGCAACCCTTCGGCTATCTAAAATCTAATTCGACTGCGTTATTTTGATTTATTCGACTTCGATTAACTCGCGCTATATATTTTGCAGGTATAGCAGTAAACGGTTGAGCGGTGACTTCGACATCCCAGCCCTTCCAGCGTCGCGGTTCGACCCTGTGCCGTGCTATGGTGAGCCACCCCTTCCCCTACCCTCGGCCGACGACGACCTTTTCTCGCCCGGAGGCGTCGGCGGGGGCGGCACGGGCGACGTCAGCCCGACCTTCGACAAACCTCTCAGCCTCGAAAAAACAATTGAGGACGCTCGCTTTATTGCTCAACACGTTAAAAACAAAGACAAGTTTGAAAATGTAAGTTGTCCATGTTAATTTGAGAAGTGCGAAGGGGAGAAAAACCAGGCGATTCACACAAATTTATCATAATAATCCTCAAAGAAGATCCTAAAAAAATGGGGAAAAAATGGAAAAATACTCTGGTAAACATTGGCGCAATTATATAAAAATCCTCGTTATAACACTGATATGTATAAATTACCCCACGATTGTAACCTTTATGCATCATCAGACGCAAGCTATAGTAAGCAGTAAATAATATTATTTATTTACATAAATTTTATTATAATAGGAAAAAATAAAAAACTAACCCAAAAGATTCTATAGCGAACAACTTTAGGACTAAATCCTTTGAATAAATACTCCTATACTTAGGGTATGAACATTAATGCTTTATTAGCTTATCTTCTCATAATTTGGCGTATGAAGCACGTAGAACTTTGAATTCTAAGGCTTAGTTTTTCATTTTATAAGTATAATTAGTGAGAGTGAAGAGTTGAACTATATTCGTCAAATTGGATCCAACTCAAAGGCTGGAAAAATTTTACTTTTTTTTTTTTAGTTAGGCCTTCATTTTAGTTTGATTGCACTTTAAAATTGTATGACTCCGTTTTTGGGATTTTCGGCCTGTTTTTTGCAAATAACTTCTAAACTGACCACTTTTACATAGATATATTACTCAGAGGCGAGAAAGAGCCATCAAAATCCTACAATTTGATATATTTTATTAAAAATTTATGTTAGTCCCCGCGGAACTAGCGCTCGAAGAAAATCGAAAATACGTTTTCTAACAAAAAATGGAATATATCTCGAAAACAAAAAATAATCCGTGTTTTTTAATCAATTCTAAATTAAATTTCCTCAATTTGCTTACACAGAACCTATTTTTTCAAAATTCGCGAACGTAGCGAAAAAAAAAATTCAAAGGTAAAACTTCAAAAGTGTGAAAACCGAAAAAATTGAAAAATATTATTAATTGTCAGAATTCGATTGATTTCACTTCGAATTCGAATTCTACATCTAATTTCCTGTAGGAACGATTAATTAATTAAAATTTAATAGTATTTGCATCGAATTTTCTAAGTTGAAAAATATAAAAACGGTTAGTATTAAAATGAGTAAAAACTAATAGTTGTCAAATTTGAGTCGTTTTGACCACAAATTCGGATTCTGCGTTCAATTTCCTCGAAGAATAGCTTTTAAAAACAAGCGTTTAATTTTCCACCTCAGCCGATGAGCGGAGCTCGAAATTCCGGCAGGTGAATAACTCGATTTAAGGAAAATAATTTCTGTGGCTCTGTTTAAATTTTTTTCGCCAAATTTTTTGCTATGTACGTGTGTAAGGCGTTTGAATGAAGACTCTTGCATAATAAAATCATTGATTCAAATGAATTTTCACCCCAAAAATCACAATTAAAGGTCAATTTTCGAGCTTTCAAAAGCCGATTTTTTTGGGCCACTTGCAGATTTTTCCGGGAATTGAAAAAAATAGCGAAAATACATGATGGTAAGATGCAACTTTCCTGAAATTTTCAGATTTTTATCTCTATTCAAAGACGAGTAAAAAATCGTTAAATGGTCGGTTTTAAAAAATCGCAGGGGTACCCTCAGGATTTTTCTTGAAAAATTTTTTAGTTTCGATTTTGCTCAAATTTAGCATAATGATATTTGATGACGCGTATATCAATAATATATGCTCCATTCTTTCAGGGGCGGATCCAGAAATCATTTCTGGGGGGGGGCTGGATCATGACCCACGTGGGAACGAATTTTCAGAAAGTACTCAGTTTCAATAGAAACCAAAAATATTTATTATTACCGAAAATATACCTTACTAAACACTGTATAATAGCTGCACTCCAAGTAATTTTCCAAAATATCTAGTGCAAAGCTCGAAGCTCTGGGGGGGGCTTCAGCCCCCTAGCCCCCCCCCTGGATCCGCCACTGCATTCTTTGTTTCTTCTGCATTAAATTGATGAAAAGAAGGTTTGAAGTGGAAAAATGCGATGTTTTCATGTCTATTCCACTAATATTGTTGAAAACCTCAATAACGTTAGAAAAATGGATAGGTACATTACATGGACAAATTGTGGACAGTTTAATGACCTATGGCGCAGCCCCCCTCCCTAGCAGTGGGTTGGGCGGCAAATCCGCCAGGGGCGCTCAGCCCATAATTATTCAATAATAAACCATAGTAATCTCCCGAAAAAAAAATTTTCTATCCCCCCTCAAAATTTGATTTTTTTACGTTTCAAGGCATGTAGAATCCAAATATCCTATTCAAAAAAATTCTTTCCGTCCGCCATACGTCAACACTTTTCCGACAAAACTATATAAAAGCTAAATTTTTGAAATTCTCACCAAAAATCAATCTTGGTCTGACAATTGTTCAATTCATTAGCCAAATCTCTGTCAAAATTCTTGGTATGATGTACAATAACGGTTAACAATAAATTCAATTTTAAAACGCGGTGAATATATTTATAATTTTTTTTCCAGGAAAATTCGATGTTAAATTTGATCGGTCAGCTGAAACATTGAGCAACAATCGAAACAACGGATAAAATATCGTCCGAAAAATCGCTGAATTCTCTTTTTCCTCTTACAGGTGATAGAAGACTGGAAATACGTAGCAATGGTGCTCGACAGGCTGTTCCTTTGGGTCTTCACTTTGGCCTGCGTCACGGGCACCGCGCTCATCATCCTCCGAGCGCCCTCTCTCTACGACCACACCAAACCCATCGATATCTTCTACTCCAAAATCGCCAAAAAGAGACTTATGATGATGGGTCCCGAAGAGGATTAATCCATCCCGCGTTCGATAATGCCTGGACTGTTTCTTGTGTTAGTACGTACTATATCTTTTCGAGACACGAATGATCACACGAGAAAAGTTGAGAAAGGAAGGGAAAAACTAAAATATTTATATATTACTATTAAAGTAACAATACTCGAAACTACAATATGATTATACGGGTCAATGTAGGTCAACATAAAATCAGCTGCCTTGTTTGTCTTATTCTTTTGCTTCGAAATCGATAAATTGTTTTTGTATGAAAATCCTGATGCGAGGAAGAGATTGAAAACCGCCCTTGGACTTGAATTTTCGAAGGTGTTAAAAGGAGAGTCTGCTTTCCACGGCGCCCGGAACGTGATTTTAATTTTTTCTTCCAACACCAAGCATATTTTGTTCATTTTATAATTGAATTATACTTAATGTTCCGATAGTTCATTTAGTATAATTATTATTTTATTTATAGTACTTGATAGCGGATGAATTAATGGAATTATATAGTTGTACTGTTTATATTTACATTTATTTTGAACAGTTTTTTTTTTCAATACCTATATAATTATATTATAGTTTTCATTTCAATTATCAGCAGTTCGTATTTCTTTGTTGATAGTTAATTTTTTTTTATAGTAGTTGCCAATGAAAAATAATTATTTAATTTCAGTACTATTATTTAATATTGTTTTCAAAAGTTTTTTAATGGTGTTAATTAATAGCTTTTATAATTTAGGAATTACATACTCTTGTATTCGACCATGGTTTCGCATATAATCTTGGATTGATAACGAAATCTTTGGAACTATATACTTTTTTATATAATTATTTGATTTTGTTTTTCAATAACTGTTTAATGGTTTTAGCTGATGGAATGATATAATTTTATCGTTTGTATTTAATTTTATTTTCAATAGTTTTTTTTTTAAATCGTTTTTTCTTTTTTTTTTAATCGTTTTTTATTTTTTTATCGTTTGTATTTAATTTTATTTTCAATTTTTTTTTTTTTTATCTCATGGTTCCTAATTCTATGTTATCTAGTTTGCTTTTTTTGGTGATAGTTAATTTTTTTATAGTAGCTGCCGATGAAGAATAATATTCAATTGCGGTATGTTTTCTCGTTTCAATGGGTATTTGAAATTTATTAATTTCGCGAATTTCAGAAATTCCAGTCGTCATTTACGTACTTGCACGAATAAAGAGCAGAGGCGAGTTCACCTGAAAACGTTTGTATTCATGTATTTTACTATGTCTGTCATTTTTTGAAATCTTCGGAAAGAAATAACGCATCGAAATGAAAGTCATTGCGTCCAGTTGACCTTCGAAAAATTTCTGCACTAAAATAATCGTGCAATTTTTTTCTTTATGGGATTTTTCAAGTTGAGGCCTATTTGTTATGAAATTTCACAATGGCCAAGGAAAATGTAAAAGTGTGCAGTGTTGTCCCCAAATCGATTATTTAGCTGCTAGAGATGAAAAGCCTACAAGTCAATCGGGCCAATTTTTACTCGAAATCATAAAAACACTGTCAGTTCCATTTTTCGTCATGTTACAATCTTGGAAAGTTGCACTGCATCCAAGAGAAGCAAAATCCTTTTTTTCTCTCATTTATAAAAAAAATGTCATATTTTCTTGAGATTTTTAGTTTCTGAAAAATATTTCATCCTTTTCCCAATGAGTCAATCGACGAGGAAATATTAATTTGAGAAAGAACAATAACTTATTAGCAACACTGGAGAACCTAATTGTACCTTGGACATGGTAAAGACACGCCAGAGATCAAGATACACTTTTCTACAAACCTGTTCATGCACTGCTGCCACTACAAATTAAATACACCGCAGTGTTGCCCAAAAAAATTCTCATCGCAAAATCGATCCTCCCTTCATATTTCCGCCCTAGTAAAGGCTAAGGCAAACAAGGATTACTTTAAGTTTAAGGAAATGGGATATTTTTGGGTAAAGATTCGACCGCGAATAGGGCACGTTTTGAAACGCGTGTGCAATGGAATACGGAAGCCGATGAATTTCGAGAGCTATGGATAAATGCACAGCCTTATTCCAAATAAAATAAGAGGAAAACTCGTAAACAAGATTTGCTCATTTTACTCGGATAGGACATTTTAAGATTTGATCATAATTCCTGAATTTGAAGCGGTCAAATTTTCCTGTAAATAAAAATTACTCGTCTTCACCTCGTTCCCATATGACGTTTATTCGTAAGTTAAACATGAGAAAAAAATACAAAGAGAATAAGAAGAAAAAACTTTTTTCCACACATTCTTTCTTCGATGGGTTTTTTTCACTCTTGCCATTTTCGGTTTCTTTCACTACTAAAACCTAAGAGAGTAAAACGGAAAAAAAATATTTTTGGTAATTTAATAATAGCATAAAATTTAAAAAATCCTTATAAGTAAACGTTTGTATTTATTGTAATATTGTAAATAATGTTTACGTTACGTTGGAAGTAAGTAACAAATCAACATTTTTTTCCCCTTTCATTCGAAGGCAATATTTCAATTATTTTTATTAAAAACGTCTTCCCATAGTTTTTAATTTTTAAAAACGTTGTAAATAAGGTACCTATACGTCAAATGAGGAAGAAATCGAAATGTGTAAATTAATCGAGCCGTCAAAATGCAAGGAAAATGTGAAATTTTTACGTTGTAACGCATCGTGTTATCATTTGCGATTTTTTTCTTTTTAAAAAAAACTGTGTAAATAAATAAAAATAAAAGGAAGATGAAAAAAACTGAATAACAACTTTTGGGCTACAAATTAGGGTTCTAGATAATACGATAAATTTTTTCAATTGTGTAGAGGAAAAAACAAGAGGTAACACCTTGTAGAAGGTAAAAATAAACTAAATATAAACCTATCATAAACGAATATTATCACCGATGTTATGAGAAGAATATGAATTCGCTTGTCGTATTTGTTACGAAAGTTACGTTACTGTTGAATAATAATTATGGTTGTGCTTAACTAAGATTATTAAAAGAGGAAAAAAATAAGTGGGAAAAAAAGAGACATTTCTGTGTGATAATTTGAATTTTACAACAAAAAAAAAAGAAGAGAGAAAAAAGAAACTATTCCGTTGGCGATTTTCATTCTAATGTATATTATATTATAATATTAATACAATTATGACTATTATGTATGAGCTATAACGAAATTAAAATAACAAAAAAAACAACCTATTATCATCATGTTTTTACGGAATCGAAACGAAAATCTTAACCACCCCTTCCACCACTTCCCCACGTTTTAATGATATTTCTAATGCATTTGATACCTATCTGAAATGGGAAAAAGTCATAGGACGAATAGATTTTTATACTGGTTAAGGAGTTAAAAACAAAAAAAAATCGAATGTATAAATTACGATTAATTGCAGAAAAAAAATATATAATCGGGAAAAAAATATGATATTTTGTGAAAAATTGAATAAAAAAACGACGTGTGCAGTGGGATTACGCGATGCCCGATCCAAAAAGTAATGTACAATAAAGAGAAATCCTTTTAATGACACCATCGTTTGAAATAAATTTAAAAAAAAAGGAAAACGACAAACTATAAGTACGTATATTACTCTCCAAGCAATTAACTGTATTGTTTTACCTATTACCTATAAACGTTTCCGCAAGATGACTACGGAAAACCCTTTCCTATTGTAAAGATCATGTAGACTCCCCTCGAACTGAATTTTTCTCATGGTTATAGAACGATCGGCGGTTAATATAATATAATTTCATAATCATTCATTTTTTTAATATAATTTCATAAGCCATTGGTCAATTTCATGAGGGATTTGGGCCGATTTCAATAGGAGTAGGTCGAAAATTTATTCGACATCAATTTGTCGCATCAATTGCTGCAAACGTCATCGGAAAGTAGAGTTGTTGAATTTAGAAAATCCTATCATCTTACTAGGGAGTCAAATATCTTTCGTTTACACCGTAGGATTCCTCATTTGCCACCTGAGAGCCCTGGTAATCAGTTGGCACAAATATGAGGGTTTATAATTGACTTGGTACTCTGCTGTCAGTTAAGCTTGACAATTAAAACATTTAGGGGACATAAATTGTACACTCCCTGAGCATATCCCAAATGTAGTCTTCCAACCTTCGAGGCTACGGTTTCTTCAATTCCTGACCTAAATATGGCTCTAATAAGCCAACAATATCGAACATAACCAGCAAATCGAATTTAGCAAATTTTCTTCGGCCTGCAAAATAGCTCAAATCCAAAAAACCCGTCTCAGAAATAGGTAGGTTAGAATTTTCATTGTTGGCAGACCTGAACATCGCTTCAAAATAGGGAGAAAAACGTCTCAGAGAAGAACTAGAAAATAATAATGAAAACGAGATTAAAACTTAAACTCTTAGTTTAAAAAAAAGGAGCAAAACCTAAATAATGTTTAAAAAAATGTTAGTGACAAACGAGTAAAAAATGAAGTTCCTAATGAACGTCAAGAATAAAACTCGAAATTCTGGTAGAAAAATGAATAAGTAATCTTAATCCAAGTGAAAAACAAGAAAAAATTCAAAATCCTGGTATAAAACGAAAATCAAACTAAAAAAATCTATAAAGAATGAGAGAGAAAACCGAAAACCCTCGTAAAAAAATTAAATTCTAGTGAAAAACGAGTTAAAAATTAATATTCTAACGAACAACGAGAATAAAACTCAAAACCCTAGGGAAAATGAGGAGTGAAAAATCTAAGACCTAGTGAAAAACGAAAATAAACTTAAAAACCTAGTAAAAAACGGGATAAAGAATCAAAATCCTAGTGAAAAAAAGAAAAAAACTCAAAATCCTGGTAGAAAATGAGAAGAAAAAACTCAAAATCCTAGTAGAAAATGAGAAAAAGCTCGAAATCCAGAGAAAGGAAAGAGAAAAATGTCCACCTTGTGGGCCTTGGTGAGAGAGACCTCTCATGTCTCTGCGACAACTAACTGGGACTTATAACTCGGCCCCATAATTCCAAACACCAGATATCCCAGACTCCCCATTTGCTGACCATCAGACTAAACCACTCTTTAAAAAAAATCCTGTTGAGATCGGCCTGAAAAATTATTACAATGCATTTTATTATTCGGCCACCCGGGGGGAAAATCCGATTTTCGTGAGTCTAAAATCCAATGAGCTTTTAGAGTATAATGTGTCCCTTTCGTATTGGTGGTAGATGAAACCTAAATGTTGAAAATTGTACACTATCGTTTTGTAATGATTTTCAAGTCGGAGGTGATCGATTAAATGCGCAATTAACAAGGTAAACTGATGCAATTATCAAGATACTGTTAACCGTAATGCTGAAACCGTTGATATCGAAGCGTTCAAGGTACTCTTTGTTATTACTTTCCTTACCCTAACCTGTCCGGATTGCGGAAAGCCTCGTAACCAATGAGCGTTGAAATTCAACCGATTTCAAAACGCTCTCGGGATCACTTGCACAGAATCTGTAACCGCTCGACGCCCAAATCTCTTCTTTACTAGTACAGCGACTGAATAAGTAGCGACTTCTTTGAGTTCCTATAACCCGGAACGTACTTTCCGGTATTCGTTCAATGATAGCGCCGTCATTAGCTGCCAAACGGATATATCATTGGCAATAGAAATTTGTACACTATCGAATAAAATCTAGCCTCTTTACGAGAAAATTGGCGCGGAGGGTAAGGAAAGTCGTGTTGTGGCACGCCCGGACGTTCAGTTCCTTGCTCGATTTTACGTTCGAATGCACCCGAGCTCTTTAATAATGCGTTAACGCTCAAAAAAAGGAAAAAAATTAATATTTCGTAGCACAGGAAAATAACTGTCGGAATTAGATTCAGTTAGCGTTGTCTTCTTGCCGTTTGAGTTAGATTTCTTGTTAATAATAAGGACAATCAGCCTGAAATGTTGCTTTTTATTGTGGAATGTTTCCAGATGATTTTA
Organism: Tupiocoris notatus; assembly: GCA_037159825.1. Taxonomy (NCBI): domain Eukaryota; kingdom Metazoa; phylum Arthropoda; class Insecta; order Hemiptera; family Miridae; genus Tupiocoris; species Tupiocoris notatus. The sequence continues at coordinate 405,920 of JASJUZ010000032.1, read as the reverse complement.
TTCGCTGAATTGTTTTGTTGTTATTGAATTTGAATACGAGAATACAATTCTTTGCGTTATTGTGTGAATAATATAAATTATATTATGAAAAATACAATGGTCCCTCATTCAATTCCTTCGAGTCGACTGATGATTTAGTCAGCGCTGACATTGGAGACAAATTAATCCCAGCTGATTGCATGATCATGATGGCTGTGAAGTTTAATTGGTTAAAATCTTCTTTTTTTTACATAGTCTATTTCTGCATAAAAAAATTGTATTTATATCAATTTCAATTCACTTAAAAATCAGTTTTTGTGTAATATATTAATTAAATAAAGAAAACTTTTGAATTTTAGGAACAAGTGGATGCCGCTAGATAACACTGTGATAAGACTGGTAATAGCCATACTACCTAAACTTCCACGGTTTTTTTTAACAGTCAAATTTAAACCCTGATCTGATTTAGAAAAACCCCGTTATCGTTGAATTGATAATATCGGGATAAATTATCTATATCCCGATAATATCAGAATTTTAATAATATCAATATTAAAAAATCAAATATCTGAACCAGAATATCAATTGAATCGACTTGAATCAATTGCAATCGACTTGGCAAATGGAGTAAAGAGTGCTGGATATTGGACGATTCTGCTGATTGTAAAAAAACTGACTGTAGAGAGTGTCAAATTTCACTGTATTGTTATATACATAAAATGATACTTAGGTAGTAAAAGAGGAAACAAAATCCGAAAGAAAATTAATTATGCGGCTATTCGTCGGGTTTTTCCGGAGGCGGCCCGCACGGCTGGAGCATTCGTTCCATTAAATTGAACCTTACGCGAGCCTTGGCCTCGTTTTCGGCGATGGCAAAAAAATTCAGCATATCGAAGTGTCCGAGATAGCTTGAGTAAGAGTCCCTATGCTGATTTACGAGCCATTCGTACTTGGATGTATCGGCGTGGCCGGTGCCGACGTATTTGCTTTGAAGGTGTTCCAACTGGCTGTTGATATTGTATCGGTCACCCATTATTATTTCGACGCCGACCTGTAAAATTGAGAAAAATAAGATTACACAGGGTAAATACGACTGTGACTCTAAAATAAATTCGTTGAAGCATAGGGCGAATTTATTTGATGTAATTGGATAATGTGACAATTAGAATGAAGAAAAAATGTTTGGTTTTAAAAGAAAACATACAGAAAACACTTTTAGGCATAGACAGGAGCGGCTTGAACACGGCCCATGTTGCGACCTCACTAGCGCTCCTGGCGGCCGTGGCACCAAGCGAAAGTAGTATAACCAGGCGACTCATTCTCCAATTCTTTATTAGCTGGACGAGCACTTTCGCCCATTCGGGCATCCTCAGGGCGACGTGGAGCCATAGGGTCCACAGCCCTATGGCTCCACAGTGCTCGGCCAGCTAATAAAGAATTGGATAATGAGTCGCCTGGTTTTTCTCCACCTCACAACACCCGGACATCAAGAAATGCGACAAGAAGGAAAAGAAAGTACTTCTTGGTTGAGTCGTCGCATCTCTCATCGTACTGGGTTGGTGAGGGGGAGAAGAACCAGGCGACATGTTCTCCGATTTTTTATTTACTGGCCGAGTACTTTCGCCCCTTCGGGCATCCTCAGGGCGATGTGGAACCATAGGTTACCACAGCCCATTGTTACCAACATTGATTTGTTTCACTTGTCAGGGCTATCAGCCCTGTAGTTAGGAGACAAGTGGAACAAATCAATGTTGTACCATATACAATACTACTGCGAAGCTTAGATGGCAAACTCATGGCTCCTTGAGCAAACGATACAATCCTGAGCACGGGAATAAATATTCGCGTACCAGGGAAAATTGCAGCTGCAACTTGGGAAAATTGAGCTTATTAGTTTCCATGAACTCCAGTTCAAGAACTCACTGTTTTACTGATGAATTGGACTGAACTTGAGTAATTGAAATGTACTTATTCTCAAGACAGAAATAGACAGAATGGCGAATAAAGATTGTTACAAAAATAATAAACTCGTTGAGATCGGTTTACAGAAAAAATTTGAAAAAGGTGAGGGCTTCAGAAATCAAAGGGAGCTGGAGAGGTTGATGTGTACAAACCATTGTGGAATTTGGATCTATTGGAATTTTTAAATGATCAAGAAGTACCAAGGGTGCTACGAGAAACCATAGACGTATACTTTTTGATGTAACAACTGTCTGCGATGTCTACTTCTGGCTCGGCAAAGGTGAAAAGAAGGGCTCATGCCCTCAAACGAGTGCAAATCCATTCAAAATATTCATACAGATCTTGTGCGCGTACCTGATTGGAGATCCTAAAAGACGAAAAAAGAGTAAACGCCGCTTAGTTGAAAACAACGTAGATAAGTTAGAGAGAAATTTTCCGATATGTTTCACAATGAAACGAGTAAACGAGGCGACAACGCAAAAACTTTCAAGTCGGCGTTTCACTACAACGATACAAAATTGAATACAAACACAAACAGCCGAGAGCCGACTTTGTTGTTGTACGCGTACTTTTCAAATGCAGTGGTGAACGTATTTTTTATTTCAATTGTATCATTCGATCGTAACATCGATTACTCGACCACACAATCGATAGTTAACAGCCATCGATTTTCTTCAGATTATGTTGAAGTTGGATGCAAAATCTGCGGCCGAATTTCGAAAATCGTTTCGAAAACATTCATAAACTTGAAATAAATCGAATCAGTTGAAAATTTGGATTGCACCTTAGCTTAAAAACAGTAAGTGAAACGTAGATTCTCATTCCTAGAATATCGGTGAAATATCGATCACGTGCGAATAGAATCGATAGTTTACTACATCGATATTTCAGCCCAAGTTAATCGTTGGAGTGTTCAAAAAACCGTTGTCTCAAAAAACCGACAAAAAACAACAAAAATATCTATAAAAACGTGAAAACAGTCTGAGGAACATCGATTCCTTCCTGCATCGAATTCTTGAAAGGAACAAGTTGAAGATAAAATTTTGTTCGTAGTAGTTGTGAAAAATTGAAGATCGTCGACGATAAATCGATTTATTAACAATCGATTTCTCTCCCTATTATCTTTCTAGTTGGGTTATCATTAGTTATGTTGACGTTAACCAAACTTGTGTGCATTTCGTGATTCCACAGGTTGTGGGCGTGTATTTCTCATCGACTGATGAATTTCCGTTGTTCCAATTGTATACGCAACTATTGATTGCGATTTTGAAAATATTTCACTCGAGTCAGATCGAATTTGACATCATCTCGTATAGTGGAACAATGACCATGGTTCTCAGCTTCGTTGGCAGTAAGGCCAATATAAAAGTAATATTTATCTCTTCATTAAAAAATTTTTGAGGGTGACAATGAATACATCGAATCGTCAGTGAGTACCAAGACTACATAAAAATTCAGATTGCAACTCACTTATTGTAAAGCCAGTTTATCAAGCGCCAAAAATGCTACCTGGCATCGGCGTTTTTGGGACGTCCAACATAGTATATATGGTTGTACCATTTTTGCGCGAGAAGGGCTTCAAAATCGAAGCGCTTTGGGGACGAACGCTCGCCGAGGCGAGCAAAGTCGCAAACGAACTGGACATACCGTTTTTCGCCAACAAAATCGACGACGTCCTGCTTCGGAAAGACGTCGATTTGATATTCATAATATGCTCGCCCAATTTGCATTCGCAAATCGCCGTCAAAGCGTTGGGCATAGGGAAGCACGTTTTGTGCGACAAGCCGACCGGCCTTTGTCAGAGCGAGTCGTTGAAAATGGTCATGGCAGCGCAATATTATCCGAGCCTCATCTCTATAGTGAATCATTCGCTTCGATTTTTGCCCGCGTTTTGTCAAATGCGACAGTCAGTTTTGGACGGTTATTTGGGCGGCGATATTTCTGTCGTCGAAGTCCGCGTTCACATGTCGAGCCTTCTCAATTCGAACTACGATTGGCTCTGCGACCATACAATGGGCGGAGGAGTGTTGACGTTGGTCGGGAGCCACGTCGTCGATTTGATTTCCTTCCTGACGCTCCAGCGAGCCTCTTCCGTCCACGGGATTGTCAAAACGTTCACCGTCAATACGCCGGACATCTCTGGCATACGGAATATCACCTCATCGGATTTCTGCAATTTCGAAATGACACTGAACAAAGGGACTTTGGCTTGCGTAACGTTGAACACGCATTTGCCATCCCAGTTTTCGCAAGAGGTTCTGATGTGCGGGCCGGCAGGTTATCTCGTTGTAAGAGGAGGCGATCTTTACGGATACAAGAAAGGAGCCGATAAGGAAGAAGTGCTCTATTTGGACGTGGAAGATTTACAGAGCTCACAGTATTGCGCGCAGATACCGAAGCCCTACGCTAAGGGTTTGTTCAAAATGATCGGCGCATTAAGGGAAGCTTTTCTACCAGTAGAGGACAAACGAGGCTGGATCAAAGCTCCCGTCGCTCTGGCAGCCACGTTCGATGACGGTCTATATGTGCAAGCGGTTATCAGCGCGCTCGCTAAGTCCAGCGCAGCTCGCGAATGGGTAAAAGTTAATATCATCAGCGAAGAACCTGATCCAAACCCGATTCTAAGCGCTGCTGTCAGACGTTCTGCCATCACGATACCCAAATAAATGTCTGTGCTGCAATTCTGAAACAGAATTGGGGAAAGCTCTATTTTGCGACTGCAAAAAACTGATAAAACGCTTGAGAAGAATATGGTTCATATAAAATGCAAGCCTGCCATCAAAATACGAGGTACGAAAATAATTTCTGCCCATAGAAGACCACAAACTTTTTTTGATTGGGTTGGCTGACAGATAACAGCTTAGAAGATTAAGAAATCGGAGAAAACGGGCTTCACTTTGTCCAAAATTCTGACTGGGAGACAAAAGTTCCGCCTGAAGCCGCAAGAGCGAAACAGCACGTGCCTCAAATGGCCTAGTCGGTCAGCCCGGGGAACTCGTGTGTAAAACACCTCCCGCTGCATCTGGGACCCGACTTCAGCTACCAACCCTTCCATAACATCATCCTACGGCCCTTCAAAGGGCCACATAACCTCTACTTTTTTCTATTCTGGTTTTTATACCCCTCAATGACGCTTGAGTTATTCTCAATTAGCTAACACACCGTACTTCCAGGGTATGAGCTTTTTCACTAGTGCGTATTTTGTTTTTTAAAGGCTGCAAAAATCTATTTATTCGAACCCTTGTCTTGAAATGTTTGTTACAGCGAGTGATACTTCCACGTGTTTGTTAAAATACTTTCGTTTTTCGTTCTTTTTGGGTTTCCTTTCTGTAAAAGTGGTTAATTTCACAGTGTACTTTCTCTTTACTGTATCGTTAGGCTCGCACATCGTAACTCGGTGTTATGAACCTAATTCATGCATTTTTCGGTTATTGGATCTCTTGTCTATTTTTCTAGTACCAATATTGCATTGTGCGAACGTTGGGGCCTTTGAATGAGGTTCTTTATTTTATAGTTTGTCATATCTGTCTGGAAATAAGGATAAACAAGGAAGTACTGTGTGATCTAGGCACACCTCTGTTTTTAATTTTTATTTATTGTTAATATATTTCATCTTTTTTTATAAAGTTTACTTTAAATAGTATTTTCTCTTTAAAAATTTGCCTTAAAAATTTTTCTTTGTTGTAAATTATACATTTTTTCAAACAGAAGGTCTTGAAGTTATGAATCTCTGGCCAGTGTATAACCTTGATATTATGCAATCATGAAGGCATTGGGTGAAGCTCGATCAAAGTGGCTGAAGGTTTTATGCCTCGTTAATGTTGTGATTGGGTGTGTAAAAATTCAAGATTTTTCTGAATTTCTTATTGTACAAGACAATCGCGTTATTACAGTCAATTTAAACATATAACAAATAATTAACATGAAGAGCAAAGCGCATTATCTTATACATCGTGGAATGTTAGCATAGAGAGTAGAATCGATCCTAATTCAAGTTCTATACTTGTCTACAGAAGGAATTGGTAACATCTTGTCATGAGATTCTATGGTAAAGTGAGCTCATTTTTTTAATTTAAACACAACTATAGTTCCTATATTTCTTTTTCGAATTCAGCTTCGCAGCCGACAGGACTCGTCAATTTGTGTAGACTTTCCTTTGCAGGATTTAAAATTTGAACGGTTCTTTCAACTATGAATTTAATCCTCTTAGGGGCCAAATTGAGCATTAAAGGATTGACTCAAACAGTTAAAAGCATGAACTCAATTATCAGAGACATTGATGGCATTTTTGTAAAAAATAAACCCTCCTGACGAGGCCCATTGTGTCAAAAGCGCTCAATCAAACTCAATAAATGGTACGCCTGAGAATTGCTTAGCTTTTACCTTCACACTCATATAATCACGCGACATGTTTCATATTTGGGCCACAGGAGAAAAGAATGACCTGCATCACAAGGATAGTGAGTCAAAAGACATGAAAATGGCTGCTGACTTGGAATAATCGCCAGTGGAAAAGCATAAAATTAACAACACTAAGCTTGCTTCAGCTCCTCGAGCAACTACCAAAAATAAACTACATTAGATGCCCTAAATTAATACTAAGAATCTAAAACAAAGACAATTTCGTAATACTGTGCACTCAGTCGAGGAAATGACTAGGATGTAAACCTTCCGCAAAACAATAACATCTACGAACTTTTACCGTTTACATGGAGAGCGAGCTTCTGCAGCAACTGTAACAACTCGTTTAGATCATACCTGTACGAGAGGACGAACTCAGTCACGTCGCAGTCGCAGTTTATTTTGTCAAAATGAGCGATGCAGTTCATCGTTTTCGTATCGCAAGAATCACAACTAACAGCTGATAGGAAACACGTCGTTTTGCAGAACTGGCATTGCCTGAAATCGTCGGGTATGGTTTCAAAAATTACCCGCTTACTTTTTGTGAGGCCTAAATCGAATAAATCGCGCCGCCTGGATGTTTCAAGCTTCAAACTTGACACTAGATCGTCAAGAGCCGCTTTCGCCAAGTTTTTCTCCACGTCGGGACACTTTTCGGCCAATTCGCACATTAGTTCGTCGTGCGAGAAGACGCAAAAGTGCAGAAGCGATGCATAATGGTCAATGCACTGGCGTCCGATGGGAATCCAATCAGCGGGCGCAAAGTTGACCGCTTCCGCAAAGTTGAAGCCTTGATTAAAGCCAGCATGGTAAGCTCTCGGAAACGTCACCACGAATTCGCCTGCTCTCTGGTCCGTTCTGTATACAGGTACTCCCCGGGACTGTAATATGTTCGGGTTGACCGTTGTGGACAAATCATGAAGCAGATCGGGCTGCCCTTCGAACAGCTGAGGAGCGATACTTTTCAATGCCTTTTCGAAATCGTCAGCCGAAGAGCGGGGAACGCTGTACCACGTTTTCGGCTCGCCCCAGTGGAGGTAATTTATCGAGTAGCTCCAATGATCCTCCACGTGCCAGCAGAAGGTCGAGAAGCACATGCCGATGTACATCCAAGGAATGGTGACACCTGGAATGTTATTGCCTATGTAGCTGTACGCCGATGATTTTATAATGGGAATGTTATTCAGGTTCCATTTGGAGTTGGCGTATTTTTCCACATCAGGTTCAGCGATATCTTTGGAGCTGAGAGGAAAGCCAGTTCTGGAATGTTCGTCTTGGATGTCGGCACCATATTCGACTCGTATGTTATGATCGAACGTGCTCAGGAGTCGCCAGTATTCCTGCACAGAGAACAACATTATGATACCAGAGACGTTCCCTCAATGAAATCATTTGCAATCTCAGTACTTTCACCCAATCACCTAAAATATGACCCGCCTGATCAGTTCATGCGAACAAAGTATGCCAAAAAATAGCACCTCCATCGCTCACGATACAAAGAAAATCAGCCCTCACACTTTTTCCGTTTTTCGCATTCCAACCATTCAGGTGTGAACTGATGATCTTTTTGCACCAGGTTTACACCTACCCCTACTCCGACACTAGGAAATTTCCCATGAACATCAACTGGAATAAAGAATGAAATCTTTGGAAATGAGAAACTTTGAAATTTACCTTTTCGACAACCTCTGTAGGTACGCGGAGCGGGGATATGCCAAAGTGCTGCTTCTTAAATTCGACCGCCATATCTCCGAATTCCTTCAAAGTATAAAAGTTCACGGCTTGATCAAAGCCGTAAGGCTCTTGCAGTGTTTTCAGTTTCCCAGAAATGCAATGGGAGCAATGCCATTCAGGCCGTGGATTTTCAGACAACTGAGGCCTCACGCAACTGCCGTGGAACACGTTCTTGCAACAGGCGCAGACAGCTGAGATGGTCATGTCTTTCCCGGTCGTTTCGCAACATATGCAGCATTCCTCGCTGTTTGCTGAAAAATTAAAATGAATTGATAAATCGTCCAATCGACAAACAAATGATATATTATATGTATTTATTTTATAAAAAATACTTTGTGTGATGTATTTCGAAAAGATTGATCCCACGAATTAACTTATTTGATAAAAATAAAATTAGTTTGTCTTTTTTATTACCATACGAGTAATTAAAATAGAGAGCTAATTGTATGATAAATTAACTCAACAAGTCACTGACAATGATGCTGAAGAGCGCTAGCTTTTAATGTTTTATTTCAATAAAAATAAAGGAGGAAGGGGAGAGGGGAACTTGAACCCTAAATTATAGGTGATAGTCTAGAACAAAGTGAAGAAAGAATGATGTAAAGAAAGAAAATCATACAGAAAAAAGAGAAAATCCGTAAATATAGAAGTTCAAGTAATAAATTCCAATTATAGCGATAGGTGTGAAAGTATTTCTATAAGTTGTAAACTAAAAGGATATTCAACCAGGTTTAGGTTTAACCGCGGATCATATTATGATCAGCATATAAACATGATTTAGAGAAACCTCTTCTTTTAAGAGATAATAATAACTTCTCTTGAGTAAGAGATTTCAAGTAAAAGATAATAATAGCATACTTAATAAAAATATATGAGTTATGTTTTTTGCCTGAGAGTTTTGAAGGGGCCCTGTGTCACTACGACCTTCAAGTGGATCTATTGTGACTCTATTGAAATTACATTCAGTGAAATGACTAAATCCCGGAAGACTTGGAGGGGTGCATGATGGAAAGAAAGTCGATGTGAAATCGAAAAGAAATAATCGTTGATTTTTTTTATACAAGCCAGCAGCAAAATACAAATTTGCTACGAATAAAACTCTTCCCCTCTCTTTCCTCTTTGACCTCATATTTTCCAACAATTATCCTCAAACCGCTTGAAAGCAGACTATACTTCCAGCCGTTAAAATAACCCAACCTCTGATACAATAAAAATCTTCAATCTTTGGAATCATACCTTCTTTGATATTGGAATTCTCGATGAACGGTTTGATAAACAAGTTGTAACACTTTCGTAAATTTTGCTCAGCTTCGTCCTCACCGTCGACGTGTAATTCACGCGCGATCGCAGCCCAGTTGATGTTTTCTTCCAAGGATTTCTTGCTCTCCTCGTCGACAGCCAAAAACAGTCCGTACAAGTCGACAGCTTTTGTACCGATAATAGGCCACTGCACGTTGTGGCCTGTGTCTCGCCAATATTCCATCAACTGTTGGCTAAAAGCTCGACATTTACGCTGTTTCAATGTTTGCACTCTTTTCTCCTTTTCCCTGCAACAAAATATGGAAAATTGTATTTTTAACAGCCCTTTTTTCACATCCTGAACGACTACCGGTTTTCATAGATAAAAAAATATAACATCGATTTTGTTATCCTAAGATACGGAGAAAATCGAAAGAGCGGACTGATTTCCACTTATCAGACACCACTCCGCTCTTCCATTTCCACATTTCCTGTCAGCGTTTGATTCAGCTTTTATTATTTTAGTTATTTAATCCTTCAGATAATCACTTGAGGTCCTTGACGTTCTTCAGAGCTGCGAAAGGAGCAACGAGTCTGTTATAATGGCCTTTCAAGACAGTAGAGGTGGAGCGGATCTCTTTAAATCCCATGTCGACCGCGATTCTTCGCCAACGGACCAAATCCGTGTTCCGGGCTGAACGCGATTGCTCATAGAGTTCCTGAAGATCGTACAGATCCAGGATTCTCCTCTCGACGATTGGCAATTTCAAGGTGATGCCTTGTATGCGCCAAAACTCGGACAGCTCGCGGAGAAACATTAGTTTTACTCGTGTTACAGCCTCTGAAAAGGAAGACATTCAAGTTAAAATTGAATTCCTGTAAGCAAATATAAGCTAGTTGTGGCCATTGCAGAACTAATTGAACGACTCCTTGAATGCAAGGCAAGATACACACGCATCAGTGGCGCGTCATTCATCCTGCTTTGTAATTCACTACCAAAGCGGGAGACTTGGCTAACGAACAATTCAATACACAATTCATGCTACCAACACTTGAAAACAACTCACCCAGCTCCTTCAGCGGTTGAACGCGAGGGTTGAATTTGAATCTGTCAATGTCGACGGAGAAAGGCGGATTCCAGCCGCCAGGAGGAATGATCCGGCAAATCCCGAATTTCTCCGCTTCCGGTCGGATTTTCCCGATGAAAGAAATAGGATCGTCGAATTCGTCCGGTTTCGGCCGGTAAACCGGCGCTTCGGGCGGCGGATCGAATCGAAATCCGCCCATTACAATCAAATTCGGAACAATTCGACAGTCTATAGTTTACCCAAATGCTTAAATAGGTCCACAATAAGTACACAAACACAAAAATCACAAGAACACGAGCGTGTCGCGGAATGAGTTAAAGGCGCAGAAGTAAAGTCCAATAAAAACGAGGACACTAGCAAAACAAACTGAAATATCGATTTGAAGTGTTCGATGTTTGGCTTGAATATCGATACATCGCATGATTTGCGAGCGAGTTGTTTCATAATGTACTTAAAAATATAATATTATATATCATTAGAAAAGCGTAAAAATGAATAAAATTATCGGCTAAAAGTCTGAGATTGATAAAAAAAATATCTCCTAAGTTACTTCATGATCATCACCTAATCGATAGATTGTACTGTCAAATCGATTATACGAACGATAGTTCGATCGATTTAAATAAAAATATTAAGAAACGTTCCAAAATTCTATTTAACGTTTCAATTTCGCAATGCAAATATCAACCCATGCACTCTAATGTGGATAAATCGAAGTTCGATGTTTTTAAAAATCGATACACAGTTATCGGTTCGAATGGAATAAATTGACCATGTAGAAAAGCACGTTACGGCATATTTTTAAACGACACATTCGAAAACACATTGATTTAAAAAAATCACAAAGCGTTATTGTATCGCAAATATTATCGATCGTGTGACAAGTATCGATAGTTTGTTTTTAAATACATCGATTGTAAATACCATACATCGATATTTATTCTTCTTCCTCTTTATCTATGAGTTCAGCATAACCTCTTACGTCATTCTTTACTTCAGTACAGTGTTGCCAGACCTCCCCTTTTTGGGGGAAAACTCCCCCAAAATGATGAAAAAAGAACTCGTTCCCCTTTTCCCCCAATCCTCCCCCATTTTCGTTTTTTGCTTCCCTTTTTCCCTTTTTTCTCTGAAAATGTTAAAAAACGAAATTTCAGGAAAAAGCTTTTTTCCCACACCCGCACAAAGGAGGGATTTCTATAGTCGTCTACTCGTCTTTGCCTTTCTGTGATCCATGTTTCCGTCTCCGTGCAGCCGTGCTCTATCACCGTGCACTTTGCCCGCTGTATTATATACTCCAGCTGATGATGAACTTTATCCGTGGCCCGTTCGCTCTCCGTCAGGTCTATGCTTCTCTCGTTTTTAAAAATTTTATTGCGTGTTTGCTAAACGGATCGATCGTCGCTTATTATTCTCTTCAACGAATCGTCGCTTATTTTTCTCTTCAACGAATCGTCGCTGTCAACGTAATAAAAACAAAAAAAAGAAACAAAATTGTGACTGAAACCATAAATGGGTGCCTGTTGGCAAAGCAGGGAGTTAAAAAGGTTGGAAACTGCGTTAACTTTGAGCCCAATGCTAAAATGATGGATCTCATGACGGCTGACAACCTATTCTCTTCGAAGACCCCGGACACTGCTGACAGTGATTCTGATGATGACATTTCGTTGTAAGCTTCTTACCTAAGTTGTGTTGGGATAAAAAATTTATCCGTTTTTAGTTTCCTAGCCACATTGTGTTTTGATTGTTCCTAACAATAATTCAGAGCTACATTTTTTGCAATTAATAAGTTTATAAATTTAATGTTGAAAATAAAGCGTTACCTATTTGTTTTAGGTTCATGTTAAATAAAGCGTGTCCTAGTCATTTTGTGTTTAGGTTTTTGATTCCTAAAAAATTAAAATCTGAAAATTCAAGCTTTAAGCCAAATTTCATGAAAATTTTTCATCATGTGTTGTTTTTTATGGCTTTTTAGCTACCACAATAAATCCCCCAAAGCTCCCCCTTTTGGCGAAAAAAATTCCCTTTTTTTTGTCTTAAAATGCCCTATTTTCCCCTTTTTCTTGTCGAGGATTCCCCCAAACATCCACTTCGGACCTGGCAACACTGCTTCAGTACTTCAGTTTCACATTTCAGTCTTTTCCATTTTGCATCGGCATCGATTTCGGTTCTTCGGCAGACCGTCTTCTCCGTTAATCGGCCGACGTATTTCTCCCCGTTAGTTTCGAGGGTGTTATTTTAGGGAATTTAGAATTTCAAGATGACGTGAGTATGAATCCTTTTCCTGTTCAATACATTAAAACTGGTCGAGTTGAAGTGGACATAGCTTTCTACTTGGTGAGGTTAGGTTTGTCAACGTGGAGCCTAGAATGAATTCACTGTGTAGAAAACACTTTCAAGTAATGATATTTGTCTCGAATTTATGTTCTTTATTACGTTTGAAGTTAGGCGAGTTGAGAATTTGTCATTACGGATTGGTCTGATTCTAACCTCATCGGCGCCTCGACACGTGTTCTTCGTCTCGTGCTAGGCTAGAGCGCATGCATTGGTCATTCAATAGAAAGTGGTTATATTAATAAATTTCGTGTAACATTATAGTTACGATCTGCGAAAATAATTCCGCCTTTTAGATTTGGTGCTGCTGACACCAAGCTCCACAATGCTCGTTTTCTACGTCTCTACCTTATCGGGAAAAATTGTCGAAGCGGCACATTTCGCGTTAAATTTCTAATTGTGAATAGTTTCCTTGCGAAAAGTTAATTTCGACACTTGATAGTCTTCATTTTTATACCTGAGTTTTTGCCAAATCTAACATGGAAGTACTGTGTGATCTATACATTCCCATTTCTTATCCTATTCCAGGTCCAAAGTGTCCCGCGAGACGCTCTACGAGTGCATCAACGGTGTACTTCAATCTTCCGCCGAGAAGAAGAGGAACTTCGTCGAAACCGTCGAAATTCAGATCGGTCTGAAGAACTACGATCCCCAGAAGGACAAGCGTTTCTCAGGAACTGTCAAGTACGTCTTATAAATATACCTTCTTTCTACGTCGGATGAACCGTTTTCGAGATGTCTTGAAATTCGGTCAATCCGACGTTGTTTCGAAGGCAGCCGCAAGGCGGACCTCTCACCCGGAGGTCTTAAATCTAACGGGGAGGGTAATCGGTCTAGCGCCGTACCCGTTATATTTTCCGACAGTTTCTCCTCGACGAGTAAGTTATTTTACGAATGTAATTTTGTGTTGATGGATTCCATTCTGCAGTAATACGATTAAACCTACTTTTTAAAGGCACAATTGACATTTTTCGCCCTTCGTTATTAGAGTGTGGTTATTGATTCGCAATTCTTTAGAAAACGGACGTTTTGGATTGATTAGCAACTAGGATGAACTTGAAAAAGGAAAAACTTCCATTAAAATCGAGTGCTTTCTTTTCTATAATTAAATAGGGTGGAAAATTCAGAGAAGTAACGACAATAAATTTTTATTTTTTAGGAAGCATTGGATCCTTGATACTACGCAATTATACTCGTCTCCTTCTTTTCTATAATTGTCCCTTATTTCCGCTTATGATTAATATCCCAAACTCGCGTTAAAAGAAATAAATTAATAAACAATTGAAAAACCCTGTACCTACTACTGAGCGAGAATTAATGAACTCCCTGCGACTCTCTCACCTTACGATTAATTGTCGTTAGTGGACACTGCTATCTCCTAATAGATCTATTGTAGCCGTTGCACGCTTGGCCATGCTATACGCCTGGAAAAGTCAACAAGTCGTAGTCCCCATTTCAAGACCGGCAGGGCTTCTCGTTGTGAACTGCTGTACTGCATCTAAAAAATTCCCTAGGCTAGAGGTATCGTCATCCCAGCTTCCTATGCGTCGCCCCTCTTTTTAATTTCGTTTTGGTTTGTCGCGTATCCATTAGATTCGGCGTGGGGTTGAGGTAGAGACAATAAATGCCACGTTATCCCACAATGATGACAATCCCAACCTTGTGGAGCTATTACTGGGCCTTATTTTTTAAAAACTTTTATATAGAAGATGTTTCCTGAAGAGGCCTAGAGCGGCGAAAGCGCTAGAAGAGATATAGAAGCAAAATATGAGATAACGTCGCATTTATTGTCTCTACCTCAACCCCACGCCGGCTCTTTTTAATTTTGTAGTCATACCACTCTCCGTGGCTTGAGTTAGAACCCTGCCTTTCATAGTCGTAACAGACGCCTTAACTGTTTCATCCGCTGAAGCGGCTCGCTCAGGTACTTACGTTTTCGATTGCATTTCAGGTTGAAGCACATCCCCCGCCCGAAAATGCAGGTGTGCATCCTCGGTGATCAGCAGCATTGCGACGAAGCGAAAGCTAACAACGTGCCCTACATGGACGTCGAAGCTCTCAAGAAGTTGAACAAGAACAAAAAACTTGTGAAAAAGTTGGCCAAGAAATACGACGCGTTTTTGGCTTCGGAAGCGCTCATAAAACAAATCCCGAGGCTTCTGGGTCCCGGATTGAACAAAGCCGGCAAGTTTCCTGGCCTCCTCTCCCACCAGGAGTCGATGATGATGAAGATCGACGAAGTCAAGGCCACCATCAAGTTCCAGATGAAGAAGGTAATAAACTGAGGTGTTTTAGTGTATCGTAGATTTTGTCAGGAGAGTCCTGGGGGTTGTATTCGAGGATTGTAGCACTATTTAGCTACGGATGTTGATAGCTTGTCACAGACTTTTTTTTTATCAATCCATCGCTTGGAGTTAGAAAGTGTTCAATTTTCATCAAGAATGATAGAAAAATGGATGCTTGCTTCGCTTGTATCTCATAAAGGAAAAAAAACAGTCTAACTGGAGGCTTAGTTTTGAATTCCAACTCTTACAAATAAACTACAATAGAAACTCTTACAAATAAACTATCTAAACTGATCAGCTGGTTGTGAAAATCGCCAACTTTCTCTTCTTCAACTCTGTATATTGAAGGGAAAGACATCCTAAAATGGAAGATAATATCTCGACTAATATCAATAGCTCGTCTTTACAATCGAACGATAAAATTTCACTTTTGAATGTAGTATCATAATTACGCTGCTGTTGCTGTTCAAATAAGAGATGAAAAATACTACTTGGCATTAGCACTGTATTCACTAATACCTGTAATAGCGCTGCAGATCGACCAATTTACCTTCTCACTCGAATCCCAAATTTGTTCGGCGCTATGATGATAACAGAACAATTTATTCAGAGCATTGGGTTATGATTACTCGGTGATTAGTCTGTTTTCTGAGCGACCGCAGTCGGCAGTTATCATCATCGATGCTAAAATCTTTTTACCAATAAATTTGGTGGAAACGACAAAAATCTTTTCATCAAACATCAAAATCAAAAATCTTTTCAATGAAAAAAAAATTTTTTTATTATTATTATTCCTCAATTTAGTTATCTTTATTCCGCTCAAGAGGAAGATTTTAAACTCGATTTGGAAGATGAAAATAGAACGATACTAAAGCTGTTGAACTGCATCAAAAGTTGATTGCCCCAAGGCAACTGCGAGAATGAAAGGGCTTTAATTTTTTTTTTTCTTTTCGTTGTAAACTTGATTTTGCCTATTCTCTTGAGATGTTTTGCCGTGATGATAACCGTTACAATTTATTCAGAGCATTGGGTTATGATAACTCTGTGATTAGTCGGTTTTCTGAGCGATTTGTTTCATTACATTTTTGGGTTTGCTGGGGAAATGATTTGCACTCGATGTGAGTCAAGTATCGATTACCTGAATGGCTTGCCGGCGCTATGATGATAACAACACAATTTATTCAGAGCATTGGGTTATGATCCCTCAGTGATTTGTATGTTTTCTGAGCGCTTGAAGCTACTGATAGCGCACCCGTGTTGTAAGGGATGCCATTTTTGAGTTAGCACCGGTTTCGGCTTGCTGGAGTGCTGTATTTCGCCCATCATGGGTGAAAACGTGGCTAATTGAGTCGTCCTCCACAATGTATTGCGTCTTTATTCCACAAATCAGTGAAGCAGGTTGCGTTCGTGGGAGAGAAGCTCTTTTCAGCACGCTCAGGACGCCGATCATGGTGAATTTTTGAGTTTTACCTCTTTTCCTAGGACGATCTTGAGCTAACTTTGACTCATTCCTTTTTCACACCAACAGCGTCTCTGAATTGTACAAATATCGTTCATTAAAGAAAGTGAAAACTCGAAAAATTGAGGAAAATCGAGAAGAAATTTCCCCTCCACTTCCACGCTTGATGGAGCTTTTGGATGATTAATTTTTGAATTCGTTCCCGCTATCATCACTACCATTCAACATGGATATATAGCCATTTGCGAAAGAGCGAAACTTGTAACTCAAAATCCTGAAAATCTACTTTTTTGGGTTATCCTTTTTCTCCACGAGGGATGCGATGTGTCTCATGTCTATGGCAAAATTTTGACCTCTTGTTTATCTTCTCTTGAATCTTCATGTATTTAACGCATAATCCTTTGACAGGTTCTGTGCCTTTCGGTCGCCGTCGGCCATGTTGGAATGACAGCGGACGAACTCGTCCAGAACATTCATCTCGCCGTCAACTTCCTCGTCTCTCTGTTGAAGAAACACTGGCAAAACGTGCGGTCGCTCCACGTCAAATCGACCATGGGCCCGCCTCAGCGACTATACTAAATTTTATTTTATTTAGTTGCGACGGAATAAATCGTTTCCAATTTTTTTCTCGCATTTCTCTTCCTGAGATTCTTGAAGGTGTTTTTCAATAATTTTGAATTTTCGGCGAAAGATTTCAGTGACATATTCTGGAATTTTTTTTACTTTTCACCTACTATTATTTATGGTGGACAAAAAAATAGAGTTGTTAGCCTTAAAGTTAGTTGTACAACGTCAACTCTCATTTTTTTTTTTTTTTAATCATTATTTATTATTATTATTATTATTTTTTTTTTTTTTTGTGAAATTTACCGCAAGTGTATTGCTATAAATCCAGTACACCTGTACTCAGAATCAAAACGAGGGAAATGAGTGCAACCGTAGAAGAACATACCACATTTAATGGTGAGGATAGAGTATGATTCATTACAAAACCACAATAATGGCTACAATAATCAAATGGCTATCTTCGTAATGTAACTATTTTAAAAATAGGTGTATTTATTACACAAAATGCAGCCTTATAAAGGAAAAAAAAATATCGCAACAAGGAGAAACGCTACGACAAATAGATAGTACACATATTTTCAGCGGTTTCATTTCGAACGAGCTTTTATTATAAGACAGGCCTGAATCGAAAATGGAGACCTTCGTTCAGTCTTGGTTGGACTAAAATTATAATAGCAATAAATACATTTTTATAATAAATTTAAATTGCAGTAATCGAGATGGGTTCAAAAGAAATTACGAAATAGTTGGCGAGGAAAATTTTTTTAGCATCGAGGAATTGTTTGCTAGGCCAATATTCTGCTAAAAGGTTACGTTTTTATTGGTTTGTAAGTACAAAACTGAGCTGAGCATAGTTTTTTCGCCAAATGCTGGTTAATAGGAGCTATTTCGTGTAATCTTCAATATCGAGAGTAATTTTTGTCTTATTTGTCACCGGATAAGGAAATTTCATATTCAAGCTTGAGATCAATTGCCATTTTTCGATCGATATTAAATTTCCCGATTGAACCGACATTAATTTCATTCCCAATACAAAGCTATTTTCCAATTGAATCGAGAAAACAAAAAAATTTCCAACTGGCTCTATACTTCTATGTTTTGGTTGGTTGGACATGCATTAGAAAAGATTAAAACGTAATAATACTCATTGCTAAATTAAAAATACCCAAGACGGCACGATATTTACATTTATTTACAATTTCCAGGATTAACTAATATAATATTGTTAGAGTTAAATGAAAAATAAAATTTTTTAAACACAAAGTCTTCTCAACATGTAATAAATTATCAAGGGGTCGCTATTTTATACAGCCGCAAGTTACAAAACCAAGTCGTCGGATGAAACTGGCTAACATCGAAGGAGTACAGGTGATATGTGAAAATCTAAATTAAATTTAGCTGTGATCGAATGGTAAAAAAAAATAGCCGAGCTGAGATGAAAGAGAAATTGCTCGCAAAGTTCCTCGGTAATTTTATTCCAGGCCAGGGATGAAAATCGAACTCCTCGTCAAATTGAAATATTGATATATAGTCTAATCAAATTTCTTGTCAGATAAAAAAAAGATTTTTTTTTTCAAAAAATCAATTTTTTTCAGAAAAATTTGATTTCTTTCGAGAAAAAAAAACACTGTCCATCAAATCAAGTCCTTATTAAATGAAAAAGAATTCACCATCAGATCAAGAATAAAAATCAATGATTTTGAATCAAATGGAAAATTAATTTTATCAGATTGAAAAATCAATTTCTCATTCTTACGAATAAATTGAATTCTTTAAATCAAATTAATCAATCTATTCCTTATCAAGAAAAAATATTGATTCATCAGATAAAAAAAATCAATTTGCTATGAAATAAAAAATCGAACAATTGGATTATCGATTATAATGAAGAATTAATTTTGATGAATTGATCTACAATCGGTCTGTCGATTGTATTGACAAAAAACAAAACCCACAGAATGAAACAATCGATTTTCGTTCAATCTTGCAGAATAATCAATCTCAAATCGAACAAACATTTTTCGACAATCGATTTTTTTTTGACGTTTCGATTATACATAAAATTGATCAATTATTTCTGCGAACGTCCACGCTCAAATTGGAAGAATTTGAAAAAACATTCAAAAAACTAGATTACACTGTATGGAAATTGAATGCATACTAATATACTGGCAGTCGATGATGATAACTCACATTGATAGAACCTGAGCAAAAAATGTCATCAACATTGATTATAAGTCATTTGAGGCTAGATAATGAACGTATCACAATAATTTCAACGTAAATTCCAATAAGGAAGAAAACGAATGCAAGTTGATGGCCGCTGTTGACAGCGAGGATTAATTTTATTGTTTAGGTTTCGTCGGCGTCGGACGGGAGATCGAGAGCTGTGTGAAGTGTGACAGTGACGCCCCTGTTGACGCTCACTGCCGGATAGAACACTCCATACAGATTGTGAAATGCGATAGGACCCTGGAAAAAATTAGGAAAACGTATGAGCGGAGTATCGTTGAAGTGAATAAAAATTCAAGTTGGAAGATGTATTGTCAGCCTTAGTTGTTGCCATGCCTTTACTAAACTGGGTAAAAACCCCCATATCTAGCTGTTGGCTTCGGATATCGCAGACAGGCACCGAGAAGTTGGCTACCCAATATCCGTCGCCACATAGGAACATCGAATACGACCGGAGCCACCAAGGTTGCCTCGTGTCAGCAGTACTGCTGATGCTGGCGAAGTCACGAGTGCAACCTAATAGGTGGAAAACCGGAAAAACAATATTTCTCATTGGTCAAGAGATTCCCCCGGTTTATTAAAATTGTCCCACCTCCTTGGATCGGAGTTGAGGAAGATTGACGGCCGCTCGAGGACCGGGGTTCGGAATCAGGAGTTCAAAGGTACAACATCACCTGAGAATCACGGCTCTGACCCTCTGACCAAGCTTCGCCAGCCGTCAGAACCAAATCATCCAACATCAGCGTGCGGAAAAATTAGCCAGCTTCTGCGTTGGAGCCCTGACTGGCAAACGCCATCGGAGCACTCACGTTGACAAGGTACTTCCGACCACCGAAAGAGCACACGTTACCCACGAGTGAGTTTGGGGGAAAAGACTTCGGGGACAATCACTAGTTCGTAAGGAAAATTCTGAATTGCTTGGGGCTTTAGTATTAGGGTTTTGCATAATAAATTAACGTTTGTGTGATTGTTCTTGTTTTAAATTTCCCCAGACGTCTCCAGGAATTTGCCAGGCGAAGGAAAAAGTTCAGGTGGTTCACATTCGTTTGGCACGGCTTAGAGGATAAGAGAACGGCCAAGTTAGAAGGTGAACCTAGAGCAAATCTGACCCTGACACTAGCGAAACCACAAATTTATTCGACAAAATGTGAATTTGATCAGATCGGCTTCATAAGAAATTTAAATTGGCTCTTGACATAAAGAAAAGCATCCTGGCATGTGACAAGGGACAGTACGATACCCGAAAGTATCGATATTTTATCGAAATGATACTTTACGTAAAGTATTGATACTTGATATTTTTCTACACCGATTTGAAAAGTATCGACACTCCGATATATCGGTCAAAAGTATCGATACCAAAGAGTATCGATATTTTGCAAGTAAAATTGAATTCGAAGATTCAAAAACGGCGCAGGTATTCAAAGCCAAATTAAAGAAAGTCCTGCAGGACCGACATTAATTTTGGATTGCCGTTGAAATCATTTTTTATTTAATTTTGTGATTTATTTGAAAAAGTTTTGTTAAACTAGATCAACATCTTTGCGAGATTTCGGTTTGAATAGCCGACGGAACGAACAGTACTTACATGAGGCTCGTCGTTGACGTAAAAGCTGACTTGATGCCTGTTGAGATCGAGTAGAACTCCGACTGTTGAGCCCTGTTGTATTCCGCCTTCGCACCTTTGAGCGTGCAGATTAGCGTGGACGAACCAGGATCGCTGGCGGTCTATATACATCCCCCAACCTTTTTCGTCTTTGCCTGTCGATAAAAACGAAGCATTAAAACGACCGCAATAGCAAGATAAAACGCCTTCAGTTGCAACTCTGACTTACCGAGCATTTGATCTTTGGTGACGTCGATTCGGGCAATGCCGAAACTGGGATCCGTATCCGTGCAATAGCGGTCGATAGTGAATTCCCAGTAGTGGACTCCTCTTGAGAACCCGACGCTTCCCAGAGCCACGCGGTGCTCGTATCCTTCGCAAGCAGAAACGCTGAAGTTATCTTCGGAGAATCTCAGCTCCGAGCCGCTCAGGCAAGGGTCGAAAGTGAACCAGGCAACTGGTGAAAGAAAAGAACGGTTTCAATATCGAAAACTCCAGAGTGCGCTATCACCCTTCAGGGCATCTTTAAGAACAAATGAATCCTTGGGTTATTCGCTCGAATCATCTACTCGAAAGCCGATTCTCAAACCGGTCCATTTGACAGAGTTATGAAATGTAACCATGTCCTGAACATTATTTCCCAATTTTGGCAGCGAGTTTAGCTTGAAAATAAAGTAACGACGGACATACAACATTGCATACTCGACAAAATCAAGGCCGTTTGAAGGTCATGCTATAAATCGGAAGGAAAATTAGACCATGCTAAAAAGACAAGATGCTAAGAAAATTCTAGAAGCTCCAAAATTTTCGGGAGGAGGTTACGGGGTTACCTTTTTATAGATCTGACACTATGCTATATTTACGGCCTGCAGGCGAAGCAGCTCTAACTGGTAATAGATTAATAAAGGACTACGGGATCAATTTGATTTTTTCCGCATTTCAAAATTATTGAGTCAGTTGTGCTAAATGCAACTGACCACGTTTGGCAGCTGTTGATTGACCCAGTCGAAGACGAGGAACCAAGCGAACTATAGAAATACGTAATCAATATCCAATTTTTCTAAAAATTCATTCTTGTGAAAAATCGATTTTTGTTAATAGGATAAAATTGAAAATCGATACTTTATTCCCAGTTTTTAAAAAATTCGGGTTATCAAAAAATCGGTTTTAACCAATTTTGAAAATTATTGCTCTCTTTGAAACATTTTCTTTCTCCTATTTAATATGAGGGATGATTTTGTTAATTGATTCTGAATCGGCTTGAAAGAATCGATTCTCAAAAATCGTTTTTCATCATACAATTGCCTACTTGTTGATTGGTTTGTTTATTATGATCAAGTTTGATCCCAAAAAAGAAAAAATCCCTAAAAACCCGATTTTTGCAAAAATTGATACTTGAGAGAAACGAGTCAGGATTCAGAGATCCTTTCTGCTCAACGTCAGTAGCGTTTGTGCCGTTTAGTACAAGTCTGTGATCAGCCTCATCAACAGCGCAGGCCCCGTAGGCAGTCTTTTGCGCTTCCATTCGGCAATCTTCTGGATTAGATAGCTTTTCAGAAGCCCGACAATTAACTCTGGCCCAATGGGAAGGTTTTAGTCCTCTTTTGCAAGGTTGTCTGCCTTTTCATCTGCCCTGTGAGCGGGTATCCACATCAGTGTGATTTTGTCGCGGACTGATATTGCGGCTACAGCAATAAGGCATTCCTAGGTCAGCCTCAATCTGAAGGTGAATATCTACCGATCTCCTGTCACAGAGATGGCAAGGACTTCTGCCAGAAAGATTGCAGTGGCAGGGGAAGGTCAAAGTTGTTAAAACATGCTATTTTAAACAGTTAAAAATAATAAGAAAAAAAGCCTATCTCTAATCTCTACTCCCTTTTCAGCATGGCCAGGTATCCCATCTTGGTCCGCTTTATCTACTCATCTGCCTGCTCATCACAGTTTCTGCAATGACCTATGATGTAGACCATTTTTCCCATTTCTGCCAATGATAAGGTTCTTCTTCAGAGTCTGCCACCTTTCAGCACTTCTTCCAGACTTGCTGTATTCCTGAGCTGTTTTAGGGCCATGGTTTCTCACTCAATCCAGTTGTGACCCAACGACATTCCCACAACCTTCAAGTTCTTCATTGTTGACTCTCTCTTCTGATGTTTGTGATCTAACGGTCAACTTTTTGAGGCCCAACTCACCATCCCATAGCCTTCAGGTCCTTCCATGAAGTCTCTAGGCTTCCTTAAACGCTATTCTCGAGAGTTTTTCCAAGTCTGCGAACCTTCTAGCCTGACGATGACCGAGCCTCATATGCCTCAAAGCTGAGCCAAGCTGTCGACCAACTTGACAGTTTCCGCAACGTCTTTTTCTGTTTTCTGGCCTATATAATGAGAAATCCTTACAACGCCCAGAACTAAAAGGTGCACGATTGAACATGAAGAGTCTATTCCCCTCAACGCCAATACAGTTGTGCCCGCCACCTTTTTTCGGTCGTGATGATTCACCATCTCTTCTGGATCTCCTCCGCCTCAGCATCCACTCCAATTTCCTGCTCCATGAGCTTTTTTCCAACCTTTTTCCCCTTAATAATCTCTTGCTTTGCTGCATCCCCTGGACTGCAAACCTTTCTACACAGCATGATATTTTTTCTATCTTCTTCTCAACTCAGGAGTGATTAATAACGGATAAATTCTCTCTTCACGTCCTGAAGCTAACCGACAAACTGAATCGCTTAGACAACTTTCACTTCTGGACATCAGATACTGCGGAGGTAACTTCAGTATCACCAGCTGCTCGTGCGGAGCTACCGAAATGGTTTAGAATGTTTATCATTTTTCTATTATACTCCCTTGTCCCTGTCTATATCCTATGGAGTCAGATCTCAATAAATTATTATCTGGTCTATTACAATTAGCTTCTTAGATAACACAAATAGCCATAATACCAATCAAGCGACATTGCATTACCTTCAGCCGTTTGCAGACCGATGAGCTCACTATACTCGCCCTCGCCGGTCCCGTTGAACGCTTTCACCCGTGCGTTGTACGTTGAATTAAAATGAAGACCGTCCACTGTACAAATCGTCTCTTTGCCGCAGTAGACTTCCTGCGCACAAAAGTATCCGCATTAGTTTTGGGGTGTAAAAACATGGTCAACATGCTATGGGAATGAGCGAAAAATTTTCTCTTCTTTGTCAATATGACAAAAGAAGCCGCCAGATAAGGTTCAGTCTCAAGTTAAGGTACCTTGTGGAGCTACAATAGGGAATTATGGAAAATATTAAATTGAGTTAGTTTTCTTCAATAGTTGTATGAACCTCTTTAAGGGTAAACTTGCTATCAAGCACCGCTAGAGTGCTCAGGACCACATGAATGATAGACATTCACAATTTAGAGATGTTTGTTGCCTAGGAATATCTCAAACATTAGGAACCTCTCAAACATTCATGAACAGCTGGCCTTCCTTCGAAGGGAATTTAATTTCTAGATAAAATACCTTCCCTCGATTCGGAAGAGATAAGCGTTTCTCGTATATGTAAAATAAAGTGCCCACAATATTTAATTCGCCTAGTTGTTCCAGGATAGCCCTGGTGGACAACTTTTGAAACTATCTCTCAAGCGTTTAGTCTAAAACGCTACCAACTGTACAGCTTCAGGTACTGCTACAACTTCCGACACGAGCTTAGACTCATATGGAAGATTATTCCTTAGAAATTAAGCCGCCTATGTTTAAAATAAATGTTTATTGTAATTAAGCTAGCGGTGTTTAACACCCAATTTAATATACGAGGGATATCCAGAAAGTAAGGTTACAACTCCCCTGAAGGGCACAGGGAATTTTTTCATTATGAGTGGCATACCTGCTTGTAGAGGGGTTTGTAACGGTATATCGCTTATCCCCGTGAAAAAAAGTATTGGTCGGGATGGTGATTATGTCGAAAAATAAACATATATTTAGGAACATACTTAGTAAATTTGGTTAAAATATATGCACTTTAAATTTTTGGCAGCAGTTGTAACCTTATTTTCTGGATATCCCTCGTATATATGTAGAACATATTCTTTTTTTTCTATTTTTATGGAATTAAATTTATTTTATTCTAACTTATTCAACATCCTATGCTATTTATTAAATATAAACTAGATATAAAACTCACCCTAAATTCCCCACCATTGCCATCGTCCAATTCGAGGACGTAGCCTTCGACGTATGACGTTGCCGGCGGTTGCCAAGCGACGGTCACGCTATTGTTTTCGGCGCTGCATTCGTCCGGAATAATGGCCGGTGCATTAGGAGCTGCAAGAGTCGAATATCCATTAGAAATGTGATAAAAGTACTAGAGATCCACGAGCGTCCAATAAAGGGAATTTTTTTTAGATTATCCCTCAAACGGGGCTAAATAATTTATTTTAAACCGTCGATATTTTCACCGACGAAAGAGACTAAAATTTAATTTTATTAACGTCACTTTTCAAAAGAAATTCTACACTTCGAACCACGCAAGAGCGCGAAAATGTAAGTTCGATGGGGGCCCTTGGAAAATGAAATGTGAAGGCGAATTAGACAAATTTTTCAGCTAGAGCTGAAAAAGCCGCAGGCCGTAAAATGGAAGGGAAGTGAAAAATAATTTGTACGCCGAAGGTGTCTTCATTGAGTGAAAGATCTACGAAGAAATGGCTACGAGAGACTCGAAATCGCCGGATGAAACATCCCCAGCGACCAAACTGAAGAGAAACGAGATAAGTGTTTCCATGCGAGCGAGAATTGAAAAATGGTGAGTATTAGCGGGAAAATACGTAGCAGGGAAAATGTCTACAGAAGACAAAGAACAGAAAATATGAGAAAAAAATTAGGTACTTTTTTTTTTAGCTAATGATGTTCGTTCATTAAGTGGACGAAAATGAACGATAAGTTGGCCTCTGTCGGAAAATTGAAAAACATATTTTAGGCAATTCGGGCCGACAAAATAATGTCGAATATTGAAGATTTTTAAATGACAGAGGCGTATAAAAAAAAAAAAAAAAAAAAAAAAGTGGTGGCAGAGCAGACAATAAAATTCTCAAGGTAATCATGCATCAATAGATAGTAATTCTTTCGCCTCAATACAAAAGAGCCACACGGAAGAAAACGTTGACAAAAAGAATACCTGCAGGCAAGCGTTCCTCTCCGTCTTTGGCAGCTGATATCGACACAAAATTCGTTAGTAAGCGGTCAAAAGCGAAAAGACGAAGAGCATGGGTGAGGGGAAACATGCACTGTACAGATGGAGTTAATTGTTACAATAATTAGCCATACTTAGTTGTAAATATCTGATAATTGAATTGCGAACCAAATCAGACAATATTTCCTCGCAAATATGTACAATATTCACGACAAATTACCTCATGTGCTAATTAAGCCAAAATCTATTGCGTTGAGGGAAATTAATTTTTCCAATTTGAGGCTGTACATTTTTTCCACATTTCTTAGTTATCCTGTTATTTATTTTTCAATTAATTTTTTATTAATTTAATTAATTTTCTCGAATATGCTGAAATTACGCACATTTTTCTCACTGTCTTTCTCATATCATCCTCTGAGCAACGCTCTGCTTCGTCTTTTGGAAACTTTCCGGGAGACCCCAAAAACCAGGTCTCGATAATTTTTCCCTATTTCTTCTAACTGTATTATTATTGTCGTGCTCTAAACTTCACAACAACTTACAATCCTATAAGTGAAATTTTAAGAAAAAATAATTTTTTACAAAAAAAATATATATAGGGTGTTGATTCACAACAATTGATTTGAGAAATTTCGCTCGATTTTAATGAACAGCTTGCAATAAAAAATAATATTATTCAGCTCATTAACTAGTGAATTAGTAAATAACTTCTGTACTCTCTCCTTCAGTACGATGAATTTATAGAACTAATATAGAAATATTTGTGTATTGAGTAGTTTCTCCGGTTAAAATAAAATCACGCACGAAACTGTTTATTCCGGAATATTTTTTCAATGTGCCAAAATGGCCGAAAATAGTAATTGGCGAATGAAGTAGTTGATAGAAGCAATGCGAATGATCTTTACCGAAACACATATCTTACATTATTAGGCAACTTGAGTAGCAACTAAAATTTCTCATAGCGTAACAAATAAATTACGACTCTAAAAGATTTCAGCGATGAAGCTGCTTTTCTGGTAAATCACAACATTGAATATTATTCACTTCCAACAATCTTCGAGAGTCGATAGCGTTGAAGAAATTAATTCTTCCTTAAGGTAAATATACCGAAAGACAGGCAATTTAATTATCTTCTTTTCTCCCGAGTAATGTATCCATTTCTGCCCCATTCGTGAAATTATTCCAGTTTTTATGGGGAGAAAACGCTATTTACCTTTCGGTAAACATTTTTCCACTTTTTTAGCTCGATGGAAATTAATATTGCCTCTAGCTTGATATACGCAAGCTTTTGATCAAACAGCAGCCCAAAGAATTCGAACGGAATCGAAATTGTGGAATTTTTCACGAAAAAACCGTTCTCTGCGGTATTTATATATTATCTCATTTTTCGCTCGACCGAAGAAACAGATATAAATTTCAAGAAACTTGCACCTTGCCGAGATATAATCGTAATAATATGTAATGTAATATTATTTTTTCGGAGCATTTGGGAGTTAAGAAATTGGAAAGCAACGCGTGTAGCGAGGAGAAAATTCGCACGCGGCCGGAAATATTATTCTTTTAAAATTTAGAACAGAAATAATTTTTCGCGGGCGAACAGAATGAAAAAATAATTTTTCACTGTCAACTGATTTTGGAATTGTATCTTATGGAAATGTTAGATTTTTTTTATTCACTATTTAATTTTATTTGCTTGTATTGATTGGTTAATATTTTTATGTTGATTTTTAATTTTTTTTTAATATATTATTTTTCAAACTATTTTTATTCGTTTCTCATTATATTTTTTTCATTATTTTTATTCGCTTTTATTATTTTTTTTATTTTACATTCTTATTCACCTCATTTATATTGCTCCGCTGATTCCTTCCAGTTCTATTTGAGAGGTGAATCAATTAATTAATGCGAATTAATGAACCGCGAAAGCACGCAGCACATGATTAGCGATTGAGCAGCAAAAAAATTCGAGTATACACAACGAGCGATGTTTTCGAGAATATCGAATAATATTAACAACTTACGTTTCATCTGGATGAAATTGAGCTGCTCGATTGCTCTGGCAACAGGTTTGTGGTCGAGAGTGAGGTCGCAGAAGGGTGAAACACGAGGGCAGGCGAGATTGTGGTCCTGGTACCAAACCATGTCCTCGTTGGCCACTCGGTTTATGAGCATCGTTCCAACCTGTTAAATATATCATCGGTTATAACAGGAAAAATTGTGAATGGATATAAAAGCAGTGAAGATTTGGGGAAAACCTCGAATTGAAAAAGGGCAAAATAAGTAGGTGTTTTTTAAACAAAAAAAAGGGACAAATAAATGTAACTATAGATATATATCTATAAAAAATAACAGAAAAAGATATTGAAAAAACACGACCTCAAAAAATTAGAGATATATTATCAAGTAAAATACTTATTCTAATACAAGTTCTCCCTTAAGAAAGAATCTCTCAATCTATAAAAAAAAAAAATCAAGTTTTAGTGAAACAGCCCAGATATTAAATTAAATATACGTACTTAACAAAAATAAAAAAGAAACAACCGAATAAACATAATTCAATACCATGGCTTAAAGCCAACAGGCACCAATAACTTCACAAATTATTATTCAAAATAAACGATATAAGCAAATAAATAAAGAAAAAAATCAACCTTAAAAATTAATAAATTTGGAAAACACCCCGCCGTTTTTTTTTTTTTTTTTTTTTTTTTTAAAATCATCATGAGCAAAACCAGCCAACAAGTGGTAGCAGATTGAAGGACCTTACGCAAGTCGGCTTGTTTATTCCGATAAGTCGTTCCAACCTTCGCACCGAATATAATATTTTCTCCGGTGAATCCCATCGAAGCTTTAGAATCCGTTTCTAAACCGAGGGCGAAACGCGCGTTTTCAAAAGTCGACCAACTTGCAAGGTTTGCTCTGTCCAAGGTAACTTCGAGGAACAAATCCTCGTTATCTGGAACGTTCCAGAGCTCGCGATGTACAAGGTTCCTCTAGGCTTTTGTATAAACTCGAAGCAGCTCCGTTCATCTCGGTGAATAATCTTCATTGTTGCTCGAGTTGTTAAGGATTATCCCTGCAGGCCATAACCCCTCGAAGATGTATCGCCCTTGCGCAAATAATTAGACGAATTCTGAACTATAGTAAGCTTATTTTACGCTCGAATATAACAAAAGAGACTTAGACTCGGTAAAGTAGATAAACGTTGTGATTTGTCGTGAAACGTCGTGTGGGGTTGAGGTGGAGACATTAATGGCGACGTTATATTGCATTTTTGTATTTCTAGCGCTTTCGCCGCTCTGGGCCTCTTCAAGAAACATCATCTATATATTAGTGGGTTTTTTTTTTTTTTTTTTTTTTTTAGGTTCTTCAATTGGAAATTTTCTAAAACACGTCCGCTTTTTGAACCTAGAGTCTAATAAATTAAAATAAATAGGGGACTAGATTCAAATGCAGGGGTGACTAGTTTGAATCTAGTCCTCTATTTATTTTAATTTATTAGACTCTAGGTTCAAAAAGCGGACGTGTTTTAGGAAATTCATGACAATCCCAGCCTTGTGGAGCTATTACAGGACCTATAATGTGAAGAAAAAAACTGCTATACAGAAGATGTTTAGATGTGTCGAAGTAGATAAACTACTTTGTTTCCTTTTTTTTTTTTTTTTAAATGAATAAATACATAACCATTTCAGGAATCATTATCAGCAACAATTATTTAATCAGTTATTATTACATCAGCAACCACCAAACCGTTTTTCTGCAAAACTGTCCGCGCTAATGACATCGTTAATGATAGATATTATCTCCTCCGATCAGAACTGAAAACCTTCAGACTGACAGTGTCCAAAAGCGATCGCCATGAGCAGTTTGTCGGCTCCGCTGCCGAAATTAATCCAAACCTTCAACGCTTTGGGAATTCTGCCGTTTGAAAGCAGAGGAAACGAATTGCTCATATCGAAAATCGGGTTTTTCCGATTCGCTTCGATAATTTTCATTTACTGTGGGATCAGTGTTAACGAAATGCGCCAGCAATTGACGTTCGTACAAACGAATAGGCAGCAAATAACGGGATCTTTGGTCGCCAACGCGACGACCGCTGTAATGTTTTTCATGATTTCCGGAACCCTGCATCAAGTGGTTCGAAAGAGAAATTCCATAGCAAGGTATTTATTTTCGATGGATTCAGCCGCGAGAATATTCCGATCACAGCCGAAGCGCAACGCATTTTTGGGAAATACTCACATGAAAATATACACGCTTTGCTTACTAGCGTACGTCACTACTTATTTGACGGTGGTGTTCCGATTGTCACAAAAAGGAGCCCTTCGATGGTACGAAATTTTGAGCTCTTGCAGCTGGGCGTTGAACCAGATTTTCCTATTTATAGCGACGCTGCCGTATCATTGTTTTCTCCAAGTTCTCGAAGATCGCGAGAACGAAATGATCTATTGCGTATCCACGGGCAACGATTTGAGCGAGAAGAAAGTAATTAGAGCGGTTCGCGTCTTCGATGAGCTTCAAAAAGGAGCTGAGCTGCTGTCGGATTTTTACGGATTCACGCTCATGATCGCTATATTGTACGAGTTTCTCTCCGCCGTCGCCGATCTGTTTTACGCATGTCTGAACGACCAGTACGGCGAAACAGTTGAGCTGTTCATCATATTCATAATTAGCAGCGTCAACAGCGTCGCGTATCTCTATTCGCTGATAAAATCATGCGACAACGTCGAAGCGAAGGTTGGTATAGAGGTGAAAAAAGGTCGTGCTGTTTTTCAAATATCCAAAGCTGATTTGCAATGATATTGAAACAACGTAAGCTCGGTCATCTAGCCGAAATATGTCCAACTTTAAGTTTTCCAAGATTTGTAACTTGCACCGCGGATAACATTAACAAAAAGTCGTCGATTCAGATGTTTGCATATACCAAAAGATAGGTAATTTATTTGTTAACATTTTTCCAATGTAATGTACCTATCCATTTTTCAACCGTTTGCGAGATATTCAACAATATTAGTAGAATATACACGAAAATATGCCATTTTTGAACTTTAAACATTTTTTTCATCAATTTACTGCAAAAGAAACTATGAATAGAGCATATATTATTGATACACACATCATCAACTATCATTATGCCAAATTTGAGCAAAATCTAAACCGAAAAATTTTTCACAAAAAAATCAAGGGGAACCCCTGCGATTTTTTTGAAACGATCAGTTAACGATTTTTTACTCGTCTCTCAATGCAGATAAAAATCTGAAATTTTCAGGAAAGTTGTATCTTACCATCATGTATTTTTGTGATTTTTTTCAATTCTCGGAAAAAACCGCAAGTGGTCCAAAAAAATCAGTTTTTGAACGCTCGAAAATTGCACTTAAACCGCGCTTTTTGCGGTTAAAATTGATATAAATTAATTGTTTTATTATGCAGGAGTCTTCATTTGAATGCCTTACACACGTGCATAGAAAAAAATTTGGTGAAAAAAGGTTAAACAGCGCCACAGAAATTATTTTATGTAAACCGAGTTCCGAACCGAGCTTCTCTGGCAACCGGGTGGAAAATTAAACTTTTGTTTTTAAGCGACTTTGAAAGCTATTCTTACAGGAAATTTAACGCTGAATCCGAATCGGTCGTCAAAACGACGGAAATTTGACAACTACGATCAGTTTTTCTCATTTTTAGTACTACACCGCTTTCATGTTTTCAACTGAAGAATCATTGCAAATACTTACAGGAGAGTTCAATATTATTTTATTACTCTTTCCTACGGGAAATCAGACGTAGAATTCGATGTTAAAGTGAAAAAAAATCAAATGCAAACAACTGTTAAATATTTTTTTTTTTTTTTTGGTTTATTATACTTTTGGTGTTTTAACTTGGGATTTGTACTTTTTTCCACTTTCGCGAATTTTGAAAAAATAGGTTCTGTGCGAGCTGCTAGCGCTCGAAGAAAACACAAAACACGTTTTCCCCAGAAAGTGGAATATACCTCGAAAACAAAAAAATTATCTATATTTAAATATTTTTAACGAGTCTCAATTAAATGCCCTCAAATTGCTTCCACCGAACCTACTTTTTCAAAATTCGCGAACGAGGCTAAAAGAAATTTTTAATTTAAAACTCCTAAATTACGATAAACCAAAAAAATTAATTATTGTTGGGATTTGATTCTTTTAACTTCAAGAATTCTACGTCTGATTTCCTGTAGCAAAGAGTAATAAAATAATATTGAACTGTCCTGTATTTGCAATGATTTTTCAAAGTTGAAAACATGAAAGTGGTGTAGTACTAAAAATGAGAAAAACTGATCGTAGTTGTCAAATTTCCGTCGTTTTGGCGTCGGATTCGGATTCAGCGTTAAATTTCCTGTAAGAATAGCTTTCAAAGTGGTTTAAAAACAAAAGTTTAATTTTCCACCCGGATGCCAGAGAAGCTCGGTTCAGAACTCGGTTTACATAAAATAATTTCTGTGGCGCTGTTTAACCTTTTTTCACCAAATTTTTTTCTATTCACGTGTGTAAGGCATTCAAATGAAGACTCCTGTATAATAAAACAATTAATTTATATCAATTTTAACCGCAAAAAGCGCGGTTTAAGTGCAATTTTCGAGCGTTCAAAAACTGATTTTTTTGGACCACTTGTGGTTTTTTCCGAGAATTGAAAAAAATCACAAAAATACATGATGGTAAGATACAACTTTCCTGAAAATTTCAGATTTTTATCTTTATTGAGAGACGAGTAAAAAATCGTTAACTGATCGTTTCAAAAAAATCGCTAGGGGTTCCCCTTGATTTTTTTGTGAAAATTTTTTCGATCTAGATTTTGCTCAAATTTGGCATAATGATAGTTGATGATGTGTGTATCAATAATATATGCTTCATTCGTCGTTTCTTTTGCAGTAAATTGATGAAAAAAATGTTTAAAGTTTAAAAATGGCATATTTTCGGGTATATTCTACTAATATTGTTGAATAACTCGCAAACGGTTGAAAAATGGATAGGTACATTACATTGGAAAAATGTGTACACTTAAATTACCTATCTTTTGGTATATGCAAACATCTTAATTGACGACTTTTTGTTAATGTTATCCGCGGTGCAAGTTACAAATCTTGAAAAACTTCATCCACTCCTAAAAAAAAAAAGAGATTGTGATGGCCTAGTGCTACAATGGAACTGGCCAGACCAAACTCCTCCCTCAGAACTTGAACTTGCAAGGTGCACAAACACTTGAATGGTGCACCAAGTGTTTCTTTTCTTCAAACCCGGCCAGACCAGAACTTCTGCTTCCAATTCAGTTCACTTTGCTAAATGCCCAATGAAAGTAAAAAGTAGCATTAGTTCGTTGAAGTTGGGGATCGCTATAATAGCTTCACCCACTAATCAATAGATGCCTGCATATTGAATAAAAATGGTGTTACAATGACAAAGGGGGACAGCTGAAACAATCCGATCGGTGCAAAGCCATTTGTTCCTCAGAAGTGTCACAGTTGCCTGTCTTAGGTGCTGACAATCTTGATATTATCCAAGAGAGAATATTGATTGGAAAGCATTCCTAAACGGCTGGCAGTTTGATGAAAATTGTCGCCATGTCTGCGTTTCTGGGGCCGCTTCCGAAAATCTTCAGAATTTCCAACGCTTTGGGTATTTTACCGTTCGAAATCAGCGGGAGTGAGGTGATTTTGTCAAAATCCGGCTGCGCTAGGCTCTCACTCGTTGCGACGATGTTTCTCTTGCAGTGCGTCAACGAAATTTGGGTTGAAACCCAATGGGTGCTGACCCAATCGGAAACTCAGATCAGCGGGCAGATAGTTGCTTGCGTAACAACTGCTATAATGATAGTTACGATTTTGGGCATGGTATTCCAAGCGGTCTGGAGGAGGAAGTCGTTGGCCGATTATTTCCGCGCTATGGAATCAGCAGCAAGGGAATTCGAATTTGGTTCAAGGCGAGACAACGTGTTTCGTTCAATTCACGTAAAAATAGGAGCTGTCACTACTTTAGTGTACACTGTTACTTATGCAACGATGTGTTACATGTTGAGAGGCCTTTTGTTCGTCACATGGAACAGTACCATAAACTCGTTCAGTTGGGTGGTCTATCAGGTTTTCCTCTTCATCACTTCGGTGCCGTTCCATTGTTTCGTGAATTTGCTCGACCAGCAATTCGAAAGCATTGTATTTGCCACATCTGCAGCTGACATGGATGACATTGTCAAAGCTGTTCGCGTTCACGATCATCTACAAATCGCAGTCGAGCGGTTGACCGACTTTTATGGCTTCACTCTCCTAACTAGCATACTTTATGAGTTTCTGTCGATAGTCGCCGAATGGTTCAGCCTATGCCAAAATCTCAGCGAGGGAGAGTTCATAGAACTGAATGTGATATTTTTCTCCTCCAGCCTCCACATGACGGCGTATCTTTATTCGCTGATGAAATCGTGCGACTCGGTCGTTGGGAAGGTTTGTACGAATTACTTAAAAATGTTGTCTTTGTTTGGCAAATCTGAGCTCCCATTAAACGGGAGAGAGTGGTGTAATTGTGGGGGAGCCGGGGAATTGATGCTTTGCTAGATACCTATAGTTACCGATAGTACTACATTGTCATAAAAAACAGGAGTGCTGCGGGAGGGTAAGCAATTAAGGGGGAATGATTACTCGGTTTTCCATGTTTCAATATTCTCTAGATTGGTGAACTTAGAGCGGATCAAGACGCTCCTTGCCACACTGTTGATATTATGGTAGGAAGCTGCCCATCAAGAAGCACACCAAGCTCTAGGCTCCATGTTTTCTGACTGATCCTTTCACACAACAAGGGCTACATTCAGATTTCTGCATTTGACCAGTGCTCCAAAGGAATCCAGAGCATCTTCCAAGTCCCAATAAGACCTTAAACACTGGAATAATGGAGGCAGTAGCCCTGGCCAGTTGTGAGGGGGGGGGGAGCTTCAGCCAATCACATTACTTCCTTTCTTTCCGAATGAACACGATACAGTTTCTTCTAGTTTGATGTTGCATTCTACCAGAGCACCATGCAACTTCGGATCATAGTTGGATGCTTTTGCTATGGGCATCAAGCTGCAATATTGAAAGGATAGACAGGACAGGGCCCGCTAAAATATGTTTCCTAGCCTTGCAGCTATTTGGATTTCTTGGCGCAATAGCAGCCAAACGATTTCTGTAGCCTTTCCTTGCCCAGTGTTCCCAGCTATTCTTTTCTTTCTGCCTAGCACTTAAAAGCATCAGATAGTATTTCCCATTCATTTTAATTGAATCATAAGAACTGTCAGATAATGAACAAAGAACTCTCTTGATGTATTGATTTCCAATCCAATCGATTATCCACAGGCAGGTTTTCCAGTAGAAACTTATCAGCCATCACAATCAACGAGTTAATCTTCATTACGCAATAGTTACCATTCTGATGAAGAGTTCTTCGATAGTGAACCGCAAGACGTGAATGCGCCATGAATTCTCCGCAACCGCTTATGAAAAGCATTAAAATTGCCAACGCAATTGGTACCGTACCCTACAAAATCATCGATAACGAGTTCGTCCTGTCAAAATCCGGCTGCATTCGCCTTGCATTGATTGCAACGACCTACGTTGGAATTTCCGTCTACCAAATTTACCAATTTATCGACTACCAAGAAGAGAATATCATCTTCAAACCGGTGGGATCTTTCGTTGCCAATGCAACAATCGCAGCTATGTTTTTGACAATTTTTGGCTCTGCCGATCAAGCAGTTCGAAAGCGATATTTTCTGACGAGGTATTTGTGGGCTGTGGAGAAAACTGCGAGAGAATGTCAGTCCTCATTGAGCGATATTAATCTTGGCTTACTTCGTTACTTACACGACGATATTGTATAGGATGTGGAATTATTACAGTTGGGTCGACTCCTTGAGCGGGATGGGCTGGTTGATTTTCCAATTGATAACAGTCGCAGTATCTTTACCATACTGCTGTTTTGTAAACATCGTTGATCAACATCTCTCCGCAATCACATTGTCCGCATTGAATTCGGACGAGCCGGATATTGTCAAGGCCGTCCAAATTTTCGACACAATCGGTATCGGTGTGGATCATTTGAATATTTTTTTCGGCTTCACGCTTCTAAGCAGCATAGCTTACTTATTGCTGAGTGTGATCTCGGAAATGTTTTTCCTTTGCTTGCACTTCCGAAATGACGGTTCGATAGAGTTGCTCTTTCTCTACGTCACCACCAGCGCATCCACGGCACAGTATCTCTATCTTTTGACAAAAACCTGCAACTCTGCAGTGGAAAAGGTTCGAGATAGAATACAAGAGGGCATTGTCATGTTAAATTTCCTCTTTCTGCTTGGAGTTGGCCTGATAAATAAAGAGGCCGTTCAATACTAATTTGAACAGCTATAAATTCTTACTTTCTTACTTTTTTGTTCCAGGCGGAACAATTCAGCAAACAACTCGCGACGAGAGTTTTAAACGACAAGACGGGGAAACTCTTGGTGAACGTAAGTAACAATTTTTTTCAATCTGAGCGGAGTTGAAGCGAAGTTTGGATTTGCAGGATACCCCCGAGCGTCATTTTTCTCGTGTTAATTGAGCTATGCTTGTGTCATGATCATAAATGAACTAATTATTCTTATCAGCTCATCATACTTATCAAATTATTGATATCAACTTATTTTCATTGAGTTATCATATTATTGTTATCAAATATATTATTCCTATCAACAAACTATTCTTATCAAATTATCATTCTTATCAAGTATTTATTATCATCACCTAATCAACTACTTGCTCTTCTCAATTAATTAATATCACCCGATTGATGCTAATCATCTAATCAACTGTCAACAGCTCATCAACTTATTTTTTTTTTATCAAATTATATTTGTTGTCAACTTATCATTCTTATCAATATTATAATTATTTTCAATTTATTATTCACATCAACGTATCAGTGTTACCACCATATCAGGATATTATCATATGATTCTTATCAACACTGGTAAGTCTTTATAATAATTTTTTCAAGTTATCACTATTATCAACTTATCATTCTTATCAACTTGCCAATCTTAGCGATCATTATTATCAACTTGGCACACTTATCGATATTATCAGTATTATCAACACTAATCACATCTTCCGTTCTTTGCTTTCGCATTGCGTTTTATGTGAATTGTCGCTCACCATAGAGCTCTTAGCCTTCTAAGATTTGGGGGGTGAATAAGTGACCATTGAAGGGCACCTGCGAACCAAGCTTCATTGTTAGAGTCTGTTTCATATTGGGGAACTAGTGAAGCAATTAAAATACAAAACTCAGCCCCTGTCACCTATTTGACTGCGATCTGAAGAACCCAATTTCATATTCCAGCCCCACGTAACTATGCACTTCGCTACCAAGAGGAGAATCGCCTTCAACGTTTGCGGCTGTTTCAATATCGATTTACGCTTTGGATGTTCCGTAAGCAAATAATATTCAAATGATTGAATTCGAGTAGTGTTTCGGCAACTGCTAATTTCAATTTCTTCGTTGCAGATGTTGGCAGCTTGCGTGACATATCTTGTTATCTTGGTTCAGATTAATGACAGCAAAAACGAGTCCCGTTGAAAAGTTGCACCTGGTGTCCGATTGGTTTTTTGAAAGCACGGAATTTATGAAATTGTAACAATTTGTAGGCTGAATAAATTAAATTCGAATTTGTGGTCATGAAGCGATTATCACGTACAGGAGACACAACTTTTATCATGAATATTTTCCTTACTCGCTCCAAAATAATCAACGTGCTGGTGACTAAGAGAAAATCAGGAGGATTTCGCCAAGAGCTTTCACCCTTTGGGGCCTCTTCTGGGCAGTGTAGAACTGTAGGGTTTGCACAGCTAAGTAATTCAATTTTCAGCTTGGCAACGAGCCGAAAGAAATAATTGCGGTTACAAGTTTCGGACCCGAAAAACTACAATTTTCTCATTCATGTCATCACCTACTTCATTGGGAAGACCTTTGTCTGAAATACAAGTGAAACACTCTTAATCTAAATCTAACCTGAAGAAAAGCGGACGAGTCGTTTTCTTTGAGCGCTTCGATACAAAATTGCATGACGGCCGTCGTGTGTTGCAGTTTGCTTGTGCACGCTTGCACTTGCTCTTTGAGAGCTCGCACTTTTGAATCGCGATCCTGGCGTACGAATTCGATAAGCTGCAATTTCCTCGCTTCCAAAGCGCTGATCAGCTCGTCGCATTGCTGAATGACCAGGTATTCGAATTCGGCGCAATTCTCCTGCGGAGAAACGTGAGAAAATCAGTTTTTGCAGGGAGGGAATTTTTTTTATTGCCAAGATATTTTATACCACGCGATTTTTAGACAGAAAATTAACTAGAATCATTAGATACTCACTCCGATTCGGTCGCTCATCCCTTTGAGCCTTTGGATGAATTCCGTCGTCGATCGAGCCTTTTCTGAAAGTTGCTGCAGGTTTTGCGAAAGCTCCGTCTGCAAAAAAGAAAAATACCAAATGGAATACTCGGATTTTTTAAAAAGAGGAATAATATTTTTGCAAATTGGATCCACAGTTTGAAGTGCTGTCACTGCTGCGATAGACGGTTTGAAAATTTTACGACGCGGAATAATATGAAGATGAGTTTTAGGTAAGTTTCGCTAATAAAAAACGTGATGCGAAGTGAAAAACAGATTTCAAATTAAAAATTACGTTCTTCGCCAGCTAAGAGACTCGGCCGTGGCGCTATAATGGAAAGCCGTAAGTTAAATTGGAATAATTCAACCGAGTTCAACTTCATATTTATGCTAATGGAAAGGCGAAGTCGGAGTAGGTTGGCGTAATGGCTGAACCTGCTTCACCAAAGTAGTTCTGCAAACGGCACAAACGTATTCCCGGCTCTTAATGGACTAGAGTTAATAGAGACGTTGGAAGAGGCTGGACGAAATTCGGATACGTGGAATCGGATAGAAGTAAACGCTAATTGGTGGAATAAAAACTTTGAAATTGATACGAATTGAAAGGAGAACCGAAGAATTGATGTAATATTGGACGAAGGGAAGGTGTGAAGGGGTATGAAGAAAGGGTGGGAGGGCAAGTAGGGAAGGATGAGAGGGAGGGGAGTAGAAAATAGTGCGAGGGAGGGAGGATGGCTGAGAGGGGAGTGGGTGTGGGAGTGGAGAGGGGAGTGGGTGTGGAGGGGAGAGGGTTGTAGGTAAGAGGGGAGAGGTTTGAGTAAGGGAGGGGGTAGAGTAGGAAAGGAGGGGGTTGAGGAGGAAAGGAGGGGTAGAGGAGGACTGACTGACTGACTGACTGACTGACATTTTTATTAAACAGAAAAAAGTTAGGACCTATTGGTCCTCTCTTCCACTTTTACTGTACATAATATAAAACAATTCTTCACGTCAAGCAGACGATAAATACAAATAAACAGATTCACTTCTAAAAATAAAACAATTATAAAATAATAATAATAATAATAAAAACAAAAAAGAACGAGAAGGACGAGAGGGAACTAGGGAGGGAGGATGGAAGGAAGGAAGAGGTGTGATCCTGAATGAAGGGGAGAAAATTTGAGGTAGAACCATACATTAGCTAGGGTTTGCTGACCATAGAAGCTGAAACTTCCTGGCAGGAGCAAGACCCTGAAGCTTTGTCTGGTTGAGCAAGACGGCTAGAAGCACAAATACGACATTGTTCCTCTCGAGTATGAATGATATAGAATAAATACTCTTTCTGCAGAACTGAACAAAACTAACAAAGAAGAATCACGTCCGTCCACGTTCACAACGTAAGCTACTTGCTTCAAGACATTTGGGGAAAACGTGTGAACACAACAGGAGGGCGAAGGGAAATTGAAATTGATTGGTCCCTAACTGAGGATCACTCACATCCACTTACCGACCGAAGAATTTGCACTAGGACAGGAAGGAAGGTTTCCCTCTTCGGAATTCAAACAGAACTCGGAGCAAGGACTACCCAAGAAGTCCCGATCCGGCTCTCAAGTTTCCGTGCGGAGCGACCCTTCTCATTCTCATCGCCAACCGAGCAAACTTCTGGGACGAAGGTCCTTTCACCTCAGGAAGGCCTTCTTTTGAAAACGTCTCAAGTTGCCGATCTTGCACAGCCTTCAACTCGGTTGTACCAATCAACAGACAGAAGGCAGATTCGAAGCTCGTCTCGCCCTCGTATGATCTAGTTCCATCCGGCCTATGCTTCTGTACCTCTAGGATCGCACCATACAAACTTCCAACCGGCGGCAAGTTACGTTCAACAAGGAAGCGCGAACCCTTTTCGTAGCCACATCAAAGCCGCCCATCAAGAATGTGAGAGAGGCGAAACGCTTTGATCGGAGCATTGACTTGGCAGAAGTTTCAGGCTCACGTTTGTGCTCTAACTGAGCAAAATTTGGGCCAACTTTTTACTAAAGCTATATAGAGGGATATGGGTAAACGAGTGATTCTCCAGCCGGATCGAATACAAGTTTCTCCATTTTGCCAAGATTAACGTCTAACTTGTTCTTCGGGCAGCCAATGGGCAGAACTGATGACTCAAGACTTAGTTCTGCGACTCCGGCTTGAACCTTATATCTTTTTTCAGGACTGCACCTCCAAGACTCCGAGTCACACGCCAAAAATCGCCACATGCTAAGTGGACTCAAGAGCAACTTACAGTTTTTTTAATTTTCATTAGATCCCTCGCGCTGAGAAAACCCAAAAATTGGGAAAAGCCAATGGCTGTCGGTAAAAAGCCTTTATTTAAGAAGGAAAATTCGAATTCTACGATGCTCTAGATTTAAATTTCTCTAGATATAGAGATTCACCAATAAACCACTATTTTTCAAGTCCGAGGGATGAGATTCTCTGAACTAGATTTTTGGCATTTTGCTGTTTAAAAATTGCGTGGGCTCAACGTTTTGATATTAACGTGATTAAGGGGTCATGAGAAGACTCTTGGACCAAATATGAATTGATTTTTTAAATTTTAGACCAGTAAAAGCTCCGTTATTAGCGCTGAGATCAAAAACTGATTATTTTTGGGAGATCAAAATTGTTTTCCAGGACTTGAAAAAACGCTGCAAATGATTGTACAGTGGTTTATTATTCCTTCACTTCAATAATAATTTCAGAATACTATCCATTTATGATAGTAATTATTCAGAACATGTGTAAACGTTTCAACCGAAAAACAGATCGGTAACTATCGGGGAATATTCCGTAGCAACTATTGTAATTTTAATCATTTTTATTTTTCTTAATTTCATAATTAATAGCTAAACTTATTGCCTAACGATACAGCTGAAGAGAGTGTCTGACGACCATTCCAATGAGTATAGAACGATTTATATAGCTCCAAGAACTCTCGAGTAATACCCTCACGTCAAATTTCTAAAAATCTCCCAAATTCGGCGCAAAATCTGCGATAACTCAAGAACCAACAAAGCTATCGACCCGGCGACGGTCTCATTCAATTCAGCGTCCAAAAATTTTTATAATTTGATACCACGTACACATTTTTCTGAAAAACCTTGGAAAATATGAATTTTCTCCCCCTCAAAACCCCCCAAAAATACCCTTAAAATTGAGCTAGCAAGTTGGTTCAAGAATTGTGTCGTCGTAGGACCGAGATTGATTTTTGGTGAAAATTTCAAGAATTGGACTATTATAGTTTGGCCGGAAAACTGCTAACGGCGTACGGCGGACAGACAGAATTTTTTTTATTGGATATTCGGGTTCTACATGCCTTGAAACGTAAAACATCAAATTTTGAGGGGGGTTATAAATTTTTTTTTCTT
Source organism: Tupiocoris notatus (assembly GCA_037159825.1). NCBI lineage: Eukaryota > Metazoa > Arthropoda > Insecta > Hemiptera > Miridae > Tupiocoris > Tupiocoris notatus. Next base: position 364,107 of record JASJUZ010000032.1, on the reverse strand, counting down.
GGGCGATTACAATGGTTTATTATTGAATAATAAACCAAAATCAGCTATTAATGCCCTGGCAAGGTACAGCGTATTGAAAATTTCCACTTCATAACTGTCTAGAAGGTCGAGAGAAAAATAAAAACGCTGCAAATGATTGTACAGTGGTTTATTATTTGTGAACGTTCCCACCGAAAAACAGATGGTAACTATAGAAGAAAAATCCGTAGCAACTATTGTAATTTTAATCATTTTTATTTTTCTTAATTTCCTAATTAAAAACTAAACCTGTTGCCTGACGATACAGCTGGAGAGAGTGTTTAACGACCATTCCAATGAGTATAGAACGATTTTTATAGCTCCAAGAACTCTTGAGTTATACCCTAATGCCAAATTTGTGAAAATCTCCCAAATTCGGCACAAAAGCTGCGATAACTCGAGAACCAATAAAGCTATCGACCCGGTGATGGTCTCATTCGATTCAGCGTCCAAAAATCTATATAATTTGATACCACGTACACATTTCTCTGAAAAACCTTGGAAAATATGAATTTTCTCCCCCTCAAAACCCCCCAAAAATACCCTTAAAATTGAGCTAGCAAGTTGGTTCAAGAATTGGGCCGTCGTAGGACCGAGATTGATTTTTGGTGAAAATTTCAAATTTTTAGCTCTTACAGTTTGGCCGGAAAACTGCTAACGGCGTACGGCGGACGGCGTACGGCGTACGGCGTACGGCGGACGGACAGAAATTTTTTTATTGGATATTCGGATTCTACATGCCTTGAAACGTAAAACATCAAATTTTGAGGGGGGGTTAGAAATTTTTTTTTCTTGGGCGATTACAATGGTTTATTATTGAATAATAAACCAAAATATTTAAAATTACGATAGTCGCCCAAGAGTTCGCCCTTGGTTAGCAATAAGTTGCTGGGCGGAAACGTTCACAACAGTTTGGGTTGGGTCTAGGTGAGATGGTCTTTCCAAATCATGATAGAAGCAAACGAATAATTAACCGCTGTAAAATCATTTGCAGCGTTTTTAATTCCATCCTCGGGTCGTTTCTGGTTGAAGCGGGAAATGCTCAACTCAAATTGTTTGGAATAAATCAGTCGTCACAGATGGGACCGAGTTCAGCGAGCGGAACGCCCCCGAGGCGCATTTCCTCGCTTATTACTTCGTCATCAAGCCACTTACGAGGGGCAATAAGTACCAACGGTTAAGCGAGGTGCCGCTAAGGACATTTTCCAAACGGAATACTCCGCCCCGAGTTTCCCCGGCGCAAATCGAAATGACTCGATAGATTTCGCATTCCGCCGCTCGTCGTCGGAGTTTTGGCGAAAATCGAATTACGATTCAATTTATGAGCGAGTGAAATTGTTTCTGGTTCGCCTCCGGAAGCGGTTGATGCGGAAGTTGACGCTGGAGGCGGGCGCTTCAACCTGTTGAACAACGTCGCGGGAATATTTGGCATTGCTGGGGAAACGGAAGAGGATGGTGTGAAAGGAAAGAGAAACTGAAGGAAAACGGAAACGGCTAAAGGGATTCGAAGGAGTTCAATCGGAACGAAGACGCAAAAGAGAAGTAAACGGTGGTCAAGTTGTTTACTAGTAGCGGTAAAATGGGCCACTTTAAAAAAGATGGTCCTGTTTACGGTGGTAAACATTTGATTTGGATCACTTTATTGAAGAGATTATCCGCAGGACGTTTCCCCAGAACTGCGCTGGCCTCCTCGGCTGAAACACCCGCGTCAACAATAACGGAAACACATTGTAACCCATTAAACAAGCAAATAGCCCATTATATTCAACAATACGTGCACGGAATTTGCAATTCAATTCACATCCACAAATCTCCATCAGCGGAGCTCCGAGGGCTCAACTTCGCATATATCGAAAGGCCGTAGAATGAAAAAATGCCAAATAAATCTCGAAAAGAAACCAAGAAGCATACTGAGAGATTCGCCAACCGAGAAACGCCACCGGTCCATTTTGCACACTATCGCAGACAAATGAAGCGATTGAATCCCCAATTAAATCAACTCTAGGTCAAATTTGACATTTGAAGCTCAAAATATCGAGCCAGATGATCTGCTACGTCACCATAATTCGCTGTTAGGGTAGTCTTCAGATGAAAACTTATATAGAAGACGCGCATTATTTACATCACACACAAAAGGGTCCCGGTGCAGCTTCCGTTACGTATTCGTCGTTGTCTGAAAATAAATTCAAAAGAAGGGCACGTGGCATAGGTTGGACATGGGCCAAAAGAACGAGATTTACAACATATTGGACAGGTTGATCGTTGTTGTGTTGGTAGGCAAGTGAGTAAGTTGATGTCCCCACTAAGTTCAAACGTGTTGGCAGAAATTATGGCGATTCTCTTCAGTGGTTTTGATAACCGAGAGCATATTTGGGTAGAAAGTAGAACAAATAAAATTCGACATACTTTCGGATGATGGAGAAAATTGCGAATTTCAGCAAAAACTATGAGGAAATTGGAAACCAGCATGGTTGCCAATCGTAGGATGCAATTAATCCAGTCAACGTGTCCGGAGGAGGCAATTGTTGCCCAGGCTACATCATCGGCCTCAGGCTCCAAGTGGTTGGCTACTTGTGAGAGTGTTTCTAGGGTAGATGTTCAGGGCAGATTTAACAGATACTCAGCACAAGAACTCGCGGGTTGATAATCTTGCAGGATTTCCAGATTTCATTGGCCTTACTTGCCTGCGTAGGTCCAGCATTTCCTTCCCATTATGGCCAATGTAAGCTCAATACTTCCCTTCCAGTGATTTCTAAGACTGTCCGGGTTTTGTTGGGATCAAATCAGATGCAAGAAGGATCCAACTTTCGGAGAGAAAAGAGAGCTTAAATTGCCTCAAGCCGCTGAATCAGCGCACATCCTCTTGAGAGGAGTGACTGTCTCTGTTTCTCTGGGTTGGAGGATAATCTACTTCCTGCTATCTACTTCCTTCTCACAACAGACACTGTGTCATGTTATGGTTGCCGGTTCTGAGCCTAACACTACTTAATATTTGGAACGAACCCTGGACACGCGTCTTATCGTAGTTACATACTGGGGCATTGGACGACAAACTAGTAGCCTTGCTGCTCGTCCTTAGGCTCATCAGTTGCTGGCCCAATAGGCCTTGGATTAACCTTCGACTAACTGCAAAGTGGCATATCTCGGGTTCACCGTTGAAAATATCAGGTACCTTGGCAAATATCTGAGTTTCTTGGCCCTTGGAGCTAATTTGGAGTGAAAGATATAAATTCCATGTATTCACCTGCGTTTTTTAGCCATTCAAATTATTTCCACCTTCCGCACCAAATATATCTTCCGGCGCATAGATATTTCCTTAGCGAACAATAAATGTTCTTGCATTTTCACGCTATTGCCAGATCGTTCGAATTAATTCCAAGCGATAATTAGCCTTGGAGCTGATGTGGTAATCTTGGGAAAATAGCATCTGCTGAGTCTTGGCTTTCGGAAAACGAGAAGCGCTTACGGAAAACGATAGCAATTCAAAGTCGTTCGGGACGGGAGAGTGAAGAAAGGAGTAAAACGTTCTTGCGGAGGTTCTGAATTCCATTAACTGTGTTGACTCGGGAAAGAGATGTCTGCTTATATTGCAGCGAGGTTGGCTCGTGGCTCGTTCGAAAAGGAGGTTTCACCACTCATACGCTCCACGTTTCCCTTTTCTCGATTTTCAAAGCCGATATATGTAGCGAAACGAGGAAGGCATTTGCGCCTCTCGCTTATTCATTAGGAAATGTCCGGAGCGTGGAGGAAATGTTTGCATTGGAGGAAGTTTTTGCTCTGCTGAGGGGGAAGGGTTGCTACGTTGTTGCCCAGTCCTGACGCGGAGTCAAGATTAAAGCCCTTCTCCGTCTAAGCATTTTCGAACTCTCCACACAAGTCTGCAACCTGAAACGTATCCCACATTCGTGGGAAATATCTTTGAACACAATGGATAGTCAATAATTTATCCCCAACATTGGGGAAAAGCTCTTATTCAATTTAGAGCACTTTTACGACTATAGCATGTCATAAGTGTATACGTATGAAACAACCGGTTACGGTTCATTCCAAGACTTCAGGCAATGCTCTGAGGTTTACGATTTGTCCAGCACAATAATCCCCTGAGGGAGAAGGTTGCGTTGATTGATCAGGGTCATTTTATCGCCTCTGGTTCTCCGATAGAGTTCTAGATGATCACCATAATTTAGCGTCACAATTATTGAGACTAATCAATACATGACCAGACCAAAAATTTCCCAAGGATAATTTGAATTTCCGGTTTCTTCAGTGCCAAAGTTTGAAATCTCTCTATCTCCCCCTCTGCCTCCCTCCTTCTCTCTCTTTCTCCCTTTCTTTATCTCCTGGTGCTCATCGGTTGCCAAGGGAATCCTTTCCAGCTGTTGGGATTATTTAAAGTTTCTAGCGAGACAGCACTGGAAAGGTTACCTTGGGGTCAGGGATGGAAGAAGAATGGAAGTGGCGGACAGAGAGCGGAGCCCTGGAAATGACACGGTCTAATTAACGTCGACAACTCGAAACGAAAATACAGAATCCTTCTCTGACCAAGATGCAAAACGTTGCTCCGCACCGGAATTCAATTCAAACCGCAGTAAAGAAAAGCTGAAGCAATTCGTCCATGCGGATTACCAGAAACTATCGATTGAACATAATTTAGTTATGTTTATCAATGGATTGACAGTATTCACGGTGCTTTTCGTTGTATTCGATCTCGTTTCATTGGTCAGCATCGCACGAATAATCAGCAAAAAATAAAGGAATTCCAGACGTCAGACAAACTTGGTGTTGTTTTTTAACCGACTTCATATCCAATACTTGGACATACAAGGAAATTCAGCAGATCCGTCTATTGTGTGGGAACTTTTCCATTTCAAACATAGATAATCTGTCGAGGCAGTTCAGCGTTGGAAAAACTTCGCCTTCAAGATGTCCATTCCTAACTAGGATTGTGCGGCTGAAACCGCGAAACCGAAACAGATGTCCATTCCGAGTACCGACGGGGCAGGGTCGTCGTCACAAACTTTCCCATGTCCTCGCTGCTGTTGAAGGATTGTCTCCAGTTGTAGACAGTTGGATAAAGTTGGCCGAGGCTGATTTTCGAAAAAGTAGCTCGTTCCTTAGTTCGATAAATGAATAAAACCCCTTCCTTCTTGCATCAAACTGATGTAAATAGATTTTTCAATGTCCTGATAATGCCTGAAGTGCCAAAAGCGCTCCGCAGGCAATAAAACCATCCCAGAAGTCGCTCAGTATTTCTCCTCCTCGACCTCAGCACACTTTCAGATATAAAACTGAGCTGAAAATATCAGAATTGGAGCTTTTGAGATTTTCTTACGGATCAACGTGGGCGTTTATTCGACTCGCGATTCTCCGTTGCGGTTCGACCTCCATCAGCCCGGAACAAACTTGACCCGATAGCGATGAGGAGACGTTTATCAGTTCACCCGCATAGTCGTCGCGCTATCACCATCCGTTGCTCAGGCATGTATGCGTGACGGCGTCACCTTTATCGCAGACAACCTTTCGCGTAATGCCTCGGATTTTCCGCTCTAGAACACGCTGATTCAGTCCTGAAGGCCACACATTGAACTGACATGCGAAAACGTATGCACGAAAGTCCGCACTTTCAAAATTCAACAGCACGCCATTCATAAGAGACAGCGAAATTCTCAATAGTGTTTTTGGACAAAGGAAGCTGGCAGCAAGAGAAAGGTTTTTTTGGTATTCTATTTTATCTGGGCAGCACCAGATGTCTGAGATATTCTCATTTTCTATTTCGATAGAAAAATTCTCCATTTCAATCTAATATTTGGCATTGAGGCATTTGCTAATAAGCTGAGAAATTTTTTGATTCAGCAGGAAAACGTTGTGGGGGAACCAAAGGGGATATTTGTTAATTTGCAGGGTGAACACTGATATTTCTTGGGACTTGAAACTGCAAATAGCGACTGTGATGACAGCTGGAGCAGGGAGCTCTTCCTTTCAGACAAAACAGAACTTCTGCTTTTCTGATGATTCTCTTCGCCTGAAAGGACACGACACAGACTCACAAATATCATCTGCTTACCAGAACAGGCACAACGGGCTCTCGTCCATCATCCCCTTGTGTTCTTTGGACTCTGGCCATAAGATAGATCAAGACGTTCCCTCTATGACCAGCATGGCCTTTCTAGGTACTGTGTATGTGGAGGAAAATAATAATAAATATACAGCCCTAATAACCGTGAGTTGGGTGTGGTGCCAGAAGGATAGTTTTGTGTCCAGAATCACTCCCAGGTACTGCGTGGCTGGCCACTGCGAACATCTCCCTCTTGGAGACCGCCCATCCACTTCTGTACTCATAACATAACCACTCTCAGTAACTGGGCTAGAGTCGGTGTGCGGGACAGGATAACAGCTGTCAAGTCGTCGACATACCCTACCAGGAACACCACTTCAGGCATCTCAAAGAAGGCCATCGAAGTCCAAGTTCCACAGTTTATTTTCCAGTTTAGAATCCTGGAGTCATGCTGACAATGATATTGGTGCTAATAACGCTAATTATACTGTACTTGAGTTCAAGGACGTGGAAGTATGCCACTGGATACTGATGGACGGGGCTAAATTTGCTGGGTGTTGATGCTGCTACTTACGCAAGCTGATAGCTGTTACATCAAACTGCTACTGCTGATAGTTGATGACAGAGACTATGAAATTCATCAGTTGACGGTGAAACTGGTGCTAGATTGCTGAAGCTTCTAATGTTGCCGATGTATTTATTATTGGCCAGCGCTGCTGGTATCTAAGGTTGCTGAAATGATGTTCCCCAAGCTGATTACTGAAGTAATGCTGCCGCATTGAGGAATATGCTCTGACTATTATTATATTAATTATGCTCTGGTCCAGTTCAGGGAATTAGAAATATCCCCCACCCCTCTTGCTGCACTGATTGATAATAGCAGAGATAATACATTCGAAATGTAGTCCACGTATTGTAAAGTATCGCCTTTGTTGACCCATTTCTCTTGTTCGCCGGAGGTACTTCTATGGGATGATAAACCACGGGAAACTTTCGCAGTCGAACAGAACTACATTGTATTTAAGTGGTCGTATAAAAAGCTATAAACTCTTCAAAATGAAAACAACTCGAATAAACCGAGGGAAATTCGACTTCAGAGCCGTGGCCGAGCGGGTGTGTCAAGGAGTGACGATTTCGAGAATCCAACGGGCTCAGTCGAAGGAAAAGTTGGAGTTTCAAAAACAAGCTGGCTGCGCGAAACGGCCATTCGGCCGACCGGCCATTTATTTTATATCCGATCGAGTCGAGAGAGAAAGAGAGCGATGAGACCGTATTGTTTTACGACCAACATGGTTTATGTCCGTGAAAAGGGACTCGCATCGAAAACTCCACCGATAAATTAAGACGGGGAGCAATATTCGGAGAGCAATTTTTATTTCGTCAGCCGGATGAGGGCCGTGTACTAATTTGTCAATACGAAAAAACCAGCAGCTTATGTAGTGTTTTCATTTCCGTTGAAAAGCCTCTATCTGCCGTAAAAGCCTCCAGCCTTTGATGTATTTAGCAATTTAATACAGCACAGCTTTTCAATCAAGCGGCTACAGATTAAGACGATGTCGGCCGGTGGTTAGTCATTGCCAAATCGCAGTTCTCTGGTGCGGAATCATCAAAACATTTTTCCGAGTCCAAATGTGTGAAATTCGCCTGTCATCATTATAATCATATATATTACCATATCATTCTTATCTTCTTATCTCATCATCATTTTCTCTAATCATTCTAATCTCTTATCACTCATTGTATCTTTCTTATCTATTATTTTATAATCCATATCTTGTATTATCACGTTATTTTTATTATCCTCTATCCTATATTATCTTATCATGTTATCTTATCATTGTATCTATTGTCATATCATTATTATTTCTTATCTTATCATGTCTTATCATTTATATAATCCTCCTTATCTAGTACGAGTATCGATGGAAATGTCGTGAAATATGGAACGTAGAGTAAAACGTCAATTGTTTTCTCTCTCTCTCTCAACCATTGCTATCTAAACGTTAAGCACATCAAAACAGAACGGCCGTTTCAACGTTGATACAAGCACTGTAATAACATTGGTTAGCGGCGATTTCTGCCAGTTATTACAGTTAAAGGGCACCCTCGCTAACTCGATATCATCAAAGGGAATGCGAATCGGTTGAGAGAGAGAAGCGCCAGCGTTGACATGGATGATCGGATGAGTCATCGTAACGATGAAATCTCGCCTGGCTTGTCGGAGGTGGGGAGGCTGTGGAAAGCAACGCGGTTGATAAACATCAATATCAATCAACCTCAGGGGTGGAGGTGATTCTTGTCAAGAGACCCTCTATTAAGCGTTATGGACACTCTCTGTCCACCGAGGGGGCCAATGTTGCCATTTACGTACGGCCGATGTCCAATTTCTCGTCAAATTCGAAGAGTCGGAGGAACAATGAAATAAAACGACCTAGAGATATTGCGTAGGAGTACTCTTGGGGTATTCATGGTCAGACTTCTTCATCCGATCGTCTTAAAATCGAATCACTAATAGAACTCGACTGCAAGCGGGAAAAAGGAGAACGAAGGTGAGAAGAGAGCTTCTTCGATCTGCCGTCTCCAGCGCTGCTGCATTTTAACACACCAGTTAACCTCAAGGCCTTTGATTTTGCTCAGCTTATGAATATGCGCAACGGGTAAACCGATCATATTATAATTGAAAATAGTGTGTTATTCCCTTCACTGTTCAACCTTTGCTGAATATCGATTTAGAAATCGATATTGATCGTATAAAATCTTGAAAGATGATGAAGCGCGCGGAAATGAAGAAGTTGTTCCTCGCTAAAAGGAAACCGGGAGCGACGAAGTAGTGAGGCTTACAAGCTTATGCGCTTGAACTTCGCGGGCGTGTAAACTCAAGAAGTTGGTTAACGAAAACTGTTGTTCCTAAGTAATTAGCGTGTGAGTTCCGAAGTCGAGGCCGAAGTTTAGGAGGTGGATTGAGTTAAGCAATAAAGACGCGAACGTGGAGATGGGTTTCACGTGATACAGGTAGAAGAGCGAAGAGAAAATGATACAATGTTGCCCAAGTGGATAACTTAAGAACCACAAAAATGTTCAAGCCTTCTTCCAGATAGTTCCGATTGATAGATTACTTCGAAAACAAGCCGATTGAGTGAATTGATACGTCTTTCGGTTAGAAAATTTGACGTTTCTTCTGTAACAAATCGCGCTTCTTCCATAACGAGAAGTCAAGTTCGACACGAGAGTTCGGAAGTGAGGACTAACAGCTTGAGATGGAGGATGAGCGATCAATCACTCGTCGGAATAAAAATGAACGGAGGAAACAGGGGAAGACCTTTCAACCCTCGTCGGCGTTGCTGAAAGAATGGAACAGGACGGAAGACATTTTGGAAGGATGGCACTGGCAGTTTATTAGCTTTCACTTTCTTTCTCGTAGCCATTTTTCTTCCCTTCACGTTTGAAGAATATCCGGTAGTTCAAGGGGAGAAATTAGAGGGGAAAATGGAAAATTTAACTGATTGCGCCAATCAGAAATTGTTGAATTGCTGAAGCAACTTGGGTGATGTATCGCACATTGGACCGAATTATCAGGAGTCCTGTGACAGTTCTAATCCAAATTTCGACCGCATTCAGAGTGATTTCTGAAGTGAAGTGAGTTTTTGTGAAGTGATTTTTGAGGGTTTTTTTCTCGAGTCCACACAGTTGCACAGAAATAAAGGTAATACGGCCGATTACATCAAACCCCGCTTCCTTCTAAGGACGAGGGATAATAAGTAAGACATAAGAAGCGCGAAAAGAACTGGTAGCAGAGTATTGCCCAGGAGAATTCCATGCGACAACTGGGAAACATCGAGGTCTTTAAACTGGAACAAAGTAAGAGCTCCCTGATCGTACAAGAGCCTGCTCTCACAAGGATCATCGGCTTTGAGTGTGAGAACATCAGCATGTCTGGTATTTTTCCAGATTCCAGTCGAAATTTTCCAAACTATGGAATACCATCTTTGGGAACATACTGAAACATTGTCCAAGATTATCGCAACCTTCAGTCTCAATATTCCTCTCCCAATAACGGCCATTATTCAATGTTCATTCAAGACCATTCACGTACAAATTTGAAGGCCTCATAAGCCGGAGCTCCATTCATACCCCTACAAACATCTCTCATTCTGTTCGATTTCATCTTGAAGCCCTAAAACATGGAATCGATTTTTATTGGCTAATACAACTTCAATGTTTCAAAACTGTCCTCCGATCTCTGCAGGATTGATTACCGAGGGGCTTATTGGAAGAAAGAGCAAGAGTGAGGCCGTGAGTTTGGATTAAGTTACCCTCTCCCACTCGGTTGGGAGTTAATATCTGCATTTTCAGCCTATTGGCCCTCGGGCCATTCACCATCTTCACACACTCACCTTTCTTTCCACCTCAGAATGGGAAGATGAGCTCGCTGTACGTAATCCATATACAGTTAAAACAAAGCTATCCGAACGATCCGAGCTGCTCTGCGCCTAGAGACAAAATTGAATCCTGATTCGCTCGTAGGGGGAGGTTTCGTATTCAAATCGGATATCAAGGGAGCGTTTCGAGGGGGAGTAATGGAGAGTGTTTTGGGATTAGATGCCTAAGCGTGCATTTGGTGTGGAGAAATTATCCTAATTGCATCCCAAAATAATATACGCCTCACATGAACTGGTGTATGTCTATCCAAGGGTTTCAGATGTATATCAAGAGCATTGATGGTCGTATAAAAGTCCTCAGATTAACTGTTCTTCTCGAAGTTTAAGACTTATTCTCTGCTAAATACATCATCTCCATTCCCTCTAAAAGTCACGCGAATCCACTCGAAAAAATATTGCGATCATCTGGTCATCGACCCTGAAGCAGAGATCATTCGATGCTTGATCCTTCTGAAAAGGACCCGATAGAGAGAAACCACCGTCTGTCAAGATAAATCATTTTGAAGAAAAGACGAGCGAAAGAAAAGCTATTGATAACAAATGAAGCTGAACCGCCATAAAAGGAAAGGATCAGGAGGATGGGGCTAATCAGTGAGCGCCGCAGTAAAATCGGTTCGGTTTTCCGACTAGAGTGTGCTCTATGCCCTTTTCCACAGCCGACAACATAAATTCGCGACTTTCTCGCCCACCAAAGCTTTCACAATTTCTCCGCGTCGGGGGGAATATTCAAAATTCCCAGTTTCCGAGATTGTTTTCACCAGAAGTATCTCAGAGGTCAATAACCCAAAACAAACTGACAGATAAGGAATTAGCTATCCATCAGCCAGGTTGTGATAGTTCTGGTAGTAGATGTGTGGCTTGCCCTACTGTCTCGAAGGTGATCCATTGCAAGTATCTAGGACTTGAATTTGATGAGAACATGAAGTGGGACTATCAGATACTGGAAACGAGCAAAAAACTAAGGAAGCTGATTTATGTTTTCGCTAAGCTGAAGAGCTATCTCAGCCCGAACCTTCTAAAGATAGTATATGATGCATTAGTCGGTTCCACATTGTTGTATTGTTTGCCTGCTTGGAGTGGAGCGTACAAAACGACATACAAGCCAATAATCACGAATCAAAAGGCAATACTCCGTTTAATGGCAAGGGTTGAGTATATGGCGTCATCGCACCTGCTTTTTAGGCAGCTGCAAGTCATGCCTTTCTTTCAATTGTTAGAGGCTTGCAGCATAAAACATATAATTAAAAATGAAATGTATTCAGTTCCCCAACACGACAAACCAACAAGATCAAAAGATGATATCATTTTTGCCACCCCTCTTTGCCGTACTACTTTCGCTCAAAATAGCTTTGTGTATAGAGGTACCGCGGCGTTCAATAAATTGCCACCTGACTGTAGAAAACAATTGTTGATACAAAAGCCTCATCTTATTTTTGGGTATCTTAAGTCACATATCCTAGGCAACCTATAGCGTTCTTTTGTTCCCTCTTCTTCTTTTTTTGTGTTTACCTAGGGGTAGGTATATAAATGTAATAGTTGCAAGCTTCCGAACACACCCACAGAAATAGATTCTTTCTTTTTTTCTTTTTTTTTTTTCTCTTGGACTTGGAATAATTGTATAATTTAATTTATCATTCAGCCTTTCTATTTTGCCGTTGTTGTGGCAACTCACACTCCTAACACGAGCAATTGCTCACATTGGAGTGTTAATTTCCAGGAAGTAGTGTTTGTTTAGTTTTAATTAATTTTATTGGGAGATAAATTGTACTTGTAATTCATGCCATATAGATGTGATTGGAAATAAATATATATAAAAAAAAAAAAATATATATATATAAAGGTGAATCGAGAGCGGAGAGAATATTCGGCGAATAAGATGTCGCTGAAAAGGTGTTCCCTTTCTCTTTCCTATTGCGCTAGTAATATTTTCTATTTATATCATGACCCAATTCGCAGTGACCGACAAAATTGTTTTCATTCGAATATCGGACTCTTTATGCTTCAATAGACCCAAGAACAAGTTTGAATAAAATGTCTTAGGGCGATCAAAATGCGTAGGTATATGAATAGTAATTACATTATTCAAAAACACATAATAATCCTTGATGCATTTTCTGTTATTGGAAAACAACATTTATCAAAACTCAGAGTATTCTCATTTTCAGCAATAAACCTCTCTTTCTCCAGGTTCGCCTTTAATCAAGGAATTACTTCCGACATTTAGTTCGCCATCTTTTGGCTCATTCGTCGCCAAAGGGTCTCCACTAATAACATTACACCTTTCAAGGAAATGACCCGAACCTTCGAAAGGAAAACTTAATGGCGGCCCTCGATCAAAATGTCAACCTACCTGAGCGGCTCGGAGGTTTCTCGTTTACCAATTTTCAACGCTGTTATGGAAATATCTCGCGAAACAGGCGGAAAATCGAATTTGCTCCTTGCGGCTTGAGATTGCCAGATGGCGAAGAGCCTGACGATAAACAGCCCTCGCCCCATTTTACCTTCTATACTTATTGGGTACACCTGATGCGACGAGATTGGACAGGCTCGAAATTTAAACGATCTCTGCTTTCCAAGGCGGAAGAAATGAGGTGGAGAATAATGAGGATCGTTTTGAGCGATGAGGCAACGAGTTTAGGTTTAGGCGCGTAAGTACGGTGTGTGATCAGAATAATTTAAATCGAGCGTCATCGTCTCGCCATAACATTTGAGGCCCTCGAGCGTTCAAATAAATTGATTTTCACAGCCTGGTCAAATCAAAACAGAAAAATTGCGCAAAATGCAAATAATGCGGAAGTACGGCTGTGATCCGCACCAAATTCGAAATATTCGAATACGAAGAACAATTCAAGACTTTGAGCGTTCAAATTGATTCTAAGAGCCTTTTGAAATCAAGTTGGGGAAAAAAATTGGGCAAATATATCGCGGAAGTACTTTCTGTTATCAAAAAATGGATCAAATTCGTCCTATAATGAGAGTAAGTGAAGGATTGGAAGCAACTCAATTACGCGTATTTATGGAAGCGAACAATTTGGGGCGCTCTTCCAAGGGTATTAAAGGTCACACTTTGAGCCAATGGCAAACGGGCGCAAACGACCTCTAAAGGTTAAAGGCGCCCAAGGAGTGACAGGTAAAACAAGAGCACCGCCGCACGCAGTTGTCGCACCGTCGAATTTCCCCCAGTTGTACAGAAAGTGATCGGCCGACTGTCGTTCTCGCTCGAGGGCCGCTTTCTGCGGTTAGCCCTGCGACAAGTCCACCTCACCCGCATGACACGACAGTGATGCTAGGTTACATCGCTCCATCCGCATTTAGCACGTGCGCTTTTGGTTAATTAGGTACTCAATATTGGTTTATTATTGATAATATACAATTGTTATCCCAAAAAAAAAAATTCTAGCCCCCTCAAAATTTGATATTTTACATTTCAAGGCATGTAGAATTCGAATATCCAATCAAAAATATTCAGTCAATAGTCAAATATTCAAGCTAAATTCTTGAAATTTTCACTAAAAATTAATCGTGGCCCGATAAATACTCAATTTTTTAACCAAGTCGCTACCTCTATATTAAGGGTATTTTTGGGGGGTTTCGAGGGGGAGAAAATTCTTATTTTCCGACGTTTTCCCGACAAAGGTGTACTTGGTATCAATTATTATAGATTTTCGAACGCTGATTCGAATGAGACCATCGCGGGGTTGATAGGTTTATTGGTTCTCAAGTTATCGCAGCTTTTGTGCTGAATTTGGGAGATTTTCTCAATTCATTACAGTTCCTCGAGCTATAAATTCGGAATAATTACTATCATAAATGGTACTTAGGTCTTCTTACATCATTATTGAAGCGAAGAAATAATAAATCACTGTACAATTATTTGCAGCGATTTGTCTCATTGAACACACTCCGTTTGTTAAGTGCGTTTCCTTAACGCCCTCTTTTTTTATTCCTTTCGCGGGAAAATTCAATATAAGAGATTATTGGAGATTATGGGAAAATACAATGGAAGAGATTATGATAACAATGAAAAAATAAATGATGTTCCATAGTAAGATTTTTCAATTACCTACCTTGGTAAAAAAAATATTTAAGATATAATAGAACAATAATAATAACGATAATTTTAATACTAGTAAAATAACATTATACTATGTTGTATAATATTATATTCAACACATTTATAGTTTAATAAAACATAAATACGTAATATATTTCAACACTGAAATTGTAAATAAGCGAAGCTAATATTGAAAACTAACTTGGAGGAATTTAAGACGCTTAATTGAAGCTTATTCAAGGGAATAGCAACTGCTTTCTTGTTGACTCTTCAACGGTCAGTTCTTCACAAAATTTGATTATTTTTATTTTTATAAATCTTTTTTGGTCATTGTTAAGAATATTAGCCAATTTTAGCGTTTAATGAGGTCATTCAACGCAGAATTTGCCGGAGCGGAAAATTGGGAAAATGATCACTAACTGTTGTTTTTGACCACTGATGAACCCTCAAGGTCTAGAATGTTGCCAACCTGTTGGATTAAAGCCAACGAAATAAATTATTGAAGACCCCTGCTATCTGAAAATAAACAAACCTCGCTAGAGACGGAGCCTGAAAATTATTACACCTGTGAACATTGCGATGAAGACAAAAATATTGTTATTCGTTATCATCCCAATTTTGCTGTCCTAATTAGCCAAAATAGGCGTTTCTCTGGCTTCCCTCGATAGAAATTACGTAAGACGGAAATCTAAGAAACCGGATGATTTCATTTTGAGCTTTCGTGATTGAACAAGTTAATATTAATGAGCGCCTTGGGACAAACAGCGGTGAAAAGTTTTCGGAAATAATTAATCCACGAAGTCGGAAGCGGGGTAAATATGAATGAAAAGGAAAGAGATTGTCGTCGAATAAACCGAAACGAGAGGCGGAGTATCATGGGCTGATTTTAATAAGGCTGAAAAGGTTTTCGGACTGGAACAGAGCAATCGCAAGAGAGGGCAATTTTTAGGAACTACCTAGCAGACGAGGAGACAAGACATAACTCGATATTCGGAGAGAAGTATGGTAATCGTGAGAAACCGGTTGACAGGAGAAGAAAAAACGACATTTTGAGTAAGGGGCGAAGAAATGGTGTAACGCGATTAGACGTAGCTTTTTCACGTTCACGGGAGGTGAACTCAAAATTGGTTATCCTTTGAGCGAAGTAACTCAGGGTGAACCTTGAAGGAAGCTTGCTATTGAAAGCTGAAGTTGAAGTTTGAATGTAGAAGTTAAAAGTTGAAGGTCGAAGTTGAAGGTTGAAGTTGAAGGTTGAAGTTGAAGGTTGAAGTTGAAGGTTGAAGTTGAAGGTTGAAGTTGAAGGTTGAAGTTGAAGGTTGAAGTTGAAGGTTGAAGTTGAAGGTTGAAGTTGAAGTTGAAGGTTGAAGTTGAAGGTTGAAGTTGAAGGTTGAAGTTGAAGGTCGAAGTTGAAGGTCGAAGTTGAAGGTTGAAGTTGAAGGTTGAAGTTGAAGGTTGAAGTTGAAGGTTGAAGTTGAAGGTTGAAGTTGAAGGTTAAAGTTGAAGGTTGAAGTTGAAGGTCGTAGTTGAAGGTCGTAGTTGAATGTCGTAGTTGAAGGTAGAAGTTGAAGGTTAAAGTTGGAGATAGAAGTTAAAGTTGAATGTGAAGAACTAACGTTAGCGTTTGCCGTATAAATGAGAAACAACGATTATCATACGGTCAGCTTTTGATATTTTCCCTTATTTAGCTCGAATAATATTCTCACGGCCCGAATTGGAATCTTTCCCATCCCGAAATAGCGGACCGCTGAAAAGAGAAGATAAGTCGGAACGCGAAGGAATTATTTGTCAGGAAGGTGAATTTCGTTTGTATTCGATTCAAAAGCGTTAAACGAACTTGGCCAACGTTGCGGACTGAATTAGAACAAATCAGGTCAAAATTTGTAAATAAGTAAAAGTCCTGTGGAGTAGCGGTCTTTTAGTGCTTTATTTATGTAAACTCTTGACTTGAGAGCTCTTGAAAAAAGGGCCATACTTATGTATATCTCGCTTCAAGCACGAAATTCGTGAATCTGAACCACTTGAGTCGGATTCTCCAATACGCTAGAAACTCTGTGATATTATTTTCAATGAAGTTTCGTTCATTTTCGAATCAGATAGAGCTGCTTCCTTACCAGCGGAAACCGTAAGTTCTTGAGTCCGGAAAATTAATTATCCGCCGAATAAAACATTGATTTTAGAAAATTTTCGATTTCTTGCTAGCGGTTTTTCGTCTCAATTTCACACGTTTTCCGATGGAATTTTCAAAACTGTTTAAACCGAAGAATGGTTAAAATTTTGACCAAGAATCTGATGATGAGGACGAAATGCGACGAAATTCGAACGATTTCTTCCCTTGGATTTATAAGGTTCGGAAGCAATTTCAGAAAAGTAGAAGCCAAGTAATTTACGCCTAGCTTCCACGATGTAACGTTCTCATTGACTTACGGAGAGCTCGGCCGTCAAACCAGGTCTGAGTCGCCGTCCCTTTGTATTTACATCAATGAGGATGATTAAAACAACAAATTACTTACAGGAGCAGACTCTTCTCATCCGAGGCTCAAAGCGGACTCGTTCTCATTACGAGCAAAGGACGCCACGGGCCGCATGTCAATGCTTTACGCCTTCGGCCGATGCTCTCAAGTCATTGAAGGAAACCGATGTTCCCGGATGAAAGAGGAAGGAATCGAGCAAGGGAACACGACGTTAAACCTAATTACTATGCGGCCGTCTTTTGTGCGGTTCCGTGGAGATAAAACGGGCCGAACTACGAGCCATTTAACGTTCCGAACGATGGTGAGAATAGGATTGGCTCCGAATTAATGCGAAAGTCGGCAGCGAGAACAGGGAATAGTTTTAGCGGGAAAACCTTGGCACTTTTCCTTCTCGTCGCATTTCTCGATGTCCAGGGGTTGTGAGGCCCTGTGGACCCTATGGCTCCACGTCGCCCTGAGGATGCCCGAATGGGCGAAAGTGCTCGGCCAGCTAATAAAGAATTGGTGAACGAGTCGCCTCGTTTTTCTCCGCCTCACCCCTGGACATCTTGGCACTTTAGTAGACACAGGTCTCGATTAACCGTAGCGAAAGATAGAAGAAATTATTCGACCTTATTTTCTAGCGATCCCAGATGAGTTACACGTCGCTCACACGCGTTTCTCATTTGCTCCGAGATCAAAACGGGCTCAAAGCCGTTTCGAAGGTCGTCCAACCCTTGAGTCATTTATCCCACACATGTCGAGTACACAAAGGCTTGATGGAGACGATCAAGTGTTCGAACTTGAACAATCAGGAGCTCTGATACTGAGACATGGCAATCTTCTAGGCTGACATTTCTATCATGAGAAATTCACGAATTTTCCATTTCGACCTTTCAAAGCCCACTATTTGACACTGTAAATTTCGCGACGGGCTCTTATATCTTCCGACGTTACCGAAAACTCTCATTTCCGATTAATTCCCATATTCTTTCGAACTTGGTCAGTTCTCGGGGCGAAATTCAACTCAAAGCCATCGTTCTCGTACTTTTCCCCGATTGCTGAACCTCCCCCACTTCGTTTCCTTCATCTCTGTCAACTTCGTCACTCCATTGATCTCCGAAGATCAACAACGGTCGCCAGATGAACTTCCATTTCGCCCTAGGTTTTCCTCCTTGTAACGGATAACATTCATCGCATCAAAGAGACTGGGAAATCATTTGCCGCCGTCCGCTTTGAATTGGCCCGGCCTCCAGAACGAATCGGCCGAAGATTCATTTCGTACGTTTTCGTCAAGAAACGATCACACGTACGGCTTTGGCTTCTCTAGTGCTATTTATACAGAAAAAAACGCACAGCGGTTTATTATTCCTTCGCTTCAATAATGATTCAAGAAGATTATCCATTTGTGATAGAAATTATTGGGGAAAACTATTATTGGGGAGTAATAATAGGGGAAAACTCCGGAGCAACTATTGTAATTTTAATAATTTCTATTTTTTTTCTTTTTTTGTAATTTCCAAATTAAAATCTGAATTTTCCATCTTACGGTATAGTTGAAGAGAGTGTTTGACGAGCATTCCAACGAGTATAGAACGATTTCTATAGCTCGAAGAAATCTCGAGTTTTACCCTCAGGTCGAATTTCTCAAAATCTCCCAAATTTGACACAAAAGCTGCGATAACTCGAGAACCAATAAAGCTATCGACTCCTCAATGGTCTCATTCGATTCAGCGTCCAAAAATCTGTAGAAATCGATACCAAATACATATTTTTCTGAAAAACCTTGGAAAATATTAATTTTCTCCCTCTTAAAACCCCCCCAAAAAAAAAACTTCAAATTGAGCTATTGAATTACGGTGTGTGAGCCAAACGATAAAATAGTAGTATTGAACATTTTAACCTCATTTGACCTCATTCTAAGGTCTCGACCGTTTAAAAATAATTGCTCTCACTGCCAGTAAAAATCAAAGCAGAAAAAACTTTGAACGGTTGTCTGGGAAGTACTGTGTAATTCGAAATCCTAAAACGGCCAATATTGCAGATTTACTTTGAGAACAGTTTCTGAAAATGTCGACGAATTGTTCCTCGAAAGTGTTCCCAATTATAGTACTATGAAAATTTATTTTTTAAATTTAATTTTGATTTTCTGCAAGCACAAAAGTAAAAATAATGGGCGTTTATTGAAGAGTTCCTAGGCAACTCACGAAACAGATGACGTTGGAACAGAAACGTTACGACATAATGGGACCGCACCTGTGGACAAGAAAAATAAATTGTTACTGTCTTACAAGAATCATACAACGAGGGATAATCAAATGACTCATTCGCGGCTAATTATACAGGAGAAACATTGGCACATCGATATTATTTCGCAACTGTGACAACAGTTTGAACATGGGGCTTCCCTTCACAACGCGTAGAGAGTTAATTATTTTTTTCGAATTTTCGCACTGAATTAAGCCTGTAATGAACACACGCGAAAATTCACTCGATGGTTTCTTGGGGGACAGACATTTTTCGTACGTCTGATTAAATGAAGGCTCGTCAACAGCGGCAGGCAAACTTCTCCCTTGACCGGATGAAGCACTGACGACCAATGAATCATCTGAGCTCTCATCGAATTCGATACGTTCCCAGTGATCTTTTTCCAATACGATTTTTCCAAGATGAAAGCCAATCTATCGTGCTCACACTAACCCTCTATGAATACTATATTAAATATCGATGTGAATTTCTAACGATCAGGCGACTTATTCTTCAGTCTTTTAAGCTGACCGAGCGCTTTCGCCTATTAGATAATATAAGATAATGTTTATTTAGGGGACTCTTTGGGGACTAATTCTTGTATTTTTTTCCCTTTTTGTTAATGTATGTAGTTATGCATGGCAGAAAGCCTCGGCAAATTTGTTATTTTTTGTAAATCAGAAGAAGAATAAATTCCATTCTATTCTATTCTATTTTTCTATTCTACTTGTCCTCTTGATAGTAATTGTATTTAATTACTACAGATAGATTTAAATATTGATGCTTCTTGGTGGTTACTTATTTCCTCGATTATCTTATTATTTATAGGAGTTATCAGTGATATGATTAGTATTTACATTCTTATTTTAGGACTGCACTCGAAAGCATCGCAGATGCTGTGCTCTGGTGCAGAGTTGGTTTAGTATATGGTAGTAATTATATAGCAGTAAATAATATAGTAGTAATTTCTGTTATCCCCTTAATATCCGTGTTTTATATATTATGTATCAATTGAATCATTTTTTGTATTATATAGAGTTTTTCCTTTATTTGAAGGTCTTTATTTTTATTTTCTATTCGTTTATGTAGTAATCGTATTTTTTGCTATTTACGAATTTGATTATTTCTTTTTTGAATAGAGTTTTGCTATTTGTAATTTGGTAATTTGCAATCTGGTCATTAAATCGAATTCTTCGTCGATTATTTTTATTCCTTTATATCGAATAGCGCCTTGTGCTTAGCTGTTTTTACTTTGGGTAATTTTACTCTGTATTGCTTGTTTCTCCATTCTCTAAAATCCTCATAGAATAGATTTTTTCCTTCTTTATTATAATTAACATATTTTTCGTATGTATTTGATGAATTGTTTGTAGCTCTAATTCTTTAAAGTGTGTCTGATGGATACCTCGTTGATTTACCGAATAATATTTTGAGAGTCTTCTTTTGTAGGTTATAATTTTTTTATTCTATTAGATATTCGTGAGATCTTCCCTTATTCTCTTTTCGGGTAACTCAGGACAAAGCGGGGCCATATAATTTCCGACACTAACCACTCCAAATAATATGACGTCAAAGAAGGAACATCGGTGACTCGGGCGGCCAATAAAACGAATCGGTTCCGACGTTAGAGTAAGAAACGATGGAAAAATCGTACCTAGGTTGAAAATTTCCGAAACTATAGATATTTTCCCTGCATCCTCCGAGAATTCGCGAATCGGCGGAGGGAATTCAGCAGTTAATATCGCCAGGGAGGCAGTGAGCAGTATATCAAACGCTTCGCAAGGGCAAAAGGATGTTCCCAACTGCGAAAGAGACGTATTAAGGGCGTTTCTAACACGTTGAACGGTTCGGCAAAAGGAGAGGGCATTTACTACGAGAGAAATAAACGTATAAAGCCGAGCGGTTATAACAGAGTGTGATATATTATGTATATTATACTGTTCATCGCAGCGGCCGTAAATCGTATTTACAGTTATATTACGAAAGGGAAATACGCTTTTTGGCGAATATTAGGCCCGCCGCGAAATCGTCTTCCCTTCCACCTCCTTGATCAAACATGAAACTGTAATTAGGCGAAAGGGCCGCTCGCAATTAAAGTGCTCATTTTATCCTAAATACCTCATAAAACCGTAGTCGGTGCAGGCAGTCTGTATAGTGATTATTCTCAATGCTCCTGTACGACTCCCGTGGGCCGTATATGATTTCGCCTTTCCCAGGATGTTCGCATTTCCCCTAGCTATTCCCTTCTGCTTTTACTCCGAATTTGCCTTTTACGGGCGCATCTCCCCCGAATTACGCCGGTTTCGGTTGACGATCATACCGAATTAATACGAACATTCGACTCCCGAGTCGAATTTGAAACTTTGCCCATTTCAAAGCACTATATGTGGTGTTCATTTTATACGCTGCAATGTATACGGGATATCGAAAGGTTCTTATAAATCGAGAGCACCGCAAGAATCGAGTGTTTTAGGATCGACAAAACATATATTAACTAATAAGAATATTCTCTTCCGTGGCAGAAGAGCGGAGATCGCCTCTGCTCTGAACCTCACTCTGACTTATGTGCTTAATCGCGATCTGTGTTTCAAGTGCCAGTTCTTTGTTGGTGAACAGATTGTTTCTTTTTTATTTTTGGCACTCATTGTTTTCATATTAGTCGATATTCTTATATTCCCCTTCTTCCGTTAAAATTATTCACAGTCTTACCAAATCTAACACTTCAGTTCGATTTTCTGGCCGCGTTCCAATTTCTTCCGTTTTTTTCCGATCGAAAGCGAAAATATGAGTGACATCGCTCGGTGAACTCGGCGTGAGATGATCATGAAACCGGGTTTTTCTTTTTCGTTTTATACTTGGCCTGGCCTGCGCTTAGTCGAGCACGCGATAAACGAATATTGGTCGGGACGTGGCTCCGCATTCTAAACCGGATCCCAACGCTCGCGGTGGCGGTTGCCAATTCTTGTCCTGTCTGCTGAGCTCAGCGAATACTTCTGTCCCTTCACGACCTACGGGTTACCGTCCGTGTTTTCTTTCCGTTTTTTCCACCCTATTCAGCCATGTCCGTACGTTACTACCTCGCTCAATGGTTTCAATTTAGTTCGACAGTTTTTCTCTCCCAACGAACGAGACACGGTCATGAATACGGAAATTCGGGAGATTGTTCGCTTAAAGTTTCGATATTGTTTCGACTGTCGCCGTCCTAGTGCTGCGATCCGCAATATAATTCGCCATTTTTGTCACTGCACAATAACTCGACCGTTGATTTGGCTTACAACCGATATAAAATCTGAAATCCCGTTTTATTCGCTTCACTAAATTGTTGATCGTAGCCAAGTGTTACTTTCGACTGAAAAGAATCGTGAAATTATTTCAGATTGCGTAGAAAAGAAAGGAAAACGGAAATTAGGATATTTCACGTTCGCGATGGGCCGCCGAGAATAGAAATGTGCGGAAGCAAAACGAAACAAAAAGGCCTCAGTGTAGGAATAACAGTAAGAACGCCGGTCGAGTGGAAAGAGGAGTGAATAAAAAGGAATTCTTATTCACAAACAAGAAAACGGGCGTGTATTCGTTGTGAAACCAAGAGTTGTGTTTTATTTTCTTTCTTTTTATTTCGCAAAAAAACCTCACTTGCTCTCGTTTTCCTTTGTTTGAACAGAATCCCCCAGCATAATAGCATCGTTGATACTTTTTCTCGTCGCCGAGTCGGTTCGATCCTTTTACCTTTGTCTGCTCGGGGGGTCTCGATTTGAAGAACAATGCGGCGAGACATTTTCAAAAGTACGATTCCGTTTAGGTTTCCTGCTCGGCTCGAAATGTTTTTCTGTTGACGAGTCGAATGAAAAGCCTGGAGGAATTCCGAAAGGTTTCTCGACGGTTTGAAATAATTTTCGAACTGCTCAGAGGAGAACAGATGAGAGGTTAGAATATTTTGGCTGCACGATTTTCAAGCTATGACAGTTCCACAGAGTGTAGCTAGAAGACTGCCTTGTACATCATAGGTTATACTGGACTCTAGTTACAAAATTTTCAAGCCACAAAATTCCAGCTGAGTCAAACTGCAAGATGCTAGCTGAGTCAAGCAACAAGATACTAGCTAAGTCAGCTACAAAATTCTAGTTGGATCAAGTTTTAAGATTCTAGCTGAGTCAAGCTACAAGACCGTCCAGCAGATTTAATTATTGCAGAGTTAAGCCACTAGATTTTAGCTGAGTCAAGCTTATTATAAATATTGCAGAGTCTATCTACAATTGTATAGCGGAGTCTTGATGCAAGACCGACTTGCGCATAAATAGTTGCCGAATCTAGCTGCAAAAAAATAATCGACTATTCCCCTTCTTATATTCCTTTCATTCAAATATTTTCATCATATTGGCTATGTACTGAAGTGAAATGAGATGGACTTTATTCTTCCTCATGTTTACAAAAACAACGAATTTGTCAAGGCTTTCCACTATGCATTGCAAACACACACAAAAAGAAAAAAAATGTCAAAGAATTAGTCCCCTAGAGGGCTTTTCAATGATCTACCTGAAATGATGACCGCTGAAAAACTCACTTTCCATAATTTTAAATCATGTATAAAAAATATGTTGATACTGGAAACGCATTAATTTTAACTATAGTTAGCCATCCAACACCGATCCGCCTAATTTATTCCTATGTATGTATTATACTGTACCACTATACTAAATTTATTTAACTATTTAATTTCTGTTGAAATTTTTACTCGGTATAAGATAAGGAAGATAGATGAGAAGATTATGATAGTATCAGGAAGGCATAGTGATTTGATAACGATAAGATAAGGAAGAAGTGGTGATAAGATTACGGTAAGATAAGGAAGACAAAGAGATTTAAGACTATGGTTGTCAGCGCCGCTGGCGACGATCAGTGAAACTAATACCTTAATGGCACCTGAATTTCTATTTTCGTCATTCTTCCACAGTACGAGATCAAGGGCACGATAAATATCTAGCATGATTCGTCTTCCATTTTTAGTTTGATTAACTCGTCGCTATGCACAACTGCAACTATAGATGTAACTAATTGATTTCGTCCCACTAGTAGCGCTTAAAATTTCGATACTCAGGAAGTGCAGATACTCTAGTCGACGGACAGCCAACTGAAATATCGTACTTAACACTCCGACTGTTCCAAAAAAATAGGCGAAAATTTTGTACAAACTTTAATAACAAGAATTCCCAAAAAAAAAAAATTAATAATAATAAAAACAATAAATAAATAAAAGCCAATATGCTTTCAGATGGATAAATAAATATACCTAAGCAGTTTTGCTCACCGTGAAAACTACTACAAATTGTGTTTAATGACGCCGGCCGGAAAAAAGTTAGCAACGCTCAACTCGGTAGTCGGCTTTAGAGACCGCTTTTACAAAGTTGACGGAAACTTTCAAGCCGTTATTTCCTGACCCCTTAGTTCCCTCGAGTGGATAAACTTCAACTGGCGACCGACTATCGGGATTAAGGTCATACGCGAACTTCGCTTATATTACTTAGATGGAAAAGAGAACGTTCTGGCGCCAAGGATGTCATCATACATTTCCATCAACACTCTATGCAACGAAGAGGGCGCGATTTGCAAGAAATTCGTCCATATTTTCCTGCAATACGATGGAAAATTTGCATAAATTTATTGACTTGTAGCTTAATCGTATTACGGTAGTTTGAATTTCGCAGCGCTATATTTTAGCCGCTCATTTGTTGAAGAAAATACGGGGTGCAATTAATCCAATTTCACTCTTCGAGAAATTAAAAAAAAAAAAAAAAAAAAATACTTCTATGACCGAAAAATGAGCTGGCGACTGCTGAAGGGGCTTGTACGAAAGAAAGCTACAGCGGTAATTGAATTGAATTTGCTGGATCCCGCACGCAAACTTTCTTCATCGCGGAATGATTATTTCCAACAGTGACCGATATCACCCAAGGCAAATAAAAACTTAAAGTAAAAAAGGCAAACGCTTTATTTTAAAAAACGGAATATTTAACACCATCGATATTCCTCATTTTTAAGTTAGCCACAATGGAATAGGTGAAAATCTTTAGTAAAATGGCCAACGAGAAAAGGGTAAAAAGGAGACGGAAAGCGATGGGAATGTAACTCA
Source organism: Tupiocoris notatus (assembly GCA_037159825.1). Classification (NCBI taxonomy): domain Eukaryota; kingdom Metazoa; phylum Arthropoda; class Insecta; order Hemiptera; family Miridae; genus Tupiocoris; species Tupiocoris notatus. The sequence goes on along the minus strand of JASJUZ010000032.1, from coordinate 338,717 downwards.
GTTGAAACAATGCTGAATGTCACTGACAAAGAGGTCGTTTCAACTTTTTCTCTCCAATTCGCCTCAGAAATTGATAATGCGGTTACTCATTTACCCGCAACTTTGAAACCAACTTCTCAAACGGAACGAACTCGTTTTTCAATTAGCGTTCACTTCAACGAAACAGTTTTTTTTTTTTTTTTTTTTAAAGGAAAAACAATAATGCTCAACATGGCTAAGAGCGATCCAATGGGAATGATGGAAAAATTTCCTCACTTTGCGTCAGATGTTCATTATTCTTTCTGTAAATAGAATCAATGATCCCGTGACTTTTTCAAGGTAAAGTTAGCATCAACTTTGAGACTAAAGCAGGGTTCACAGGACTCCCTCATCTTGTGAAATAAGGAAGGGTAATATCCGCTCAATCGTACGCTTCGGTTCAGACAAATTAGACAATGTCACAGTTGGTAAATGACGACAGCAGATATATAAAAACATGATGATTAAAGAAGACACAGAAAAAAGTGATAAGAAACACAGTGATAAGAGCACAATATACAAGGAATATATAGTGATAAGGTTATGATAAAGTAGTAATAAGATAAGGAGGACGAATGATAAAATCATGATAATATCAGGAAGACAGTGATTTGATTACTAAGATAAGGGAGGCATAGTGATAAGATTAAGATAAGTTGATAAAGACAGTGATAAGAGTATAAGATGAGGAATATGTTGATAAGAATAATATTCTGTTGAAGAAAGAAAGACAAATGATGAGATATGATAATAAGAAGAAGAAAAACAGTGATAAGATCAAGTTAAGGAAGACATAGGACGAAGATAAAAAGTCATCCTGATAAGATTATGATAAGGAAAAAATACTGATTAGATGATGATAAGGTACACATAATGATAAGATTATGATTAGGTAAAGAAGACAATCAGAAAGGCATAGCGATTTTTTTAGAATAAGATAAGAAGGTATACTGATAAGGTTGATAAGATAAAGAAGTCATTTGATAAGATGTAGAAGACTTGATACGAGACCGGGCCTTTTCGATTTTTGGAAAAACCCACCTCCGCAGTTTCTTACAATCATCACCCCTCGAAGAATTGCACTATGAATAATCCTAAAATAAATTTCAACGTTCAGTTGATTAAGAACGCCGTTATTTCCTCCAGCTATATTTCACTCCCATCCCTACCTATTCTTTCCAGGATGGTCTTCTCAAGGTGTATCATCATAAATTCGATCTCAACAAGGATAAAAAAATTTCAGGGTTCGGTTAACGCGTTCCCCTCGAAGTAGCTACTTAACGCATGAAACGAAGTGGTAAAACCAAGAATAGGGTCCCCTACCAGAGGGTTGTGAATTACGGCTAAATGACCTTTAAACACCTATCTACCTCGGTCCTAACCGTAAATATGACTGCCCCGTGTAAAGGAGGTGGCCATTTTTCAGCTTTACCACCTACTAACTCTCTCGTATTTCTTTTGCAAATGGGGGTCCACAGGCCGCGGTCGACTACAATATTCATTCAAAGGTAATTCGTTCCTCCTTTAAGGATCCGCTAATCGGCCGCTAAACTTCTCGCTAAGTTTATATTTTTTACGATCCCACCATCGATTTTTCCTAGGACCGTTCCACAGATTGTAGATTGAAAACCTTCGACGCCACTGGACCAAGCGATCGCTTTCATGAAATTGTTAGCCGTAGGTAATACTCAGCTTTTTCCTGAAAATTTTGAGTTGATACCGCTGGTCTGGCAGAGGCGCCTGCCCATAACCCAACAAACTGGTGGCAGAAGCGACTGCAACACTTTCTTCATTGAGAAATTGCAGCTGCGGTCTTTCAATGCCGTAGTGTCTTGTCCTGAAAGACATCCATGAAACTTGGTTGAAAGGCTTCTAAGTTTCCAAAAGCTTAGCCATATGCCTCCAGAATTCCATGACCTGTGAATTTCACCACTAGCATTTTCATGGGGTACGCTCCAAACGTCTACAACCGAAGCTAAAACGCGTCATCTTGACTTGAAGACGAAATATCGATTTCAAGAGACCACTCTCTCAAAGCCCAACCAAAATCCGCCTTAATCGCCCCCAATATCTTATTTGATAGGTGGATCATTTTCGTTTCTCATCCCATCCACATATTGAAAAACATATTTTCCCCGATTTACGACAATGACTGAACTCCTCGTTCGAAGATGCCCAGTTTTTCTCAGATCGGAAGAAACATTCTCTTAATTTAACCTGTACTTTATGATTCTACTAGAGTTGACAATATTGAGAAAGTTGATGAAGCGGAAAACAACTTCCGATACCTTATCTTGCTGAGGCACTATAAAAAAAGCTTTGTCGCTGATATTATTTGTCCTCTCAAGAGGGCCAGCGGAGCGGAAATGCTACCTGCAGACTCTTCCTCAATATTTCCTCGTGCAGTGTGTGAGAGAGAGAAAGGGAATGTGAGAGAGAAAGAGTTGGCCCAGAGTAGGAAGAAGAAGCACCAGCAGCCGTTCCTGGCATAAACTCGTTTCTCCAAGTTACTCCGCTTAACTGTTGTCAGTTACTAACGTTGTTACGAATACTCCCTTCCCTCGTTTCACTTCGGTTCCATTATCTAAACACTCCGAGGGCACTGGTGACACTTGGGCCGTATCATTAAATCAATAACTTCCCCCTTTGATGTTCGACGAGGTTAATCAAATGAAGTCCCATACTCTGATCTTATTGGAAATTCATAATGAAAAATTTCCTCCTCAAAGTCCCCTCAGGAAGTGGAAGTTTTAACTGTCTCGAATTTGCGAGGGAAACTCATCAATTACCTCGGATGGCAAAGATGGACGTTTTAATCGGGAATTTCACGCTGGAATAGGATAAACTTTTTTAAGTAGATAATTATGATTAATAAGACGAAAATAGGATCAATGGAGAGTAACAGGAATTTTCCTGGGTTTAGATTTTTTTTTAACAACCGGCTCGTACTGTCGAACTGAAAAATAACAGTATTCGGTAGTAAAACTAATAAAGTATAAAAAATAAATAGATGCCACAAGTTGCGTTAGTTTCTTAAAAATAGATGTATATATAATTATAGAAATTATTAATAAGCTCTAAAAACTGGTTATTCAAGGCTCAAGGTTAGCTAGCGGTGAACTCAAGGTTAGCTAGCGGTGAACTCAAGGTTAGCTAGCGGTGAACTCAAGGTTAGCTAGCGGTGAACACAAGGTCAACTGGAAACTAACTGAGGTTTATTCGGGGTTATCAGGAAGTTAACCCAAGATTATCTAGAGGTTAACTCAAAGTTATCAAGAGGTCAAGCTGAGGTTATGTAGAGGTTAATTTGAGGTTATTTGGAATTGATTTATCTGGAGGTAAACTCCAAATTAAAAGTTGAGTAGAGGTTATCTAGAGTTTAACATTAAGGTTACTGGAGGTTAACTCAAGGTTATTTAAAGCTTAGCTAAAGGAGGTCGAGTCAAGGTTATTGAAAGGTTGACTCAAGTTTATCTCCATCCTGGGCTGCATACAAGGCCAACAATGCCGAAATTCTGGCTAATAGGACCAGTGGAATTTTAAAAATATAAAACTTCGAAATAGATGATGACGGCATCCTCGAGGGCTACTTGGGAGATAAATCCATACAATATCTATCACCTTTAATTGAAATTCTTCGTCGAACGAACTCCACGCAAGAAATTTCCAACGGTCGTTTCCCAACGTCCTTTCGCTCATTTCTGAACCTCACAAAACAATAAAGCGGGTCCAAAAATATTGGACCGCTTCGCAATAAAACGCTGATTTCATCAACGTCGAGAACAGGAACGATTCGTTCGCAATGAAATCGCATTTCCGATGGCGCATACGTGGCACGAAAACCGAAAGATGACGGCGGAGGCAACGTTACAAGAGGATATTAAAAGTTTAACGTTCCTTTAACGTCCAATAAATACTCGCGAGCATGCGATCTTCGCGGCCGCAGTTTTTGCCAAGAGGCCTCGCGCAATGGCCAGAAAGCACGGAATGTCGAGTTGTAAAACGGCTTCCGGAAAAAGCCGCCCTCCTCGTGTCGAGTTTTCTTACTTTCGAAAGACTTTAAAAGCCGACTTTATAATTGGACAAAGCGCAAAGTCGGGCCAAAGGCTAAGAAGGCGAAGGTGGAAAAAACGCTTCGTGACGAAAACCCGAGTTGGGAATTTTCACGAAGTTGAATCCTATTGCAATTTGTTAGCCTCCTAGGTTTTTCAGATGAACGCTCGGCTTGAAAAAGTTCATCGGTACTTTGCAAACATGTCATGAAGAAAAGGCGATTAGATTCAGTTAGTTGGAATCGATTTGAAAAACGAGTAGGTCAATGAGACGTAATTTCATGAACTGGATGAATTGCAGGTGGTTTAAAGAGGATTTGTTGCAGAGAATGTGCAAGCTGTGGGGAGAAAATGGCGACTCCATCATCGATCTTTAGGCTGGATGGGTGACAAAATGTCAAAAGATGTATGACGACGCCAGCGAGGTCTGAAGTTGATTTCTGGGCAGAATGGAGACGCTGGGAGACCAGTCCAGATGGTTTACTCCTTGTATGGGTATTTGAGAAGTTCTCAGATGAGAGCACAGTTAATTGTGGAGACAGATTGCTAGAAAATGTCATCTGCCGTCAAAAGATCCCAATAATATTGTTGCCAAGGCAGCCATTATGGAACGTTTTGATTTTGAACAGCTTAATTGATCACCAAAAATTTTCAAATACATAGTGAGCACTTTCAGTTTGTAAGTACCCAGCAGAGGATACCTGATAAAATAAGTTCTCAGGCAATGATTTCCTTCTGCTACAGATTTTTTCCAATAAAACGAATAGCACAGCCATAGAACCTGTCCAAAAGAAACACCCATGCAAACTAATTTCCCGTTGAGCTCTGGGCCTGAAGGAAATTACTTTCGATCCACTACACAACACTCGAGGGTTTAAAAGCAGAAAACAAATTAATGCTTGGAGCTCAATAAAAAAATAAAATAAAAAAAACAATTGGAATGTCAACCGGGGGAGCAAGAAATCGAAAGGGTAGGGCAAAAACGACTAGTTTCCAGCAGGAAACTCGCCTGATGGCGAAGAAACTCGGCCGAAAGGAAAGGTCGGCCTTTTTTTCATCCATTGCTTCTTGAAAGGCAGTTTTTTACTCTTGGCAAAAGAGGGACACAACAGAACTCGTCAAATTCAAACGCCGATGGCAAGAAAAAGACGGAGAAAAACGGAAAACGAATAAGTACGAGGGGGAAAGAAAGAAAACTGGAACTTCGGTACGGTCTGTCGAAGGAAAGGCAGCGGAAGCGAAGAGCGGCTGGAGGTCTCTCCCTAAAACTTGGCGAAATGGCTTTACCGATCGTCCCGACTTGGTGGAATAGAGGAATAACAAGTAGGCGGGAACAGTTCTCGAACGGCTTGGCCGACTCTTTCTTTTGAAACCCATCACGGAACACAATCCAACACTTTTCAACTTTTGCCAAAGTGAGCCAAACGAAGAGGGAGGATGAGAAAAACCACCGACCGAGAGTTACAGACCTCCTTCGGTTTCACTCCAGCGTTTTAGAGTCGGAGTCCATTAAAGAAGCGGAGAAATATGGCCTATAGTTCGTGACACCTTCGAACTGAGAATGGGACGAGGAAACTTTGGAACGAGTAAACTGCCAGCGCTGGAAGGAAGGAAGGAACAGCTATGGCTGACCGCCACTGGTTAACCTCAATAGTCTGCAACAATTTCTTTCAGCGGAAGTGTTGTCTTGCTGTGGGGAAATATCAGGCCCTCGCTTCTCTGATCCCTTTCTGGCAAACAATGTAAGCAGTGAAAAGAACGGAAGACTTCTTGGGGCTTAATTCATCAAAAATGGATGGGGAGGCGCCAGCGTCATTAGCAACGAGTAAGGGTAATTCTCAAACTGAAGAGAGGGTAAAAGCACCTTGGAAGACTTCAAGGTGGCTTTCCCAAGAATCGTTCATGATAATCAAGAGACAACATGACAGCAAATAACAACAGTAGAGACTCTTTATTTCTCGACTCGAAAATATTCTCTTATTCCTCGAAATATAAATTCAAGAACGAAAAAAACATTTCATTATCTAAGAATGTTTGGCCACAATTGTTGCATGACTCCAGTAGAAGACTAGAGAAACGAAAATGTGTACAGCACTCGTCACGTTAAAAACTGCCGGCAAACTGAAGAACCACTAAATTATTCAACATCCACGGTAAAAACATGGGTTACATTTTCAATAACTCTCGCACGCTACTATTTGACCTCAACGCTGCAAACCTCGGTTAAGATCACTGACTGCGCGGCACGTGGAAAACAACCACCGCGGGGAAACTTTAAGAACTTAGTTCCAGACGTGAGCGGAATTCGAGCGAGTTCACAAGCAGCTGAAAATAGGCTTGGCCACCAGACGGGCAAATCAGTCACAAACTAACTGTAACGAACCCGAGCGGGGAATTCGATTAGTTGTCGAGAGGAAGCTACGGCAAGCAATAGTCCGATGATATGGCGTGACGTGAGGATTCGCATACTGACAAGGCAGGCAATCAAGTTCGATACAGTGTTAGTGTCGAGCCTTGCCAACCAATCACAGCGAGCAATCGAATCGCTAATACATCAACATGGTAGCAGAGTAATATGTACGAAGTCAATACAGAAGACCATGACTGACTGCCTATGGAATGAAATTAATTCAGTCGTTCAATTACCTCTGATGAAAAAGATATTTGGCTGCAACGCTCATTTTAATACAGACCTGATACTGGACAAATAACTAGAGCAGAATAACGGACAAATTTGTCAATGAGTTCAAGAGGAGTTTTGAACTTGTCAGGGAACAATTTTCAATTGCTCTCATTTTCGGGAAGCCGTCGAATTTAAAATCAGCTTAGCGAGAGCACATGAAGACCAACAACGATAACTCTCTGCAAGCGAACAATGTGTAATATCCCTCTCATGGTCATGCATATGGATGAGCCTGGATTGCCGAGCGAGGCAGGAAATGGTAGAAGCTGTCCCACTCAACTGCATGCAATTGAGAAATCAGACGTCAGCGATTCTCAGCTCAAACGCAAACTTGAGCCCAGGTTGATCCAGTACACGTGTCAACAGCAGAAAATTTTCGTGACCAGGGAGGGAAAGCTATTAAAACCAATGAGCACTTATCTGGTTTATGCACTTGGTGAAGATCACCCATAAATGGTGCTCGCGAACGCCCAATATTGGCGCCTCTTCCAGACGATGGAGAAGTATCTGGAAGCTCGAATCCCGTGAAAGATTAAAATGCCTTTCTCAAACCCATGAAAACCAGCACGACTCAAACCGTGCATCGCTGGGGCAGGACAACTTCTGGGGAAAAACCATCGTTCAATAATTGAATCAGGTCACACGCTAGCTGGAAATAAATGGCCATCTAAACTCATAGAATATGGGGTCCAGAAACGGTCCGCAAGAGTCAACTTTTATGATCTTGATGACTGGAGAATCTTCTAAACAGCAGCATTCCCCCGCTGTTAGTCTTTGATGCGTTTAACGAAATGGAAGAAAGGCTACGAGATGCGTGTGATGCCATAAAAAGCAGCTTCATATCCAGGGATGGAAAAAGAATAACATAAATTGGAAACAATCAGGGCTTTTCTCGATTATCCCCAGAAGAATAGCAGTGGCTTAAGATGATCCATAACTTCGAGTGGTGCCCTGAACTCACGACAACCCATCACTGTTCGTTCCAGACGATTGAGAAGCTTCTTCTGGACGATTGAAATGCCTTTCTCAAATCCATGAAAACCAGCATGTCAAAACTCGCCTCGCTGAAAAATTCTGGGTAAGCTGGAAAACGGCAAATACTATTGTTGAATAATTGAATGAGGCTCAACACTGGCAGGAAATATGTCGTTAGATGCAAATAACATTTTATTGTCCAAATTCATGTATTTTTTTAAATTGCCGTTTAGAAGCGGACCTCAAGAGCCACATTTTTGTTCTTGATGACTGAAGAATTTTCGAAAGAGGGTAGCGTTACGAGCAATCCCCGCTATTGGTCTTCGATACGTTAAACAAAATGGAAGAAAGGCAAGGATATGTGTGCGATGCCGTAAAAAGAAGCGTACGCAAGCTCTGAGCTTTTTCTTCCCTTTGTCCCTCACCGGCAATCGACATCATCGGATACTATTGTGCTCCTTTCCACTTCCACCTTTATGGCCCACTCAGGGATACTTGAGCTGTCCTGCCGTGAAACGCATAGTACACGGCATGTGTGTCAACAGTTTTTCTTTTCAACGAGCAATGTGAGAGAGACAAATACGAAAATTTACGACCGTTCGCATCTCGAGAATATTCACGCAGACGGAGTCAGAAGAGCAATTGAGATTTCCAGATTCGCAGGAAGAAGGAAGAGGTTTCCCATCCGAAGACACTGTAAATCTAAAAAGCGAATTCGAATAATGTCATTGACAGAAAAGTGGGCGCAGAGAAGAGCTAATTGCTGCCAATGCGACTGAATACTTGAGTGGAAATTAATATTTATTAATTTGGTCGATCTGTTTAAGCGCTAACACCTTTGAAATGTTGGGGCCACCCGTGGTGTAGTGGTATGGAGCGTTAGCTCTCGACACGGTGGAGCCGGGTTCGAATCCGGCTGGGGTCAAACTCATGTTTGGCCCGACCCTTCGTCCTCCACACTCAGGGGGGTGAGGCAATGATTAGCCACGAGCGAATACTCAGAATAAGTAGGTGCAAGATCGATTGAAATCTTCTGATTCCCCTATGGGAACTGCTGACGACTTCCACGACGGGAAAGTATTTCCCAGTTGGACGAAAATCCAAGCTGAAGCTCCCTTGTTTACTTTACTTTACTACTTCAGAAATGTTTGACAGACTTAAAAATAATATTTGAACTGCAAAATTCCCCCAGACCTCTTTCATGTCGAATGAACGATAATACGATCTCGAACGAACAATAATAAGGAAACATTATTCGACAAAATGTGTACGCAGTAATAGCAGCGTTCAAAGATCTCAAGTATGGGAGGAATGCGAGTAAAAAGCACGAACAAGGATAAAGAGGGGTTTCGGATAAGAGCGCGTGATGAGCTCCGTCATAACCACAAGGTATAGTCGCTTCTTAGTTCTGGAAGGATCGATGATTCTCCGGCGGCGGTATCATAATTCGAAGTCTCTAAGTAACAGCGATGGAACATCCTGAGTTGCCTCAAGGCAGGAAACACCTTACCCTCGCAAAGTGATAAAAACGCGGCGGGATGAAGATGCTTCTCGAGGCCGCATAAATATTTGACGATCCATAACTCGAACCTTCGCCGAAAAGCCTTGAGCACCGTTGACGGTGAACTTTGAGGATGACGGTGCTAATATTGCAGCCATTTAGATTGAAGTATGCTCAAGCACGTGTAAACATACGCTTAGGGCAGGTAATATTCCGGCAAACATTGATTCACCGATGAAGACAGGTGAAGGATTTCAATGATATAATTTCATCGCTTTTCCAATTAACAGTTCTTGATTTCCAATGGAAATCTAATTTTTCTAATTAATTTTTATTAGTTTTTTTTAGAATTTATTTTTTCATCACAGCTGCAAGAAGTGACGACGATTTCCGACCATAATTTACAACTCCAAGAACTGCAAGAGAGTGACAGTAATTTATAAAACTCACCCAGGGGGAAAATCCCGTCAAAAGGCGTTTCTAACTATGAAACCAATTCGCTTCCGATTCCATGCGGTATTGGTAGGTATATTGAATCGCTTCAAAGGTGGATCTAAAAGTTTTATTAGAGAAATTTTGAAAACCTCGGAGGAATTCGAGCGCCTTTTCCCGTTTACCGATGCGGAAAAGATCCTCAGCGTCGAGTGAACTTTTAAATTGAATCCTGTCCGATGGCGAAGTTGCAATGGCGGGTGAATAGTTGGCCAACTGGAGCGGAAGCTCACTATGTTCACTATATGGAAAGGATTAATTCCTATCGGCGGTTGGAAAATCGAGTCTGAGCTAGCGGTGAAAATCGACGTTCAGCTAACCGCACCGATAATTTGGCTTATTTATAGTTTATTCGCCGAAGGAAATTTACTCCGAAAAAGCCAGAGCTCTTTCAATTCAGCAAGCATTTTTTTAGAAACGTAAGAAATTAGCATTTTTTATTATTTTATTTATTGAGTTGCACGAAGCTAACCACTTTTTTCTTTTTTTTTTTTTGAAACGCCAAAAATTATATTTGAAACGAACCGACATTTATACTTTCGACCACATCAACAGGAGGAGATCTACATTTTTCTCGGATTCAACCCTACTGAATCCCTATCTAATCAAAAGTTATTGGACAAAAACCGGTAGAATTTGGCCTAAAAAAAAAAAAATTAAAAAAAAAATGAAATAATAATAATAAAAAAATATAAAAAATTTAAAAAACCGACAAATTCTAATTTTTTCCTAAATTACCTTCGACTTTTCCGAAATTGTGTCGTGAAACCATCCCGGGGATCGGCTTGATTTCATCGGTCGCCTAATTTCTGTTAAATATACATTTTTTCCTGCTGAGAGACGCGCGTTTTCTCCAACTCGATCGAAACGCTCTCAATAATCGAGTAATTGCATCGGCCGATTCGGATGTTTGGCAGCCCGTGGCCTCCCTGATATCAAGAGGGAGTCTATTCAGATAGAGGAACTCTGTTGTCTTCGCACGCGGAACAATGGGAATTATCAACCGCGCCATTGAAAACGGCGGATTGGAGTGCTGGTTCACAAGTAACCTAGAGTCGAAACTTCGTATCTCCTAGCAGTTGAGAACAGCTCAAATCAGGATTGCCAGTTCATATTGTATTAAAATCAAGAATAATTGATTGAATACTCATTTACAGTAATACCCAGGGAATATTTTTTATTATTGTGAAGCTAAACGAGAAGCTTGTGTGAAGCGATACTAGAAGCCAGGGATAGGATATTGTAGTATCACAACATCATATTAATGAATAAATACTGATATATGATAATTTTGCTTGAAGTTGTGAAGGTTCTGTTATCTGCCTAATTATTTTTGTTTCTCGTCCACGTTCTTCTAATTGTCTATTAAATTTCGTAATTTTTTCCGACAGTGGTTTTAAATTATCGCTCGTTTTAATTTCCATTTTATTTAAATATTGTCAATTAATGCGTTTTAATTTTCTCGGCAGTTTTTCTGATGATTAAAAATATAGCTCGGAACTACTGTGAACTATGAATAATTTACGGTGAATAATTATTAATTAACGGTAAGTAATTTGAAAATTGTATTTAATATCAAAATGATTATTAAGATGATTTTAAGGACTTTTATTTGCAACAACTAAGGTCCTAAATTATTTTGTTAAATTTTTAGTAGGTCTTGCCAAACGCCAAAACTTATTTTCATTTATTTACTAATTTTAAGCCAGTTTAGCCTAATCAGCCTAATCAGTTTAGAATATAATTCAATATTTACGGCCGACTTGCCGAAGTCACTCAAAATTAGAAGAAAAAAAAAATTTATTTAAAAAAAAAAATAAAATCACTATAAAAAAATTAGGTAGGTAGGTAAGTATACATAAAAAATATTATAAAAAATATTATATGAAAAGAAATTATTGATATTCCGATAACATCGGTTTCAAACTATGTTTTTAATAATATCCAATTATCGGAAACAAAGTTTCAATAATATATCTCATCCGTACATAAACCCTTGACTTTACTAGCTTTAATTCGCTCGTTTAACACTAGATCCTGTGAACCAAGAACTGCCGCAAAAAGAACCCTGCGCCTTCAAACTCCCTAACAATCGATGTACAGCTCGTTATTTTCGAGATCGTGGTAAGAGCATAGGAAATGAGGACTTCATTTGGGAAGGGAATGTTGAAAAAACATTTGTTTCTGTCACTTCCCAAACGCACGCATTTCCCTAATGGTTTCGAGCAGCGACTGCCACGTTATGAATGCATTAATATTTATGCGAACAGGAGCCATGTTTCTAACTCGACTGATGTTTCTTCCAAGGCTAAAACCTAAGTTTCCGTCAAACAAAAACTTGAGAAACGCTAACGTAAGAAGAGACAACATAACGAGGGAGTTGAAAAAAATCATTAAAAAAAAACATGAGTAGCGTAAAAAAAATAAATAAATAAAAAAAATCAAAAAAATCTGAAATTGAATGAATAAAAAATTAACGAATTGAACTAAATAGAAGAAGAAGAATGACTGATAAAATGAACAATTTGAAGAACTTTAATAAAAGAAAGTAAATAAAATAATGAAAATCATTAAACGGATGAAAATTAATGAAAAAAAAATTGGACAAAGAATGAAAAGAATGAAAAATTGGAAAAAATGAATGAATAAAAAAAAACTAATTAATTAATGAAACCAAAAGAAAAAATTAATTATTTTATTAAAACAAATTAATAGATTGAACGAACAATGAGTTGAATTTTGGAAAAACAAAATTTGAAGAGATTATTAAATGAATGATTTGAAGAACGTGAGATAATAAAATTAAGAAAGAACTCCCCCAAAAACAAAATAATAATAATGATTCAAAGAAAAAAAAAATTAATAATGAATTAAATAATTGAAAGAATGAATTGAAGAAACGAAAGGATGAGAGGATGAAAAATTCGTATCGTTTCATCCAAATTAATTAAAAAATTTAATATAGTAAAGAAATTAATTAATGAATTAGAGAAAGTGAACGAATGAAAGGAAATTAATGAATGCAATAAATTAAAAAATGGAAATGAATGGGCGAACAAAAATTGTAGACTAAAATTAATTATAACAAATGATTTTGAAAATAAATAAATAAATGAAAATTTAAAAAAATGGAAAATAATGAAATATTTAAAATTAATCAAATAAATGAAAATAAAACGTCAAAAAATGGAGTTTTGAAAATGAATTGAATTTTGAAGGAATTGTTTGCGTCCAAAAAAATTTTGAAACCTTCCTGAAATTTATCCTTTATTAAAAGTATCATTTACTCCTTCATTCTGTCGATTTTCCCTCCACATAACTTAAGAAAAAATTGTTAACTTCTTCGCTGTTGGGGTTGAGGGGGAGAAAACCACGGCGACTCGTTCTCCTGTTTTTTATTGTTGGCTTGCCAAGCACTTTCGCCCATTCGGGCATCATCAGGGCTTCCTGTATAAACAATTCATCTCGGTACTTTCAAATACATCATGGAGGTACTAGGTTACATATCCGGTAGTCTTACTTACGTAGCACCATTACAGGTATCCACGGCCAAGTCTGGCTTATTTCCTAAAGTTTGTCGTCTGCCTGGTAAAAAATCCCCCGAGGTAGGTTCGTCCTGCATGATTACTTAGTTGTTAACATCATAGTAGAATAAAATAGTGTTTATTTAGGAATTCTGCGTTATGTTTTTTGGTACTTACTTTTAAGAAGGATACACAGATTCTTTAGATATTTAGCATATTTGGACATTTAAAATTTAATAAAACATTAGGACAATAATAGGAACATGAGTTGACTAGATTAGTGGTAGCTTATTATCTTTGTTATCTATCATATGATATCACATATTTGTTGTACTTATTTTTAATCCCAGGCAGACGTAATTATTTATTGGACTTGTAGGTAACTAGTTTATGAGATCAGGTTGGAATAGATACTTAAAATTAGCGTAATTATCACAGGCGTTAGTCATTTATTTAAGTTATGTTGTTAAAAAATATAGTTTTTAAGCTAAGGGTCTATAAGCATGATTAAAAAAAAAAATATATATATATATAATTTGTTTTATGTCTAGGTATAAAAATATAATTTAGGTTTAAATAAATGGATATAAAAATACATTTGTAGTCTTAGTGTAATATAGATTATTATTAGTCCTAGAAATGTGATAGCATTTTTACACTCTTTAGTGTGTATAAAATAATGGTCTGAATTGTTCGCCTAGGTTCATAATTTCGCTTTTCTTGTTCATGGCTAGCCGGTTATTCTTAATTATATGAATATTTTCGAGGATTTTTCGGCTAGCCGTCCTGCGGTGCTTGCCAATGGACCTGACATTATTGAAGTCCGGGGTGTGGTTGTTCTCAAACATATGCTTGTCCAATGCCGTTTTTTGCTCTTTGTTGGTGACGTTTCGGTCGTGCTGCTTTAGCCTTTTATGGAGGTTTTGCAAACTTTCCCCAATGTACACCTCACTACAGTCGCTGCAAGGGATTTTGTAGACATTATGGCGGGTGTCAAGTAAAGGTTCGGTATCTTTTATCCTCGGGAATATACTTTTTACCTGATTATTATACGTCCATGCTATTTTGCATGAATGCTTTTTGAATGTGCTATTGAGGCCTGTCCATTGTTTATTATAGGGTATTGGTATATATTTGTCTTTTTTGTTATCTGGTGTGGTGCTATTTTGTGTTACATTGTCATTATTATTTATAGTAGTAGGGGATTTTGGTTTGGGTTTATATATGGTTGTTTTCTCTGCTTTTTTTATTTGACTTTGAATGATATGTATAGGGTAGTTATTCAGCAGGAATATTTCTTCTAATTTATGCTTTACTGGTTCATGGTGTTCGGTTGAGGTCAATTTTAATGCTGAGTAGGCGTAGTTATACAAGAGGTTTTTCTTAAATTGGATAGGGTGGTTGGAGTTGTAGTTTATGAGTTTAAATGTGTTGGTAGGTTTATAATACCATTTGAATGAAAATTTACCTGTTGTTTTACGGATTATGGTACAGTTTAAATAGGATATTTGGCGGTTGGATTCTTTTTCGATGGTGAATTTAATATTGTTATTGATATTGTTGAGTTGGTGGTGTAGGGTTTCTAGTCTTTGTTCTTCAATGGCTAGAAGGAGGTCATCTTCGTATTTATGGATGAAAATTGGTTTGGTGCCTGGCCTTGTCATTATTTCATCTAGTATGTCGTTTAGCACCAGTTTCCCTACTGTGGAGGATAATGATCCACCCATCTGTTGCCCATGCAGCTGTCTGTAGTAGGTATTATTGAATTTAAAATACCCATTGTTACAGCACAGGTTGAAACCTTCTATAAAGAGTTCTACTTCCTTAATCGGAGAGTTGACACTGATCTCAGCCCAGTTTTTCCTAATGACGTTAACTGCGTCTTCGGTGTTGACGCTAGGATACAGGTCTATAACGTCAAAACTAGCCAGAATGTGTGGGTCTTCTATGGTTGCGTTTCCCAGATTCTCGATCAGTTCTTGGGCATTCTTGATATCATACGGGTTATTAAGAGTAAATGGTAGTAGGATATTTTTGTAGAATTTGGCTAGGTTTTGGGTGGGTCCGTTGCAGTTCGCTACGACTGGGCGGAGCTTAGCGGGGGTTTTATGGGTTTTTAATTTGCCATATAAATGTGGGGTTGTGCTATGGGCGTTAAATAGTTTGATTTTATCGGTTTTATTGATGATATTTTTGTTTATAAGTTTTCCTACAAATAGCTCGACTTTCCTGTTTATGCTATTTGTAGGGTTTTTGTCTGTTTTACTGTATTTTTCTGAATTTGAGAGTGATTCGAGGAACATTGAGTTGTATTGGTCTCTCTCCATAACTACTGTTTGTTGGGCTTTGTCAGCTTGTACGATTATAAGGTTAGGGTTGTTTTTGAAAAATGTCTTCAAATTTTTTAGTTCTGCTGCAAGCAGTACAGGAAGCCCTGATGATGCCCGAATGGGCGAAAGTGCTTGGCAAGCCAACAATAAAAAACAGGAGAACGAGTCGCCGTGGTTTTCTCCCCCTCAACCCCAACAGCGAAGAACGGAAAGAGCGACAAAACCACAACAAAGAAATTGTTAACTTCTTACATATTCCGCCAACACCGCACGTGTGTTCGTGTCTGGGGAAATCGGAAAGGTGGGAAAATAAGTTTCGCCACCCCTTTTGTCGAAACCGGCAAAACTTGCGACGAAGATGAGCCGACAAAGGGAGAGTTAAGTAATACGGATTCAGATGCCAAAATAATATTGGCAAGCCTAGCAGAGGATACTATTTCAGCGTCGAGACAGCTTGCAGTCGCTAGACGACTCGCAGATCTTAGGTTTGATTCGTTAAACGATTGTCGAGCTGTGGAATTTCCACTCGAGTTACATTTCGGTCGCTTTTCCAGTTCATTTTAAAAACAGACTTGGAGGATAAAATATTCGACTAATAATAGGTCGCTCTACGATGAGAATATTTTTGTAGAAACAAACAAAATACGTTTTTCGAGCGCCGAGAGGTACTATTCGGATCTAATTTGGAAAAACCAGAGAACGGTTCGAGCGAGTAAAAAATGTATACAAATGACTGCAGGAACAACTTGGCACGAGAGTTGCTCTGGTCTATCGAGAAGGAGAGGGGGGCAATGATGTGGTTGTGGATGCGCTGAACGAGGCTTGTAACAGCGGATTCAGGTCACGATTCGGCCCGGATTATTGTTGAGCACGTCTTATACTTCGTTCCTGTGTCTGATATTTTTATCCCACATCGCGGACGTAAAACAACGCAATTTTAGCGGCGGGTAGGCTGAACTTTGCAGCGATTATGTTTTGAAAACCGACAGTACAGTATAAAAAATATTGAACTTATTATATGCGGACACGAAATTAGGCGGGTTGGAAAATTGCGATGTTGCCAGCCTAGACAAATGAGAAGAATTGTGATCGATGGGCGCTCAGCCTATTATGAAGGGCTAAACCACTCTGCCGTAAATTCGAGGGAATAAAATACGGGAACGCAGCCAGAAGCCACACCCGCCTAATTTCTTGTCCGCTATACAATTAATATGTGGTTAACCATTAATAAAATGGTTATGGTAGTTAATAACTAGTTATGATAGTTAATAACTAGTTATGATAGTTTATAACTAGTTATAATAGTTAATAACTAGTTATGATAGTTAATAACTAGTTATGATAGTTAATAACTAGTTATGGTAGTTAATAACTGGTTATAACTGGTTATGGTAGTTAATAACTGGTTATAACTGGTTATGGTAGTTAATAACTGGTTATGGTAGTTAATAACTGGTTATAACTGGTTATGGTAGTTAATAACTGGTTATAACTGGTTATGGTAGTTAATAACTGGTTATAACTGGTTATGGTAGTTAATAACTGGTTATGACCTGTTACGGCAGTGAATAACCGGTATTTGCAGCAGTTTATAACCAGTTTATAATCCGTTATAGCCAATTATAACGGTTTATGACCGTTTATAATCCGTTAAAGCCAATTATACCCAGTTAGGGGGATTTATAACTGGTTCATAAAGGAGTTTATAAACTATAGGAGTTAATAACCGGTTATTGCCGTTTGTAACTGGTCATAACCGGTTATAGTAGCTTATAATCGATTATGGTCGTTTATAATTTGTTATAGCCGTGTATAATCGGTTATCTACGGTTATACCTTCAAATCACCTTTCTTAACCTAGGTAAGAACTGACCGTTAGTCCTAACTGCTTTCGTTTAGGTTGTTATTACTGCTTTTCCCAGATTGGCAACTCTCTTTCAAATCTAATCGCGTCTGCCTCGCTACATGCAGCCAATCAACGAAAGGGGCCAGAATCTGTCATTCAATAGTGTCAGAAAACGCACGATAAAATCGTTTTTCGCTATCGTTTAACTTCAAGAAGAGTTCTAACATCGTCCATGTGATTCGAATGAAAACAAGTGATCTACGACTCCGGTGTCGTAAACTTTTTATCAAGAGTTCCCCAACTCTCGTACGGAAGGGACGGCCTGGAGTCAGTCCAGTTTTCTACCACTCCCTCCTATTTTCGCCTTATTTTTCCACCGCGACTAAAAATATGCCAGCTCTCTCCTAACTTTAGCGCATCGATTTAATTTCAAATGGATCGCGACGAGGTCTCTGGAAGATAGATGTTGGGGAGGTTACTTTTGAGAAAGCAACGATTTTTTGCTCGTCAGCTGATACTTGGACAGGTGTAGAAAAATTATGGTAATTTTTTATTGGAATATATCAAACTGTCGAGCTGCATCTGCAAGGAGAGGTCCACATTTTCCTTACAACGCCCAGTTTCTTACCAGCTCTAAGGTAATTTCAGCAAAGGTAATTTCCAATGTCTCCGCGACCCTGGTGGCAAAAATTGAACAACAAATCGACCTATCTGCCGCCTGGATCCTTAAATAAATTTTCAATTCGAGCTGCTCCAATCCAGTGTCTTTCCCTAACTACAAATAATCAGAGTTCACAGGCCTCAGACATCTGTCATTGTCATCTGCTTTACAACCCTAATCAGATATCGGCCACTTTGACATCATTTCATTTCGTCAAATAAAAAATGAGGGACGAATACATAAAAATAACAAGGATAACAAAAAAAAAAATAAATAAATAAAATAAAAATAAGAATGCAGCTAAAAACTAACTGATCGTGATTTCAACATACTTTAAGGAGTCATCCAAGCATCGAACGTACCTGGAACAGAAAGCAAACGTAAATCGAATGAAAATCACGAGGAATATGTAATAAGAAATCGAGGAGAAATTCTCATCTATTCTGTTTCTTTACAATATCATAAATTACCATAAGTTCAAGATCAATAGTCAATTTTCGATACATCTCGTTGGTAATATAAAATTCTGAAAAAGGAACTGAATAAATTCGACGATTCAAAGAATGTGAACGTTAGGCTCAAGAGCAGTAGAATCGCCGACTCAAGCGCAGCTCAGCTCAAATGAGTCATTCTCGATGTCCTCGGTAATGGACGGTTTAATCGAGAGCATACGGCTCTTACAGATTCGAATATCGTCAGCGCAGCAAAATAATGACAGCTGATAGTGAATGAAGTCAAGCGGGCTCGAGCAGTCATCTGACGTCTAATGGTACCACCATATCAAGAGAACTAGCCACGTGGAAGCCCTTGAATCGATAAACGAACAGCAGTTTAAACATGATGTTGAAAGAGACGGTTATTTTTACAATGACAATGAACTCATTGAAATTGGATGTATTGAGAAATTATTTACTAGAGTAAAAAGCGAAAAAGTTTATTATTCACAAAGGCTGCGGGTATAATGCAATTTTCTCACTTGATAATCACCCGTTTTTATTTCCATGTTTACGTAGTAAATGAAACTATTGAGATCGTCTGAAAAGTCGAATTTGAACCGAGGTCCTGTTGGAAGAAATTTCATAGTACTATACTCAAAATCACTTTCTGAACAAGTGTCTGTGTGTCAGTCTGTCTGTGGTCATAAACTGACATAAATGGCCGTATCGTCCTGAAGAATTAATGAAATTCGACATTTTCAAGAAATGTTTTCCCAGTGATTGAGGAAAATTAGCTTTGAGATTTAAGGGTTCTAAGTTTTTTATCTGTTTTGATTTTTACAGGCTATAAGAGTCGATATTTTTCTACGTTTGAGGTCTTGAAATGTCGGTTATGGCAAGCAGAAAACACCAGATTTGTGAATATTGTGTCACATACAAGTCACAGACGATTTCACTAGTGCACGTTTGGTATTTTGATTTTTACAGGCCGCAAAACTCGATGTATTTGAAAGTTCAAGGTCTTAAAAGGTTGGGGTCGGCGATTGGATGATGCCTGATTTTTATCAAGTGGATCACATACAGTACTTCCGCGTTATTTGCATATTGGCTACATTTTGATTTTTATAGGCCGCAAAAATGAATATATTTGAACGCTGGGGGACTTAAAATGTTTCAATATGACAGCTGAATATCGTTTGATTTTTATTATTGGGGTCACATAATGGGGGATTTCTGGAGCCACCAATCACTTGCATTCAAACTACGCTTCGCTACCAGATTTACCCTCGTCAAAATTGTTACTATCAAGTCAGCCAAGACACCTCATAAGAGGACCACCGCACAATCTGCAGCCCATGTAAATACATGGATATTCAAAAGCAACAACCCCTCGTAAAATTAAGACTATTACCAAGCTAATAATAATCGCTAGAAACTACCACGCAAAATGATACGTCTAATACCAAGTGATTTGACAACTTCAAGAATTGCCAGCGCTCGAGACTAATTGGGCGTAGCAACTGGCAAACGTGGAAACTCGAGAGGATTAAAGGCTCGAACCTCATTCACCCTAGCCGAAGAATAGTAATCCATCACTATGTTGCTTCGAAGTAGAATGGAAGGAGTGGCAGCGATGGATCCGTCGGGGATCAAAACGGTGAAAAGGTTGAGATAAATTGGTGTTATTGTGACTTTTGTAGTTCACTTTTCCCCCACATCGAGTCTCCATTTATCAGAAAGGCGGCGCAGCGCTCGTCGGAAGCTAATACCAAGGGTGAGCTGGAAGGGATGGGTGTCCCGTCATTCTGTGAGGAATTGGGAGAAAATGAAAGATCGCCCTACTTTTCCCTTATCGCTTTTGACACATCCCTCGGCCGAGACTAATACATCAACTTCACAAACAAGTTTATTATCGGTGCGATGAAATATTCTGCACTACTTTTCGCAAAAGCGGATCGGGAAAACTGGGGAAAATTAAGTTCCTAGTTTCTTCCAAAGTTGGGATTCGGTAGCATTGGAAAACTACATCTCGGTCTCGGATGCTCATAAATAAGTCTGGATGCGCAATGTTTTCACCGCGACCTCGCCTGAAAGGATTTTTACTGCCGGGATAGCTCCGTACGGTGACACGCCATGCGAGCCGGGTCAAAAGCCAGGCTAGAAGATGAGCTAGGCCACGTCAACCCGACCTGAAAGACCGACGTGATCTCAAGACCGAATTGCACGAACGGATATTCCGTTTCAGACCATCGATTTCCTCCATTGGAAACGAGAGTAGTTCCTCTCCGAAGATGGCTCACATAGCAAACCTTTCACACAGCTTACTCAAAGAATTTCAACCGAAAATTCTCCAAAATTTCAACAATTAAAATTCACGGCTTCGTATAACTATTTTCGACTTCCTGGGCTGGGCTTACGGATGTGCTGAATCGCACACTTTGCCCAGACATCGCATCAACATCTATCTCGCGTTGTAAAGCCACCAATGAACCTACTATTTGGCCACTTCCTTGAAGCATGACCACCGAGATCTTCAAAAAGCAGAAAAGAACGTCATGGAAACCCTTGGCAGGAAAATGTCTGTCTCTGTAAAAATATCGATTATAGCGAATAATGGACAGATGTCTCCTGATGAGGCCCAGAGTGGCGAAAGCGCTAGAAATATAGAAATGCAAAATGAGATAACGTCGCCAATAATGACTCAACCTCAACCTCACGTCGAGGAAAATTGCATGCTTCTTCCATCCATACCATGGGCAGCGGCTATCCATGTCCAAAGGGTTGGTTAGGCCCAATTTCTCTGTCAAGCAGTAGAAACTTTTGTAAACCTACCTGACCTCGAGGACAAATTTCCTAGAGGTCAGACGCGCAGGTCGCTCGCCTGCAGGCAGAATTTGACGTCCAGGCCAAACCTGAAGGCCTAACTGAAGAGATGTTGATATCATGATCTGTACAAACAGTCAACAATCAAACGTCTGGTTGTTGCTCGCCTCCGTTTTCTTCTCCTGGGAACAACAGTCCTCGGTCTTCTGACTAGCTGAGAAATGACGCCTCAAAACCTTCAGTTTGACTCATAAGCCCATAAAGCTCATTCCGGAAACTGCCCATTCCTTTGGACATCTCAGCATCCTTGCTAAATATATCACTTTTTCCATTTTGACGCAAGATAAATGACGTTCGGCTCGTTCTCAAAAACTATTGTCTAGAGGCATTCTTGACTTCTTGAATATCTGAGCAGATCAACGTTATGGCCCCAACGTACCTACAGCACGAGATTGCAGCCAGCACTTATAAACGTTCAGCAGATGCAGTGCAATTTCACTGAAACAACTAGACGTATATTGCAGCAACGACTAAATTTGGAAACAGATGCACCAGACCAAGGTCTTTCTGGATGCTCTGGGCCGCTCAAAATGTCAACATCTCAACTCCAAATAAGGGAGCTTAGAGAATACTTCAACAATTCCCCCGCATCAACATCTGATGATAGAAAAATGACCTAAAGGTCGGACCCGCAGGCCGCTCGCCTGCAGGCCAAATGACCTGGAGGTCTCGACCGCTTGAAATTCCAGCATCTCACAAATCTCAAATAAGGCAGCTTAGGGGTGTTGAAAAATTCTCACCCATTATCATTTCATCGCATCCTGCAAGACACAATAGCAGTCGCACTTGTGACGGTCGCTCTCCCTCGCGAGACAATCGACCCGTTTCTCTTATCTTCGTTCCCTTACACGAGAATAAGAGAAACGGCATTCACTCAGATACAAATTGGCTGCACGGAAACGTTGCAAGACCGAATTGTGAGTAATAAAACCACCTTCCGTTCAATTTATTACTTCATTACGCTAATTGGTTGGACTATCTTCCGAATCACCTTCCTCAGCAAGGCTCGGAGTCGATAAAATGCCAAGAGTAGTCAGAGAACTTCCGCTATTCGACTCGAAAGTCGACTTGGTACGATGTTTCACTCTGCAGTAAGGAAATTTCTGAGTTTGTGAGGTGCATTTGGGCCACAGTTCGGGACATCCTTCGATTTATAATCGTTATTGATATGAGACTCCGAGTTTTTGAATTTATCGACGGGTTTTATTCAGTTATGCATCCTCGTCGCCAGACCTCCCTGTAGCGGGATTACAGAGACACGCCACGATCTCCGGTCTTCAGGGGCCCCAAATGGGAGCCGTACCAGAGATTAAGCTGATATGAACAGATACTACACTTTGATCTTAGTCAAAAGGCCGAGAAGCGACTCACCCCACACTCAGGGTGGTGAGGCAATGAGTAGCCACGAGCGAAATCGTCAGAATTAGTAAGTGCAGAATTGATGGATAATCTTCTGATTCCCCTATGGGAAAGGCTGACGACGTCCACGACGGGAAAATATTCCCAGTTGGACGAAAATCCAAGGTGAAGGTGGAAACTCCTCCTTATTCAGTTATGCTCCCAGAAAATTGGAATCAGTAAAATCTCTGCTCATTCAGACATACCCTCTATGTATCAGTCATTTCCAATCTCTAAATTCTCGACGTCTAGTGTTTTAATCCAATAACTTTTCTCCGAACTTCGTCCACTTCTCTGTCAGCTTAACAGATTTTCCAATCCCAGTCCATCTTCTTTGGAAATCGCCTAATTTATTTCAGATAGTGATAGACCTTTAAAAATAGCCAACATCCGTCGGTGAGGGTCCATCGGCTCAGCTAAGCAGGATGATGAATGCAGGCGGATCTCCGGCCTTAAGTACCTTTTAACTCCGATCTATCCATCTACGAGACCGAACCTTGAGGTGCTTAATGCGAGCAGCTCCGAGTTTGGACAGTTGCGGCTTTGGCGAAGCTTTTCCGCGACAGATTGCTCGCAGATGCTTCGCCCAGACTGCTTTCCGTTCTTAGACGGAAAACGGTTCGACGCAACTGTTCCAAGCCGGAGTAATCTCAGAAATACGCCGCAGACGACTTCAATCAAGCGGCAACCAAAGCAAGTTCCAACTCTCGAGTAGTCGCTTGAAACTTTCGCACGACTATAGTTTCCATAGTGTGTTCGCAGAGGCGAGGGAAAGTTGCGGATTTCGAGGGATAAGCCGGGCGAACTTGACCTCGGCATAGTTTATACATTTTACCGCCCCGCGGACACTCCAATGGCACAGAATCCCTCGGCGTGAATATCACACGTAAACAACTAGAGAGAAACGACGAGAGAACGAATTGTGTAGATTTTTTTGGTTTATTATTCAATATCGCCCAAGAAAAAACAGTTTCTAACACCCTCCAAATTTGATGTTTCTCGTTTCAAGGCATGTAGAATCCGAATATCCATAGCTACATTTTTGAAATTTTCATCAAAAATCAATCTCGGTCTTACGACGGCCCAATTCTTGAACCACATTGCTAGCTCAATTTTAAGTGTATTTTTTGGAGTTTTTTGGGCTTCTAAGCTATTTTGTAGCTTTTTTCTGTAACATTGGGTTTAATGCCCGTACTATTAAATAAATAAATAAATTTGAAAACGAGCCCAAAAATATCAATTATTAACAGGAGAATATTCTGGATCTCTTGAAGAAACGTTGTCGCATATTAGAGATGACTCGGAGAATCAACTCTTTGAGACAAAAGGGGGAAATAATAGCAATTTCAGCGCTTCGGGAGTACATCAGCGAGTTCAGTCGAGGTCAGCACAGATGCTATATTGGCTGTGCCCAGGCTCGCGACCCTACCTCACAAGCATGAGGTTCATTTGAAGGGTCAACGCCAGCCGCCGCCCGTCTGTCTGACCTCCATAGCAACGGTTAAGTGAAATTGATGACGGCGGCTTCTTCCCCGCTGAAATGAAACAATAATAATCATTCTAGGAGAACGAGGGGTATCGAGAATGCCTAGGCGATTTTAAACCCTACTTAACACACCTTGTGACATTTCAAGTGTCGGTGATTTTTAATATCTTGTAAAAAGCAAAAAACGTTGAACGCTTATATTTCGGAAGTACAGTGTGTTGACCAAAATCAGGAAACGGCTAATTTTGCACAATTACTGGGAGAACATTTTCCGAAAATTTCATCGAGTTTCATCCATTTTTCACGGAGATATGACGACTTATATCATTTGTCGACGACAGACACTAACTTGTTCAGTAAGTTTTTCTGAGTATACTAATATAAAAATTTCTTCCAAATTCACTTCCGCTCCGAACTCGACTTTTCGGACAATTAAATACAATAGAGCAAAAAAAAAATTAACAAAAAATAAATAAATTTAACGAGCTCCCTAATCCAGCTAGAAAATCGACTTAATTACACATTTATAGCGCAAACTTATGAAAAAGTCCTCATAGTTCACGCCCTAGCGGACCACAATACAATTCTATTTTTTTGGTCATCAACGGTGCTTAGCCATTAATTACATCGAAGACAAGTATGCGAGACAAGGGTCAGCGCGTACGATGAGTGAACTCCCTCAAGCATGTTGCTGCCCTCTTCGTTCCAGGTCCGCGTCACGGCTTTCAGGTCGTCCACCCGCTGAGCCGTGTACTCGAGGTGAAATATTTAAAGCGACCCGGAAACAACAGATCTGTCCTCGTGCGGTACACGAACGCGGAACAGGTGCAGTACAGTTTGAGAGCGAATCGAAATCGGAGGAGTATAGGATTAAAGGGAAAACTTGGTGAAGATCGTAAATTCAAATACGAGAATTCGTACATTAATTTTTGGTTTATTATTCGATAATGAACCATTGTAATCGCTCAAGAAAAAAAATTTCTAATCCCCTCAAAATTTGATGTTTTACGTTTCATGCAGAATTAAAATATCCAATTAAAAAAATTCTGTCTGTCCGCCGTCAACACTTTTCCGGCTAAACTATAATAGCCGAATGCTTGAAATTTTCATAAAAAATCAATCTCAGTCTTACGACAGCCCAATTCTTGAACCAGATCGCTAGCTCAATTTTAAGTGTATTTTTGGGAGGTTTTGAGGGGGAGAAAATTCATATTTTCTAGGGTTTTTCAGAAAAATGTGTATTTGGTATCGAATTATATAGATTTTTGGACGCTGATTCGAATGAGACCATCGCGGGATCGATTGGTTCTCGTAGCTTTTGTGTCGAATTTGGAAAATTTCCTGAAATTTCGAAAACTCGAGAGTTCTTGGAGCTATAAAAATCGTTCTATACTCGTCGAACACTCACTTGAACTATATCGTAAGGCAAAAAATTCAGATTTTAATTTGGAAATTAAAAACAAAAATAAAAAAGATTTAAAAAAACTTGAAAAAATAAAATCGACTCCAGAATTATTAGCCTATAAAATAAACCCTGAAAAGGAAACAATAACAAAAATGTCCCAACTTCGCAGCAACTCAAACACCAACTACACATTCTAAGGACTACTTTACTACTTGTATTTGATGAATCTTTTGGTTGAGAACGCGGTCGATGGATGAATCTAGCATAGTACGTTATAGACCTAGAAAACGGCGTACGTCGTCTAAGTTTGGTCGAGGCATGTCAATAATAGCTTTAATTTTTTCGGATGATTTGAGAATTTTATTTTCGCGAATTGTATGACCCAGATATTTAATTTCCCTTTTGAAAAATTCGCATTTATTTTTGGTTCTCGAGTTATCGCAGCTTTTGTGTCGAATTTGGGAGATTTTCAGAAATTTGACTCGAGGGTATAACTCGAGAGTTCTTCGAGCTATAAAAATCGTTCTATACTCATTGGAATGGTCGACAAACTCTTACAGCTGTAGGGTAAGGGAAAAAATTTAGCTTTTAATTAGGAAATCAAGAAAAATGAAATTGAGAAAAATTACAATAGTTGCTACGGAGTTTTACCCTATAGTTACAACCATTGTAATCGCCCAAGAAAAAAATTTTATAACCCCCCCTCAAAATTTGATGTTTTACGTTTCAAGGCATGTAGAATCCGAATATCCAATAAAAAAAATTCTGTCTGTCCGCCGTACGCCGTACGCCGTCAACACTTTTCCGGCCAAACCATAATAGCTACATTTTTGGAATTTTCACCAAAAATCAATCTCGGTCCTACGACGGCCCAATTCTTGAACCAACTTTCTAGCTCAATTTTAAGGGTATTTTTGGGGGGTTATGAGGGGGAGAAAATTCATATTTTCCACGGTTTTTCAGAAAAATGTGTACGAGGTATCAAATTATATAGATTTTTTGACGCTGAATCGAATGAGACCATCGCAGGGTCGATAGCTCCATTGGTTCTCGAGTTATCACAGCTTTTGTGCCGAATTTGGGAGATTTTCAGAAATTTGACATGAGGGTATAACTCGAGAGTTCTTGGAGCTATAAAAATCGTTCTATACTCATTGGAATGGTCGTGAAACGCTCTCTCGAGCTGTACCGTTAGGCAAAAAATTTAGTTTTTAATTAGGAAATTAAGAAAAATAAAATTGAATAAAATTACAATAGTTGCTACGGAGTTTTCCCCCATAGTTACAATCTGTTTTTCGGTGGGATTGTACCGAAATGTTCGAAATAATTACTATCACAAATGGATAGTCTTTCTAAATCAATATTGAAGCGAAGGAATAATAAACCACTGTACAATCATTTGCAGCGTTTTTTTGGAGGGATTGTTCAGAAATGTTCGAAATAATTACTATCACAAATGGATAGTCTTCCTAAATCATTATTGAAGCGAAGGAATAATAAACCACTGTACAATCATTTTCAGCGTTTTTTCTTGGGCGATTACAATGGTTTATTATTGAATAATAAACCAAAATAAAGCAAGACATAGGAAGGTATTATTATCTAAGTTCAATTTTTGTTTGTTACCTGATGAAATTCTGAAAAATATGTAGCTCGGGACACGCCGTAAGTGATGAATCTTGCGCCGCAATCGAATTTTTTCCCGATTTCGACAAACACGTTCATTTTTTTCGCGATTCCCGTAAAAATTTATGTATTACATTACAAAGAAATTCTTGTCCATCGTAGAGAGAACTCGTTTTTAAAACTATTCACAACGCGAACAAAGCACTTTCACAACCGAAACGCAACTGAAGACGGAAGACTCTAATGAAATTACTACGAATGAAAGTCTCCGAGAGCATTAAACATTTTCATGATCGGACAGACGAGAGCAGGAATACGCATGTCCAATCGTGACTGGGGACACTCGGAAACATGATCGGACATAATATATCGCCGATACTGCTCTCGGGTCACATCGATTAGTGTCTCGTGACTCGTGACTGCTTTTGTGACTGTATTGTCTAGGGTGGGCTTGTTACAAAATGCCTCCAATTCAATGCGCAAACGAGAAATTGAATAATAATCACTGTACAATTTGCAGCGTTTTTCTTGGGCGATTACAATGGTTTATTATTGAATAATAAACCAAAATATGACTCGAACGAATTTACAGAACTGAACTGCAATTATTATAACGCGTCCCCTGGTTCTAGCGTAACTGTGGCGCCTCAGTACTCCAACTGTCGGGAATCGTAGTAGCCACTGTAGTTGCCACTACAGAGCCATTGTCACATACATTTTTATGTCTTTGCTATGGCACACAACCTAAAAATCGTTACGTGACGAAATAGTAGTAGTAGTATTTGGTTACAAAACAGTCCATATACAATAGTTGCTACAAAGTTTTCTTCTATAGTTACCAATCTAATTTTCGGTGGGAATATTATTATGTTCTATCGCAAATGGATAGTCTTTTTAAATCATTATTGAAGTAAAGGAATAATAAACCACTGTACAATCAGTTGCAACTAAACTAGACTTTTTGACTTCGTTTGATTTGCCGTTTTGACATTTTCACGCCTTTGCCGTGGCATTTAAATTGAGTAAATTCCACTTTTTTGTCGTCGAGCACCAACGCAAGGACTAACTGATCATGGTCATCAAGTCTAATTACCAATTATTTTATGATGAACACTACAACTAAGATTGCGACTTTATAATTAGGTACCTACCTAATTTGGTAGCTGAGGAGGGGAGAGACATGAAAATCTGTCTCTCTCTTTTTTTCGGTTTGAGCGACCATTATTAAAACTATTACACAATTCTGTTGTTTTTTCTTCACTCTGTAATTTATGTGCAATTTCTTACTGTATTTATTGTCAGCACTCTTTAAATCTCTATGGCGCTGTGCTCGCCTACAATTTTTCTTTTTTGATTTGTTTTTTTCCTTGTCTATATTTATGTAAATTGGGTTCACGCCCGTACAATAAATAAATAATAAATAAAATGTCCCAATGCGTTGCAGACTCGTATGCTAGCGTTTTTTTATTCACTTATATTCATGTTGAATTTATTAACCAACGATTGACCTTGAGAGCGTTAGAAGAATTCGTCAGTCTTAAACCTACCAAATTTGCGACAGTAGAAGTTTGTAATAGATTATCTGCGTCAGTATATTATTGTTAAAGAGTAAACATCTTTTTTTTCAAAGGTAACTTTATTGTACAAAATTAGTACATTACAGTTTCGAGTTTAATTAATTGATTTACATTGAGTATACATCTACGACGTTCTATGATTTACTGAGTTTGTGATATTGTTATGACATTTTCACGTAGTCCAACATTTTCTCGGCATTGGTGATAGATTGACAGCACTATTGCTTGAATTTGTTCTAACCGACTGTCATAACAGTTAGAACATGAAGTTATTCTCTATCCCAAACCTGTCATGATCTGTCCACGATTCGCTTTGCGCCTTGTTCGCATTTGAATTTTCCCAACCTCGGCTAAATCGCAGAATCCCGTCCAACTTTGGCCGAACTGATCGTTCGGTCATTACCATAACGATTCTAAACTCGACCGAAAATCTGACCGTAAAAAAGGGACCGTTCGCGTTGAGTGCTTTTCTCTTCTTTGCGAAACAAGGAACGGCGGCGAAATGAGCAAATAACGGGGAGAGCGTGTCCAAAGCTGGATAGGGAAGAGAGGTCTGTTAAATAAGATTGATAAGAAAAGTTCTCCCCTTTCGGACGGTTCATTTCCGATTCGATTGCATCCCAACTTCGGTTAAATCGATGGTACTGGAAGATGCGTCGACGGCTTTTCGCTCAGCCTTAAATTTCGCACGGCTCTGTCTATCTTCGCAGCCTTTTTCCATTGACAATCCCAGAACTGACGTCTTGATGAGTCATTTTTTTTAAATTTTCCTCCTACCAATAGAATAGAGCTGCTAGCAGGTGGAATTCATGATGAAAACGCTGCAAATGATCGTACAGAAGTTTATTATTCCTTCGCTTTTTAATGATTAAAGAAGGCTGTCTACTTTCCGAAGATTTGTGAAAGTTCCCACCGAAAAACAGATAGGTAACTATAGAGGACCCAAATTCAACAGAAAAGCTGAGTTATCTCGAGAACCAATAAAGCTATCGACCCCGCGATGGTCTCATTCGATTCAGCGTCCAGAAATCTATAGAAATTGATACCAAAATACACTTTTTTCTAAAAACCGTCGGAAAATTCGAATTTTCTCTTCATCAAAACCCCCAAAATACCCTAAAATTGAGCTAACGATTTGGTTAAAGAAGTGAGCCATTGGGTCATCGTTGACTTTAGGTGAAATTTCAAAAATTTAGCTTTTAAAATTTCGTCGGAAAAGTGTTGACGGCGTAGGAAGTACGGACAGAATTTTTTTTAATTGGATATTCGGATCTACATGCCTTGAAACGTAAAACATCAAATTTCGAGAGGGGTTTTTTTGTTTTCTTCTCTTTCTTGACGTCGCATTTTTCGATCGTGGATTGTGAGCGGGAGAGAAACCAGGCGACTCATGATGACTCACGTCGCCCTGATGATGCCCGAAAGGGCGAAAGTACTCGGCCAGAGAATAAACAATTGGAGAAAGAGTCGCCTAGTTTCTCTCCCCCTCACAATCCACGATTTTTTTTCTTGGGCGATTACAACCTATTATTATTGAAGAATAAACGAAAAAAGTGTTGCTCGAGTTTCTAGAATTCGACGCAGAATTCAATGCAATTAGTATAATATTTTCTCTAAAATAAGCATTTCAAAATGGGGTTCTATAATTTCAGTGCGGTTAACTCTTCATAGAGGCCAAGGACGGCATAAATATTGGATTGAGCCAAAAAGCATCAATTGAGAATAAAAATAAAATAATTCACTGCCCTCAGCAATCGACCATTGTGTCTCTATTTCACTGGAGACACGATTCGAAGCTTATAAAAGACATACAAAAATTAATTTCTTTATTGCGAGACAAGCTATCATAAAAATACGCATATGATGAATCTTTTTCGCAACTTCCTTCGTCGGCATGAAGTCGGAACAATTCAATTTCAATTAGTCAAGTGGGAAAACTAGAGCGAGACAAAACTGTTATGGGATGGGAAGATATTAGATCGCCTGCGTTCGCATTGTATGAGTGAGTAATTACAGTTTAGTTGCAACGGGTGGTAGTGTAATTAATGACATGGTGGTAGTAGATACAACAGTATTAGGGCGTCTGTCCGTACTAGGCTTTTGTTGATGGGGCGGCTGTCGCGTGGGAGAAACTCGCGAGGGGTAGAATATGGAGCTGAAGGTGGCGATGCAGCGTTGCCAATGGACCGGTTTAAAGCGCCCCTTCATCATCTCGATTTTGAATCGATCGCGACACGAAACAGAGCAGACATTACTAGGAGGACCGGTTTGAATCATAGGAGCATAAAAGGCAAGGCCGGAAGGAGAAGAAAAACCGAGAGGAGGGAATCAAAATGTTCCATATTCGCCAGTAAAATTTCCCCTTTTTCGAAAAAATAAGAGCCAAGGAATTCGTTCCTACTATATTAATAGTAGAAGGGTTGTGAGGGGGAGAAAAGCCAGGCGACTTATTCTCCAGATTTTTAATGGCTGGCCGAGCACTTTCGCCCATTCGGGCATCTTCAGGGCGACGTGGAACCTTGTGGTCCACAGCCTATTAATAGCCACTATATTAATTTTCATACTTAGCTAATCAAAGATTGGGGCCGCTTATCCGATCATGATGAATTTAATAGGCCATCTAAGGTATATAATATTTTATTGAACTCAAATTTTCAGATTGATCTTAAATCAGGGAAGTGAAGATCGAAAAAATATAGAAAAAAGTAAAAATAAAAAGGACAGAAACTGAGAGGCAATAAGAAAACGGAAAGATCCAGGAGAAAGTTGGAATAGTCGCGACTATTATTAGAAGAAGCGACTTAGTCAACGAAAGAATTTATCTTTTATTTACTCATCTATTTATCTTCCCCTCGGTGGTTTCCTCTCGCGTTCCAAGAACTGCGATTTTCCAAGGGAAAGAACGTGCGTATAATTCCAGCTATTTCCTTCGGCTGACACTATAGTATTGCTCTATCTAGAAATATCAATATCCTGTAGGACGTTATATAGCGCAAGTATGATCAAGGGCTCGGTCTCAGACCGCAGACAAGAGAACCAGACATGTTCGGACAATTCTACAGCTAAACGCCTGTCCCCTTCTGATTTTACAGACTCCTTCCAGCTGAATACGGATCAATAGTTAACGCAAACCCTCCGCTCTCTATGTTCTTCCTTATCGTTGTTGCTCTTGTTCTATTTCGCCTAAGAGGGTAACTATCCGCCCTCATGAAAATGTCGCAGGGTTAGCGCAACGGTGGACCCTCGACGACTCGCAGACAATATCCGAAGGAAAGACCAATAACAGGATTTTTCGCTTACCCAGTACACAAGCGATGTGAGCTGCGAGCCATCGGAAAGACCTTTTCGGATTTTATCTGAGGTTATCGTAAAAGGCCGATAAGGGAACAGAAGGAAAGAAACTCGAATACGAGATGGAGATTACGATGAAGGGATTATTAATGAATCATCGGTACTATCAGTAGAAAAAGTGAGAATATACGTAACAAAAATGCCAACAGCGCCGGAGATTCACAATATTCGTTTAAGCTTTTTATTTAATTATTTTCTTTATATCTTTATTTTCTTACTAGGGGCTGAGCGCCCCTGGCGGCTGCCGCCGCCCAACCCCCTCAGAGGGGGGCTTCGCCCCCCTCAGCTATCGCGCACGGTCGGCCCGTCGGAGGGGCTGCGCCCCTCCTCTCGGGCCTTACATATAGTTTCGGTGGGGTGTTGTCCTTATCACTCCTATATATAGTACTATATAGTATATATATAGTACAGTATAAGTATAGTATAGTATATGGTAGTATATGGTATATAGGTATAGGTAGGTAGGTATAGGTATAGGTATGGGTATGGGTTTAGTAGTTAATTATTTGTGTATGGAGAGTGGGAATCGATAGGTATTATTTTTAGTAGGTAGTACTTAGTAGTAGTTGCTATAATTTGGTATGTAGGTGGTGGAGTTCGAACGTACTTTGTATCATAAAATATTGGATTTTTCAACTGGAGCAAAGTAGGAGCAAAATTAGAGATAACAATTGTAAGTTTTCCAAGATTTGTAACTTGCACAGTGGATAACTCAAACAAAAAGTCGTCATTTCAGATGTTTGAATATACCAAAAGATAGGTAATTTAACTGTCCACATTTTCCCAATGTAATGTACCTATCAATTTTTCAACCGTTTTTGCGTTATTCTACAATATCTGTAGACGATACACGAAAAAATGACATTTTTCAACTTTAAACGTTCTTTTCATCTATTTAGTGCGAAAGAAACAAAGAATGAACCATATATTATTGATGTACACATCATCAACTATCATTATGCTGAATTTGAGCGAAATCTATTTCAAAAAAATTTTCGCGAAAAATCCAAGGGGTACCCCTGCGAATTTTTTCAACCGAACAGTTAAAGAATTTTTACTCCTCTCTCAATGCAGATAAAAATCTGAAATTTTCAGGAAAGTTGTGTCTTACCAAGATGTATTTTTGGTATTTTTTTTATTTCTCGGAAAAATCTGCAAGTGGTCCAAAAAAATCGGTTTTTGAAAGCTCAAAAATTGACCTTTAACTGTGATTTTCGGGGTCAAAATTAATGCGAATCAATTGTTTTATTATGCAGGAGTCTTCATTTGAACGCCTTACACACGTACATAGCAAAAAATTTGGTGAAAAAAATTTAAACAGAGCCAGAGAAATTATTTTCCGTAAATCGAGTTTTTCGCCGGCCGAAATTCCGAGCTCCGCTGGCATCGGTAATAGTGAAAAATTAAATTTTCGTTTTAAAGCGATTTTGAGAGCTATTCTTATAGGAAATTTAACGCTGAATCCGAATATGACGTCAAAACGGTGGAAATTTGACGACGAACATTAGTTTTTCCCGGTTTTAGTACTACGAGGTTCATGTTTTTCAACTTTGAAATTCCGTAGAAAATACTTACAGTACTGTTCAAATTCGATTAATTAATGGTTCCTACAGGAAATTAGGCGTAGAATTCGAATTCAAAGTGAAAACAATCAAATTCGAACGATTAATAATATTTCTCGAATTTTTTTCGTTTTTCATACTTTCGAAGTTTCAACTTTGGGATTTTTTTTCATCACGTTCCCGAAACGCGACAGATTAGGTGCTGTGGAAGAAAATGTAGGAAATTTAACGTAGAATCCATTAAAAATACGAAAATGGCTAGCGTATATGATAGCTTTCGAGGAATATTCCACTTTATGTCAAAAAACGTGTTTTGACTTTTCTTCAAACGTTAATAGCTCCGCGGGGACATAACATAAAAATATAATTAAATACACCAAATTGTAGGATTTCGATAGCTCTTTTTCGCCTCTGAGTAATATACCTATGTAAAAGTAGTCGGTTCAAAAGTTATTTGCGAAAAACATGCAAAAAAACGCAAAAAATCGTGTCATAAAACTTTAAAGTGCAATAAAATTTGAACAGAGGCCTAATTAAAAAAAAGAAGATTTTTTCACACGATGGGTTTGTCTCAATTGAACGGCACTATGACCAAAATTTGATTACCTATTCCCAGTTTCTCAATCAATTGGATACCCAAGATTTTTTCACGTCCCCTTCGAGCCGCTCTAGCTCCGGCAAAATTCGATCAACGAACGAATTCCTGTACTTTTTCGTTTAAAGAATTTATCCGTGAACAAAATGCGCTCATAAAATCTTTTCGCGTTGTGGGAACTTTTCGAGAAAATCGCGATCAACTGAAGAAAAACGTGGTTTCGAAAAAGCTCAAAAACTTACATAAAGCTCCCCTGAGAAAAGTCAAGGTCCTAAATCAAAATTTCAAGGGTTTTTCGCCGTATCATTTTCGAAATGCTAAACGAATATAGTGGCAAATTAATTTTTTTTTCGAAATGCGGCGTCGAGTCGAGAGCGTTTTTTTGTATCAAAAACTTCAAGTTTCAACTTTGGATCGCTATAGCTCCGCGGGGGTTTCACCAAACTTAACATTTGTAATTAGAAAAATGTAGGAAATTTAACTGACTACAACTTTGCAATGCACTTAGTATATAAGAAACCCATTACTTTAGGAGCTACGGCGTCCGAAAGACGAAATTCCGCGATCGCGATTTTTCACCAAAAACACGTTTTTCGATACATTTCGAATTTTTTCAAAAAACAGGGGGCAAAAATGGAAATTCTAAGATTTTTTCAGCCGATGGCCTTAAATTTTAAACATCCCCTATTTTTTTCATCGAAATCCTTCCTGCCATCTCCCCAATCAATCGTATACCTCTCCTCCTCCTCGTTGTGTAGTTTTATATATATAGATAGATAGATATACACGAAAAAATGACATTTTTCAACTTTAAACGTTATTTTCATCTATTTAGTGCGAAAGAAACAAAGAATGGACCATATATTATTGATATACACATCATCAACTATCATTATGCTGAATTTGAGCGAAATCTATTTCAAAAAAATTTTCGCGAAAAATCCAAGGGGTACCCCTGCGAATTTTTTCAACCGAACAGTTAAAGAATTTTTACTCCTCTCTCAATGCAGATAAAAATCTGAAATTTTTAGGAAAGTTGTGTCTCACCATGATATATTTTTGGTATTTTTTTTATTTCTCGGAAAAATCTGCAAGTGGTCCAAAAAAATCGGTTTTTGAAAGCTCAAAAATTGGACTTTAACCGTGATTTTCGGGGTCAAAATAAATGCGAATCAATTGTTTTATTATGCAGGAGTCTTCATTTGAACGCCTTACACACGTACGTAGCAAAAAATTTGGTGAAAAAAATTTAAACAGAGCCAGAGAAATTATTTTCCGTAAATCGAGTTTTTCGCCGGCCGAATTTCCGAGCTCCGCTGGCATCGGTAATAGTGAAAAATTAAATTTTCGTTTTAAAGCAATTTTGAAAGCTATTCTTATAGGAAATTTAACGCTGAATCCGAATATGACGTCAAAACGGCGGAAATTAGTCGGCAACTATAAGTTTTTCCAGGGTTAATACACGCCATTTCAACGTTTTTCAACTTTGAAATTCCGTAGCAAATACTTTCAGTACTGTTCAAATTTGATTAATTAATGGTTCCTACAGGAAATTAGACGTACAGTTTGAATTTAAAGTGAAAACAATCAAATTCGAACGATTAATAATATTTCTCGAATTTTTTTCGTTTTTCATACTTTTGAAGTTTCAACTTTGGGATTTTTTTTCGTCACGTTCCGGAAACGGGACAGATTAGGTGCTGTGGAAGAAAATGTAGGAAATTTAACGTAGAATCCAGTAAAAATACGAAAATGGCTAGCGTATATGATAGCTTTCGAGGAATATTCCAC
The DNA here is from genome assembly GCA_037159825.1 of Tupiocoris notatus. Lineage (NCBI taxonomy): Eukaryota > Metazoa > Arthropoda > Insecta > Hemiptera > Miridae > Tupiocoris > Tupiocoris notatus. Next base: position 302,524 of record JASJUZ010000032.1, on the reverse strand, counting down.
TTTATGTCAAAAAACGTGTTTTGACTTTTCTTCAAACGTTAATAGCTCCGCGGGGACATAACATAAAAATATAATTAAATACACCAAATTGTAGGATTTTGATAGCTCTTTCTCGCCTCTGAGTAATATACCTATGTAAAAGTAGTCGGTTCAAAAGTTATATGCGAAAAACATGCAAAAAAACGCAAAAAATCGTGTCATAAAACTTTAAAGCGCAATAAAATTTGAACAGAGGCCTAATTAAAAAAAAGAAGATTTTTTCACCCGATCAGTTTGTCTCAATTGAACGGCACTATGACCAAAATTTGATTACCTATTCCCAGTTTCTCAATCAATTGGATACCCAAGATTTTTTGACCTTCGCTTCGGGCCGCTCTAGCTCCGGCTAAAATCAACCTACGAACGAATTCTTGTACTTTTTCGTTTAAAGAATTTATCCATGAACAAAATGCGCTCATAAAATCTTATCGCGTTGTGAGAATTTTTCGAGAAAATCGCGATCAACTGCGGAAAAGCGTTGTTTCGAAAAAGCTCAAATTTTGACATTTTCCTTCCTCACGAAAAATCAAGGTCGAAAATCAAAAAAGTACGATTTAACGTACTTTTTATTTTCGATTTAATTGACGAATATAGTGTCAAAAATTTTTTATCGGTTCACAATTTTGCTCCACCCGTCGGAGTTTTTTTTGAGACGCGGCACCTAAGTTCCGACTTTGGATCGCTATAGCTCCGCGGGGGTTTCACCAAACTTGACAATTGTATTTACAAAAATGTAGGAAATTTATCTGGCAACAACTTTGCAATGCACTTAGTATAGACGAAAATCAATATTTAAGCCGCTACAGCGCCCGATAGAAAAAATTCCGTGATCGCGATTTTTCGCCAAAAACACGTTTTTCGACACATTTCGATTTTTTTCAAAAAAACGAAGCAAAAAATCAAAATTCTAAGATTTTTTCAGCCGATGGCCTTAAATTTTAAACAGCCCCTATTTTTTTCATCCAATTCCCTCCGGCCAGTTCCTCAATCAATCGTATACCTCTCCTCCTCCTCGTTGTGCAGTTTTATATATATAGACTAGGGGCTGAGCGCCCCTGGCGGCTGCCGCCGCCCAACCCCCTCAGAGGGGGGCTTCGCCCCCCTCAGCTATCGCGCACGGTCGGCCCGTCGGAGGGGCTCCGCCCCTCCTTTCGGGCCTTACATAAATAACTCGGGGTGTTGTCCTTGTCACTCCTATATATAGTATACTATATTATATAGTATATATATATAGTATAGTATATATTATAGTAAAGAATAGTACATAGTATAGGTATAGGTAAAGGTATAGGTATGGGTAGGTAGTAGTAGTTTATTATTTGTGTATGGAGAGTGGGAATCGATAGGTATTATTATTAGTAGGTAGTACTTAGTAGTAGTTGCTATAATTTGGTATGTAGGTGGTGGAGTTCGAACGTACTTTGTATCATAAAATATTGGATTTTTCAACTGGAGCAAAGTAGGAACAAAATTGGACATAACGACTGTAAGTTTTCCTTGATTTGTAACTTGCACGGTGGATAACTCAAACAAAAAGTAGTCAATTTAGATGTTTGAATATACCAAAAGATAGGTAATTTAACTGTCCACATTTTCCCAATGTAATGTACCTATCAATTTTTCAACCGTTTTTGCGTTATTCAACAATATTAGTAGACTATACACGAAAAAATGACATTTTTCAACTTTAAACGTTCTTTTCATCTATTTAGTGCAAAAGAAACAAAGAATGAACCATATATTATTGATGTACACATCATCAACTATCATTATGCTGATTTTGAGCGAAATCTATTTCAAAAAATTTTTCGCGAAAAATCCAAGGGGTACCCCTGCGATTTTTTTCAACCGAACAGTTAACGATTTTTTACTCGTCTCTCAATACAGATAAAAATCTGAAATTTTTAGGAAAGTTGTGTCTTACCATGATGTATTTTTGTAATTTTTTTTATTTCTCTGAAAAATCTGCAAGTGGTCCAAAAAAATCGGTTTTTGAAAGCTCAAAAATTGACCTTTAACTGCGATTTTCGGGGTCAAAATTTATGATAATCAATTGTTTTATTATGCAGGAGTCTTCATTTGAACGCCTTACACACGTACATAGCAAAAAAATTGGTGAAAAAAATTTAAACAGAGCCAGAGAAATTATTTTCCGTAAATCGACTTTTTCGCCGGCCGAATTTTCGAGCTCCGCTGGCATCGGTAATAGTGAAAAATTAAATTTTCGTTTTAAAGCGATTTTGAAAGCTATTCTTATAGGAAATTTAACGCTGAATCCGAATATGACGTCAAAACGGCGGAAATTTGACGACGAACATTAGTTTTCCCCGGTTTTAGTACTACACGGTTCATGTTTTTCAACTTTGAAATTCCGTAGCAAATACTTACAGTACTGTTCAAATTTGATTATTTAATGATTCCTACAGGAAATTAGACGTAGGACTCGAATTTAAAGTGAAAACAACCAAATTCGAACGATTAATAATATTTCTCGAATTTTTTTCGTTTTTCATACTTTTGAAGTTTCAACTTTGGGATTTTTTTTCATCATGTTCCCGAAATGGGACAGATTAGGTGCTGTGGAAGAAAATGTAGGAAATTTAACGTAGAATTCAGTAAAAATACGAAAATGGCTAGCGTATATGATAGCTTTCGAGGAATATTCCACTTTATGTAAAAAAACGTGTTTTGACTTTTCTTCAAACGTTAATAGCTCCGCGGGGACATAACATAAAAATATAATTAAATACACCAAATTGTAGGATTTCGATAGCTCTTTCTCGCCTCTGAGTAATATATCTATGTAAAAGTAGTCGGTTCAAAAGTTATATGCGAAAAACATGCAAAAAAACGCAAAAAATCGTGTCATAAAACTTTAAAGTGCAATAAAATTTGAACAGAGGCCTAATTAAAAAAAGAAGATTTTTTCACACGATGGGTTTGTCTCAATTGAACGGCACTATGACCAAAATTTGATTACCTATTCCCAGTTTCTCAATCAATTGGATACCCAAGATTTTTTCACGTCCCCTTCGGGCCGCTCTAGCTCCGGCAAAATTCGATCAACGAACGAATTCCTGTACTTTTTCGTTTAAAGAATTTATCCATGAACAAAATGCGCTCATAAAATCTTTTCGCGTTGTGGGAATTTTTCGAGAAAATCGCGATCAACTGAAGAAAAACGTGGTTTCGAAAAAGCTCAAAAACTTACATAAAGCTCCCCTGAGAAAAGTCAAGGTCCTAAATCAAAATTTCAAGGGTTTTTCGCCGTATCATTTTCAAAATGCTAAACGAATATAGTGCCAAATTAATTTTTTTTTTCGAAATGCGGCGTCGAGTCGAGAGCGTTTTTTTGTATCAAAAACTTCAAGTTTCGACTTTGGATCGCTATAGCTCCGCGGGGGTTGAACCAAACCTAACATTTGTAATTACAAAAATGTAGGAAATTTAACTGACTACAACTTTGCAATGCACTTAGTATATAAGAAACCCGTTACTTTAGGAGCTATCGCGGCCGAAACACGAAATTCCGCGATAGCGATTTTTCGCCAAAAACACGTTTTTCGATACATTTCGAATTTTTTTTCAAAAACCAAGTCAAAAATCGAAATTCTAAGATTTTTTCAGCCGATGGCCTTAAATTTTAAGCAGCCCCTATTTTTTTCATTCAAATCCTTCAAGCCAGTTTCTCAATCAATAGTATACCTTCTCCTCCTCCTCGCTGTGTAGTTTTATATATATAGATATCTTTTCTCGGCATCTGACTCTCTACGTTGGCTTCTCCCCCACAAATTACCTCTACCACCGTCCACTGAGCCGTCTCCCCCGTCAGGCAAATTTATTTTTGTAAAACCACCCCGATATAGATTTTTTCTTACCCCCCTCACAAGTATAAAAACTGTTTTTTCCCTTTAATTTTGAACATGTTTTTCTTTAAATTTTTAATCAGTATTTGTATTATGTTTAATCAGGAAGCGCTGCTACTTAATTTAAGTTTATTGGGCACACTATGCCCGTAAATATGTAAAATAAAAATAAAATATATCCGAGAAACAGATGAGTACTGAAGGAATTAGCACGATATAAAATTCACTTCCTACGTCTCGTAAACTTTCCTAAAGCAGCAACTCGAGAACCACTGAAGATAGAATCGATATAGTATCGTTCGATTGTGAGTTGAAAAACCGAAGCAATTATTTTACCGAAGAACCGTCATAGCCTCGAAATAATATTTGATGACATTAGAGAAGATTTTGCTTCCGATGATGGCCAGATTTTTCAGTAGTCTGTTTACACAGAACTTGAAACTTAAAAAAAAAATGTTTGCGCATTTTTCTGAAGTTACTACGGTTATTAATAAATTATATACATATATAGAGAATAAACAAACGGCCCATCCCTCAGGCATTGCACTCGAGTGTGATTAATTTCAACGGCTTTCAAAAAGTGGGATACTCATCTTCGGAAAGCCTCAGCGCCTTTCGAAAGCCGTGACGGAAATTTTGCCTTTTCCACCTCGTTTCTCCACCTTGAGATCCATCGTGTGAAGGAATCTCAAGCTCCGACGCTGCTATCCCGACACCTCGTCTTCCCCTTTTTCTTTTTCCACGCAACGATGAACTTTCCAGTTAGAGTTTCGAAGAACTTTTCCCCCTTCGAAGTCCCGAATTTTTCGCATGCAGCAAAGCAAAATAGCGTGCCAAAAAAGTTGAACAAGCAAAGGAGACAGCGATTGTGTCTATTAAGATAGTAAACTGTTTTTAAAAAAAATCATATAATATCTAATAATAATATTATCTAATAATGTTATCTATATTATTATCTATCTAATAATATCATATATAACAATCATTCCCATTTCGCGAACGTGACGAAAAAAATTCCAAAGTTGAAACTTCAAAAGTATGAAAATCGAAAGAAATTCGAAAAATATTACTAATCGTTCGAATTTGATTGTTTTCACTTTAAATTCGAATTCTACGTCTAATTTCCTGTAAGAATCATTAGTTAATCAAATTTGAACAGTACTGTAAGTATTTGCAACGAATTTTCAAAGTTCAAAAACGTAGAAACCGCGTAGTACTAAAACTGGGAAAAACTAATGTTGGTCGTCTAATTTCCGCCGTTTTGACGTCATATTCGGATTCAGCATTAAATTTCCTATAAGAATAGCTTTCAAAATCGCTTTAAAACGAAGATTTAATATTTCACCCTTACCGATGCCAGCGGAGCACGAAATTACGGCCGGCGAAAAACTCGATTTACGGAAAATAATTTCTCTGGCTCTGTTTGGACTTTTTTCACCAAATTTTTTGCTATGTACGTGTGTAAGGCGTTCGAATGAACACTCCTGCATATTAAAACAATTGATTCGCATTAATTTTGACCCCGAAAATCACAGTTAAAGTCCAATTTTTGAGCTTTCGAAAACTGATTTTTTTGGATCACTTGCAGATTTTTCCGAGAAATAAAAAAAATCACAAAAATACATCCTGGTAAGACACAACTTTCCTGAAAATTTCAGATTTTTATCTTCATTGAGAGAGGAGTAAAAAATCGTTAACTGTTCGGTTGAAAAAAATCGCAGGGGGACCCCTTGGATTTTTTGCGAAAAATTTTTTGATATAGATTTAGCTCAAATTCAGCATAATAATAGTTGATGGTGTGTATATCAATAATATATGGTTCATTCTTTGTTTCTTTCGCACTAAATAGATGAAAAGAACGTTTAAAGTTGAAAAATGCCATGTTTTCGTGTATAGTCTACTAATATTGTTGAATAACGCAAAAACGGTTGTAAAATGGATAGGTACATTACATTAGGAAAATGTGGACAGTTAAATTACCCATTTTTTGGTGTATTCAAACATCCGAATTGACGACTTTTTGTTTGAGTTATCCACTGTGCAAGTTACAAATCTTGGAAAACTTAAAAGTTGAAACGTCTACCTCTGCTACAACTTCGCTCCAGTTGAAAACCCAATACATTATTATACAAAGTACATTCAAACACCACCACCAACATACCAAATTATAGAAACTACAACTACTTACTATAAAAACTTCTTCAGATTCCCACTCTCCATACACAAATAATAAACTACTACTACTACTCTATCTATACCTATATACTATATTCGAAAGATTTTATGAGGTTTACTAGTCGATTTCGAAACACACAACGACAAAATTCGATATTTTCCGTATCAAAATCGAAACATTTCCAATATTTTCCAATTCGAACGCAGACCTTTCCGTTCAAACTGAGGAACAAAAGCGTCAGGGCCGGCAAATGCGATAGTTCTAAGCGTCCATTGTATTACAAAACCATTACTACACGACAGCACCAACTGTTCCCGATAAATGCAACTGGCAACCCCCTTTTACTGCGCACATGTCTCCCTTAACTGTTGAGTGATTAATTTCACGACTAGTTTCGGTAATGAATAGTGCAATAAATAACAATTGGATAGATTGGCGGTTAGGGCGATTTCGAAGCTGGTCCGAGTAGAATTCTTTGAAAAATTCCAATTTCCACAGCAATATGAAATACGACCAGAGGCGACAATGGTTTTGGTACATTATTAAATGATATTAATATATTAGGGTAATAATAATAATAATAATAATAATAATAATAATTAATATATTAGGGTAATATAAATATAATAATAATTAATATATTAGGGTAATATAAATATTAGGGTTCCAAGAATCCGTATTGCGCATTTAAAATATGTTAATAATAAAAAATAAAATTAAAAATACGTAATTAAAATTGCAATAGTTGTTAAAGAGTTTCCCCTTATAACCAATCTGTTACTGGGCGGAAACGTTCGGGATTTTTACTGTCACATGTGGAGGTGAACTTTAATCAATATAGGCTGTGATAATACGTTTGAACATGGAGCACCTACAATCCGAAAATTTTCTGACCGTTCGGCGATTGGATTTCTAGTCGCCCGTAAAAACACAACCAACTTGTACAGTCTATAGGAAAGAACTAATGAGTAAAGAAATCGGCCAAATGCGGCAACACTGCAAAACGACCTACCCGCCTAATTTCGTGTCCTCAACAAAAATAAATAAACACCTCATCGTTTTTGCTACTATCAAATCGTCAATTTAATAAACCTGATCGGTTCGAACATGAGCATACAACCCGAACAGGAAACTTCCCCTCGAGCACTTTGCAAAGTGAATAACTCGCTCGTCATTTAATGGGATTGCGGGGATGGCCACTTCTTGACGAGGTTTTCAAAACGGAGATGAAAAACAGGCGAGCGGAAGGAGAGCTCGGAGTTGTAGTAGTTCCGCTTGTTGAATAGACTTCACGGTTCCCTTGATTCTCCCGGTTGCCGCTCGTTTCCGCGCAAAAACTTCAAGAATACCACGAGACGAAGAGAGGGATACTAATGAAGAGAGGCGAGGGTAAGTTGGGATAATGAGGACGAGGGGCGAAATGATGGAAACAGGGACCTCGCTGAACGTTGCGATTCCTCGTCTTTCGGATATTCGAAGAGAGCGAAGAGAATGTCTATGGATTGCGAAAGGTAGTTTTGATATTTTCTAGGGGGAGATCGTGTCCGAATAAAGCGGACACGGAATTAGGCGGGTGAGTGCGGCAACGCTGCGAAGACGAAGTTGTTCAGCCTGATGTTAGGTGGCAACGCTGACCGTCCTTGGTTGCCTAGCAATCGCTACTCGCCTAGTAGTACTTAGCGTACGAGGAGTGGAGCGGAGAAATAGCGTGAGCAAAGAAGAGCAAGGCGGAAAAAAAGGTCACTCTCGCTAGTTTTCGCCAAAAAAAAAATTATATTGGGCTCGTTCGAAAAGACTGAACCTCAAAACGCGTAAAACATCCATTTCATGCACCTAGAATTCCAAGATGTTTGAATTCTAGAAAAATCGAATTCTACATAAAAACTGTTTTAAAAAATATGTAGAAAATATTCGAATTTTACAAAAAATTTGTAAGAAATTTCGAATTAAAAATGTGATTTTTTGCCGACAAGCCTTCTAACGAAAAGTAATAACGAGTGGTAGACCAGCCAAATCGAAGCGGGCAGTGGCGTCGAAATTTAAAAACCTACTTGCCGACAAATAAAAAATTCATCCAAGCCCAATAAAAACTAGCGGTCTGCACAGATCACAGAATACTTCCTTGTTCTAGTCGGAAGATAGTATAACCAATTATAAAATCGAGAAACTCATTCCATGGCCGCAAAATTAGTAAAATACAAAATTTTTACTACAAAAAAAATGAAAAATACGAAAATCCGAATCACGTGGAAGTATAGTGTGTTACACCAATGATAAAAACTGCGCGAAAAAAAAACTTAGCGAATATATTTGTTTTTGCGGCCTCTAAAAATCAAAATACCAAATACGCAACAGTGAAATTATACAGATGACAAAAAACAAGCGTCATCTGCTCGTTACAACGATCATTAAGACCTCAAACGTTCAATAATATTCATACCTATGGCCTGTAAAAATCAAAATAGAAAGGACTCCGAATGCATCTTGGAAGTACTGTGCGTCATCCAAACTCTGGAAACGGCTAGTTTTTCACATTTATTCGGAGAACGTTTTCCAAAAATGTCATTCATTTCGCAGAGATCATTTTTGTCACTTTTTGACTACAGACACGGCATCTTTACGGTTCAAGAGTTGTCAAAGCTCAAATAACATCGCTCTCAGCTCTCGCTCTGGCATGGCCATTTCTTTGCTCCATCTGTACTATAATCCTTATCAACAGAAACGCCATCGCGAGTGCCAAACATCACCTGCCTTAGCCGTATTTTTCTTCCAATTATTCACTCCATAATTGATAATTCCCAAGTCAGGAAAGCCGACGAGTCGGCAAGGAGTCGCTTCTAATGAATACTATCGAAGTTGGAGCGCTAATTTCCAAGTCCCAACAATTTCCTGCGGAATTAGTACAAAGCGCAAAACTAGCGGCGGCAGAGCTTGTTCAAACATTGCACAGCGAGTTCAACTCGCTTCTGCTCAACCCTCGTCGTCAGGAAGGTAGCGACGTCAATGCCTACTTCAATTCCTAATAACTGGAAGCCGGGCCCAATGTCAAACACAACCAATTGAATCCTTCTAATTGGCCTTAGGATCTTGGAGCCGCCTATCGCAAACGATTCGCGCAGTGCTGATTGGATTCCGCTCGCTCAGCTGCCCTCACAACCGTTACGGACTGTTTATTGAACAATTTCCTCGAGCCTGTTTTATTAATTTCGAACGAGCGGGAATCACACGTACGGGATTCAAAGGATCCGCTCTCAGCAGAGTGAAGCGATTTTGAAAAAATGCCATTGGAAAACCTCGGCGTAGGAAATTCGGCGAGAAGAAAAATAACAAACGTTTAGATAAGGGTTGTGGATGTGCAACTGAATAAAATCGTTGTGGTTTGTCGCGTATCCATCAGATTCGTGTCTAATAAATTAATTATTTTATTTTAATTTATTAGACTCTAGGTTTAAAAAGCGGAAGTGTTCTAAAAATATTCCCAATTCATGACAATCCCAAGCTTGTGGAGCTATTACTGGGCCTTATTTTAAAACTTTTATATAGAAGATGTTTCCTGAAGAGGCCCAGAGCGGCGAAAGCGCTAGAAGAGATATAATAACAAAATATGAGATAACGTCGCATTTATTGTCTCTACCTCAACCCCACGTCGAATCTGAATAAAATCAGGGCTCATAGGCCTTCGTAGTCAGTCATTTCATGCGCTATGCATTTCGATTGGCTGCCTGGGAAGGTGAGTGTAGGTACTGCAATTTCACCTACTCCAGTAGTTAAGGAAACGACGCGTAGAGACGATCGGCAGCTGGGAATTCCCAAGGACCTTTTTTCTTTTCGGTGAATTTTAGAATGTTCGAGATTGTTCGATTCTAGCTGAGAGTTAAAAGTTTATATCATTTTTGATCGGATCATCACAATATCATTTATTTCTATTTTATGTTGGAATAAACCAATTAATAAATACCAACAGTGAGCGTTTATTCAGAGACAAAAAGGAAAGCAATGGCACTCGGGTAAAAGCGAATGTCCTCCAATTTTATCATTATTATCACCTCCCTTTCCACAGGACTCCATTATCCGAGTAAACCGCCACGTTGAAATGGGAAGAGCTAACAGTTGTTACATATTTTATCAATGACGCATGGATCACTTCTGCAGAGCTGCCTCGACGCCCTTCTCGATTGGTGCTCGAGCCGAATAATGGGCGGACTCACAAGGCTCTCTTCGTCCGCGACTCATGAGTCATCCAGGAGTCAAAGCTCGATTTCCATGAGCGTTTGAACTCTATTTTGTCGATGGCTGGGTCTCAAGAGATGCTCGAGACGTCTAACACAGACTTTTTCGTGGATTCATAGCTGCAATTATTCCTTTGTTACAGGAGTGTCCCATGATTGTGGGTACCGGTTCTGTCTGGCCGTTTTGCCCGAATTTGCCTTGTAAAAAAATATATTTCTTCGCATGATATTGTTGATCAGTAATTGCCTCATAATAATTGCAGTACTAATAGTTTACGTTAATAAAAATAACATCATGAACTGATTTCCCTCAATCCTGCCATTCAAAAATGCAGTCATTGTTGGGCGCACACGGTAACCGCGCAGTTTCCACCGTCAACGCAGCCGCTAATGACATCGCCATCGTTTGCTTATTAATAATTCATAAGGCGAATATCGATCCCAATTAGTTCTGGAAAGGTTGACCCGCCGAGAATCGCGGTCCTTTCGGCAAAATCACACGTGCGAAGATTACTCGTGAAGACGGAAAAGATTTCACGATGATCAACTCTGCAAACCGTCAACCGCCTAGCGATTTCGCCCCTTTGGGCATCATGAAGGCTTTGAACCATTAGTCATTAATTTTCGATGAATGTTTCATTTTGCTGGCGTCAAAAACCGAGGATAATTCAATTAAAAATCTACACACTCTGCTACCACGGCGCCCTTGGGCACTCTTAGCAATAAAACATCCAAAGTCTTCCTTTTTTCTGTCGATACGACTGCGGATTAATGTAGATGGAAGGATCAAACGGCCGAAAACAAATCGATAGTAGGAGTAATGAGAAAATCTTTCATTTCACGTACAGGCGAAATTCCGAACGAGCAACGGTTTGTTCTCGGGTTGTTGATTCGGCCGACTGTTGATTCGGATATGAGCTTTTGGGAACAGCTAGAACTGAAGCGTGCAGTGTATTAAAGTAAAATGAATACCCGAGGTGGGATTTCCGTTTGAAAATCACCCTCTCCTGAACAAAAACTAAAGGCGATAACTTTGAAATTCGACGAATAGCAGGGAACCGAAGCGTTGTAGAACCGTTGATAAATGTGAAAGAGAAAAAGCAAAAGAACCGACACGGGATAGATAGTGAATACATTTTTCACCGGGACCGTACAACGTTATCGTCAGGTCGGTCGTTTTTCTATCCAAATCGGCGAGGTCGGGGAAACGATTAAAAACAGAGCTGTGATGAAGGTGAACACATACATTGATCACCGTTAATACGAGAGGTAGTCCAAGAATCGATTTCTTAACTTAGGACGTGACCTAAATTTCGACCATTCGATAAATTTTTCTCAAATATTTCCCACTTAATGAGCGTGATTGGCATCAATATCGAAAATATTTTTTTTTTCGTCGTTGTTTTGTCGCATCGATCATTCTTCGCTGTTGAGATTGAGAGGGAGAAAAACATGGCGACTTGTTCTCCTGTTTTTTATTATTTAGTAATGGTGCTACGAAGCCCTGTTGATGCCCGAAGGGACGAAAGTGCTTGGCAAGCTAATAAAAAACAGGAGAACAAGTCGCCATGTTTTTCTCCCCAATCTCAACAGCGAAGAAAATATTATAAAATATCGATATTTTTATCGATCGCGAATGATTCTGGTATTATCTACTGATATTTTCTGCGTTGCTTTTCAATTTAATAGGGACGGAGGAGATTAGAAAAAACGGAGCTATTGGCCACAACTGCCGCAACATCTAGTAGCGGACACGATATTAGGCGGGCGGCCATTTTCGCTACGTTGCCGCACTCAACGAATCGACGGCCGGAGCAATTTAGCCTATAAATAAATCAGAGCGTTCTGGCTCCTCGCTCCGTTCCGATGCAAATTATATTCATGAAATTTTCTTCTCCAGGTGGTCGTATTCCTTCTTTCTGCAGGTTGAGGGGGAGAGTAACGAGACGACCTCTTCTCCATTTTTTTTTTTTCCTTTTTATTACGCCGAGTACTTTTTTTTATTTACGCCGAGGGGGCCATAGGTACCATTGGTCCTATAATGCCCTGAAGAAGCCCGAACGGGCGAAAGTACTCGGCGTAATAAAAAGGAAAAAAAATGGAGAAGAGGTCGTCTCGTTACTCTCCCCCTCAACCTGCAGGATTCATGAAATTGAAACTATAGAGGCGGTGGCTCTTTGCTCTTTCGAAGGCTCTAAAAAATTTAGAATTGAATACGTCTCGCGTTTCATTCAACCGCATGTCAATATCATCTTCACTTCAGAAAGCCCGTGCGATATTTGAATCAAGCGATGCGAGTAAAGTCGATCGCACCGAGCTAACGGACTTCCATTGTCACCTGTCACGACCAACCTTGAGCTTTGTCCACACATTTCTGACAGCTACATCGTTAATTCATCAACTGAGCTTCGACGCAATACATCGGCGAACGCACGGTGAATACCTGAGTGTATCAATTTAATTTCTGAAACGCGAGCGAAGCTATCGTATGACATTCAATATCAGGAATCAACGAGTTCCAACTTCCCCCTTTCGAGCCGTTATTCAATTCCCGACAAAACTAGCGGCGATATTCAGCGCAACGAGATGAAAAGCGCTGGAGGAATGAGTATTTCGAAAATTGTTCAGGAGGAATTCACGTGAACGACTGCTAGGAAATAAACAATGAACTTATTACAGCGTAATGGAAAATTTCCCAGACGAAAAGCCGCGAAAAAATATAACTTCGCCGAGCTTTCGGGTAAAATGGAATCGAATTGAAATTAAAATTCTACCTTGCGTCATTAAATATTTACCGAATTAAAAGTGAGGGGAATTTCAAATTCAAAAGCTACCCGTGAAAATTGCGATTCTACTGTCACTTGGCTCTATGATTATTCCCAGATAATTGCGAGCGGAATTAAAATTTCGGCTATTTAGAATTCGATTCTCTTTCATTTTGAACTCAGTAAAATGTCCCGTAAAACGCCGTTCGGAAAATAAAAGAAAAAATGACGTCTGATATGGCGGAAATTCGGGAAAAAATAATCGCATTTCGACCGTTGATTTCTCCCATGTAGTTGAACCGATTTCAGTTTTTGACGAGTCTTTTCAACGCAGAAAATATTCCTCTTTCTAAACGATTCTATGGAGTTTTTCGATTTAATACGCCGTTTCTATGTAACAGAGCCGAAACTTGAAAAAGTTAAGAAAATAAAGCGTTGACCGAACTTGCGAACATTGTTGTGTATTCCTCGAATTCTAAACCACTTAATCGATCGTTATTATTCCTGGCTTGTCGGTAAAAATAAGAAAAATTTCTGCCTGAAAGAATTCTCGGTTAAAACGCGCGATTTAGCGTATAACGATCGAACTAACGAGAATGGTAGCTTTCTTTCAATTAGGCACAATTAAAACGGAAGTACGAGCGAAATTAAAAACAGAAGAACAATTTTACGATTTTAGTACGTTTCGGGTTAATTTGTACATCAACACAAACGGACGAGAGACTTGTATTACATTTCCGCCTCCGAAAATTTAAAGGGTGTCTGCACGTGAAAATATTCCGAGGGTCAGGCTGAGTAATGGCCGTTTTCCCAAAACAACGAAATTCTCTCGGCTCGGGGAATTCAGCGAATTTGATGGTTTCCGGTGAAATGAACAAATCTTCCTCCAAAGCGTATTTCACTCGCGCCTTCCGCGATACTTCTGTCCCTTTCCAGTCGAGGAATTCGCATATTATGACACCTTTCGCTAGACGAAATGCAAACCGTTGACTGAAATCTACTTATAAAGATATCCCATGTATTTTCAGGATTAGACGAATATTTAATTTCGGAATAAATCGATTAGGAACTGAAGGAATGATTCGTTCGATTTTTTTTCAAATTCGTTTAATAATAATTAATTTTGTAACCTTGAAGGCCCGTGAATTTGGCATTGCAGGAAAAGTTGATGCTCGAAATCGAAATAAAACTGTACTGCAGTTTTTCGTGATTAAAAAATTTCCAGTTTTCAACAATATATAATTTCTCGCCTCCTTGAGATCTTTAGACTATAATTCGAATTTAGCTAATTTTATCCCCGCTTTCATCCTTTTGAGAAGGTTGCAACAAAATCGCTTCAAACGATATCTTTATAGCACCGCAAAGAATCGAGTCAAAAATTTCGACATCTTGCCAAAAATTTCGAAAATTTCAATTAAAAGCAGCCATATCTCGAGAACCATTAAAGGTACTTCGTTGTCATTTCATTCGATTCAGCGTAAAGAAAAATATATACATTGATCATACACAGCTATGTTTTAAAAACCTGAAAATGCGAATTTTTCTACCATTGAAACCCTCCAAAAATACCCTTAAAATTGAGGTAGAAGATTGGCCGATCGAGCCATTAAAACGGTTTATTATTGAACAAACCAAAACCAGAAACGCCCCGGGCGAAATTTACAAATTACTGATTGGCGAGACGATTAAAAAGAAATTAGCCTCTTCATTTCGCGAGGAAATCTCGCAGTTCAACGCTCGTACTCGAGATATTATATCATAAGGGAAATAATTTATTAGGGTCTCGCACACGTTAGGGCCTTTTAATGGTCCATCCTTCCCGAGGGACCGAGGCGGTCAGGAAAGTGGTGCTGGAAGGGCTGCGCTCCAATTACGTTTGTGTACGTGACCGCATTATCTCAGCCAAAATGGGCTCGTCCTCTCCGAGAACTGTTGTATTATTAGGTCGCTGAGAATGTTCGAATTCGGCGAGAAATTCTCATCAAAGCGCGAGCGATTTACATTTTTATCGTTCTCTAATTTTTCCCGACAGCAAGTCGAAAATTTCTAATTAAAATCGCCGACGGTAAGTGGCGGAGAAACGGGAAATTATGTGTCGGATCCGGTTGAAATTACACTGAACTGCAGCTAGGATTGGATTAGAGATGTCGCTGTTCGAGCGTCACCTGATTAACACGTCAGCTTCGATTATCTCGAGCTAATCGAGTTAACAAATGCCAGCTCCGCATATCTACGCTCGTCTCGGCACGAATTCGCGATTTTCCAAGGCGTGGACATTTTGAAAACGTTTCGGCAATGAAAAAAAGCTCCACAATCGGAGGATTATATGGATAAAAAATATTTAATCCCTCAAAGCCTAAATTTAAGCCCTAACCAGACCTAACGTTGAATTTCAGGACTGCTGCCAACGTTGTTTACAGGCCGAGAGGTGGAGCTTTAAGGTCGGTCTACACGGGGACACTTATTGCGGTAGAGCGAGAGCTGAGAGCACACGAGAAGTGGAGACACCTCCTAGAGTAGTTGCGAGAGCAGACCGAAAGAGGTCTCGCGCTCTAGCGTTTCAACCTCTCTCTCGACGTGGACAGTTCCTCAACTGATCTCCGAGTCAGTCTCGGCGAGTTTCACCTAGGTGAAACTAGTTGCTAGACTTCTGGCTCTGGCCAACAGTGGACCAAAGAAGAAACTGAACGCTTCATCAGCCGCTTGGAGGAAATTTGATTCAATATGTACCATCCTAGTTGTAAATAAATTTCACATTCCATTTTTTGTTTATTATTCAATAATAAACCATTGTAATCGCCCAAGAAAAATAAATTCTAACCCCCCCCCCCCGAAAAACGGTGCCAATTATTGTACAGTGGTTTATTATTCCTTCGCTTCAATAATAATTTAGGAAGACTATCCATTTGTGAGTAGGAATGAATATTTCTGAACAATTTCACCGAAAAACAGATGGTAACTATAAGGGAAAACTCCGTAGCAACTATTGTAATTTTTCTCAATTTTATTTTTCTTAATTTCCTAATTAAAAGCTAAATTTTTTGTCTTACCCTACAGCTGGAGAGAGTGTTTGACGAACATTCCAATGAGTGTAGAACGATTTTTATAGCTTGAAGAAATCTCAAGTTATACCCTCAAGTCAAATTTTTGAAAATCTCCCGAATTCGACACAAAAGCTGCAATAACTCGAGAAGCAATAAAGCTATCGATCCCGCGATGGTCTCATTCGATTCAGCATCCAAAAAGAAATCATGACAGGCTATCATCAGGAAATCTGGGCATAGTCGGCGTTCCACAAGGCTATAGTATGAACGCGAGGTAATGCAGGGCACTGAATATCTGATCGAAATAGGCAAATTGGCCCCGAACTATGAGTAGTAGTCGAGCAAATGCCTGAGGAGGCCTTGCAGAGCTCATATTAGCAAGAATTTGAGTAAATGCCCATGTGCTACGCCTGAGGAAAGGAGCGAAAGCTTCCCCGACCAGCGATCACAAATTCTGAAGAAGACGATGGAACCGAGCGAACTACCAAACGCTTGCTAATTCAAGGATTAATCAAGACTTCCTCGGAGGGAGTAGCATAAAAATATAAAATAATATAAAAATAATTAATTGATTGAGAAAGAAGAAAGAGGAAAGTTTTGTTCTAATATTTCGAAAAATCTTGGTCACAGATAGAGAAAGAATGACTGAATGACTTGAATGTTTTTGCGTCTTGGATCCATAGCGTGTAGATATAAATGGTTTCTCGTTGGTTGCAGTATCATGTTGATGTTTGTAATGAGGCTTGTGTCGGTTCCATTGTGTGAGGCTTTTGTCAATCATTTACATTGAGGCCGGGAGGACGGTAGGCACCTAAAATCCATTTGTGCGCTCTCTCTGATTGTTGTAGTGTGCGATCGTTTGTTGATTCTGGCATCTTATGGAGAACTTTAATTTTGAAACATTCGTCGAATGTGGCACCATGAAACTCCGCGTGTAGCTTCACTGGCAGGGGTCGTGCTTGCGTGATCGACGCTCTGTGGTTATTAATGCGTAGATTTAGCTGAGTGGCCTTTCCAACGTAGAATGCTTGATTGTCGGAGCATTTTTGGCAAATCAGTTGATAGACGCACATTCTTGATTGGCACTCAGCTTTACCTTGACATTTGTATGTGTGCTTTGTGTTCACTGACGAGAAGTTTGGATCTTCTATCACCAATTTGCACAATTTGCATCTTGGTTTTTTACAGGGGTGTAGTCCAAACTGTGGGGGATCTTGTGGTTCGGGTGTTGGGTGTCGATGAGATAAGATCTCTCCAATGTTCTTCCCTTGTCGATATGTCAGTCGTGGTGTTTCTTTGAAGACATCGCGAGTCTGCGGACTTGAAGCCAAGACAGATTGTAGTTCCCGTAAGATGCCGTTGATTTTTTGGGCACCGAAGAAAAATGTTGTTACCAGCGGAACACGATCTGATGATGTTTGTGGTCTTGATTGAGGGTTAACATTTGCTGGAATCATCTTAGAATTCACAAACTTCTTTGGATAACCTCTTTCGATCAACTTTTTCTGCACCCCAGAGAGATAACTTTCTAGGTTCTCCTTCTTGTTGCAAATGCGATGATATAAAAATATAATAATATAAAATAATATAATATAAAATAAAAATATAATAATAAAATATAATATAAAATAAAATAATATAAAAATAATAATATAAAATAATATAAAAATATATAATATAATATAAATAATAATATATAAATAATATATAAAAATATAATATACATATAATATTCGTCGTTAGCTTCGCTGAATTTTGGTGAGTTTATAGGTAGACGTCGAGAGCCGATTGCGATCATATCCGGCGAGATCGCAGCCCTGCGCTAGATCGCGGCTGGCTACCGTAAATCGTCGTTGTTGCCGACACCAACCGACCTGTCCAGGTAATCTGTCCCCAGGAGACCTCACGCCGACTCGGGCATTGTTGTGTCAGAGTTGGAAGAAGTCCTTCTGGAGCGTCCGGCGCTCGAGTCCGCGGTCGACGCCCGCCGTCTCATACGGTCGAGTCCATGATATCGATGCGACCGCGTCGTCGACATCGGACGTCCGAAAAGAGCCGACAAGAAAGCGAGATCGACAAGTAGCGTCGTCGAACTCAACGCGCGCATCGAATCCACCGGTATTTAATCGTCACTGTAATAAAATTAGCCACGATCTTGACCATAGCAACTCTTGTTTATTAATTTTCCATCATTTTCAGAGAGCTCTCAGTAGGTTTACTTAACGTAGGAAGTGGAAGAATACCGCAATTTATTTTCACCCAACTAGACCATTGTCCGCTAATTTACGTTAATACTATTAATTAATATTAATAATAATACTATCAATACGTTTATACGTTAATACTATTCAAGTACGCATATTTTTTATGACTTCTCTCTCTAACTTATTCTTACCCTTTCAGTGGATACCACCCTTGCAGACGCCTTGGACGCATCTTGGAAGCCGAAATTTAAGGTTCCTAAGCAGGAATTGAATCCCTCGATTCCCCTGAATAGGGCATTGAAATTGAAATCACCTCGCATTCCAATATCGGCAAACATTTCTTCACAGCCTCGCTTCTGTTTCCTCTCGAGTACAAACGAATGCAAATCAGTACGAGACGTTAATAAACCGTTTCGTGAAAATCGCGCTCGCCGAACGCTTTGTCGGATGTAGAACCGCGGAAATTGCGTGGTCAGAGCCGGGGATACCGTGCTCTGACGTTATAAATATTGCAGAGATGCCTGTCCTCTGCGGAACATGCACAAACACGCGCACGAAGGGCCGAGATCGCGTAGGAGATGGCGGTTTTTATCTTTTATTTAGGCGATTCTGCACAGAGCGACAACGGTGATTCGGGAAAATTTCCCGGACGAAAAATACGCTCGCCGATTTGACGCCGGCGTTTGAAATCGCTAGGACACGGAAATAAGTAAATTGTAAGTTTAGAGGGAGAAAATCTGGCGCCGAAAAATGGGCGTGAATTGCGTGCTACGGAGGCATTTCCACGATATTGTGCCTCCAATAAGTGTGTTCAGGCGTAATTTGTATTCAGGCCTATCTGATAGGTGCCAGGTAGATAATCTAGACTGCCCTTCGCAGGGTGGAAGCTCTCTGAAAATTTTTTATATATTAAACCGGAGAGGTGACAATTTTTTTTTATAATTTGACCTCGGAGAAAAACCATTACTCGGCGACCGACTATAAATCGTCGATTGATCCCGCGGCATAAAAAGCGGGGATTTATTTGCCCCCAGAAATAATCTTTTCTCCGATAAAAACCGGATGAAAGGTTCAGGTAAAACTTTCACGGCGAAGAATTATTAAAAATATTTCCCTCGGCTGAAGATCGTATTGATGAAAATAACTGTCTGCAAACGGTAATTAACTGAGTAAACGTCGAGAAATCGCAAATAAAAAATAGGAAATTCAAAGTACACGAAAAATGAGAACTTAAGTGGAACGGATTAATAAAAATCATCTCTAGAATCAGGAGCAACTAATATAGCTAATACGAGCGTTAATTGTCGAATCTTTAACGGTCGAATTAACTTGTTTCGAACGCGAAGCTGAAATAGAACCTCGACTTCTAACCGGGTCAGATTTACAGTTCGACATAGTCCGCTGCAACGGGTTTTCAGCGAGAGAATTAGCTGAAAGAAAAGAGGCTTCCATCAGCGCCTAAAGGGGAGTAATCTAAACGAAAGCGACTGCTACTGATGGTCGGAGGCCCTTCGATGTAATTATCCTCATCAATTATTGAAGGGAATAGGGAAAAAAGAGCAGACACGAAGAGTTAAAAAAGGGAAGACGAAGGAGAAAAATCACGCTGCACAGCCGTTGAAAGGCGATCGAGGGTACACACGGGTGCGGAATTTACGAAAGGGTTGATCCGGATTTGGAAAACCGGCGGGAAATTGGCGTGCTCGGATAAAAAAAAATTTAACTCAGAAAAGTAATAATCATAATAAAATCGAGACATCAATACTTCGCCATACACGAAATTTATTTCCCTGGGAACGGCGCGTGGAACGTGAGAGGAAACTGCGAAGGGAAATAACGGGTAAGGAAAGTGGTGAAGTGTTTGTTTTCCTTAAGAAATGGCGTGCCGTGCGGGAAAGGATTCACCAAGGGATGCCAAGTGAAGGGAAAAGTCTGGTTGAATTTGCGAGTACGCGTTGCTCTAAAATTAGTATTCCCTTTCGAATATTATCTAGCAATGCCGCGGTATTTAAACGGAAATAAAACTCATGAGTAACTGAGAACATTTTCAGCTCAATCAGAGCACTAATAGTCAAAATCTGAGGCCATCGACTATATTTTCTAATTCAAGCTAGTCTGAATGGCCAAACAGTCAAGAAAAAGCTCTCATCTGAAATAAAGTACTGCAAAAATGGGGTTTCTGCTTATCAGTGATAAGAGTTCAAGGTCGTCAGCTTTCTGATGACGTCACAATTTCAATCCGCCTCGTTCCCCCACTCCTGCTTGGGAAAACAGCCCGTCCGCCTTCTCAGCTCTTTCTCCCCTACACTGTGATGGGAAGGGGTTCTTACCACCCCACTAAAGGTGGAGTTCCGCATGGAGACGCCGCGGCTGCGTCTCGCGTCCACGTCTCGACGCTGCATGCAGACGCGGGGAGAGGGTAGTTCCGCATCAAGCGGCCAGACGCAGCCTTTTGAACCCCAGCCGAGAATTCTGAACCCCAGTCGTCGTCAATCCGTGTCCGCAACAATATGGAGAACAGAAAACGTGCAGCCTCGTTGTTGCTGCTCATGTTGGATGAGGAGGAAGACCAGCAATTCCTCTCCATTTCGGAGAGAAGAGAAGTCGCACCTATTTTCAAGAAGAGGAAAGAGGAAGGCTTCTTCTGTTCATTGGTGCAGGAGCACCTCATGAATGATGAGGAGAGGTTCAGAAAGTTTTTTCGGTTGAACTTCAAACAATTTGATTATGTGTCTTCCCTCGTGGAAGAAGACCTCAACAAGCCAAGTACAAGCTGGGTCCCGCATCCCATTTCAGCAAAGGAAAAGGTGGCCATCACTTTGCGGTAAGTTTCAAGTAATGTGTAACGTAATAATAGCATTCATTTTATAGACGCAAGTACACTTGTGGCCGATTTCACCACCTCGGATTAACTTCTTAATCTTAGGATCACCATGACAGTTTTTCTTCGCTGTTCTTATGGACGCGTATCCAAGGTGCTAGTAATCCTTAGATTAAAAAGTTAATCCGAGGTGGTGAAATCGGCCATAAGTTTTATGAAAACAGGAGGAAACATTAGACGCTCAGCCTCAAATAATTGGACGCAGCCGCTGAGAAATACCCTGAAGGAGTCGCGCTTCTCCAGCCGCGGCGTCTGTGAGAAGCAGACGCAGCCGCGGCGTCTCCATGCGGAACTCCATCTTAACCCCTCAGAGCCTACGAGAGGTTTTTCTGCAATACTACGAAATATCATGCCGGGGAGGGCACTAAGCGCCTTTTAGGAGGCGCCAAAAATTTCTCTGCTGGTTCTAATTCATTCACCCGTCACCAACAGTATTGAGCTAAAAATAGTTTATTACTACTAGGCCTCGCCTCCAAGATTTGCGCCGCACTTTTGTCCCAGACATTAATACAGACAGACATAAAATGTTTTTAGCGCACGCGGGCCCAGTTTTCGGTTAATTTACCATCGCAAGAGATTAATAACTCACAAAATGTACATTCTAGCACGACATCTGTAAGCTAAAGCTTCATTTCGCATTTCAACAGTCCCTGGTTCAAACCGAATAACGTAGGTTATTTTTTCCATTTTTACTGCACGGAAAAAATCCTCACCGGTGTGAACCGTTTTCCCGAACCCTCGGACGGCTTTATATCGTAACTATAACGCCCTTTTTGGCCTCGCTTGTGATTTATTCAGAAATTCAAAACAAAAGAGGTCGTCGTCAGGGCGAGCCCTTCAAATTACTGGAGGAACAAAGAATTCTATAGGAAACGACTAATTTGGTCGAGCACAATACCGCAGGGCCAACTCGACGAGATAAGGGCCCGTGAAAATTGCGAGGGCGGCTATCGCCGATCTTCCTCGGCGAAATGGACTATCCTCTCGAGCGTTTCATATTCTCGGCCGCTCTGTTTATACGATTATCGAAAGAATATCTCGCGTCTCATGTGTTTCACGAGCCTTGGTCGAGGAAATTTCGATTCGGAGGCGAATCCGTGTAAATAACGAATTCTACGGTTACTGGATTCGCGGAAGGAATTTTTCATTTAGGAATTTTATTTTTATTTTTATTTTTTTAATTTTTAATCAAAGAATAATAATCCATCGTAGGTCAGAAAGTCAGCCAATTTTTCACACTTCGCAAATTCGATCTCCTCAGCAGATCTTGGCTCCAAGTGATACTTGGAAAATGTGGCCATCCCAAGTATGAGCGATGCGTTGAAGTCTTTCTCACTTTATATTACTCCAAGTCATAACAAGGGGACTCGTTTCCCTCAGAGATGAAGTCGGCGCGAAGAAATATTTCCACCAATTAGGGGAAGAAGAAAAAGCACTGGGGAAGAAATAAATTGCAAGGTGAGGGACCGTGAAACAGATGGCGAAGGGAGCGACTTTTTATTCATCGCATAAAATGCAATGCGGACAAATGAAGTCGAAACAAGTGCAAGCGGGTGTTTTCAAGCTCGTCCCAAGCATTCTACACTTCAACAGCTAAATATATAATTCATAAATGCTTCTAATTAACGGAGCAAATTACAGCCCGCCGGTTTTTCACTTTGATGTGAAATTTTTAATGCGCCTTTTTCTCGCTTAGTGTTTATTTATTTATTCAATATTACACGGGCGGATTCGCCCAATTACATATTTTACAAAGGTGAATACTACTGTATATACATATTTTCTAATTAAATAGCAATCAACATTATAAACTGTTAATTCTAAACAGCTGATAAATACAGCACATAATGTATGAATAGGAAACAGAAAACGTGTGAAAATAGGAATTTCAATAATCAATATATTAATAATTATTAACAATATATTTAATTATTTAATATTTTTAATTATATGATACATTTAATAATATATTAATTATTATTAAATGTATCTTATAATTATTAAAATTAAAAAAATTATTTAATATAATTATTATTAATTATTTATTATTATTATTATTATTTAATACAATTATTAATAATATTAATAATTGATTATGTTTCGCAAAATCTTTTTACGGACTCAACCTTGGACGGAAAGCAGGACAGACGCTGAAGGCGAAATAATGGCTTATTACGTATGTAATTCCGACGAATATTTCATATCTAGATGTACATTCGATCCGACTTTGAAAGAGCGATGAATGATGCTCTGATTTTATTATTATACAAATATAACATATTTTGAGAAAATATTCCCCTCGACGATTACGTTGATTTATTGTTCAACAACCGTAATGCACCATTTATGTGCAAATAAAGTTCTCAAAAAAAAAAAAAAAAAAAAAAAAAACGTAATGAGAGTAATGAATGAGGTTTGAAAATTTGTCGACCTCCAACTGTTTATAATTCGCGACGTTCCCGAACCGAATGGAAATCGAATGAAAACTCAGCTCTCCGCCGTTCGATTGACTAATTCAAAGCGAAGGGAAATGAGTTATGTCCAATATATATGCATTATTTTTATCGGCGGCGAATTTCTCGAACGGTTTGGTTGTTTCGCCGTTTGCATACACAAAAGGACGATATCGAGTTCGTTGGTCGCGTAAAACAAATATACATCGAAATAATAACTAAAATTCACGTAAAACCAAAGCGAACAATTGAAAATAATATTTTTAATTGGAAAAAAATGGGATCAAGAATAAATTATGAATTAGAAGACGTTGAAAATTATGAAGGAAAAAAATTTAAAGGTAAAATATTAATTTGAAACTGGTATATACCAAATAATACCTATAATAATTTTGTACGAACGAAATAAATATGTAAATGCTGAAATAAAAGGGTTAAAAATATTTTATCAAAAGTTGACCGAACCGGCAATTATTTTCGAATTTACAAACGTTCGATTCTTAAGCAGCAGCTGAGGTTTTGGTTTATTATTCATAATAAACCATTGTAATCGTCCCAGAAAAGAATTTTTCTAACCCCCTTCAATATTTGATGTTTTACGTTTCAAGGCATGTTGAATCCGAATATCCAATAAAAAAAAATTCTGACGAAACTATGAAAGCTAAATTCTTCAAATTTTCACAAAAAAATCAATCTTGGTCCGACAATGGCTGAATTCTTTAGCCGAATCGCTACCTCAATTTTTAGGGTATTTTTGGGGGGTTTTGAGTGGGAGAAAAATCGTATTTTCCAAGGTTTTCCAGAAAAAAATGAATTCGGTATCAATTTCTATAGATTTTTGGACGCTGGATCGAATGAGACCATCGCGGGGTCGATAGCTTTGTCGGTTTTCGAGTTATGGCAGCTTTCGTGTCGAATTTAGGAGATTTTCAGAAATTTGACATGAGGGTATAACTCGAGAGTTCTTGGAGCTATAAAAATCGCTCTATATTCGTTAGAATGGCCCTCTAACAATCTCTTAACTACACCCGTAAGGCGAAAAAATCAGATTTTAAGTTGGAAATTAAGAAATATAAAAATAATTAAGATTACAATAGTTGCTACGGTGTTTTTTTCTATAATAAAATTATTTGAATTACAATAGTTGCTACGGAGTTTTCCGCTGTAGTTACCAACTGTTTTTCGGTGGGAACGTTCACAAATGTTCGGAATAATTGCTATCACTGACTTGTTATATCATTATTGAACCGAAGGAATAATAAACCACAGTACAATCGTTGGCAGCGTTTTTTAAAAGGGTTTCGAGAAGCGAAAATTTATTTTCCTTTATTTCGAACACATGCGAGTTGGGTATCGATTTCAAAAGATTTCTCGCCTCTTTTCGAAAGTGAAAATTGATAATTTCAATTAATAATTCTCACTCAATCCGCAATAATTTACAGCGTTCGAGATTGAAACGTCGAATAAATCAAACGCGTCCGAGTTATGACAGCGCCGCGAATTATTCAAAGGACGCGTCCGTCGCGTTTTCGGATTCATAGTCATTATTTAACGGTAGATTAGTCTCATCTGGCGGTAGATTGCTCAGCCAAGGGTTTTCATCAAGGCCATAAACCTCCGAGGGATGGGCTGGAGACTTCATCCAGCGAGATCGAAACCGATGACAAATGGTCGCCGAGCGGAATACCCGGATACAATTAGTAATCTCCTGACCGCCTATTACGTTTATCGTCAACTGGAATCTAATTAGCTCGTCTACGAGTGACACGATAACTGATTGCTCGTCTCTCGCAATACGTCCAAGTCATCCTCCGCCCGATTATTCTTGTTCTTTCTAAATATTTCTCCGATTCGAACCGTGAACAAAGCGCGATATTGGTGAGTTTTAGTGCATTTTGTGTTCTTCAAACTTAAACGTAGGAGTTTTGGTTACTTTTTCATACGTCTCTAGTGGTCACCGCAATACGCCATTATTAGACAGTAACCATAAGAAACGTACGATTTAACAAAGTAACCAAAACTCCTACGTTTAAGTTTTCGAAAAACGAGAAACGCAATAAAATTCGAAAACCATCGATGCTATCGGTTCCGTTATGGTCTTATTGGATTCAGCACCCGAAAATCTATAGAAATCGATACCTAACACGGCTATGTTTCGAAATATTGTTGATAAAAAAAAACCAAATTTGACCTAACCAAAGCGAGCGCTAAACCGCTAAAAACCAAGGGCTCTATAATGCTCTATCGCGCCTATAAAGCGGGCTCGGGACATACTGAAAAGGCTGAATGTCAAAGCAGTGAAGAGCAGGCGCCATAATGCGAGAATGTCAAGAGAAATTCGCTCGTAATTAGAGCCTGAGCGGGTCATTCGTTAAGTGCCGAGAATCGGTCGTCAGGTGCAGGCGCCTACGAGGTCGCCGTTGTACGTAAATAGGCACTCGGCGCCTTTCGAGAGCCGAGTGACGAGCGCAGGAGCACTTGAGCGCCACAGGCAATAGAAGGGAACACTCGGCTTAACAGGACGAAATTTCCACATACGCTCTTATGGCTCTGTTGAGCAATGGGCTCTAAACGCGCGCTCCACATGGAAAACAACGAATCCAGCAACGGTTATTATCCAACAATAAACTCTGTTGTCAGAGCCGCAAAAAAAAAAAAATTAAAAAACTCCCTCGGGAATTCCCAAAATTTATAACAGATTCCAGACGTCGAAAAAATGGAACTACGGGATAAAAACGAGAAATTTTCTCTCGAAAAAATGAATTTCCTTGTTTCACTAGCTCTATATTATTTTCGTTATAGAGCGTTTTTTTCCTGGGTTTTAAAAGAGGAAAAAATTCGTAATTACCGACGGCTTTGAAACATGGTCACGTTTAAAATAGATTTAAACCGATATTTTTTAAATAGTTCTCGAGTTATCTCATTTTAACGAGCGATTTTCGATGGTAATTAAACAATTAGGAATGATGAAATATTTATAAAACGCCTAAAAAAAGTATACTTGCGAAACATGCTAGCGCTGAATCGGAACTCACCTGAAACAATAAAAAAAATTATTAGAACTTCAAAAACGAATTCAACTGCTGAAAAAAATTTATCCCTCTCGACTGTCTCGATAAAATTCGATACAACTTTCCCTACAAAAGATCAAAAGTTCACCTGTCCAATTCCGGAGTTTCTAAAAACGCTCGCGAATCGGTCGCCGCTTTTCAGAGTTGAAAAGAATCTAAGAAACGGAGAGCAGGTGCTGCCAAAATAGGTCGACTTCCGTTTTATTTATATTTTCCCCCGAAAACGCGCGCGTTGACGTGCGTTTGAAGATCCCAAGAGATCATTAATCATTTCGCGAGAAAAGCCTTCACTTTAAGGCTGTGGTCGAAAAAATGATCACACCACGAACTTCCGGATTATCCGCATTCCCGATCCGCTTTCAGTGTGAACGCTCGCGTACACTTCTTTGCATTTCGATTCGAGAGCCTTACGTGCGAATGCGGCTAGCCAATTGTTAATATTTCGTGGAGCAACAGCGTAATAAGACACCGCTTCATGGAATTGCCAAGCGTGAAAACAACGCTGAAGAGCTTGAAAGCTCTAATGGCTTGCATTACGAGTAGCCGTCACTCCGCGGGGTAGGGAAAAAAAGGGAAAACCGACGCCAATAAAGAGAGGGAAAAGGAAGAAAAAAGTCGAGGAATAGAGTGAAACGGACAGATCTGGCGAACTCAGCCGCGTGTGAATTGAGCTCGTGCGGCCTTTCCATCGGACGCCCCGCCGTATATCCTCTTCAGTTTCATTCCAGCCGGCCTCAACATCCGCACACCGCACGTTTCCGGAAGGGGAAACGAAGGGGATCGATACGATAGCACGACCACGAGCTACGAGTCCCACGAGCCAACTGTGCGCGCTCATTCAGTCTTGAACCCTAACTGTGCACACGGTCTACGCAAACACAGCTGGACGCTCGCCAGTGAAGCAACAAATTCTCACGGACCGATCCGAGTGATCGACAGTTTTGGCGCTAGAGCCGATGGGGATGGAGGGAGGCAAAAACGGAATAAATGCAGTCAAATTTCGATGCCTCGTCCACTCCACGGTCACTCATCTTCCTTCCTTCAAAGTCCAGTCCACTCCGCCACTTCCGTTTAACATTCTAAACGCTTCAACGCCACTCCACCTAAGCTCCACGTGCCCTCCTTCCCGCTCAACTTTCTCTCTTCTTCCACATGTCTCTCTCTCCACTTTCGCATTTCCACTCTTTCGTGTACTGCACACCCACGGCCATTTCACTCATTCCACTCCACTTCAACTCCAACCATATACACTCCGATTCATCTCCTTTCCCTTACCACCCCACGTCTACTAATTTTTGCTCCGAGTCCACGTTATTTCCACTCCACTTCTATCTACTTTAGTCAACTATGCTCCCTCTTTATCTCGCCTTTCTAATTCAATTTCGTCCTGGTTATTACTGCTCAGCTCCCTCTCCGCTTCCTCTTTCTCACCATTCCACTTTCCACAATTCCCCTTCCACTCCGATCCCACCTTCATAAACCCCATTCACACTCCACTTCGATCAACGATTATTTTACTACCGCTCCCCTTCTTCTCAATTTCCACTCAAACTCACTCCACGACAACTCTCCTCCAGGAATGGAGTGGAAAAAAATCGAGCCCCTTTCCACTCCTCTCCTTCTACTCCATGCCACTCTATTCTCCCACCATTCTACTTTTACTCTACTCCATTTCCACTCCAATTTTCACTCCACTTCGGCTTGCATCCGCTCTGCTTCTTTCCACTCAACTTCCTCTTCCGCTCCACTCCGCCTTTCTGCTTCACTTCTACTCCACTTCAACTCCTCCTTCACTCCACTCTTCTTCTCGAATACATTCGAATTCTTGAGGCCCTAAAATGTTTCCAGTTGCGTGTAAATGACGTCCTTCTTTTATGTTAGGGTCACACACTTTACTTCCGCTACATTCTCATTTTTCGGTCGTCTTCCTACTTCCCCTTAGCTTAGCTCTTAGCTAGAAAAATCGTGCCCATTCGAAAAATTCCCGCGAAATTCGTCGTCGGGGTCATATCTCAAGTGTACGGATTCTCGTTGAAATATCCAATTATGAATACAGGCGAAACATTATACGGCGCAAAATGTTACAAGAGGGCAACGGACAATTAAATTTGAGCGCGAAAATTATCGTAGAGCATTACAAAGCTATCCGAGCCTCGGGTCACCTTCAAAGGGAATAGGAAACTGAGAACCGCGAGGCGGTTTGAGCTCCGACGCAGCGAGGGCGTATAAATTTGATAAAGCCCAAGTTTTGGCGTTGTAGGCGAGTTGGTATTCCTCGCAGTGTCCGTATTCGAGATACAAATGCCACTGAAGGAGTATAAAGAGGCTCTACAGAAATCCTTTTCTCATATCCGACTGACCTCAGAATTGCTCCAATTTAAACACGGCCATTTTCTTTACGCTAGTGGAAACTGCAACTTTTTCACCCGGCAAACTTCCAAGCTCGTGCATTCTAGCCAAAATTTCGGCCGTCCATTGCATTCAAGAAAGATGAGACTCAAATAAAGGCGTGGAATTATTAATTAGCAATTAATTAGCAGAAAAACGGCATTACTTTGATCCCCAATCTATTCTTTCCTCCTTAATTAATGAAGACAATAATACATTTATAGTGATTCTGATTGATGAGATGATTCTTGGCCGAAAAAGCGACCGAAAACAACAATCATGCATGCCAAATTTTGTAGGGAAAATTTCCCCGATAAAATACCAAACAGGGAAATTAAGTGGGAAACTTTCCCTACAACAGTTGGCAAGCCTGACTGTTGCCGTACCGGCCTTTTCCCCCTACAGTGGAAAAAAGAAAAACAAGCATATTATCTGCTTTCCTCGGCTATCATATCGAGATAACTTTTCACAACCCCCTTGCCACGTATTAAATCAATGTTTTTTGCCACCACGAACGGTTACTAAGCCAGTTTTTATTACTATGCATTTTTCTCAAAAAGCATTTTATTTTAAATAATTTCTTACCCCACTTAATTTGGCTATCGATTTTATCATTTCTTCTATTACCGTAATTTCATCCATTTCAATGAAATGGAATAAATAGTCTGCTAAATCAATTCGAAAAATCTTCCCCACGCTAGCAATGGAATAAAATTGAATGGAATTAAAAATAAATGAAATGGGATTCAAAGATATGAAGAATGAAATTCGAAAAAATGGAATTTAACTAAAAAAAAATTGAAATGGAATTCAAATAGATAGAAAGGAACTAAAAACCAAAAACAGGAACTAAAATACGAACTAAAGAAACAAAAAGAACTAACAACATGAAATGGAATTCAGAGAAATTGAGTGGAATTAAATGAAATTGAATAGAATCAAATGAAACGGAATGCAATTCAACGGTATAGAATGAAAC
The DNA here is from genome assembly GCA_037159825.1 of Tupiocoris notatus. NCBI lineage: Eukaryota > Metazoa > Arthropoda > Insecta > Hemiptera > Miridae > Tupiocoris > Tupiocoris notatus. The sequence continues at coordinate 272,429 of JASJUZ010000032.1, read as the reverse complement.
TCAAAGACATTGAGGGAAATTCAAACAAATTAAATGAAATGGAATGGAATTTAATGAAATGGAATGGAATTGAATGAAATATAATTGAATTAAAGAGAATGAAATGGAATAGAATAGAGTGAAATGAAATGGAATTAATGAAATGGAATTGAATGAAATTGATTGAAATGGAATGGAATTGAATGAAATGGAATGGAATTGAATGAAATGGAGTTGAATGAAATAGAATTGATTTAAATGGAATGGAATTTATTGAAATGGAATGGAATTGGATGAAATGGAATAGATTGGAATGGAATTGATTGGAATTGAATTGAATTAATACATATGAAGAGGAGTCAAAGTGTAAATGGAGTGAAACTCAAAGGAATTAAAAGAAGTGGAATTAAAAAAAGGAATTGAATTCAAAGAATTGGGATTTAAATAATGGGGGATGGATTCAAAGAAATGAAACTGAATGGAACCCAAAGAAATTAAAAAGCATAGATTTGAAGTGAATTAATGGAATCCGAAGAAATTACTGGATTTTGAAGAAACTGATGGAACTTGAAGAAATTAAGTTGAATGGAATTAAAAAATGGAATGGATGGAATTTAAAGAAATAGAGAGGAATTTAAAAAAATGGATTGCGAAGAAATGAAATGGAATGGGAAGAAATTTATTTGAATGGTATCTAATGAGCTGAATAGATTTTCAACTCTCGAGTTTCGATTTCAGGTTCAACACTCTTGAAATTTTATTTGCCTCGACTGGTTGTTGAGCGTTTTTCGAAGGTTTTCGAGGGAGTTTTCTCATGTTTTACCAGCAGAAAGACACATTTGTGCTCAGCGGATTGTAATACGAAATGTTCTACCTTAGTTTTGATATATTTTAAGACGACCGCAATATTTCCGTTTCACTATCACGCGGGTAAAACATTTCATTCGCTGGAAATTCATCCTGATTTTATTTAATGTACTAGAAGAAATTTTTAGGTCGGGGTAATTCAAGTTCATCATTTGCAAATTAAGCGTTGGAGAACGAAATGACCCGAACCGCAGTTGAAACCAGTTAAAACCGTAATTTAGAGCGGGGCCTATATTTTTTCCTTCTCTTTCACCGTTGTCGTCTTTTCAAGAAGTTTATTTTCGTTTATTTTCCAGAAGTTTAATTTCAACCAGTGTTTGCGGAAGGGTGGAAACCAAAACCTTTCAAGATAAGGAGGGAAGCTTGGGAAATTTTATGGGCCGTTTAAACGTGCTAAGTTGTCCCGCAGGAATTGAAGGGATTTTAAGTTAAGAGAAGAATTCTAACGCGGCTCAGTCGAAAGTTGTCATTTTTGGGTTAGTATTCAATAATAAACCATTGTAATCGCCCAAGAAATTTTTTGTCCAAACACGCCTCCAGAATTTGATATTTTGCGTTTCAAGGCATGTCGAATCCGATTGTCTGATGAAAAAAATTCCGCCGTCAAAAATGTTCAGAAAAAATAATAGGTATAGCTGAATTTTTGAAATTTTGACCAAAAATCAATTTCGACCTGACAATGGCTCAATTTTCACACTCTCTTCAGCTGTACCGTTAGGCGAAAAATTTAGCTTTTAATTAGGAAATTAAGAAGAATAAAAATTATTAAAATTACAATAGTTGCTACAGTTTTCTCTTTTCACTAATCTGTTTTTTTTTTTTTTTTGTTTTTTTTTTGTGTTTTTTTTTTTTGTGTTTTTTTTTTTGGGAACGTTCACAAATGTCCAGAATAATTGCTATCATAAATGGATAGTCTTCTTAAATCATAATTGAAGCGAAGGAATAATAAAACCACTGTACAATCATTTGCTGCGTTTTTAATTTTTTTTCCTAAGAAAACAGATTTTTATCTCAGCTGGGAAATGTCGAGAGATTTCGCCCCTTCAGGCATCCTCGAAATGTAGAACCGTAGGTTACAAGGGAAACGTTTAAAAAATTCAATCAAATGAAATTAATCGCATTTCTTCAAAATTATTACAGTTATTGAGAGTTATAAATTTAGATCGAAGTCGCTCGCAATGGGAAAAGAAATAGGAGAAAATTCGTCGGTGTAATTCGCTCCCCTCGTATTGTAATTGTCCTTGGGGCAGAAAGGTAACGATTTAGACGTCGGTCGGTAGTATATTTTCGAAACCAGTAAATGGAGCTTTATCATTTTCCCTTTCCCACTCTTCTCTTCGCTACTCGCCCGCCTAATTTATACGAGTCAACCGCAAGATTCGGGCTTCGTTAGCACTGCACGATAATCGAAACAATGTTTCACCGGATTATTCTTTCTCCGATTTCGCCCCGGTTGGAAATTGCAGTAAAAACCGGTTAATTGCGTTCCTCGGCTATCGTTTCCGTTGCATGAACCGGTTGATGATTAAGAGGAAGTTCGATTTTCTCGCGGACGAACCGCCCGTTTCGCTATTAAGAACAGATCGAAAAACCAACGGGATCTTGAAAGACTTTTGAGTCAACTATAGTGGCATTGAAAGAAATTCATTAGTTTTGAATATGGAAAAAAAAGAGTATCCTGTTTTTTTTTTTTTTTTTTTGCATTAATTATTTATGGCCGTGGATACCTTGTAATGGTACTACGAAGCCCAGATGAAGCCCTAAGAGGCGAAAGTGCTTGGCAGGCTAATTATAAAAAACAGGAGAACAAGTCGCCATTTTTGTGAAAAATTAAAACTATCTCCTTGAGGAATTCAGTATTCCCCTCCCCCCACTTTATTTGAGACAATTTATTCGTTAATTATTATATAGGACATAATTTTTTTTTTTTTTAGGCTGTGGTAACCTATGGTTCCACATTGCCCTGAGGATGCCCGAAGGGGCGAAAGTACTCGGCCAGAAAATAAAAAATCTGAGAATATGTCGCCTGGTTCTTCTCCCCCTCACCTACCCAATACAATATAGGGCATAGTTTTCAGTCCCACGGATATAAGTGGGAGGTTCTAGCGTTCTCAAAAACCACTAGAAACATAAACGCGATGTTCTGGAGCGAAGTAGTACCTTGTAAGAGCAGCACTAAAAGTGAAACAAAAAACACAACTCACCAGCTACCCTCGCAGAAAATCATTAAAAACCATTAAAAGAGCTTCTCTAAAAAACGGTGCAATGAAATGCGACGAATCACAGAGAGTCGACAATTTTATATTGATCGAGACTAAAAATAAATTAATTTTCAACCATTTATCGGATAAACCATACGAGTAAGATGGCAAGATAATTTCTCCACGTATCAACCAGCTTTTGACTTTCAATTACAAATGTTATTCGAGTTTCTATTTTAAGACTTCTGAAAACTGATAGATCACGACGTTTTGAAATATGAAATTCAGTAAATTTCGCCAGCGCTTCGACTCTGAATTAAAATCAAGCGACAGTTCTCGTCTCGCATATGCTTCACTATCTAAATAAAAGAGTCCCCGGGAAAAAAACTACCTTACAAACGCCGTAGTCAAGTTAGAGGAAAACATTCCCGCTGGAGGAAGCCAATAAGCAATACGACAACATTCGCTTTCGGGAAAAAGCTCGCCAATTCAATATAGGTGCTTCTTCTTCGGCCACCTTTTTCTCCCAGTCAAAGGTCGTTCGAACGCGATGAAATCCGAAGCGAAACAATCCGAAGTAGTGCGAAGGAGACGACAAAATATATCGAACAGGGAGGCAAAATGTTCGACAGAAAGGCCTTCTCTGCCCTGCTGTATTCGACTGACAGTCTGCTATTAGGTAGGACAAAAAGGTTTTCGACGAGTCCCTCCGTCGCCATCTTCAGCCTTTTGTATCCGTCGTTCTCTAGCTCTAGCTGTGTATATTTCGCCGAAGAAGAATAAACCGTTGAAAAAAACTACCAGCCAACCTTTACAACTGGAATTGATTTGCTGTCGAAGGATCGTCTCGAATTCATGCCGGTTGAATACTTTCAAGAGTCGAAGACACAATAGTGTTTACAAAAGACTCGACATTAAAATTGATGTAAATTGCTTCGTATTGTTGGAAATTTTTTTTTTTTCAACGAAGGGGTTTTTTATTTTTATTGGAAGAAATTATGCATTTCACGTCCACTTTTACCACTTTTTCAAACGTTGAATTTATTCTCACCCCAAACTTCGTTTTACACCTAACTTTGCTGGAACTTACTTCTACTCCAAACTTAACTGGAACTTAGTTCAACGCTATAGTTAGCTCAACAATTTAATCCAACACCAAACGTAGCCTGAACTTTGTTTAATCCTAAACGTAAATAACAATTAACTTAGCTTGAACTTATTTTAACGCCCAACTTGGCTTGAGCTCAGTTCAACACCTTACTTAGCTTGACTGCAGTTCAACTTCAAATTAACTTGAATTTAGTTCTCTCTGGAAAATCGATTAAGGATTAAACGATGATTGCATTGAATTTTTTTTTTTTTTATATATATTTATTTCCAATTACATGTATATGGCATGAATTACAAGTACAATTTATCTCCCAATAAAATTAATTAAAACTAAACAGATACTACTTCCTGGAAATTAACACTCCAATGTGAGCAATTGCTCGTGTTAGGAGTGTGAGTTGCCACAACAACGGCAAAATAGAAAGGCTGAATGATTTAAATTATACAATTATTCCAAGTCCAAGAGAAAAAAAAGAAAAAAAGAAAGAATCTATTTCTGTGGGTGTGTTCGGAAGCTTGCAACTATTACATTTATATACCTACCCCTAGGTAAACACAAAAAAAAAGAAGAAGAGGGAACAAAAGAACGCTATAGGTTGCTTAGGATATGTGACTTAAGATACCCAAAAATAAGATGAGGCTTTTGTATCAACAATTGTTTTCTACAGTCAGGTGGCAATTTATTGAACGCCGCGGTACCTCTATACACAAAGCTATTTTGAGCAAAAGTAGTACGGCAAAGAGGGGTGGCAAAAATGATATCATCTTTTGATCTTGTTGGTTTGTCGTGTTGGGGAAGTGAATACATTTCATTTTTAACTATATGTTTTATGCTGCAAGCCTCTAACAATTGAAAGAAAGGCATGACTTGCAGCTGCCTAAAAAGCAGGTGCGATGACGCCATATACTCAACCCTTGCCATTAAACGGAGTATTGCCTTTTGATTCGTGATTATTGGCTTGTATGTCGTTTTGTACGCTCCACTCCAAGCAGGCAAACAATACAACAATGTGGAACCGACTAATGCATCATATACTATCTTTAGAAGGTTCGGGCTGAGATAGCTCTTCAGCTTAGCGAAAACATAAATCAGCTTCCTTAGTTTTTTGCTCGTTTCCAGTATCTGATAGTCCCACTTCATGTTCTCATCAAATTCAAGTCCTAGATACTTGCAATGGATCACCTTCGAGACAGTAGGGCAAGCCACACATCTACTACCAGAACTATCACAATCTGGCTGATGGATAGCTAATTCCTTACCTGTCAGTTGGGTTTTGCTAGTTAAGCTATAGGCAATATAGTTCGTCTTCTGAATGTTAAGTGTTAATTTGTTATTGAATAACCACTTATTTATTTGTCTCAGACCTTGTTCAGCTTTAGCGTAAGCATTTTCCCATGTGGTGGCACTCGTGTAAAATACCGTGTCATCCGCAAACATGATAACAGACCCCGGGAGGTCGAGATGGGCAATGTCATTTATATATACTATAAACAATAAGGGCCCCAGCACAGTTCCCTGCGGTACACCATACCCGGTTAACGTTATTTCTTCGCTTTTTACGCCATTTACCTGTACACACTGTTTTCTATCAGTCAGGTAGCTCTCTATCCATTTTAATGGCGTATGATCTATACCTAAGAGCTGCAGCTTCCTGTACAGTCTCATATGGGAAATTGTCTCAAAGGCTTTTGCCATATCTAAAAACACTGATATAGGTTTCTGGTCCCTGTCTAGATCATCGGTTATTTTTTTGGCCAGCAAACATGTGGCGTCCTGGGTACTTCTCCCCTTCCTAAACCCATATTGATCAGGGCACAGCAAGCCTTCCTTCTCGAGATACAATACCAATTGACGTTTTACTATTTTCTCCAGAATCTTAGCGAATGAGTTAACCAATGCGATAGGTCTGTAGTTACCGCAAATATTTCTATCCCCCTTTTTAAATATTGGAACCACTACGGCGGATTTAAGATTTGGAGGGAAAACCCCATTTTTTAAACTCAAGTTTACCACCTTGATTATTGGATTGCATAGTTCATTCTTAAACGAAAATGTTTATTTATTTATTTATTTTTATTTATTTTATTTATTTTATTTATTTTAAAAACTATTTATTATTTTAATTATTATTATTAATTAATATTAAAATTATTATTAATTAATTGTTATAATTAAAATGATTATTCAAGTATTATTATTAATTAAAATTATTATATAATTTTACATTATAATTAATTAATTATAATTTAAATTAATAATTATTATTATTTATTACAATTATTATTTACGCTTCATTATTAATTAAGTATTGTTATTAATTAAAATTATTAATTAAGTATTATTATTTATTAAAATTATTAATTAAGTATTATAATTAATTAAAATTATTATAATTGATTAAAATTATTATAATTAAAATTATTTATTTAGGTAGTTTAAAAAAACTGTATTATAATTATACGCGTTCTTACAACCAATAATTTCCAACGTTCACAAGGATAGGAGTCAAAGAGATTGTACTAATTCCATTAATTTTAAATGAGTTAGAAGTTAGATTGTTAAGGCCAACATCGGTAACAATCATACAACTGATGATGGCCAATATCGATGAAACTAATTTAAAATTAGTGAAACTCTTTTTGTCCCCTATCCTTGTGAAATTCCACAATCACAGCGCGAACGATTTATAAAAAAATTCCCATCGTTCCCAGCGCACCATAAAATCTATTCCCTAGCGAAAAAAACCTGATTTCGTTCGATACTAAATTCCATACAAGATCACTATTTCGATAGCTTTCAGCGGATCAACAAGGGCAAACGCACGATAAGCAAGACGAAATTTTTTCTCCTTCCATGAATATCGAGATAGACCTGTTCAACCGCGTAACGGCGCATTATTCACAGCCTTTGGCACGCTCGGATCGCGCTAAACGGTTAAAACGAAGGCGAAGAGCAGACGTAAAGAGTAAACCTCACGTAGACTCGACGGGTACGATTGGCGACGCGGAAGAAATATCGAAAGACCGTTCTCAAAATCTTTTCGAGCTGTATTCCTTCAGCTATCGGCCGTCTTTTTCTCTTGCTGTTATTGAATCGATATACTTCGGTACAAACGACGGCAGGTTCTCACGAAACAGATAAAAGGGTCGTTTGGTACGTCTTGTCGAAAGAAATACGAGCACGACTCCGACGTATTATCGAAAGCAGTTTGGCTCTGATACGCGCGAAAACGACGCGACTCATCCTATCGAGTTATCCTCTCCGAAGGTTGAGATGACTTTTTCAACTGCGGACGTTGGCGGAAAATCCGGAAAACCTAAAACCTCGCGAGGATTCGAAGCGGAGAAAAACGGACTATCGATCAAACGCGAGAATAAGGAGGGAATAAAAGGCGAAATATGCTCTCGGGGCAGTTTTTTAAGTCAACTGATTACCAAAGGCCTACCGAGACGGAATCTATTGCGAGGTTTTATCGCCGGTGTCGGCGGCGGTTCAAGCGATCGCCCCAGTTCCATACGATCATCGGGTTTTATCGAGATTCTTCTCTCAATCTATCAATTCCTACAGCGGGATAGCCGCTTTATTACACAACGGTCGGAAGACTGATTCCGCAGAAGAAATGGAAAATGGTTCTGCCGACTTTAACGGCAAGAATAATGTGTAGAGTGGGAGCAGGGCTAGTGGGAATATTGTCGGTAATGCTTCAAGCACTGCGAAAGCTTTTCATCAAACGGGCCCAATTGACGATCATCGGTTCGTGTAAGTTTCGTCGATTGTAACGCCAAGAAATTTTCTTACTGCATACCGTTGCGACGTATTGATTTCCAACTTAGGTCAGTTTGTACTGCTGTTCTACTAATGAACTGAGATCTTCATTTGGTAGTGCATTCACCATAAGGTTTAACCCAGAACTAAACTTAGAAAAACCGCGAACTTAGCTTGAACTTAGTTTAACAGTAAACATAGCTTGAACTTAGTTCAACAGTAAACATAGCTTGAACTTAGTTCAACAGTAAACATAGCTTGAACTTAGTTCAACAGTAAACATAGCTTGAACTTAGTTCAACAGTAAACATAGCTTGAACTTAGTTCAACAGTAAACATAGCTTGAACTTAGTTCAACAGTAAACATAGCTTGAACTTAGTTCAACAGTAAACATAGCTTGAACTTAGTTCTAGAGTAAACATAGCTTGAACTTAGTTCAACAGTAAACATAGCTTGAACTTAGTTCAACAGTAAACATAGCTTGAACTCAGTTCTAGAGTAAACATAGCTTGAACTTAATTCAACAGTAAACATAGCTTGAACTTAGTTCTAGAGTAAACATAGCTTGAACTTAGTTCAACAGTAAACATAGCTTGAACTTAGTTCTAGGGTAAACATAGCTTGAACTTAGTTCTAGAGTAAAAATAGCTTGAACTTAGTTCTAGGCTAAACATAGCTTGAACTTAGTTCTAGGGTAAACATAGCTTGAACTTAGTTCTAGGGTAAACATAGCTTGAACTTAGTTCTAGGCTAAACATAGCTTGAACTTAGTTCTAGAGTAAACATAGCATGAACTTAGTTCTAGAGTAAACATAGCTTGAACTTAGTTCTAGAGTAAACATAGCTTGAACTTAGTTCTAGGCTACACATAGCTTGAACTCAGTTCAACAGCAAACAGCGTGAACTTGGTTCAATAGCAAACTTGGCTTTAACCTAGATCTATGAAAACTTGGCTTGAACCTAGTTTAAGTAAAATAGAAAGTAAATCCAAGTAGAAACTAAAGTTAAGTAGTGAGTTGAACGCCCAACGTAGCTCAAACTTAATTTAATGGCAAACTTACCTTGAAAACACGGGTAAAAGCTAAAACTCTCTAATACCGATTAATCGAAGGCTTACTTATATTGAAAAATAATAAGAGAATTCGACCTATCTCCGCATCTATATAAACCTGAGAATTAAAAGTTGGAAAAAATAGCGGCGATCCCATCTCAGCAATTCGCGTTGAACGACTCATTTTAAACCGGATAGGCCTTTCGTTATTTTCCGCCGGTTCAGGAAAGTTGTAAAAATATAGCTTTCAAAGTAGTCTCGACGGAATGTACTCGTAGAATCCACGTACACTTAATTTTGATCCTTCCAGGAAAACGGGCATCCAAGAAGGCTATTACGAATAGGTATCAGCGCGGGAGGCAAGACAAAGAACCCTTTTCCCTAGATACACTACCAGCGAGGCTTTTCATGCTTTGCGTAAATCTGATATAGTCTCTCCGTCGCATAACTTACTCTTTAGCGGAGGAGCCGTCTCGCTTTTGCTCGCTCTCTCTCGGGTCTAATGCTAAATCGATATCGCATTAGACGAACGCCATTGCCTGATGTTACACGCGGCTTATATCGCATTGGAACAACTCTAATGAGAAAAGGTTACCTTACCCAATTGAATTACTCGCTTCCTTCTCCCAAATTGCCATCGCATCCGTTGACTTTTAGATATCTGACTGACGCGAATTATATTCAATGTGCCTTCACTCTTGTCGACTTCCGTCAGTCAAAAAATAGACCTCGAAGGGAAAAACCTTCATTTTTGTGACATTTTGCCAACTTGAAAATTACTCGCTTTGAAAGGCTGTATCTCAGAAGCTAACTGATGAAAAATGATTTTCGACCAGTAATTCTATAAGGGAATATAATTTCCTACAACTTTGCACTACAGGCATTTCCGGGCGCGACGCATAATTTAAGAGTTTCAGAGAAAAAACCGAAGAAAGTCGGAAAATTTCGTGGTTTCTTGGCTATCGTGAAGCGTTCACGGGGATTCCGAGGTCAGAAACTCAGGAGAGTCTTGACAAAGATCCCTAGAATACCTGGACGTTAAATTAAGGTAGTAATCATGAATAGGAAATCCTTTTTTCGACTTAGCATTTTTGATCGATTAGGAAAAAGGTCAGCGACACAGAAAAAAACCAACTTCGTGTTCGCTATTATAGCATCGTAATATTTTGAGAATAAATAAAATAAATCATAACATAAATAAATGAATTATAACATTTTAAGAGTAACGATATAAATATATAGTTAAGCGAGACACGAACTAATCAAGGCCTAACTAAAATGGCGCCTCTGACGTCATCTTCATTCCCCCCACTCAAAGGTTGATCGCTTATAGCGTCATCGTTCGTTCTAAACGTATCCCGTCAATCTGTGTATCCACAATGATAATGAAATCGTCGCGATAAGATCTTCAGGTTACTTCATCCGCGGGAATCATTTTGAACCGGATTGGAAACAACGTTCGGGGAGAAATTTCATGAATAAGAATTGGAAAGGAAAACCCCCTCGGGATAAAAGGTGGGAGCAATGCCCCCGCTTGCGTGCCAGGTTGAATTCTTCCTTGAAAAGCGAGCGGTTTTAGATTCGGCTTTGCCATTGATACAGGAATTGAGACGAAGGCGTGAAAAGACCTTTTAACGGATATTCGCCTTTCCCGCCACTGTCATAGTCTTCCATTTGGAAAAATCCAACCGTAGATTTCACCCCGTAGCGCCGATGAAAATACGCATAAAAAGGGTTCATGAGTCGATTTCGAGCGAATAAATTTCATCCCTCGTAACTCCATATTAGAAACATTCCGACAGAAAAAAGCGAACCTAGCAATATCGTCAAAAGAATCCTCTACATTTTCCGGGCAGATTACATTTTCTCGCCTCGTGTCTCGAAATTACTGGACCAAAAACTCAGCCACAAGGCGGAAAAAACCTCGACACATTGGAAACCCTTTGATGTCGCGCTACTACTTCTGCAGGAAAAATAATAGAGGAAAAAATTTAGAAAAAGAAGCAGAAAGCGAAATAGAAAAATAAAATATGGAGAAAAGACGAAAGAAAATGAAGAATGAAAAGGAAGTTGAAAGAATAAGAAAAATAAACCGTAGGAAGAATAAAAAATAAATTGAAATGAAATAGACTAAATATGATGCAATAAAAAATAATAATAATAAAAAATAGAATGAAGAAAAATTATTTGAAAAAAAAATAGGAGAAAAAAAGAAAAAAAAATTAGAAAAAAGAAGAAAAAGAAAAAGAAAAAAGAAAAAGAAAAGAAAAGAAAAAAAAGAAAAAGAAAAAAAATATTAGAGGAAAATAATCTTGAAAAAATTTGAAGTAGAAAGCGTTGGAAAAATAAATAAATAATAATTTATGTAAAAAAATTATAATAAAAATAAGTTAAAAAAGATAATAAATAATAAAAAATAAATATAGGAAAATGATGGAAAAAGAAAAAATAGAAGAAAAATAAGAGGGACAAAGAGGAGAAATAAGAAGGAAAGGATAGAAGAACGAAATTATACGAAAATTGGGTAATCAATAATTAGAAGAGAAAAACGGACGGGGAAAATGAAATAGAATAAAAAAGTAGGAAAGAAAATAAAATATAATAATAATATAGGGCTAAGAAAAAAGGAAAGACCATGAATAAGAAATTTAAAAAAATATAATTATATAGAAAAAGATGATTAGAAAACAGAAGTACTCTATTTTACACAAAACGTCTGGGTTTTTTTTCAATCATTTGGTCAATATTTCGCCGTTTTCTGATTAAATTGGATGGCGCTTTCGACGGAGACAAACTAGTTCAATCAATTTTCGACCACAAACACACGTACGTTCAAAAGGTGTTTCTGAGTAAGGTTTTCCAAATTGACTCCAGCTCCAAAATGGACAATTTCAGTTCGAAAGCGACGGTCGGGACGGTTTTATTTCCAACGTAAACGTGGAAGAAAAATTGTTAATACGAGCGATTCTCAATGTCTGGAACCGAAGCGCGCAAATTTATTCGCGGCTGTTGATTGACGAGCGCAACCTAATATACCCTTCTAACTAGGTTCTTATTTATTGATTCCAATATCGAAGCGGCGAGTTGTTGTCATTTGCTGACCAAATAGACCGGGCAAACCAATCAAGCCTCACGTGATGTTGATGTTACATATACAAACTTCCCTAGCTCCCCTAGGGACAAACAATGCCATATCAAGACTACAAATAGAGACAATAAATTATAAAAAACCCAACTTCCATTGGTCAAAATAAATTTAAAAACAGTGCAAATTATAGTACAGTGGTTTGTTATACCTTTGCTTTTTTTCTTGATTTTCAAATTAAAAGCTCAATTTTTCAATAGTACTGTTGAAGAGAGTATTTGACAATCATTCATGTGTGACCTGTTATTTTTTCTCTCTAAATAAATACATTTATTTATGTATTTAAAAAAAAAAAAACCCTCCAAATTGACTTTTCCGAAGAACTATCAATATTCCGCGCCAATATGAACGTACCGACTTCATCCCTGAGTCGCCGGGAGATCATTCCCAGAGGAAATCTTCTCCACAAAATAGCGTCAGCTCACGAGGATAAGAGCGAGGACCTTCAACGGCCCATGGCAAGAGGAGGATCGACCCCAATAGATTTAGCCCAATGGCTTCATTTCTATCAATTATTTAGAAGCCCTAAGTGGTACATCCATCCAGAGTTCCAGAGTCGGGAAGCTTGTGAATTTAATAACGTTTCCCCCATCTCATTGGCCGAATCGGAGAATGCTCATTTTTCGACTTCATCTCGAATTCACCTCGGTATAGGGAATATGGGAAACTTGAACCTGGAATTATAAATCGTCAATTGGCTCGTGATTAATCATGGCCTTAAAAAATGTTCAAAAATCGAAATTCAGTGAAAAAACGTCGTTTTGATTGTCAAGAATTATAATGCTTTGAGTATCGTTTTCGAAATTTTCAGAAATTTGGCTACTTGAGGGTGTTATAACTGTGGGGGTGTTTTTCGTTTTTTTTTAATATTATTTTTTATTTTATTTTATTTTTTAAATAAATGCATTTATTTAGAGAGAAAAAAAAAACAGGTACATCATGAACACAAACGGTTCTTTTTCCGATGGTAAAAAATCGAACTATTTTATCTCTAGATAAGATACGATTTCCTACAAATTTTAATCTCTTATCGGTTTTGACGCTCGAATAAAAATCTACAACAAGTCGTTTCCGAAGTTCTTTGGTTTTTTCTTGACAAATGTTACAAATTTTTATTCAGTTCAAATTTGGTATAATGACTGTTGAGATCGTCTGTTTGTGCTACCACAAATGGATGACAATGTTTGGGAAAATCTTCTTTTTTTCCACGTATATTTCACCAACATTCTTGGATAACGCATAAACGGCTGAGAAAATGATAGGAGCATTATTCATGGAAAATATCGACGACCAACAATTTTTTTTATATATTCACATGAGAATTTTTATTATAGTTATCGAGCGTAGAAGTTAAGAATCTCAGAAAATCTTTTAAGTTGTAGTTATTGCGTCTGAAATAGTTATAAAAAACTCGAGACATGACAATAAACTCCACCCTTTGTTAATGAAAATAAAAATCTTGAAAAAAGTTTTATAGAAGGGAGTGTTAAAGTTTGATGTACAGAAAAGGAAATATCCACAAACATCTTCAATCACCAATACTCTCGATGAAACTGTGTTCGAATTTATTCTCCTCATATTTCCGCAATAGCCTGAAGAAAACACTATACTTCTCACAATTAACCAGTTCGTACCGTAGGGAGATCCCTAGAACTGAAATTTACTCTGAAACCGTGTACGGAGATTTCACGAGGTGAAAATGTCTCTAGAGCTATTACTCTAACGAGTTTCAAATCCTGCGCGTATACTTGAACCACCGGGCAACAATTTCAACCTGTTGGTAAACGAAACAGAGCTCGTCAGCTCTAATTACAAACTACGTGGCTGCCGCGTCAATTAAACGGAAAATTGAAGGTTCGTACACGAGAGGTCGGCAAATAATCAGCAGGTGAATCGTATCGTTTTACAGATAAGCGAGGAATTATAGCTCGAATACTCAAGTGGAAATAACTCTATACTGCGTACTTTTACATTTCAACCGCCTGAATTCCAAAAGCAAATTTTCCGGAGTATGAAATTGAGGGAATCCCGAAAATTGAGATAGCGACTGGGCCGATTGTCAATAATAAATGCTCATCGCCGAGGAATGTACTTTGTACTTTGTATCATAAAGTATTGGGTTTTCAACTGGAGCAAAGTTGTAGCAGAGGTAGACGTTTCAACTTTTAAGTTTTCCAAGATTTATAACGTGCACAGTGGATAACTCAAACAAAAAGTCGTCAATTTAGATGTTTGAATGTACCTAAAGATGGGTAATTTAACTGCCCACATTTTCCCAATGTAATGTACCTATCAATTTGTCAACTGTTTTTGCGTTATTCAGCAATATTAGTGGACTATACCCGAAAACATGACATTTTTCAACTTTAAACGTTATTTTCATCTATTTTGTGCGAAAGAAACAAAAAATGAACCATATATTATTGATATACACATCATCAACTATCATTATGCTGAATTTGAGCGAAATCGATCTCAAAAAAATTTTCGCTATAAATCCAAGGGGTACCCCTGCGATTTTTATCAATCGATCAGTTAGCGATTTTTTTCTCGTCTTTCAATACAGGTAAAAATCTGAAATTTTCAGGAAAGTTGTATTATACCGAGATGTATTTTCGTGATTTTTTTTATTTCTCGGAAAAATCTGCAAATGGTCCAAAAAAATCAGTTTTTGAAAGCTGGAAAATTGGACTTTAACCGTGATTTTCGGGGTCAAAATTAATACGAATCAATTGTTTTATTATGCAGGGGTCTTCATTTGAACGCCTTACATGCGTACATTGCAAAAAATTTGGCGAAAAAATGTTAAACAGCGCCACAGAAATTATTTTCAGTAAACCGGGTTTTTCAAGCTCCGCTGGCATCGATAAGAGTGAAGAATTAAATTTTCGTTTCCAAGCGAATTTGATAGCTATTCTAATAGCAAATTGAACGCTGAATCCGAATTTGACGTCAAAACGGCGGAAATTTGACGATCACCGTTAGTTTTCCCCAGTTTTAGTACTACACGACACTCCTACGTTTTTCAACTTTGAAAATTCGTTGCAAATACTTACAGTATTGTTCAAGTCTGATTAATTAATTATTCCTACAGGAATTACTTCGACACGTCCAGGTGCTTCTGAACGTCTGCCATTGGCCAAGCCTGTTTCCTGCCGACTGACACGCTCCGTCACGCGAGGAAGGACACGGTCATTCAAATTCATACGAGAATGGTCCATAAGGCAGCAATGAGCAAGACTAGCCCGTGCATGACGGCATTCTCGGTCGAAATAGAACAGCTGTCGAAATCGAGCCGAAAAAATAGTACGCGAGCTGTAGATTTTATGCATAATTTAATTTTTAAAAAGGGGAAAAAATTATTGAAAGCTTTCGAAACATTTTCAGAGGAAGGGCTTTTGTTTTTTATGTTTTCATTTTAACAAAATTCAAAAGGAGGAAGTTACTCTAGTTGAATTTTTTTTTCGGTATGAGTTGTCTGCTGGCGTTTAACCCCTGTAAATTCCATCGGATTGGTATTGCGTTTTTTTTTTTTTTTTTCTGGAAGGGTAATTATCCAAGCAGGTCCCGACATTTTTTAAACCGAATCCTTCCTGTAACTATGGCTTCAGATTCGAATAAATGCCAGAAAACGTGATTTTCGCGAAAAAAAAACTCTGGAAAAATTGCTCAATTGTATTGTGTTTGGCGTCATTTAATTAAAAATGTATGATGTATGATGGTCTGGCTCAAAATTCTGTTCGGATGACAGATATGGCGTGTAGAGGAGAAAATGTTACGAGAAACGTGATACTAGTTTTCAATTTTTGAGATTTTTTTATTCATTATATTAGTTTTTCAAATATAGTTTCAATTTAATGGAGTATTTTTACAGTGGACGTCGTTGTGGAGTTCAGTGAGGAATGGAGTATGATTCTCCTACAATCGTTTCAACAGTTGGGCCGAGGATTGAAGTGATTCAAGTACTGTAATTACAGAGGTGCTTATTGGAGTAGTTGAGTGAGAAAATATAATGAGAGTATAGTATAATTCATTAGAAATCAAGCAGATTGAAATGATAATAAAGATAGCTGGAAGTAATGATGGATTTAAAAATAACCGTCATTTTGTTCTTGCTTTTTTTTTTTTTTTTTGCGATCGAAAATATATTGGAGGCCTATCACAGCTCGCGATGTGATGCGTTCCATAATTTGTTTTAATCAATTCCATCCAGCAATAACGGCTCGAGATTCGGAGAAACGAGGGAAAAACGCGATTTTCGCGAAAAGAGCAACTTTCAACTACGCGAGCTTATAATTTCTAGAAACGTCGCGAGATTTTATAGTTCGTGACGTCATTTTGTTCACAATCTGTCTGCCTACGAGGGCTTTGCTTCAAATTTGTGTTCGGATTTCCGGCATGGTATGAAGATAAATAAGTGTAACGAAAAACGAAAGAAGAATTTTCAATTTTTTGAGCACTATTCCCATTCGCGTCAAGAAAAAAATATAATCATTCCTGTAATTGGAAGTACCCAACAAGAGCTTTCCGACGACGGTAAAAAATTAGTTTTACGTATCATAATGAGGGAGCGGTTCAAGTTTTTAAGTGCCTATGTTTCTACTTAACTGCAAAATGAAAACTGCTTCCAAGTTGATCTTTAACTGTTCGAATGTGAGTGTAGATTACACACAGTTTGGTATTGATTGAACCTAAACTAGACACTTTTTAGGAAGTATAGCTAAGAAAATGATTTCGAAATATCATTCGTGTCAAATTTATGATAGTAGAAAACAACAACGCGCGCAAGCAAATTTTCGTTAAAGATTCGTCTTTGCGCCAATCATGTCGCATATAGAAAACGCACTAAAAATATAACGTGGAAGAATGAATAAGTTGAAAATCAGGTTCCATCACCTCTCGATAAATAACACATCGACAGCATTTAAAATTGATTTTTGCGACCTTTAGTACTCTACGAATTCCATCGAAGAGATTTTACCCCATTTTTCGCGGTGCATTTTCCGACTAATATTTATGATCTAAACGAAAATTTCAACACTTGTTCCCTGGATCGAGCGTGACTTCAAACTTTAAGCTCAGTGACAAAGTCGAAGGGTTGACTGGTTGCATTAAACTCAAGGAGGGCTAATAAGGCAACATTTAGCACTTAAAAGGTCGTCTCGATTCACGAGGTTTGAAGTAGTTATGGTCGTAACGGTACTACGTTGTAGTATCATCGAACAGTTAAGGTCCAATTTCTGATCGCCCTCGATACACACGTACGAAAAATCGGGAGGACATAATTGACGAAAGTCGATTTCGAATTTGTGAAAACTCGATGCGGATTCGAAACAAAGGCAAAATATAAATTGAAAAAATTGAGAGCCTTCGAAATGTTTGCAGCGAATTTGTTCAAATCGGCGTTCCAAATTATCTAAAGACCATAAAATGTCCAAAGGTCGAAAACATTGAAATTTACCGCGATTCTTTCCTTGAAATAATAATTTCTTTTTGATAAAAACAATATTCATTTTTCAGCTTCTTTCAATTCCATCTCAGCTTCAATTTCACAGTTCGATTTAGCTTCTTTCAATTTAAAAGACAGCGATATTAGGTTAGATAGTAAAAGTGTAACAAGGGATTTTCATTTCATAGTTTGATCGAATTTTAAACAAGTATTTGGTTTAAAAGTGAATTTTATTATGCGAATTATGGACTGGAATTATGAGAGGATGGAATCGGTCGCTGATGTTCGAGACGGAAGCTCGTGAGGTCGACTAAATTTTGGCGAAACTTCCAATAAACAGTTGAATTGGAAAGGAGAATTATCTTTCTACTCCAGGATCGAAAAAAACAGCGTGAAATAATTTTATGGTTTTTTTTCTCCAACGTCTCAACAGTCGAAAACGAGCCATAATTTCATCTTCACAATAAATTATGTAAAAATGTATTATAAATCATCATTATTAACCCCAACAGGGTTTGGAACAACGCGGAATTTTTAAACGCGACTCATCACCTATTGAACTGTTAAAAACGATCGAAGAAGCGCAATTTGTCTTGCATTGTATCGGACAACGGAGTTAGTACGTATATTGACGGTCTAATGGCTTGCGAAGTGGTCGGAAGGGTCTCCTTCACACTTCTTCTGCGCACTCCAGCGTAGACGGTCGAGGAGGAAGGTAAGTGCTTTCTGTACCTACCTAAAACCACATGAAGCTTCCCTTATTTAATTAGTCCTCTCTCATCGAATTGAAATCCAACTAGGGAGAAATTAATTGGAATTTCCGTACGCCGAGAATGAATATAAATTTTTTCGAAAATTTACTACCTGGAGAAAAACGGGATAAAGAGAAACGCAAGTATCGTTCGAATTTTTTAATAATTATTATTTTTATATATTAGTGGAATTTATGACTATTTCTTCGTTTCTATGGAAAATACTGGAAATGATAGGGCAATTAATCATTGATTCCTATTACCATCTGAGCATTATCGAGCGTCGATTCAGCGCATTTTGAAGAGGTCGAGAGAAGTCTCTAATGAACGATCTTCTTTATGATTCGGAAAGTTATTGCGATAGCGGTTAATTGATAGCAAGCCTGAGATTTATAATATTCTTTCAGCTAAGATCTATTAAATATAATTACTGAATAATATAATATAATAATATAATTAGAACTGAATGGTGATAATTAGTGTGAATGACTTCAAACAGAAAACTTGCGCTTCTCTTATTTCCTTTTATTTCAATCTTAGTAAAATATTTTCGAACTTGGACAATTTGCGGAATCCACAGGAAACGGAACTGCGATAAACAAGAGAAAAGATTTCGCGGCCTAGTCGTTTGAATTAATCACATTCACCCGAGAAGCCCGAGGACTGCTGAATTACCGCAGTCGTAAACAGGACGGTTTTCTCTTCATGTCGACATACACCGCGGAAATGGCCGACAAACGGACCGGGGAAAATTTCCAACGACCGTTTCCGAGGGTTTGCAACCCTCGCACTTTCCTTTTATGCCGGCTTAGCTACGACGAGAGGATGCAATGTTGCAGCGAGGTCAGACCTGTCGTCGGCGATAAAATATCGAACGAATTTTCCCTAGCCGAAAATGAGGACTCTAGAAGCGTGAAATCTCAATAATTTTTTGAGACCACTAAAAAAAATCTAGAGAAAAAAATCAACTCAACTTTTTTGGAAAAAAACTAACAGCAGCGTAAATGTCGGAATTTTCGCACTTTTCTCATGAAATCTCGATAATGATCGGATCAAGGGAAAATGCGACGATTAGATATTTCAAAGTAGGCAAAATTAACAACAGTTTGAACCCAGAAAGACGTCTCTACGTCCATTGGTTACGGAGATACGGCTCCTTGAAAAAAGTCCAATTTTTCTAACAAAATAGAAAACAAATTTTGTGATGTAGCCATTTTTCGAGCCGATTTCTGGCCGAATGAAAAATCACTTAGTCGAAATTTGCAGACGATTGAGGTGGCTTTGAATTGAGAGCTTTTTAAATCAGAAATAGTTATCGATATTAGCGCTCAAATTTCCTTTTTGATTTCTACAGACTTCGAAATGTTTCCTTCCTGCTCTAGAATGCGTCTATTAACGGATCACACAAAGTACTTCCCATTTATTCGCACCAATCTCAGCGAGATTTTTTAATCCTTCACATCGTTGTCAGAATTAATAACCAACAATCTCTACAATTAATTTAATCGATGTAAGACGAAACAGCTCAACTTAGTAAATGTGTTTTGGGTTATGGACTGAAAGGTCCACAGTAGCTGGGCTCGAGCTCGCCCCTATAGGATTTATGAAAACACCGCCCCTCATCGTAGGATACCCCGCTAAGCATCACTAAAGGGAGCAGAATTGTTTTCCTCATGCTATCCAACGATCATGCTGCGACATAAATCCGCTCCGTTCTCTTTTCTCCGGTTTTGGTTCACTCTGGTAACACTCATTCGACCGACAAGAACATTTTGCGAAATTTAACAGACTCAACAGCACGTCTGAAAATTGCTAGTCGCGTCTATTAATTGTAAATTACTAGTAAGCCCAATTATAAATTTCTCAGTTATATCAATAAAATTTATAAATTTAATAGAATGTATTATATACAATTTAATTTACGATACAAATTTAATTTATAAAATTTAATTTACATTACAATTGTACAAATTTAATTTATAAAATTTAATTTACATTACAATTTATAAAATTCATTTACTTTAGGATTTATAAAATTCTACTCACCTTGGAAATTATAAAATTCCATTTACATTTTAAAAAATTTAAAAATTCTCACAATCGCCTGACAATGACTCAATTCTTCAACCGATTAGCTCTAACAAATATAACGGTATTTTTAGGGGGTTTTGAAAGGGGAATTAATATTTTCCGACGATTTTCATATAAAAGTGTGTTGGGTATAAATTCCTATAGATTTTTGGACGCCGAATCGAATGAGACCATAACGAAGTCGATAGCTTTGACGGTTCTCGAGTCATCACAGTTGTATGAAATTTTAGGGAATTTGAAAAATTCGGCAAGATGATAAATCTTCATCTGTTGAGCTTAAAAGCGTTAGAAAGGATAGAATGATTGTCAAACGCTCTCTGAAGCTGTGTCGTTAGGCTATAAATTTGGATTTTAATTAAGTAAACAAGAAAAATATTCAAAACGGTGATTTCAGTATGTTCTTTTAGTTACTAATATGTTGCTAGGAAGAAAATTTCACAAATGGTCAGTTTATCGCAAGTAAATGGCTTTCTTTGATCATAATTGAAGCTAAGGAATAACAAAATGCTGTACAGTCATTTGCAGCGTATCGTACAATAGGAATCTACGAACCTTGAAGCGTAGAAAAGAATATTTTGAGAGGTAAGAGAGAATTTTGAGAGGTAAGAGAAAATTTTGAGAGGTGCGAGAAAATTTTTTTCAAGAGCCGTCTCAACGGTTTGATTATAAACCAAAAACGCCCTCGTTCCAATAAACACCGTAATTATCACTCATACGTCAAACGAATAAGCTCACGTGCAAGACATTAAATTTATGACCGAACGTCGCTCGATAAAAGCAAATACCAATAATCGGGAATGATATTTATTTCATCCATAAAAAAGCAGACTTTCGTCGCCTATCTCGACGGAGAAGTTCCCACGCAAAGCGACGAAGATCTCGATAAAGAAACTAGCCTCGGGTTTTTCTTCCCGTTTATCAACTAGAAAGAAGAAACGTTTTGAATCGAAACAGTGTCGAAATCATCGCCTTCTGGTTAGTCGGCGGCCGTAACGCAATACAAAGCTATCGCGCCGAGCAAGGCGAGTTGCTCCCAGTAAATATAATAAATCTCTCCGCTGGTGCCGCAGTCGGAGATGCGCGAGATGGAAGACAATGCTCTCGTGTTTTATTAACGTTGAGTAATCGGTGTTCCGACGGAGCGGGACTGCCGTGAAGATAACAGCAGCAGAAATGTCGCACCATGTTTGCGCAGAACGCGACACAATGCCACACTTCGGCCATTGTTTGCAATTATACATTTTAAAATGATATTTCACGGACATCCGCTTCTTTCGGCATAAAATTACGAATGTTTCTTAATTATCTAGCTAAAAGTTAAATTATTTGCCTAATTAGCATAACAGTGTTGGCCGACCGTTCCCACAAGTAAAACGATTTTTATATCGCCAAAAGCTCTCGAGAGGAAACGGCCGAATTTCTGAAAATCTCGACAATTCTATACAAAAGCTGCAATAACTCGAGAATCAATAAAGCTATCGAGCCCTCGACGGTCTCGTTCGATTCAGCTACCAACAATTTATATATATTCACATCGAATACCCTTTGTCTAAAAAGCGTCGGAAAATAAGAATTTTCTTCCCTTTCAAAACCTCTCAAAAATACCTTTTTAATTTAGGGAGCGATTTGGTTGAAGAATTGAACCAATTGAACCACCGTCAGGCCATGATTGATTTTTGGTGAAGATTTCAAGTCTGTATATATCTTAAATTTCCTCAAAAAACAGCAAACGACAGAATTTTTATTATTGTTTGGCTTGAGGCTCGGCAGGTATGAACTTGTTTTAAATGTTACTCCGTTGAGAGAACGAACACGAATGAATTTATTGAGAATTTTTGTTACTAAGAAAATTTGAATTTGGAGAAAAATGAAAATTATAAAACTGAAACTAAGTGATTGAAAAGCAATAATTTTGAGTCGAAATATAAAACGAAAATAAACTGAAGTGAACATTAACGAGTGTAGCTATAATTGAATATTCGTATTCGAAATGCTTAGAAACGTAAAACATCAAGTTTTCAGGGGTTTACGACTTTTTTTTAAATCTTGGGCGATACAAAGATATATTATTGAATAATAAACAAAAACAATCAATATATTGTTGCTTGAAAAATAATTGAATTTAAAAAAAGTAAAATATACGAAAATAAGTTATTTTTTCTCGGAAAATCGTGTCATTGGATCATTTCCATTCGACAATTAGAAGTGGACCATGGCTGCCATGAAAATTGGGAACGAAATGATCAGCTGAGGCTGCTGACAGTGTTTTTAGACTACACGATTTATCCTACGCAATAAAAGAAGACAAAGGCCAGGGGAAATTTTATTTATTTATAACTACTTGGCTGCAACTAAGGACATCATTCCTGACATGGAATTTTTTTCGATCATCATGAAATGTCGTGCATGATAACGCATCACGCTTAATGATTTGTTTATTCAAATGCAAGGATGTTTGTTTGAATTTCAAAACCATCTCACCGGGCCATACACTCAAAAAATGTTTCCCTCCACATTCTATCCTTTGGCAAACCTCCTTTCTTTTCCCCACCCAAATAGCAACTCAGAATTTTCCAATCAAAAACAAAAATGTTTTTCACCTAACTTCCCCCGTTTTTTCTCGTCTCCACGCGCCGTGATTTTCCAAGGATAATAACGAGCTTACATGGCCAGCAATTATTATTTAATTACTAGAGAAATTCAAAATGATCAAACGATCGAATAGCCTTTTAAACGAAAAATCTCTCTTCTTCGTGATTGGATCGCTTTGAATTTTTTCCGCTAATTTCAAACCCTACGCCCTTTACATTTCCACTCGCTCTACACGATATATCCGAGGGTGAGTTGAGAATTGATCGTAATACGTGAGCTTGAGATATGATCTATCGTTTCACCCGGCGATCGCTTCCTGAATCGTAATACGAAATATACTGCACATGGGGAGTTAACAATATCAAACCTTAAATCGAACACGTCCACAAGCCCACGGGCTGAATAATACATCAGAAGATATTCGGATCTGTAACACGATCATACGAGTGTTTCTCACGCCTTAACGAGATAGGTCGCTTCGAACGTGTCCATTAAACAGAATTCGATGAAGTTCGGATTGTTGGAAAACCATGGTAAATTGTAGGACGATCGTTCGTGTAATAATCCTCGCTTCAGTTAAATCAGTAAAAAAGACAGAGAAAATTTTGACGGTTTCGCGATGTATAGCTCCATGTTCAAAGTTTATCACAGTCGCTATTTTCACTTTGAAAGCTCAAGAAAAACTCTGAAATGATTGTAAAGCGGTTTATTATTCCATTGCTTCAATTACGATTTTGGAAGAAGAGGAATGGGCGAGAAATATGTTTCAAGTTAAGACCGAGTTTTATTTTTATTTATTTTTTATTTTATTATTTATTCATTTTCTATTTTATTTATTATTTTATTTATTTTTATTTATTTTTTATTTATATTTATTTCTTATTTTTCACGAATATTGTTCAAATCAGCATATTAACGGTTGAGAAATGGATTACTTAGGAAAAAGGTGGCGAATTTAATATCCTATCGTCTGTTATATTTAAAACTTGGAATTAATTATGAAATAAGTAAAACGCAGCAAATGATTACACAGTGTGGTTCATTATTTTTGTTCTTAAATTATGATTCAGGCCATCCTCTCGTAATTTTAATTATCCCGAACAATTTTTAATGTTTCCTCCTAACAGGAGATTGGTAACTATAAGGGAACCCCCTTAAAACTATGATAATTTTTTTATTTTAATTTTTTTGTAATCATTAAATTGAATAGGGTTTGACGACCGTTCTAACCGGTTTAGAACAATTTTTCCAGCTCTAAAACGACTCAAGAATTTCTGAAAATCTCGAATTTGCCGCACGAAAGCTGCGATAACTTGAAAACCATTATTGAACCTACCATGGTTCATTCGATTCAGCGTCTGAAAATCTTTAGAAATTAATACCGAACACTTCTGTCTGAAAAACGTTGGAAAACACAGAATAAAGAATTACCATAAAAAATTGAGCTATTGTTCGGTGAAATCAGAAAAATTTTGACGGCGTACGGGCAGAAATTTGTTTTATTGAATTTCCGGATTCTACATGTACTGAACGTGAAACATCAAATGTTGAGGGTTTTAGATACTTTTCTTGGGCAATTACGATGGCTTTTATGGAATAATAAACCATAATAGGTAGCCCTAATATTACGAAATATCTCCGTTGGTTCCAATTTCTTAAAAATCGTAACAAACGTAATATGTAATAAGAAGAAAATATGGGACAGAGTGTGAGAAGTTGATAATTTCCTAACTACCCGAGCAAAATCAGAATGCTTTGAATAAGAGCCGCTGGTAAAGTTTCATACTAAAAACAAGCCCCTTCGAAATCATCTCAATACGCTTTTGCAACATGACGCGTCCGCCCGTCGGCTTTACCTTTCATTAGTAGTCACACGGTCGAGTAAATTCGCAAGGCTAACGATTTGAATGAGAATGGAGGCGGATTTTATGCGAGGCGAAAGGCGAGCGTCGTTCTCGATTTACAAGGAAAATGAAAAGCGCTCCAGCGGAATCGCAATTTGAAATTCACGTCTTCACGTTTCGTCGCGAACTTGAAGTATTCTCGACAAATCGGAACGCAAGTCAAAGAGATTTACGAGCGAGTAAATAATACGAAATTTCGCCTTTGTTTCGCAGAAAAGCGAGAGCCTTTGATCGGTAAACGGTTTAAAAACGGATCTCGAGAAACTCTGAAAACCCCTGAACATTGTTGAGGATGCCGAAACGGGCGAAAGTGCAACTGCAGAAAAGTATTCTTTCTTATAGCTAATTTCCGGCCAAAAGCGTCCTACAAATTGTTTTTCGTCCACTTAAATGGCATTTTTTAATTTTGAAATTATTTTGCTTTTTTTTATTTCTCTTCACTAATATGGCCGCAACTTCTTTAATTCAAATCTGATTAGGTATATCGTTCTCAATCTCTCTCTATTTCCTAACATAATTTTTCGTTTGAAAAATGAAAAAAATTATCTGAAATTCTAAAACCACCTGTTTTTTCCAAACGCAGGAAAAAATTGATCGACTCAAAAGATGCGTCAAAAGATCAGCTTTATAGATTTTTTAATAAAACATGTACCGTTTGCGACCAAGTTAATTTTGAACCATCTTCTTGGTGATTCTCCACACTCAATCTCCTATAATAGGGATCAGTTCTCATATTTTTCGCAGCCCTATTTACTAAATTTTCTTCCTTCTTTCCAACTGCTCTATTTTGCCAGCAGTTCTTGCCGTTTCTGCAATATTTCAATCAACGTAAATAGCTTTACCCGAATATGAAAAAAGCGCAGAACTCTGAGAGTTAAATCAAAAAGCGCGAAAATTAAAGGTAAATTTTTCGTTAAAAAAAAAAAAAAAAATTTACAACATAATTTAACCAAGAATAGACACATTTTTCGCATACAAGTCTCGTTTTATATCTGACATTCGAGAAGAAAAATAAATCAAATAATGTGCTTTAGAAAGGGTCATTTTTCCGAATCGTTTAGCTAGCCTTCCATACGAAAATTGATAAACTTACAAAGCGTAGGAAAGAAGTAAAATTTAATATTTTGACAAATATTAACGTTTCTACAGTTTTCACTGCCTAATAATACTTGAAAATTTTTTTCGGCATTAGAGTCAGGAAATTTAAAGGTGTTTCTAACGATGTAATCGGATTTGAATTTGCACGCGAATAATTATATGATAATAAATATATAATCATTTTAGTAAAGAGAGGACGAAAGGACAAAACCTAGTTTTAAAGTAAAGGCATTTCTGATGGAGTAATAAAAAATTTGTACGAAATTTTCGGTCGGAAATTAATCAAAATTTAAGAAGGTCGGCTACTGCTCGCTTACATTAAATAAATTCTCAAGCTGAATTTTCATCTGATTTCGAAATTCTCGTACACTTTTCCTTCTACAATATTTCACATGTCCTAAAGTGTTACACGTGAGCTGTCAAATCCACGTCTACACCCGTCGGAATTGTTCGGTAGAAGACTGACAGAAAATTCACCTTCAGATGTAAATACCCCTCAGCGCCATCCCAAGACGTTTCAGCTCCGTCAGCTAACGTCAGCCCATCTGCCGTAGGAAATCACTGTCAGCGCTGGGTAGAAAAGATGGTCTACCCTAGTCGGTTTCGCTCACGCCTTTGTTGCCCTAAGGGCGTCCCCAATCTGTGACAGGTCTTAAAATCTAATCATGAAAGCTCACAAAGAACTTGAACAATAGCTCTTAGTGAAGAATGGGATTTGATTTAATTTTTATCACTGTACATTGAATAAGTCAAATGAGTGAAAAATTGGTTCAGAATGTTCTTTCGGGGAGTTCTTCATAACAGAGGGCTGCAAATAGGACGTGGACGTTCTTTCCTTTGGAGAATCACGGCGCGTGGAACGGTAGAGGAAACCACCAAGGGAAAAGGGAAATTGTACTTGAATTTTTTCCGTGGGAAAATTGAGAGGAAAACCGCCAAATCCCCGGGATTGGTTCTGGACCAAAAAATTCGGAAAAACGGAATATGTAAATTTTTGAGGTCGCTTCTGAGAAAGATTCTGCCCTTTTTATGCATGACTTTCAGCCGGTAAGAAATTCGGAAAGGTATTGTCCAAGATGAGAGATCTATTGAAAAACTATCTGTTGATGTAGTCGAAATAATAATTTTGTCGGTTTGTTTATGAAACATTCGCGTTTCGAAAGACGAGAAAACGCGTTTTTCGACGTTCGGTTCGAAATATTTCAAATACCGGAAATGATTCTCTTGCTTTTAATTCCAACGGGTTCTAGGTTTAATACCCAAGAGGTTTTAGTATTGAAATCATTAGTATTTGCCAATATTCAAAATCTCAACGCAAATGAACGGAAAAGCCAAAATCGAGGAAAAACGACAGTGGTCATATAATTCCAATTCCCATTTGGTCATTTCAATACTAGAGGACGTATAATGGAGAAATTGAGGATTGACTTTAAAGCCACAAACTTGATTGATTTCCACCTAGAAGAAATTTCCTTCATTTGATCATCGGAATAACGATTAATGAATAATAAAAACATAAAAAGGAAAGAACGTCTGTATATTGGCCAGATAATGTTGCCAGAGACGTTCCGAAATTCTTCGATTCGTTGTAAGAGCTAGTTAATTATTTTTTTCTTTTTATTCTTTCCAGGAGAGGTGGAAGGGGCCACCAGGCCCTAACCTCTCTCTGGTCGTTAAATAAACAACTTCAATCTTCGGTGGGGAAAATCAGTGATAATTCTGGTAAGATCTCATGGCAACACTGATTTTCTAGGGATAGTGAAAACAGTATGAACATGGAGCTCTCTCTTGCGAAACCGTCGAGGAAAAACCGGACAAAGGTGTTCCATCGAATGAAAATCGACTGTTTTAAATCCCTCGACTACCCTCACTAAATCGAGGAACAATTCAGTTGAAAACGCAACCGATGCAAGCGAGAATCGAGCAGTACATGATTTACAAGCAATGGAATACTTTGATTAATCGCTTCCGTCCAAACGAGGATCAACTGGCGAGCGCGGGAGTTGGGAAACGTTGATAATAACCTGTCGAACGGCGAACGCAAGAGCGACAAGGGAAAGCGTTTAATCGGCTCAGGTATTTTCGAAGAGATATCGAAGAGGCGACAATCGGAGGGCGGGTGGCTATTTTGAATGGATAATCCTAGTAGATCCAAGCTCATTGTTATAGAACATGCACGACATACGAGCGTAACAAAGGTAGCGAACTAACAAAAGACGAACATGGAACTCGCACAAGTTTCGAACGAAACAGTCGGACGTGCAAAATAAACCCTTCTCCGAAATACGCCAACATTCGACGTGCGGTCAATATTTTCCAGTCTCAACTGAGCTCTTGGGAAAATCGCGAGGAAGGAGTTCGAGCTTGAATCTACGAGTATTCTACTCTTTGAAAGCGTCCTTGTATGGAAATGGGGAATTTGCATCGATTTAATTTTTTTATTCAATAGCAAACCATAGCAATTGCTCACGAAAAAGTTCTAACCCCCTCAAAATTATGTATTACGTTTCAAGGCATGTAGAATCCGAATATCGAATTAAAAAAATTGTCCGTACGCTGTCAACACTTTTTTGACAAAGCTACGAGCACGTATTCTAGCTGAATTATTGAAATTTTCACAAAAAAATCCTTGATCTGACAATGGCTAAATTCTGTAGTATAATCTCTAGCTCAATTTAAGGGTATTTTTGGAGGTTTTGAGAACAAAATTCGTATATTCCAAGATTTTTGAAACATAGGTGGGTGTGATATCAATTTATCTATATTTTGGACGCTGAACCAGATGATGCCATAACGGAGTCGATAGCTTTAATGGTTTAATGGCTTTTGGGTAGAATTTTCGAGATTTTCAGAAATCGGGTATGCCACGACACTTTCAGAAACAATAAAAACATTCTATACTCATTGTAATACACGTCAAACGTGGTATTATTATTAGGCAAATCAACTCTTAACCAGATAACTCAGGAAAATAAATTAATTAATTGAATAATTAATAAAAAATTAATATTAAAAATTAATTAAAAATTATTAATTAGTAAATTATTTAATAAAAATTGAAATTATTAACTAATGTAAATAACGATTAAATTATTATTTTATTTATTTATTTATTCGCAACGGTTTTTTATTTATTTTTTTTTTTAAATTACGAATACGATCACTAATAAACATTTTACACCCCTGGAGACACCATTTCCATGATAAATTTGAAACCTTATAAAAAATATATTGAAAGAGGAATCAAAAAGACAAGCGGAGCACAATTGAAAAATAACGGGAAACAGACGGGAATCGCTGACGTCACAGGACCAGTTTCCATCCCATCGACCATCCTCCGAACCGCTTCCCTGCCCTATTCCCATGGCTGGAGATCAAGTGACCCCTCTTCGGTTCGAGCCATTTTTCAAACTTGAAAACTTCACTGGAATCCTTCATTTTTACAAATTCTATTTCAGGACCGAGTCATCTCGAGTGTTAACTCCGTTTCATGTATTTTCGAAATAAAAAAAAAAGATTCAATGCAAAATTTCTATCGTACGTCCACACACCCCACGTGGCTCCGAATATGCCAGAATAGTCGAAAGCGCGTGGCCCAGCAGACGCAAATTGGTCGAATGATCTGGATTTTCAATGAACGATTGGATTTTCAAGAGTTCAAGGCTTCGAATGCGGCGAACAGCGCTCATTATGGACTGCTACTTATGTCGTGTACGAGTAAATGGTTAAGCTGTCGAACCATTTAGCTCAAGATGGCGTCACATGATCATGCGATTTGTCAGCTCGAATCCTCTTAAAAAGGGTGAAACCGCATTACTCGCCGGAGCGGAAATTATCTCCGCTATGCAGTGATATTACAGTCGTGTTCGCGTGAGTGTGAAAAGTCGATGACGAAAAAATCCCCTCGCAAGGCCCAATGGGAATCTTGCACCACGTGAGAGAGAATGAGGGGATGCAGCTATGGCATGTATAAGAGCTGACTAAAGGGGAACGGGATCAAAAGCGCCTAGGATGGTGAAAATTCAGTGTCGAGAAGGAAGTGGTAGTACATCATTAGTGCGGGATTACCGTCCAAAGAACCGCCCGGAGGATATGAGAGCTCCACCAATTAAAGAAGAAGCACAGTGCGGAACACTCAACTTCGTACCCCACATCGTATACTCCTATTTTCAGATACTCCTCTCTGCCGAAACATTATTAAAAAGAAGCCAGCCCCTTGTGTGCAGTCATATTTTTTCAGGAGAAGAGAGAAACGGCCAAAAAATAGTTTCCACGCATCTGCGGGAAATATTGTCGTAAAGGAAAATAAAACGGAATGATGAGATGAAAACGGAGGTCGGCCTTCGAAAATCGATTCGAAAAAATGGAGATACTCATTCAAAGGCCGCAACATTCGTAGAATATATATTACTGAAAAACTACCTAGGACTGAGCAGCTGTGATCCAAAAACGCATGAAATAGGTTAATAACGCGGAAGTGCGGTGTGTGGGCCAAACTATAAAGATCGAGCTTGATCTGCTTGCCATAACAAAAATTTCAAGACCGTAACCGTTCAAAAATATTGCTGGGGTGAATTTTCATGCAATATCTCATCCCCCCCCCCACCAAAAATGCCATAAAAAACCCCCAACTGCCGCAAAAGGTTTTTTGCCTCAAAATGGCATAGCTTCCAATTCCAACGCTCAAAATTGCATTTGAACCAAATTGAAGAATTGAATTTTTCGCACAAATTCTGACCACGATTTTTGCTCACAGTTTCATCAATCAGCTGCGGTGATTATACAGAAAGGCTGCACAATACCAACATACCTACGCTAAATTGGAGATTAGTAGTATTTGATTCGTATGGCACTTAAAAGTGTGGTAGACGGGGAACAATTGGCGAAGCATTCTAAGAGACAGAAGTTTCTGTTTACCATGAATCAACTGGTGTTACAATCAGTTGCTTCTGTAAAACATTCCCGGAAAATCCTCGTGGTTCCCACTCTCACCCACCACCCAAGAATAATTTGCAGCGTTTTTCGTATCGAATCCGATGAACGTGGAGCATCGCCTGGATCATGGTTTTCAATAACCGGTCACAATTGAGCAGCTCGGAAGCGATTCCCTTTAGTAAGGGAAGTTCTCGAAAGATAACAGGCCCTAATGAAAGGTCAAAGTCATTCGATGGGTAACTAGGAGGAAGAGGCTGTAGGGGATGGCTGCTTAAGCCCACAGCGTGGTAGTAATGTAGCGGCAGTGGTAGACACTGAGTGTACCTTAGTTGACCTGCCAACGTAGTCAACATCCACTCGGGCCTTCTACCTTGTTAAAGGGAAACAGCACAACCGAGGGACGAAGTGGCGGTCTGATCTTTCCTGGCCACCCTGCAGCTTTTGCAACTTACATGCGAAGCCCCGTGACCCTAGGAACCGCGTACTTCAGTGAATTTCCCATTCCGCTCCTCGTATACACATCAAAGAGAAGGTATTTTTTGTAGATATTGCACAAAAGCAGCCTATAGCCGGTAGCAAGAAAATATATACAAAGATGAGCTAAAAGTCGATGAAAACTTCATCGCGTCGCTCGTGAAATATCAGCATATTCTTCAAGCGTACTACTCGTAAAGAGGCATTTGCGCTCAAACTGCTGATAACGTTTATTTTTATCCTTACAGGCGAGCTTCAGACAAAGGTTGAATATTGATACGACTGGGGACCCAAAATGAACGAGCATTAGGCATAACCTTTGTAATGAAGCCGTTCGTTCCCGATAACTACCGAAATGTATCTATTCCGAGCCTAAAAAAAAGAATATCAACATTAATCAGATGTCTTTTGTGCTCGGTCTTGCATTCTAACGACTCAGTTCTTCGTGGGCGACGTCTTTACTAGTATGGCTCTCAAGGATCGTCTCAATTCTTTTGCAAGCTTATCATTGGCCTCTCTCGACAGACCTAAGATTGTTCAGGACCTCTTCGATTCTCGACTGCCATCCCACGCCCTTGGCTTGCTGAGGTGGAATACTACAGAGCTCAGCATAGTCCTGCCTATCCTTGAAAACGCCGTCTTCTGGAGTCCCTTCTATGGCTGCTGTATCAACAGGATCGATCTCTACACCAGGTTTTCCTTTCGTCTTTTCTGCGCTACCTTGCGTTCAAACTTGGTGAGCCTCAAGACTCCAATTTCGGCTTGCGGATGGATACGTACTGGTTCTCATGTCACTTCTGAATGGTGTCCTCTCTGGGCATATGATGCACCAGCCATCCTTGCCCTCATTGATCTGCGTGATCAGGCTTAGCTCTCTCTCTAGTTGTTTTTAGTCCCTTTTCTCTGAAGATCTGCATGCTGCATTTCTGTCAGCCGTTTCCCCAGCAATCATCTTCCTCTCCTGGACCAGCTCTCGCTCTCTAATTGCCTTGAAACCTCGCCTGACTGACGTTTTTCTGGTTACCTCACCATTCTGCTCATCTCACTCTTTAGTTGATTTCCATCTTCGTTCTGTGTCGTTTTTTCTCCTCAGCGCAAGTAACTGTTGAACTTTATCGCTGTTCTCTCTTACTCGGCTATTAATTGGACCTGTACCTATTGTATCCATAAATAATTAATCTCTCTTAACCCTACTCCACCAGTTTACCCCAATGCTCCTTCTTTTCAGCCCGTATATTGTCATCGCTCTAGAGCTGTGAAAGCTTTATTTCACCGACCGAACGCATCTTAGCCACTTCTTTCAATCATCATCCTCCACGACTCACGATCATGTGTCTTCCATGTGAATGAGTTATTCGGCGGTGCCTTAAAGAAATGTCAAGCCTTAGAGATCAATTAGCGGGCCGGGAATAATGGGAAGTCCATGAGTTATGAAAGGGTCGCGTGCTACTCAACGATTTGGATTGGGCGTTTTTTTTTCAACCCTGCTCTCCTCATTTATGCACCATTATGTCCTGCGGTTGTGATTTCGCTCCGTATGAATTCATAACTCAAGATCGTGTCAGGGATATTTCGCCCTCTGAAATACGACCTACTCTTTGACCGACAAGTTGGAAAATTGCTCGGGAATTACTTGTTGAGCAATCTGCATCATCTAGCTCTTATTTACGTATTTCATGAAAGATTTTAGAAATGGTGAACATCGACGATAGCTATTACAAAAGCAGAGGTTGTCGTAACAGTTTTAGAAATTTTTAATAATTTACAGGAGCGATTTTAAACGAATCTATATTATGCCGAAAGATTAATTAATTCATTGATTAACGACTTATTTATCAAATAATCGCTGAGAAACCTAGGACCATGATGGTCCTCTCTACTTTCTTGACACAGTATTCAAAAGGTAAAAAAATAATAATACACATCTACGGTCAGGCTACAGTCGTCGGTTAACGCAGTTAAAAATAAATCAGCGAACAAAATTAAACAATTAATTTAAAATAATTAGGTAAATTGACTTGAAATAAATTAAATTAAAACAAATAAATAATTAAACGTTAATTAACTAAAGTAAACCTATTTTAATTTAGTTTAATTGAATTATTGTACTATTTTAACAATATTTAATTTAATGAATTGATTCAATTTATTAAACTATTTATTCATTAAATTAGTGATTATTTTTATTTATTAAAATACGCAAACAATAAAAATATTAATTTAGAAAAATAATGAAATTGAATTTAGTTAGATAATTTAATTTATAATTAAGCGAAGTTAATTCATTCGAATTAATTAATTATATAAATTACATAATTATACATTTATCGAATATGAAAAATATAAAACAATAAATAATTAAACATTAGTTAGTGGAAAGTTTTTTACCCTATTGTTGAATGTTGTGATTTGTCGCTATTTCCCCACGTCGTATTTTTGAATGTGATGAATTAATAGAATCAAGAATGGTAAAATTCGCCATCCGAGGAATTTCAACGGTTGAGTCTTCGGTGTTACGTCAAAACTAAAGGGAAAACTAGACGAATAAAGCCTGCCATGCGGCACCGATGCGACAACAGTCAAAACGGATCGCCGAATTTCTCGCGACGGTTACGCGATTACGCAAACCTCCTCCCGCAAGAAGATAATGGAGTTTACCGGGAAGTTCGGTTGGGTCGAGTTCATCAGAAACCTCAAGGCAACGGTGTAACAGAAGTTTCAAACGCTTCGACCGGCCGGATATTGTCTTCATAGCTCTTCGTTATTTTAACGCAGCAATTTATGGGCTTAGAAGCGATTTTGTTCAACGAATGTCACCTGCAGGCGAATAGCTATGTAGCTCAATTGGTGGCAAATTTTATTATGAAACAATTATTGTTTTCGCAGGGTTATATGTATAGTATTTAAACATAATAAAATTATATTATATTCTCACCCGCGACCTCGATCGAATAATTAAGTAAATTTCTACTGCACGTAAAACCAAACGTATTTCAGCTCCCAGGGTCCTAAAATAGTTTTTATGGCGTTAGATGATGCATCGTACATCCTTTTTATACGCGTTTTAAGACATTTATCCTGCACGTTTTTCTACTTTCGGGATTACTGGATGAAAAACTATCCCGCTCTTCACAAGTTATACGAGAGGAGTTCCAGCAAAAATTCCAACGTACTGGAAAATATAAATAGGACCTTTCCACAACAACAAAAAGAATAAAGAAAAATAAATAAATAAAATAAATAAATTAACTAATTAATTAATCACGTCTTTTTTCTACGGAATATATCTGGAAACATTAAGGGCAATGAAAAATCAGTTAACGGGTTCGCAAAAGAGAGCTCCATGTTCTAACAGTAATCACAGTCGCTAGATTCGTCATATCTTCTACCATCGATCTACACATTCTTCTGATGTTTCGATTCTAATTCAATTATTTTCGGCCGACACAAGCTTAGAAGTTTTGTCAAATCAAAAAGCAACCATATTCTAGTCAAAACGGTTGAAATTAACAAAACAAAAAAACTGTTATTGAGGAGAGAATTCGAGCCCGTCTTGGCCACGTCGAGAGTGTTTGGAATTCGTGAAAAATCTCCAGTGTTCTCAGTTTTCTAGCGTAGAATGTTTAATGCAACAGCTTCGACAGTTGGAGATCACTAATTTTACTCGACAAGAAGCAACATAAACGAGTATCAACGGGAAAATATTTATGTTTCGGTTTCTGGTTTTCTACGAGCGAATAACGGTTCAATCAAGTAATAACTTCGCGGCCTATCCTTCTCATTTACGACCGGTTTTTATGACATTCTAGAAATTTCTCAGTCGCTAAAATACTACTAATGTTGGCTATACGGTTTTGAAAACAGTGCCACCATAGAAATAAAAATGGCTAACGCGAAAATACTCCAATAAAAGTAAACTGCGATTACTTTACTATAATTTTCACGACCGTATTTACAAGACGATGTTTGGAACAAGGCAGTACATAAAAAAATGAACTTTGTATCTCTCTCTTTACATCGAGATAGACGAATACAATCGTAAATCCTCGAGTTGGGATATTTTAATCGGTCGTTTCTTTTTAAATGCTACGACATGAGTAACTAGATTCAAAAAATTATTATTCATTTAATTATTTATTCGACGAAAATGAACGTCGTTTCTGACTAATAAAAGGAACTTTTGAAAAGCCGTGGAATTGCCGTGAAATTTTGTACAGGTAGTTTCGTAAGTAGGAATTGTTGGTATGGAATTATTTTCACTTCGAATTGCCCTAATGCAAAAAGCTGATTTTTTTTTTTTTTTTTTTTTTTTTTTTTTTTTTGTGAATTGTAGAGAACTGAGAATTTTTTGCGACTTGAGATATGATTTGATCATCCGCGATACCCAGACTTTTTCAAAGAGACCTTTGAGCAGAGTTGAACCTCTTCGGACTGGAGCCCCGAGCGGGCGGAGAATCCGAGAACAATGACTGGCCTTAGAGCCATTGTGCTATCGTGGATTTGTGTACGTCTGTTGTCCGACTATGAACGTTGGGCCCTGTTAAACAGAGAATACTGGGTATAAAGCTTTCGTCGCTTCTCCGCTGCCGCCTCTAGTTCTAGCTCCCACTCCTTCTACGTCGGAAAGACTACAGTAAATTTCCTCCAAATCCTGCCCTAGAGACAGTTCGAAGCTAATAAAAATGGCGTCTATATCACACACGTACTTCCTAGGCTAATCAGACAGGAGGCCAGTTATAAAATCGTGAAAATTATCATACGAGCCTAATTAAAATCAACAGGCTAAGGGGATTTAAATCTTGAAAAAAGCGCATAAAGCGGCCAAAAATTATATTTGATGAGAAAAACGCATATGGAGTGTTCTTAATCCTTATACTATCGAAACATTGATACTAATGTTAAATAATCTTGAACAATCTTCGATTATGCTTAATTGAAGTAGGGACAGGGACTTAAATTCGAGTTGTCGAACAGAACTTACCCAAATAAGAGTTTGTTTATTATATATAATTTAACTAGAAACACAATTTACATCACTCAGTTTTTATTTTTCCTGAATTCCATTTTATATTTTTTTTTTCTTGTATTTCCTTCTTATCCTTCTCCCAATTCAACGTTCGCAACGCCTAGCAAAATCTATAGCGATGATCGTTGTCAAAGAAAAGGGTAGGAGAGATTCAAGATCAACACGTCTCTCGCCTTTCTTAGTCCCCAGCTACGAACTGCAGTTGCACGTTCCACTTAGTTCGAGTCAAAACAATGGGCCAATCGAGGCGGGGAAAAATCAGGTTTAACGGTACCGTTTGGCCTTTTTAACGCTTTTCATTCCTAGAAGCTGGATAACGTTATAACGACAGGTCATGAAAGCGAATTTATCTCAACTCTGACGCTCCTAATGAAAATAGCAGTCCATACACGGTTCCCGTTTGAAAATCACTTCGGGGATCATTTCGTTTTATGAATAATTTATGTCAGTAAACGTTAGTGCACCCCATGAAAATCAGTGAATGAAAGTGTAGGTAAGATATTTAAAATATATTGAAACTGGAAAAATGTAAGAGTCGAACGAACTGGAGTACATTAATCGAAAAGTGATCATTATTCATCAGAATTCACTGAAGACTGCTTCCAACCAGTGATTTTAGACCATGAGATTTATCACACTCTAGGAAAAAAGGAAGGGTTAGCTAGAGGATAGGTGAATCCTTTGAATACTCAGCCCCAAAAGTAACCGAGGACACTAACTAATCTCTTCGATTATCCTACGATCATCCTGAATTGCGAGCATGACGTATAACAACGACGAAGAATTGTTTACTATCAAATGACAACGCGACCGCGCCCTTGCAATAATCTCATCTGACTAATTTTTCCAAAGGAAAACAATAACGTTTTTTCGCAGTCAGCTTTGAAACAACACTGATCTTTTCTCGTGCCTTGAAAATGAATGCAGCGACCGTGACAACAGTTTGAACATGCAGCTAATCCACATCATTATCTATCCTATTTACCCTTGGACAGATTGGAAGTTCTTTCAAATAACACCAATGCTAATGGACACAATGGAAAATAAGACACACGCCTATAGTAATATTAGCATTTCGATACGCTGGGGCTAACAATGGCGGTCGAATGGCGCCCGAAGGCCCCCCACCACACGGCACTAGCGTTACAGCACACCCATCTCGTGCATCCTTGGTCGCACATGCGAGTTCACTGGACGTTATTTAAAGGCACGTTATTGAAATAAAAGCAAGACATTAGTCATTAAAAGATGCTCAAAGTTATACAAGTGTAATTTATTGAAAACGCAACGTTGAATATTATTATAAATCGGCTCGAGTTTCCCCTCGCAAACTGTGACATTGTTTGAATTCGAACGACGCCGCTGAAGAAACCGTGACTCGCGTATTTAGGAATTAATTCCGAATTCCGGTGCTCGCAATTGCTTAATGGACGGAATCCGGTTTTAAAATCCCTTTGCGGAAAATTCCCTCAGGAACTGAGCAGAGTCCCTTTTCCGTTCTTCCTGCCCAATCCTACGACCCTT
Source organism: Tupiocoris notatus (assembly GCA_037159825.1). Taxonomy (NCBI): domain Eukaryota; kingdom Metazoa; phylum Arthropoda; class Insecta; order Hemiptera; family Miridae; genus Tupiocoris; species Tupiocoris notatus. The sequence continues at coordinate 234,464 of JASJUZ010000032.1, read as the reverse complement.
CTCACGAGAGACCAACAGACGACGGTGTTCAAACAGCTGCCGAGCTACTTTATATTCTCCAAGTGTTTCGACGCGTTTCTCATTCAGTACCATTCTCACCTCCAACCGAAAGCGACTTTACCTACAGCGAGAGAAGAGTTGGCCATTTTGAGAAGTTATGAGTTTCATTACAAAGACAATTCACTGCGTAACAATACTTCGGCGAAACCGTACAGAATGAACCGGTATGAAAAATAATCGTTTGCCAAGGTCGAAATAAAAGGCGAGGCATTTAGTGCGAAACTATACAGCGAGAAAATTGTGAGCACAAGACTGAGTCGTTCGATTGATATTTGTAGCCTTGTTGAGGGCTAAACGATGTTTTTTTTCTCAAGTTTATTATGCCCCTTCAATCCGACGTCTGATTACGCGCCTGTAGGCCAAAAATGCGCCAGATCGTCAGCTTCCGAAGAAAGGAAAAAATAAAAGAGAATAATATAGTAGAAATAATAATAGCAACAATATATAATATCTGGAATAAAATATATAAATTATAATTAAAATAAAACTAAAAAACAGAATATTATATAATAAAAATAATAATAATATAAAATAAAATAATAATAATATCATGAAGAAATTTCACGGTTGTAAAATTTCGTTACTGCGGTAAAAAAAATTGACAGCTCACTAAATAACATCCGGAGGATCAGCTGTCTGGTTTATCTCCCTCTCAAAACGACTGAAATAGTAATGCAAGAGAATTGATAATATTGTAGAAACTTCCTGGGCCTAGACATAGCATTGTTCCAAAATTGCGGCAGTTACAGCGCAAATTATGCATGTCTTGAAAAAAATGTTACTTAAACTGGAATTCGCTCTGACGAAATTTCAAAACGACTTCAGCTATCGTTATTAGTTCCACCAACTTTTGAGATCGATCGATCGTTTCAGTATCTTCCATTTCCTTAGGCCATCTATAATAATTTATTTCTCATCCGTTTCCATCATAAAACTTCCCACTTAACCTCTTTGGATATTCAGTGCTTAGAAGTTCGAAAGAGCGCCAGGGAAATGGGAAGTCTCATCGATAACGGTGTGACAGGAGTTGAGGACATGAGCTGAAAGGGCTTATCGGGTATTTTTAACCCTTTCCTATTTCTGTAGCGCGCGTTTTTCTCCAGCCCGCCTCTACCGCGTTCATTTCAGATACAGATTTTTCAGAATCCCACCCAATACTGTCAATATTCGGCGTCTTCCGTCGCAATTACCCGCGTCGAGCGGTTAATTCTTAGAATAGCTGCTAAGAATCGCTCCGAGATGTTTCGATCTTCGAGGAAATACGAGAAGACAAACTCGCTTCGATAAATATCAATAAACGGGAGATGGAAAAAATAACGGTGAGACATTAATACAAACAGGAAGCGTGAAACAAGTGAAAGAGCATGTTTGTTCGACCGGAAAAAAACAAGACCTAATACGAAAAGAAAAATGATCCAATTGTATCAGCGTATCCGACAAAATAGAAATAAAGTCAAGAGCATCAAAAGTACATTCGGACGTTCTTCGATTTGTAGCGACTATGATGACAGTTGGAACATGGAGCTCTCCGTTGTAAACACGTCGAAACGTTCTCTCGGTTCGGTGAACATCAGGCATTCAATCAAGTTCTTTCCGTTTGAAAATCATTGCAAGGGATCGCAATAAAAATTGGCGAATAATTCGGGACAGGAAAGAGGAAGGGGTTTGCCAGGTGATCGTTTGATTTATCTGTAATTATTTAGCTGCAACAATGCAGGATTGACAGAAGACCCTAGACCTGACTGAGAACCTGGATGTTATACTGTTATCTCGATATCCCGAAATTTCCGGCACGATAACGCGCCACGCCAAATGAGAGTTTTTTTGAATGTTTTATCTCATACACGGATGTTTTGTTCTGTTCAATTTAGCTGGACACACACTGTACTTCCGCTTTATTTGCAAATCGGTGGTATTTTTATTTTCACAGATTAATAAATAAAATAATTATAATTATAATAAATTATTTTTTAAGCTAAATCGCTGCCTCAATTTTCAAGGTCTTTTTGGGAGTTTCGGAGAGGGTGAACTCGTATTTTCGAAGAAACATGTAATACTTTCTTTTTTTTTTGACAAACGTGCAAATGGTATTAATTTCTATATAATTTTGGGAGCTGAATCGAATGAGACCATAACGGAGACGATAGCTTTGATGGTTCTCGCATTAAAAAGCTTTTGTGCAGTGAGTTCGAGATTTGGAGAAATTGGCATGATGGCATAACTCGAGACTTTCTAGCTATAAAACACATTCTATGCTCGTCAAACACGCTCTTAAAATGTTTTGTTAGGCGAATGATTTAACTTTTAATTATATAATCAAGTAAACTATTAATTATCAAAATTACAATAGTTGGTACGGAGTTTCCCCATATTCAATCTGTTACTTATCTCCTGTGAAGTTACCAACACAGGTGTGTGTCAAAGGAATAATAAACCACTGTATAATCGTTTGCAGCTTTTTTTTTAATTGTTAGTCTCACACACCGTACTTCTACGCGATTCGCACTATTCGTTATTTTATTCGTGTTTTTTTTTTTTTTTTTTTTGCCCCCTTGGTCTGAAAATGATCTATTCCACAGATCCTCTACTGTAGCGTTAGGCGTTAAATTATTAACCTAATTCGAGATTTTTCCAGTCTTTGGGACTTCTGGCTACTTTTTCAGTAACAATATTGTCTTGTACTAAGAATGCGGCCTTATAATTAGTTTCTCGATTCTATAAATGTCTATTACTATCTGCTCAAACACGGAGAAAGGTTTTCATTGATCTCGACGATCCTTAGGTAGTTTGATGAAGAAATCTGGTCAGGTGATTCCTTCTAATCCCGGGATTTAAGGTGCTCTACCGGACAGAAGCCTTACTATACCTACGGAATATTGTGTGATTATGCGGGTGGGCAGAACGAGGCTGGGAACACTGGGGTACTAGAAGACTAGAGCGAGAGAAGGAAGACTGGTCCCATAAACGGCCAGGTTCAAGACTCTTCACAAAACCGGTTTAGTTAAGGGCCGAGATCCCCTCCAACGCAGGCGATTCATGAAGAAAGAGCCCAACGAGCGCTTGCGTTGCAAGAAGGGAAGAATGCAAGACAGGAGAGATTCAGTTGTTAAATGAAACTTCAGACAAGGTTTCTCTCGGGAAAAGCCGAGAGGATGACGAACTTTTGAACGAGGATTTATGAACAAACCGAACATCCTGGATTGAATCATTGTACGGGAAAAAGTTCGAGGAAGATTCCTAGGAGTGGTTTTGAAAATCGATACTACGAGGAATTTCAAGGATAGAGGTCCCACAATACTGAAATATCGTGCAAGATGAAGGTCATAACCGTAGAAAAAACGCTCCCAAAGATTGCACTGAGATAATGCGTTGAACGTAATGGCCTTTCAAACAGATCATCAACCAAAAATAGTCAATAGAAAGCGAAAAAGCCTAACAGATTCACCTAACAAAAAAAATTGTTTTTAAAATATATTATTTATTTAGATCAAGTGAAATTATTTGTCGAACAAGGAGCTAACAAGGACTGAACGTTTTGACAGGTTGGGGGCTCCATGTTTTGCTATCTCAACCGCTAAAAATACTTTCAAGCTCAGAGAAAATAATAAGTGTTGCCATGAGATTAAACACGAAATATCACCGTTGGGAAAAAATATCAATCTTACTTCAAAAGCACCTTTCGTAGAAGTTTAGACATTTTTTACAATAGTAAACAACAGAAAATTCGAGAGGCATTTCCATACGGAATTTATATAAACCTTGAGCATAAAGGGCGATTTCGTCGTACGTATGGGATTCATCTTTAAAGGTAAGTCAGTTTGAGAAGATGGCCTGTTTTGGCTGCAGATAAAGAGAACAGCGCACGGAACGAGCATCGGGCTTCTTGTCATTCTGTCATTAGGCTCGAGAGCTAAGCTCCGAGATTGCTTCATTCAGCGCCGTAAAAGAACGAGGCTAGTTTTTACATTAACCAACGACAGTCACGCTCGATCTGTATTAATACATGAAAGAGGCGTGATCTTGGGATTGGATGTTTCGTAAGAACTAGCACATGGGATCATTTTTACATTCGTCCGAGCGGTTTCCTTTTTTGGTTCCGTCCCTGCAAGGAATGATAAACAGCCGATCGGAAAGGCGAAGGAGGATAAAGAGAGACGTTTCAGAATGAAGTTGGGCTCAACAGTTTAAGCGGTATACATAAATATTAGTAAAATGTACAAAAAATCGCGTGTTTCGAAATTAAACATTATTTTCATCCATTTAAGGGGAAAAAACTAAAAATGTAGCATATATTATGGTTATACAAACCACCAACTATCACTAACCTAAATTAGAAAAAAATCGAAATCAAAAAATTTTTCACAAAAAAATCAAGGGCTACTACTGCGAATTTTTCGCAACGATCAGTTACTGATTTTTTACTCGTTTTTGAATACAGATAAAAATCTGAAAATTTTAGGAAAGTTGTATCCTACCAAGATCTATTATTGTGATTTTTTTTCAATTCTCATAAAAAATTGCAAGTGACCCATAAAAATCAGTTCTTGAACTCACTAATATCGAACTTTAACCAAGCTATCGGGGTCAAAATATCATTAATCAATTATTTTAATACGCAGGAGTCTTCATTTGGCCACCATAAACACGAAAATAGCAAAAAGATTGGTAAAAAAAAAATTAAACAGCGCCACAGAAATTATTTTCCGTAAATCGAGTTCCAAACCGGCCGAACTTTTGAGCTCTGCTGGCATCGGCCAGGGTGAAAAATTAAACTTATGTTTTCGAGAGATTTTGAAAGCTCTTCTTACACGAAATTTAACGCTGAATCCAAATTTGACGTCAAAACTACGGAAATTTGACGACAACTGTTAGTTTTCCCTATTTTTAGTTGTTCACTACTTTTCCGTTTTTCGACGTTGAAAATCCATTGAAAATACTAACAGGACTCTTCAATTAAATTCCGATACTCATTCGTACAGAAGAGGACGTTTTAAGTCAAAAATTTCAAATGACGAAGATTTCAAGTCATTTTTCCAATTTTTTTTTGTCTTCAAATTTTTGAAGTTTCAACTTAGGAATTTTTTCATTCGCCTAGTTTTCAAAAAATAGTTTATTCTAAGAAAATTTTCGAAAAATGAATTTGAAATCGATTGAAATAAAAAAATACACGGTTTTATTTCATTTTCGAACTATGGTCGACTTAACGGTAAAAACATGTTTTTTGTTTGTTTTTGTTTTTTTCTAAGCACCAAAACAACTGCGCGTGCACCCAACATAAATATAGTTTCGATTGTACCAAATTATAGGATTTTGATAGCTCTTTCTTGTCTCTGGATATTATACCTATGTAAATGTTCAGGACTAAAAAGTTATTTGCGAAAAACAGGCGAAAAATCGCAAAAAGCGCTCCAACCCAGTTTTGAACTCAATTTAAACAAATTCTAAGGCCTAAAAAAATCATGTTTATGGGAGCGATTAGTAGGGTAAAACAACAGTTTTTTCTTCATTTTCCTCTTGATAAACATGACAAACGTCTTGAGGAGAATTCAATCGCCCTAAGAGTAATATAATTCGAAGTGTAACAAAGTTTGACGTCTGCAAAGAGGTCATAAGGGAAACTTTGCGAGAGAAATTCGAAACGTACGCGCTATAAAGTTGTTTCCGCTCGCCTGAATAAAACGTTGTTTATCATCAGGCGAAACATTTTACTCGCCATTCCGCGATCGACACAACTTACAGGAAGAAATAAGACAATAACTTTTATTACTGTTTTAGGACACGAAGATAGTCCGTGACGACAGTTACTACCTAAGGGCGATTGATTACCACCGCAAATTAATTGCATTTACAGCGTTGACTGAGCGAAGTTTCACCAAAGAGAAATCAACATCGTTGCTAAATTAGGAGCGAATTACGTCGCCATTAATAATTAACGGATCTTGAACCTCGTTCTTTATCAAGATGCCGATTGGCAGCTGTCAACGTTTCTATCCTCCCTCGATTAAGAACGCATGTTTCATCAACTGCAGAAAAAAAACCGAATAAGATTTCGAAATGAAAATAACGCATGAAAACAAACAGAAAATTAAATGCACTACAACTAAAAACGTTTTAGCTTCAAATTAAATGTACTAAATAAACAAACTAAAAAACGATAGAAACTAATGCATTAAACTAGAAAGATGATATAACAAACTAATTACCACTAAACATTTTCGTAGAACTAAATAGGTAGAACTAAATAAAGAAAATGAAAGACCAAAAACTGAACTAACTAAAAACAAAAGTAAAAAACTGCTAAAAACAAATGCACTAAATTTTAAAAAACCTTGACTAGAAATAAAAATCTTACTAAGAAACAAAGAAAAAATATAATTAAAACTAAAAACTTACAATAAAACTATCTTAAACTAAAAAAAAAAAAACTAGACCAACTGGAAAAAGTTAACTAAAAACTAATAAACAAAAGACTTCTAAAAAATAGAAACAAAACCAAAAAAAAAATACTACGGTATTAACTGATTAATTGTTAAAAAATTAACTTAAAACAGAAACTCACTGAATCACAAATCTAACTGAAACTAAAAATTTTCCAACAAAGAAAATATTAAAAATGTATTTACAAAAAAAAGACCATTAAAAACTGACCAAAACTAAAAAACTTATCACTGTAAAACTAAATTAACTAAAAAAAAAGCTTGACACTAATGCGCTAAATTAAGAAATAAATAACAAAATAAATCAAAACTAACTGAACTGACTTGATTTAAAAAAATCAAAATAAAACCAAAAACGTATTTGCAAAAAAACTAACTGAAAGAAAAAGTTAACTAAAAACTAATAAACAAAAGACTTCTAAAAAATAAATAAAAACAACTAACTTCCTAAACTAAGGCCGAACTAATCTACCAATTTCTGCGGAATAATTTTCCAGCAAATGATCTCCCAACATGTGATAACGGTAAGAAACTGCCTCGTGTGACAAACAAGTCGCTCTTTCGCTCGTTATTTCGGTAAAATTACTCTCTATCGATCGAACGAGCCGAAGTGCTTACGTTAGCCAGCCCGAAGTTCAATGAAAACACTTGACGGCGACGTGATTATTGTTTACAACCATGGTAAAGTGGAAGGAAATCGTTTGTTTGCCCTGCTGGGTAGTAACTGAAGCTTTCTAGGGCGCGTTGCATTTCACCAAAGATCGCACAACTTTTCTACTCGCTTTTACCCTTGGAATTTCGACGCAACGGGATAGAAATTTGAAATCTCGAAGAAAACTCGGCGTTTTTCATCGTAAGCCTAATTCCTCGAAAGGTTCGAAAAGGGGAAGCTGAGTGGTTTTCTTCGAGGGGAACGACGACGGGAATCGAAGGGAAACAAGACTGTTCAGCTGTGCTCTTCTGTTTTTAGATGGTCGATGCACCCTGCACAAGCAATGTGATGTTTCTCGGTGGAAACATAGGTGCTTTATCTGTCCCTTGAAGATATTGCCTTTGGGGATTTGCCACGTACGTTCCCATCTTTTCGTCCAAACTAACGCTCTTTAATGGTCCCCTGGTGCAAGACTGAGCGGGATTAGGCAGGGTCGGACCGTTCTTTCGGCGCACGAGAGACGCACACGTTGTCCCGGAATCAAAACTTCGTAAAGATGGAGTCTCTAGTAGTAACTGCGTATCATTTGTTTTTGTCATCAAGCGAGCGTGCACAGTTTATTCAATCGACAGAATCCTATCACCTAAAAGTGTTCATCCATTTCGCAAGCTTTACAAAAGAGAGCCTATTGGCTCATCATCGCTCGAACGCAGCGGAAAAAAGACAAGCGGAAAGGTTATAGTTGTTATCTTTCAAGCGAGCGAAAATACGGGTCGTAATGTCAGTGAAATAATGTGATTGCCAAAAAAAAAAAAAAAACCAGAAGCAAGCCCAGCCTAAGCTTAGGCTAACGCCACGTAACCATTTGTACACGTCCGAGGGTTGGCGGAAGCCTTTCCACGACAAACGATCAAATAAATCCTGACTGTGAAAATACACCCTCGGCTCGCGTGAATTCTTCTAAGAGGTTTCTGTTTCGAAATGGTTGAACCTTGAAGGCCCGGATCTACCCGGAAAGGCTATTCCCATCTACTGCTATTCTTCTCGAGGGTGTTATCTTCTCAAACTTAAGAAGGGTTGCGGCCCCGCTTTATCAAAAACGAGATCGTCATTTGTTTACAGTCGCAAACGACACGCCATAATCGCGAGGCGACCTGGAAGTAAATATTTTGAAAGTTGACCGCCTGGACAAGATACAGACCGGAAAAGTTGTAACCTCTACAAGATGAGTTAGATTTGGAACTCTGAAATCACAAATAAGTACCAGGAATTTTCGACTAAGCGAGAGAACACTGGATCTGGAACAAACTGGAATATTTCGCATTGTTTTTTATGGCAACACTGAATTTTCTTATGTACTTGAAAGTGAGAGCAGCCACTGTGATAACAGTTTGAACATGGAGCCCTTCCGAACCCATCAAAATTGTTGTAAATTCAAGTCAATTCAATTTCATGTCGCCCAAAACGTCCTCATGAATTAAGTTCACGTGCAATTCGAGGCCGGACATGGCGATAGGCTACTGAGGTAGGTTGCTGGCAATATATCAGCTAAATTGGATACCAATATAGTTTAAGATCACATACCAAATATTTAAAGGCCTGCAGGCAAGCTTGGATTGTAGGTGGAAGTCAGAATGTCGTAAGTCGTAAGTCAAATTCGTCTACAGTTGGCTGTTAAGGCCATTGTCTGCAGGCTTCTGCGTCTTTGGTTTCCTTCGAAATTCACTTAAAGGCAGCTTAAATTCAGATTAGTCCTCGACTACGCTCGTTGAACAATAGAACGTAAAAGCGGGCAAAAAGGAGGCTTTCTCGAGCGATACATTAAATGTAAATTACTCCTACAAAAGGTACGGAGATGTCGGGTAATTTCCCTCGGTGCTGGGTCGCCCATTAATCGGATTTGGCAACATGCCTAAAAACCACTTCGGACCGCAGGAGTGAGAAGTTGGCCGCCTCGACCCGAGCAACGTCTAAACAGGCTTTTTGCTCGCGTTTGTATCGGACTTGCGTCTCCAGGCAATCTCCGTTAAGTGCGAGAAGAAAATGCATTGCAGGTGCTCAAACGTGTGAAATTCCTTATCTGCAATCCCTTCGTATGAGGTCGGCTCGAATTCGATTTATTTTACTATGAAAAAAAAAAAAACACTGGGAATCGAGAGAAAAATTAATTAGAATTAATCCTCGGGATATTAATTCTATTAACTGATTCGATTAGACGGCTGCCTCCAATATAGAGAGGATTAAAAATCGAGAGAGAAGAAAAAAAAGAAGAAAACTATTAGAACTCTATTTCCAACCTTTCGCCTCCGTATTCCTTGATTTTCTTGCGAGTTGAATTAATTTTTCCCGGCTTTATTACGATTCTATTATAAAACAGAGCGGAACATTGTTATCGGCGGATGCCGCGAGAGGAAAAGTTTCGAAATAGGCGTAGAAATGCTGATTTCATTAGGTCTCATTCGTATTCAGTTCCGCCGAGGGAATTTCAAAGGTAGTTATCGCAAACAGAGAAGAATTAGCTGTGAATATCTCAGCTCGGGACTTGGAAATTGCCATAGAACGCCTCGCCACTCTTCATCACCTCCGATGTCAGTAATAATTTAAAAGTTGCGAAGAAGCGGAAGACATTTCAAACAATAGACGACTTAGTGTTGGTCGGAGCTTTAATTAAAAATTTTTCCAAAGAGCGAAAGACCGTCAGCCAAGATGGCCGCCATTTCAATAATAATTCGAAGAAAAATCAATTGGAGAAATTCATTGCAAACAAAAATTATAAACAATTTTTTTTTTACGCGTGAATCAAGATTAATTTCAAATATTTCTCTCCGTTCCCCGTTATTTGTATTGCCTTTCGATTACTCGCTTAACTTGCTACCTTTTCCCCATTTTCTTCCGCGCTTCCGGTTTTTCCGCGCAAAAAGAAACAACCTTATCCCGCAGGGAGCTCGGTCGAAGGGTGCAATAGGACGCGAACCGTGCGAGAGAGAGATGGAAAGCGATATCGAGATGGAAAGAGTAACCGGGAGACACTGATGTAAAATAGGGGAGGTTTTCGGCTTTTGAAGCGAGTTGGGGTCGGGTTGCTATGAAAACAATCTCAGATAGGGGTGACTTCGGCTCCTCTCTTCGCACAACCTTTTCTTCGGGCTTACAATATTCGAAAAACGCCCGAATTCTCCGTCGGATAGCACGATTACCTGCTTATCGCCACTTGACGACAGCTGATTTTCTTTTTGTCAAAGATATGTCTGCCGACGATTTCTTGGCTTTTAACCTATCTTAAGTCGCGATCTGATTCCAAAGCTAGCGGTGCACAGGTCTTTCCAAATAGCAGAATTCCATAATAGGTATTTCTCTCTCTAATATGAACCTCTGACGGCAGAGGAACTTCTTGTTTTTTTTTTTTTTTAAACTTTTATAATTTTGACATCGTTCAAATTTGGGACAGTGACAGTTGATGGTAATTATACCTATAATATACGTGAAATCCTTTGTTTCTGTGACCCCGAATGAACGAGAAAAATGTTTTAAGATAAGAAAACAAGTTATTTCGAATAAATGTCATGAATATTGTTCAAACTCGCAATAACGATTGAGAAAACGATTGGTACAGATATGAAAAAGGTGGAAAATTTAATAATCTATCTTTTGATGTAATCAAACCATAGAATAAATTATAAAATAAACAAGTAATATGATGCAAATCATTGAACAGTGTGGTTTAGTACTCTATTTCTTCAATTATAATTTAAATATACCATCCAAATGTGAAAGTGATCAACCCGAACGTATGTGAACGTTGATTGGTTTTGAGGAGTGGTTTATGTTTTTCTTGGGCGATTACAATATTGTTCTTCATTGAATAACGGACCAAAAATTATTATTTTTCCGGAAATTCCGCGAGAATAAATCCGAGACATCAGTTGCCTCTATCAAAGAGCTTTATAGAGGTCATCCGAGGGTGTCAAAATACGGCCAGTTATTTTTCATCCGAGGACGAACGAAGAATGCGAGAGAGGCTGTAAAATGAAGCCACCACCTAGAACCATCCGTCCAATTCCGCCAACCATCCGCCTTCTTGCGGGACCCTTTTTTCGTCCTACCTGGGATGAAATGGGAGATTTGTGGGGTCGTCTGTTATTCAACAACTCGTCCGGTCGAGTACCCCGCAGAAGAATAAGAGGGACCGTCAAACTAAGTGAACGTTCGATCATTCGACGGGGAATATATATTTTCTCCCCGGCCGCCGATCTTTTCATCATCTATTTACCCACATGTTGTTGAAATGCGCATATAAAATGAAATACTCGGTTATGTAAACAACCAAACCGTATCAAAGCTAATTGTGAAAAAATAATAGTAAAATTTATAAGCCGACGAATGCAGCAATGGAACATTGGTTTATTATTCTTTTGCTTCAATTATGTTTTAAAAAGACCGTCCATTTTTGACATTCCGAAAATTTATGAACGTTTCCACCTATTACATTGGTAACTATAGGGAAAACTCCTTAGCTACTATCGTAATAAATATTTTTTACTTAAATAGGAAGTTAAATTATCCACCTAACAGTAGAGCTGAAGAGAGTCTTCAGCGACCATTCCAACGATTTTTTAGTTCCGTCAATTCTCGAGCTCTGCCATCAGTGCCAATTTGTCAAAATCTCAAAAATTCTACACGAAAGCTTCGATAACACGAGAACTATTGGATGTATCTATTCTATTATGGTCTCATTCGACTCAGCGTCCAAAAATCAATAATAATAAATACCAAGCACACATTTTTTTTTATCGTGGTCGATTACAATGGATTATTGAATTTTAAAACAAAAATCCATTTTTCAAAAAATTGCAATACGAAATACACAGTACTTCCGTACTTGAGGAGGCAATAAGGTGATAAAAATGCTCGCATAAAAAATACGTGTGTATCAATATTTAACGATTTTTTGCCGCTGAATGGAATGAGACCACAACGGAGTCGATAGCTTCAACGGTTTTCGAGTTATCGGAGCTTTTAAGCGGAATTTTCGAGTTGAAAAGAAATCTGGCTTTTTTAGAGGAAATTTGGATTTTTTTGGTTAACTCAAGAATTTATGGAATCGTTATATATACTCTTTCTAAAGGTCGCAAACATTCTCTTCAGCTGGACCGTTACAAATAAATAGGGTGTTCATTTGAAACTAAAGAAAAATAAAAATGTTCGTAGAGTTTGAATTTGTAAAGCTTTATAAATCTTTCTATTCTCGTTGAATTGCTCGGCACTCTTTAGAGCAGTATCCATAGGCGATTATTTGTCTTTAAATTAAGTAATAAAAAAGTTAATTATTAAGAGAAATTAAATTTATTTTAAATTATTTTTTATTAATATATTTTTTATTATCTTGTTTTTGAAGTGAATTGAACATATTTACCGACTTCAAACAAGGAGGAGGTTACTATGGTCGTCTTGCGGGATTTTTTTTTTTTTTAAACTTATTATCATTTTATTTTAAATTAAACTTATTTTAAATTACGACGGTTCCTAAGGGGTTTTCCCTTACATTTACCGATCAGTTCGTAGGTGGGAACGTTCTCGAATAATTGGACTAGTTACAAGCGGACGGTCTTCTTAAATTAAAACTGAAGCGAATTGATAATAAACCGTAATAAAATAAATAATCATTTGAGCGTTTTTAATAGCGTTGGAATTATCTATAAAAATTAATCGAGAAAAATTACCTTTTGAGCTTTGCACATGGAGTTGATCGCTTGAACGTCGTGGCTCGCATGTCGCGTGTCCTTGCAGGTCGAGCATACGGGAGTTTTGCACAGCATACAATAAAACGCGAGCGATTCTTCGACGTGATCCGAACAGAAAATCTCCTTGGCCGCGTCCCTCGTCCTGAGCGCCGACCGTCCCGGAGCGGTCAAAGTATGCTTAGCGAGTCCGCCCTTCGCAGGATGGCAATTTTCCTTGCACTCGTCGCAATAATGGACTTCGCACTGTTCGCAGAGGACGGTCGCCGTTTTCGCCGGCTCGCGGGTGCAAAGTTCGCATTTGGGTACGAGTTCGCGAGCTTCGCCGTACTTGTCTACGATATTCTGCATCGCTCTGTACTTGGGCAAGTTGAGGGCTCCATTTTCATCGAAGTAGACCGTTTTCGAACAGACGGGACACACGAGAAGCGACAGTGCCGTGTTGGCAGCCAAGGGTGGAAATAGAGAGACGCCGAGGAGATTCGGAGTGCCGACGTAGCTGTTGGGCCGGCTCGTGCAGACGACGCCGCTGTCGGTTTCGCTGAGGATCGACAATTTATCGACTTCCTCGACTAACGACGACGACGACGATTCCTGAAGGTTATTCCCGTTATGTCCATTCGTGGCCGCGGCCGGAGCTTGCAATGAAAGGGCGCAATTAAGACAAAGCGAATGATAGCACGGCATCAGAACCGGATTCGAATACAGCTCCTTGCACACGGGACATTTCAATTCCTCTTCCATCGCGCATTCGTTTGGATTTATTTATTCGGAAACATGAAAATTTCAATCGCGGAAATCGACACCCGACACTGACCGGTGACGCGGACGCGGAACACTGAAGCACACGGGACGCGACGCGGTCTCGCGGCGACTGATCGCTGACTGGCTTTCGTGGCCGCACTTTGTTCAAGACGCGGCCCAAGAGGGGGAACGAAGGGAGGGAGACGGGTTTCTACCGGCTTGCGCCTTCCCCTCCACAATTTGGATTTTACCCAGGCGACCTTTGACCTTTGAGCGCGCAATACCAGAAGCGCCGCAGTTAAAAAAATAACAAACAGCACCAAATATTTTTTGAAACCTTTTAAAATTATTACATGATTTTTTGTACAGGTCAAAAAAATGTTTGAACGCTTCTAAAATGTTTTGGAATGATAATTAGAACCTTAAGAGCCATTTTCATACCATAATTGATTTTTGGTGAAAATTGCAAGAAAAATGTTCACGGCGTACAGCAGACGGACAGAATAATTTTTTATTGGAAATTCGGATTCAACATGCCTTGAAACCTAAAACATCAAATTTTTAGGAGAGTTTGACTTTTTTTCTTGGGCGATTACAATGGTTTATTGAATGAATAATTTTACGCTCCAACATAGAGGATTGCGTTCATAAATGAAAAATATAAAAAAATAAATATGTTCAACGTAGCTAAATTAACGTTTTATTGAAGTTAAGTCGGTTATCACTTGTTATCATAACCCTTCGCTTGGGGTGAAGACTTTCACAACAAAGCGAGCGTGGTTTACTATTGCTTTGCTGTACAAAGTACAATTTTGATGCGAATAGTTTGTTGCTTTTATTGTAATTTTGAAGCGTGCTAGTTCAAGTCTGATATTTTTATTTTGGCAGCTGTGGTATACAAACTGAACTTGTAACGTTGAGACGAATTCTCGTACGAATATGAACTGAAGTGAAGTGTTCCTTGTATGTATAGCGGTTCAACAAAAGCACGATGCAAGTCTCGGATCCGAATAATGTCAAAATATACAACCTCAGCAGTGGGAAATCGCTTCCCGAGGTGAGTTAAGATTTGTTTTCAATAATGCTTATTTCATTTGTGTTCATCTTCCACGAGGAGCCCTTTAGATCTGATTCATAATGCAAATAATTGCCGTGTTTGAAATAGTACATCTAGCAAGCGGAAAGGAGGTCATCAATAAACTATAATCGCGCACAAAAAAATTTCCAATTGTCCTTAAAAATTAGATTTCCTACGTTTCATGGTGTGCAGAATCCGAATATCCAATTAAAAAAATTCTGCCCTTCCGCCGTAAACAGTTAAGGAAACTGTAGTTGGTCAATCATTGAAATTTTCACCAAAAATCATTTTTGGTCAGGCTAATTCTCCGGCCAAACCTACCTCAATTCAAAAAGTATTTTTAGGGGGTTTCAAGGGGAAGAAAGTCGCATTTTCCCAGGTTTTTGAAACATAGGTGTGTTTTATGTGAAATTTTTGAGACGTTTGGCAAGTAACTCAATATTTTGTGGAGCTATAAAAATCGTTCTATATTCGTTGTAAAGTTGCTTAAACACTCTTCAGCTGTATCCTCAGGCAAATAATTTTCGTTTAAATTACGACAGTTGCCAAAGAATTCTCCAGTTACCGATTAGGCTGGCCCCCCAAAAACTTTGAGTAAAAAAGGTTGGAGCCCTCTGATCTAGACTATCAATAATAATATCCCGTAACACTATTGTGATAGGTTAGTTGATTAATCTCTGTTACAATCTTTTTCAGTGGCTGTCCGATCGGAAGAAGCGGTCTCTTGCCAAAAGCGATATCGGTAACTTGCTTCTTATTTTTTTTACTTATATCGGTTTACATTGGTTTAAAATTGAATGCTGCCTTCGCGTTTTTAATTTTAATCATTTTAGCAATATAAGCTTATTGTCATGCAATTTTATAGATATCCGACGTAGGATTGAGCTCCTTCAGGATTTTTCCATGCCCGACATTAGCAATACGGTGAAAGTATCCAAAGATGGCCATTATATTCTTGCGACTGGAATTTACAAACCCAGAGTCCGCTGCTACGAAGTAGACAACCTTTCGATGAAATTCGAGCGATGCATGGACGCTGAAGTCGTCACTTTCGAAATCCTGTCCGACGACTATTCAAAAGTGAGTGTTCCAAATTATGTTCACTCACTTCTGTGCTTTTTGGCCTCCGGATTTTGCTATACGGCGATTCTATGAGAGTGCAATTCAATGCCTTGTCTGTTTGTTTTAGTTGGTCTTCATGCAAAACGATAGACACATAGAATTCCATGCTGCCGGCGGAAGGTATTTTAAACTAAGAATACCCAAGTTCGGGAGGGACATGAAATACCATCAAACTTCTTGCGATCTTCTTTTGTCAGCCGCCGGGTATGTGTTAAACACATTGGCATCCCTCGAGTTTTCAACATTTCGTAAAGTGTCTCAAATTTGAAGCCATTTTTTTAAGTGAATGAATTTAAAAGGAATAAATATTCATTTAGTGTAAAATATAATTTTTTAATTCGTTAATTGCAGAAGTGACATCTACCGGTTGAATCTGGAACGCGGGCAGTTCTTGAATTCTTTCACTACAGAAGCGAGCGAAGTGAACAAGCTAAATATCAACCCGCTGCACCAACTTATCACAGCTGGGACGAAAGAAGGATGGGTATGGAGGTTTTCACTGTGATTACTGTGAGAAAAACAGGAATCCTGTTCCGATTTAACAATAATGCGCGATTTCAGGTTGAAGCGTGGGATCCTCGGCAAAAGAAACGAGTAGGGACATTGGATTGTCTGGCGAGCACTCTATCGGAGCACACTCAGTGAGTTCAGTGTGTTTCTTGGCTGATAAAAGCTCATTTGGCGTCTGGAATGATTTTTTAAAAATTAATTACAGAATTCAAACAACATAATGTTATTACAGTATTTCGGCTCTGATTCATGTTTTTCTTCCAATATTGTCTTCAGAGTCGAAGGTTTCCCGTCGATCACCAGCCTTGAATCTCTTGGACCGTTGACACTGGCTGTAGGCACGGCGACAGGTCAAATTCTTCTCTATGATATCAGATCAGACAAGCCGTTAATTGTGAAAGATCACATGTACGGATTTGCCATTCGCGACCTGGCCTTCCAAGATAATTACGTTCTGTCTTTGGACTCGGCTATCGTCAAAATCTGGGACAAGGATACAGTGAGATAATTCTTCTTGAAGGGTGCATATATTATTGCTTTTGTGCTATGTGAAAGTAATAAGTTTCTGCTTTCAGGGTAAAATATTCACAACGATCGAAGCCGGACATGAGACGATGTTCAACAGTTTGTGCCACGTTCCCAACTCTGGTCTCATTTTTATGGCTAACGAATCGCCAAAAATCAGAGCCTATTATATTCCTGTGAGTACTTGATTATGCAAAAAGGGAGTGAGTGAGAGAGTGATTGATTGACGACATTTTCATTAATAGTGCACAATTAAAGCCATGTGGGCCCATGTGCGCACTGAGTTGTATAAACCAATGAAATTTACAATGGTCAGGTAATATAACAAAGTAAATGAATTTTTAAAAAATTGATTTTTCATTCAAGTGAATAATCAAAACAGTTTAGACAAGCCTCTATGGCCTCAAAAATATGACAAACGAGTCTCTAATGAATGTTTTTAAAAGCAGTTGTTCTTTTTTCATCGAACAAACTCCCATTTTGTGTTAAATATTTTCACCACTTCTACATGTAATGAATTGGCGTAAACGGATGAGGAGAGAGAGAAAGGTCTTCATTGAAGTATGTTCATACTCCCCTACCGATAAATTACGCTGACACAACATAGTTAAACCATTTGAATGATTACTTATTCTTAGTAGCAGAGTGTTAATATATCATCTTTGAAGCAAGGAGTCTCTGGAATACAATGAATTAATTCAAGTAGTTTGAGTACTTCAAATAAAATTCCTCGTCCTCTAGAGTAAAAGCGAATAAGATTGACTACCCTTGCGATTCATATGTTGCCGAAAACTGATGATTCCAGTCTATTGATTAAATTATCACACTGACTCCTTGTTATTTGAGTAAATGAGCACCCCTAGGATTTTAACCTTTTCGAAGCAACGGAAACTGTGCGATCTCTTGGAATCACAGTGATACTTTTGTTGACATTAAGTTCATCCATTGTGAAATAGCTTGAGATGCCGCTTCATTTTCCCACATAACGACTGCAAGCACCGCATCGTTAACTCAGGAGCTCTCTCTATTGAGACGCCATATTTGAATTAGAGAAGTCATCATCTTAGCATTATTTCCTCGTATTTTAAGCTTATTCGAACGTATTTGTTCCAGCAATTGGGCACAGCCCCCAGGTGGTGCTATTTCCTTGATAATCTCACCGAAGAGTTGGAAGAAACGAGAACAGAAGTCGTCTATGATGATTATAAATTCGTTACGAAGAAAGAATTGGAAGAGCTCCAGCTTGGGCATCTCATTGGTAAGTTATCATTACAGGACAGTTAGGACAGATATCATTATATTCCTTGAAAATACACTAACTTCTGCTTCAGGTTCAAAATTATTGAGAGGTTACATGCATGGTTACTTTATGAGCATGAAATTATACAACCGCGCCAAAGCGATTGCTCAGCCGTTTTCGTTCGAAGAATACAAACGCAAGAAGATTCGTGAAAAATTGGAGAAAGAAAGAACGTCGCGCGTAGTCATCAAAGCAAGTTCGACTAGATTGAATTTACCATTTTGATCAATCGAGATGAATATAATCTTCACGTTAAACATATTTTCCCTGCAGAACCTGCCTAAAGTGAACAAAGAGTTCGCTCTGAAGCTAATGGACGAGACGAAGGATCCGAAAAAGAAGAAGAAAGTCGAAGCCGAGGAATTATTGTCTGACGCGCGTTTCAGCGCTATGTTCGATAATCCAGATTTCCAAATCGATCCGAATTCCGAAGAATTCAGGTATTATTGATGATTGGATGCCCGCAACATCCACCAACCTTTTCATCTTACTTAGAAAAATATTTCATTCTATAAGGAATTCAAGTTTGTTGACGTTCAGTACAGGATGGGGTAAACGATTTTACCATTTCAAATAGTCCATTTGAGTGTTAATAACGTTGTTATGGAAAGTGCAAGCAAAACTTTTAGTGAGAGAAGCCGTGGATTATATCGCTCTTCTGTGAGAAACATTGCTTTAAAAATTTATCTAAAATAGGGGAAAAAATTCGATTGGCCGTAAAAATGAGCTAAATGGTCCAATTTTGGATTTTTTCAATCATTGCAAAATTTTCTCCTCATCAATTTACTAATAATTTTTTGATTTTTTAATGTCAACTTTTTTTGGCGTCCGAATATTGTTTTGGTAAAAATTTTGTGTGCACTCTTCAAATCCATGCTATTGAGACCCAAATAAACCAGTTAAAAAAGTAAACTCTTTTACCTGATCCTTAGCAAAAATTGGTCTTCTTACTTCTCTCCATACTAGATGTTTACTTGCCGATTTTCAGAATGCTCAACCCAGTGCTGTCCCGGTTGTCTTCTGCTAGGAAGAAAGATCTCCTCAAACAGCAGTTCACCCCTGTCGAGGTAAATAATTGTTATCACAATGGAACGCCATATTTCATTATCTCAAAGTAATCCAAACGCTTTGACAATTTAGAATTTGCCTGGATGGCAATATCTGATTTGTTCATTCAAAGTAATAACTTTGAATTCTCATTATCTCTTTCAGGAAGAAGCGATGGAAGAGAAAGAGGCCTCTGGCGACAGCGATATTTGGAGCTCGGACGATGAAGACAAATCTTGGGCGAAAGAGGTGAAAGCTGAGCACAAGAAAATCGCCAGAGAGAAAGAGGTGATGATTTTTTTCCATTCCGCGAGTCAATTAATTTTCGTTCTACTCTGCGTGACTGTACCAAACCTGAGCACAAATTAATTGAAATATTGGACTTCGTATTTTTTATATTTTAATTTTGCATAGCTTACGTTGATTATTGTCAACTTGTTCGATCGTTTGATTTTTCTGTTTTCAGATTAAAGAACGCCGAGAGAAACCGTCGACAAGAATGTATGCCATCAAAGATGGTACTACTTATTCGGCGACTGTCAAAGATATTTCCGAACCTGTGAGCAAGTAAGTATTCCACGTAAATATCAGAATCGATCGAGCTAATTTTATTGGCATTACAAAACTTAAAATCATTGTAAGTTGTTGCCTGTCCGTGAAGATGGTTTTGGATACAGATGTCCGAGGAGTATCAGGAGCTGGCATAGTTGGCGACATTGTATTCTGCTGCCATTTAAGTATTCTGCAGCAACTGAGTCAGCCATTTGAATTGCTCCGATAGTGTGTTAATTGCTTTTTCAATTGGTACTAGCCTTTCGTCAAGTTCTTCGTCCGTTGATGTTCTTCTCAGTGCTTTTCTGCCTTTCTTGCTCATTTTTCATTTATTTATTATTATTTTTTATTTATTCGTTTAAGCTGGCTGCGCCATGTGAATATCTAATTCATCTTTGAATGATCATATTCTCGGCGTATGGTTAGATTAAAATTGAACTTATTGAATTAATGAAACTAATGTAAAAATAGAACTGTTCACTGAGGAACGAGTGGTTGGCCTGGAACGACTTTGTCGGCAGGTGAGGTGTACAGAATGAGTGTGACTTTCTCTCTTGGTATTTCTCCTCTCAAGGACATAATTATGTAGGTATAGGGGTCACCATAAAGTTTTACAACAGGATATTAAGAAATAGTTAGAATAGTTTAACTTAATTATTTCCAACATTAAGTGAGCTCACCTTCTATTTAATAAATTAAGCCCCATCATTTAAGTTCGTCACCTCTTAATTAGGATCTTCCTAAAATAAAAGGATTGATACATTTTATTTTACCTCTAGAATTATGTCCCCCGAAGAGGCAAAGCGCTCGGAAAGAAAATATAAACGACATGCAAGAGAATAGGCTGCACTCATACTCAACACTTCACCTACCAACGAAAACTTTAAATCGATAGAAAAAATGTTTTAAGTGTTGTTTTATCTTGCAAATTCACTTATTCTTTTTGTAGGGCTGCTCTTGGCGAACGAGTGAAGGAAGAGAAGAAAGAAGAAGTGAAAGTTTTGTCTTCCGGCAACCGTGAAATGACCTTCGTCCCTGAAAAGGTTTGAAAATGCTCATTCGCAAACGATATCCGTGAATTTTAATTGGTACAAATTGCTCAAATATCCTGTACTGTTATTATTTTCCACCAGAAGAGGAAAGGGATGGACCCGGAGGCGTTGAAAAAGCACAGACTCGAGCGTAAACAGACGTTCAGGCCTGCGCCGAATACTTTCAGACTCCCGAGGAACCAAATGTTCAAGAAGAAGAGGCGGTGATTTTATTTTAGCTGTCGTAATTTTGTAAATTTGTGTATACGTCGATAAATAAATTGGCCGTTGCGTTTTTATCCTTTCCAACGGTTCTGAAACAATTTCCTTTCCTGGGAGAGTACTTAGTATAGTTATTGATGCACAGTGCCTCAATGGGATGATTAAATTTCCAATTTTCCAGTAACCTACTAGGCGACTAATTCAAGAAATTAACTAGCAATCAGACTCCAATTTAGTGACAGCTTTAGTACCTATTCCTCAAAAATCCGCTTTGTCCAACCTTCAGAAATCTATATTTGTTCTCCACGGCAACGTCGAAGGCGGCGAAACGCGAAACCACAACAAGAAGACAAGGGGAACTTTCAGATTCTCAAAGATGGCCGCCCAAGCATGTTCATTAGAATGTTTGGTCCGATCGTCGGCTTGATTCGGTAGTTACGCGATCGAAATTATCACGTAGTTTTTATCGATTTTAGTTTCTCATTTTTTCCTCAAGTTCGGATAAGTCTCGCCGTGAAGAGAGTTCGAACTCCTCAGAATGGCCGCTGGGAGTATGGTTCACTGCCAGTTGTGGATGGGAGGGGTAAGTGATTTTTCGTGCCGGGCAATATTCTCGGCCTTGATATCTTTCCAATATTTTCTCTGTCTCTATCACTTCGAGCGGATAAATTTACGAGATAGCTGAATTTTTTCTCTTCGCTATCTTTGAAAACCGGAGCGAAATTCGGATCGACTCCGTCGTTTACTATCGGAGCTCGTCTTATCGGCTCATCCGGTATTGATGTGTGAGGCAGTCGCGTCAAAGCAGATAACACGATCAGATCAATGCTATTTCATTGTCAGCAAATTCGACGAGGCAAAAGACTGGTTAGCGCAGCTGACAAAATCCAACGGGTATTTTATGTTCGGTTCAAGGTTAATGAAGACCATTGCCGCTCTTAGCTTGCTAATTTGAATAAGTCAATGTAGCGCGTTCGATTCCTCGATTTTTTTCTTCGACCGACGAATCGAAAAAATCAAGTGTATTTATAGGTCAGACGGTAATTCCGTTTTGACGGGTAAAATACTATAAGATCGAGAAATTAAAATATACGGGTCGCTACGATTTTGTTGGAGGAGTTGATTGAGAATTGCATGATCTAGGAAGCTTTAAAGGTTATAAATTTATTACTATACTGATTGTTACATCATTGACTACAGATTTCATTTGTATATGTAAAACAAAATAAGCTACTATCCACAAATGGAATAAATGAATACTAACACTCTCTATAGTTGTCTATAATAAAGAAAAAATGCTTACCTATTGAGCTCTACTGGCGGGCGAGAGAACTAAAAAAAAATATCATAATTATGATATTAGAAATATTATTTCTCTATTTCGCCCTTTTATTAACCGACTTAAAAATAGGAGGTTACTATGGTTGACTTGCAGTTTTTTTTTTTTTTAACAATAATTATTCTTCTTTTTCTTCTTGTCGCATTTCTTGATGTCCGGGGGTTGTGAGGTGGAGAAAAACCAGGCTGTGGACCCTATGGCCCCGCGTTGCCTGAGGATGCCCAAATGGGCGAAATTGCTCGGCCAGCTAAAAAGAATGGATAATGAGTCGCCTGGTTTTTCTCCACCTCACGACCCCCGGACAAAATAATTATTCTATTATACAATAATTCTATATTACTACTTCAATACAACAACCCGAGCTCGTCCTGCTATTAGTTTTGTTTTCAACTCAGCAATTCAGCTAATAAATAATACATGGAATTCAATACCCTCCGTCCGCTTAACATTTGAATAATTTATCCACTGTAAGTAATAAACTTTTGCCGAGCAGGATTTTCCAACAAAGAATCAAATTATCGTGCGTCACTTGCCAAGTGACACAAATATACCTACATAATTTATTCTCTACTATACGATTCTCGGATAAATGAGACGGACTTTTGGGATTCCGAGTCGAATTTCTATTGTCGATTTTTAAATTTTAGTCCGAAATGGTTCGTAAAATTATCCTGAAAACAAACTAAAAACCTATTGACTTCGCGTACCTTAGATTCCTCTGTGAAGTAAGTTTGGGAAAGGATAACAACCCCAAGGAGAGAAAGACCACAGTGATAACGTAATATATTTAATATATAATAATATTTATTTGTTATAATAAGATCTAAATGAGGCAAGTAGAGAAGGAAAATTTCCGGTGACAGAAAGCTTTTCATACAATTAGTATTCGACATGAAATCTGCAAGAAAATAATTTAATTAGCGTTGTTTCATGTTTCAGCTTGAGTCATACATGACCGAGTCGTTTATTTTGGCCTCTTTCGAAAGAATGGGTGAGAAACCTCTCAACGTGAAAGTGATGAGGAATAAATTCACTGGCGAGCCGGCCGGCTACTGTTTTGTACATTTTGAAAACGACGATGAAGCTATCGATGCCATGCACAAACTCAACGGAAAAGTCATACCAAATACAAACCCGGTATGTTGTTAAATAAACTATGAATTTTAGTCACCTCTTTATTAAATCTTTTTATTTATCAAATTATTTTCCAATTATGTTTATCTTTAGCTGAGTCTGCGAACAGAACAAGGTTCCCTTTTACCTGCGCATTCTCTGTGCACATCCATTTTCATGTACTTGGAGAATAACTGACTAATTTCAAACCTACTACTAATACTCCCTACTAATTCTAATACTAATTCTCGATTCTTCTAATTCGATACTAATTCTCCCTGGTGTTTAAATAAATCATCCAGTCCATCAATCGGAGAACAAGTTGCACTTGTAACAGGGTACCTGGTTCTGTCCACTGACTTCCCCTGTACATTATCCTGCTTCTTTAACGTCCGCGATTACTTTTTCCAGCCTGTTAGGTTCAGATTAAACACAGCCACCAACCAGGGGAAAATCATGATGAACGACAGAGAATTCTCCCTTTGGGTTGGCGATCTCAGCTCAGAAGTTGACGATTACACGTTGTACAAAACGTTTGCCGCCAAATATGTGTCCCTTAAAGCTGCCAAAGGTATGTACAGTTTCCACGGCTTTAAAACAAAATTTTCTTCATATTCGAACTGTAAATTGTGGCGGTAAAAATGAGTAGTATTAGTATTGAAATGCAAGCACAGAATAAATTAAGTAAAAAACTTTCTTCGATTAGACATGGGTTAATTTGTGTTGCGGTGTGGAAGGGAGAAAACTTGCCGCTTATTCTCAGGGATTTTTTTTGGCCTGCCCTGTCAAGTTCAGATTAAATACAGCTATGAACCAGGGGAAAATCCAACTACTTGCGCATTTCGTTGATGCAATACTTTGTTCCTCTGTTAAAACGACTGTCTTTTTTCTTGCAGTTATTCTGGACCACTCCGGTTACAGTAAAGGATTCGGATTCCTGCGGTTCGGTTCTGAAGATGAGCAAAAACATTGTCTGAACCACATGAACGGCTACAAGGGCCTAGGTACTAAGCCTATCAAGATATCGAATGCTATTCCGAAAACGCAGAGAAATTCGGCCTCCAACGGACAACAGTAAGTTAGATACTAAAATATTACTTGAATTAGCTAAATATGTGAGTTTCATGTGGCTTGCACGCTTGCTTATCTGAACCTATTCAGAAATATGGGGAACAAGTGTGAAATCCAGGTACAACACGTTCCTGCCCAATTTTCAGAGTGAAACGTGGTTTTCGGTCTTAAATTTGATTGTAAATTATTTTTTGACTATATCTTTGGAAAGATGAGTGCTTGAACCAACTTTTAAGCTTACAAGTTATTGCAGTTTTGTTTATTCAGATCTTTGGGTTGAGAGTATAGCTCGAGAATTTTTGGGGCAATAAAAATCGTTCTATACTCATTGGAACGTTCATCAAACATTCTTCAGCTGTATCGTTAGGAAAATTATTTAACTTTTAATTAGCCAATTAAGTAAAATAAAAATAATTAGAATGACCATTATTGCTAAGGTGTTTTTCCTTTTACCAATCTGTTTGGTGGTAAAATTTTGGAATATTTTCGACCTTAAATGGATGGTCTTTGAAAATCGTAATTGAAGCAAATGAATAATAATTTCTGTACAGTCAATTGTAGCATTTTTGTTGTTGTGTTTTCAAGGCAAACGCAGCAGTCGGGAAATTACCAGTACCCCCAGGACTACTCGCACTATTACGATCCGAATTCGTATTGGCAGAACTATAGCCAATGGGGCGGATACAGCTACGACCCAAACACTGGCTACAGTTACGATCCATCGTCGTACGCAGCTGCTCAACAGTATGGCAGCAGCCAATATCAAACACAGTACGGCCAATATCCCCCATCTTCAACGACCGGTTATCCCAATCAGCAAAGCAGCTATGGTTCCTATACGCCGAGCGCGTACTCGTCGTATTATCCTTCTCCTCAAGGCGGCACCGCCGCGCCACCGCCGACTTCGATGACCTCTAACTCCGCTCCTCCGCCGTCAGGCCATGGCTCGGCGGCCGCTTCTTCGGCGGCGACTGTTGATGAAGCTAACGAGATCGTGGGTAAGTTGCCAGCCTTTACGTTTCAACCATGTTTAACTCGTCGAACTCGACTTCCCATGCCACGTCAAGAAACCAGAGGTATACCTCTGAGCACATTGATAGTTTGCATTCTTATTTTTCTTTTGCAGTCGGGGAAGTTTGGTAGCATTATAGGTAAGGTGATCAAAATTTCCACTTGGGCAGTCTCGATTTGTAAAATTGTGTCTCGCTTTCTCTTCAGTTCTGCGACCGATAGCCAAACGATTCAATTCCTGTATTCATTTGTGCAGAAAGCTATTATCACAGTCTTTGATGATGTTGGGAGCATAGATCCACACTTCTTACTTCATTCGTTATTTTAGTTGTCGGTGAAACGTTCAAAGGAAAAATATAACGAATGAAGTAAGAAGTGTGGATCTATGCTCCCAACATCATCAAAGAAAAATGGAGATCCTGGATATTAACCAAAGTATTATCACAGTGATTTTCTTGGTGGGTAGATTCTTGTGGAAGATGTGTTTCAATGTACGGAGACGAAATTAGGGAAATATTTTAAATGGCGGCGAATCCTGAGCGCGGCACATTTTAGAGCTATACTTCTTCACCGGAACTCCTTGCCATGTCAGTTTTTCATTCTAGATTTGGTTTTGGGACAACATTGTAAGACCTGAAATGCAATGACGTTTATTGCTTCAATATAAAATATTTGAAAAAACGTTTAAATGAAAATAGCAAACACGCAGAAATTAAAAAAATATAATCTAGTTAAGATTACTTCATGTTCAAAGTTAAACAGGGCTATTTCAATCTTAAATCATGGAACTGTCCTACCACGGGGGAGCACCAGAAAAAAATGAGAGACAAAAATAAATTGGGTACTATTAACAACGGACTACTGTTTCAAAATAAAATTTACTTCGTCTAGCCGGTCATGACTTCCATCAATTCGATTCTAGCATTTTCCTTGGCTCACAATTTCGGCTATACCTGTCTGAAATCAGTGGGAAATTATGAGAAATCCGCATTTGGGCATTGCTGTCATTTTTTATTTCCCCTGATCATTTCCCTGTCTTGACGTTGAACATAAATAAATGGGCTTTCATTAGGGAAATAGAGTGCAATGCATACGCCTTTGTGCACTTTATTAATCCGAAGTGGACGTGGATAAAGCAAGAAGCCTTCATCTCTATTCTGACGTCTGAACAGTTAATAAAAGATTATTGTTCCTCATAGAACTGCCATACTCCGGGCAATATTACAGTACGCTTATTAAAGTCTGTAGAAGCTTATTTTGCTATTTTGTCGTAGCTGATGTTGATAAGAAGAATTACAAAGCATAATTAGCCCTTACATTAGGGGGACATTTTTTTTTTGGTATGCCTATGAATGCTCTTAGCCCATGTGTGCTTTTGTTAGTTAGTCAAATCATACCAAAAGGTGGCATATTTGTGTATGACTTCTGCGATTCAACCAAGTAACCTTGAACTACCTGCTGCCACTTGCAACACCTTGCGTTGTGATTTCCTATCGATCATAGCCCACTGTTTGGAATTTGGTCACCTTAGTGTAATGGTACTACAACTCAATTCTTCCTGCTCTGAAACCAGTTCGATCATCTGCTAAATGAAGCTGAGGGCATCCTGTATTTGCATTATAACATTCATTATTACAGCTTAAAGTCAGCGTTGATTGGAGATTGCTTTCCAATATGAATAACATCACACAAGTGTGGCATTGGTTCCGTCTGTCTTGAAAATTGGCTTTCTCGCCTCTCCCATTAGCGCTGCAAGAACTGCTGCAGCTTCTACTATTCCTACTGCGTAGAATGTTGGATTTCAGGAGATTTCGTATCCCCGATGAACTCAGTTACCTTATTTTCTGAGTTATACGACCCTTTTTCAATTATTTCCAGCTAGTTGGAAGCTTTTCGAAACGGCAATCGCTGTGTCAGAATCCAATACCCTTTTTTGCTGTGTTGATGGATTTGTTTTTCGAATTAGTTGCGTCGCTCTTGTATAGTTCCAGATAAGGACATAATAACAGTTTTTTCTCATGGTGGTTATTTACTGTGCCACCCTTTTGCTGATAACCTCACCGAGAATATCACATTAGACTGGTTAGACTGGTTAATCATCGCAAAATGTCAACTGATATATTGCTAAGCGACTGATGAGAAAGTTTGAGAAATGCTCGTCCCTTGCTTAGCCCTCGATTTAACAACAGTTGAGACGATTCTCTGTTTAAACCGAGTATTATACACCTGGCCCTACCCTCTCGGGGCTGTGCTTATGAATTTATTGATTTTTGAGTGTTCTGAACTTAACAAGAAGCAATTTTGTCGCAAATTCAATCCAATTTTTTCCTCGCCTTGTATTCTTTACACTGTTATGAACTGTCATGTTCTTGACGTGAAGATGAGACATTCGGCTTCAACTTGACAGTTAACTTTTCAATCTCACCGATGGCCGTTATTAGCTTCATAATGTGATTGGAGAAATCAGAGGCCACTAGTTTGGGCTCTTGCTTTTTTCGAGATCCCGCCTTACAATTCTGCAACCTTGAGGACCATCGTTTAACTAATATCTGAACTCGGATGGTTTGTAAACGCCAATACTGGAGAATTGTCGTTTCTATCGAACAAGCAGATTAAACACTCGACTCATCCGATATAATCCAACGATTCTCAACCGCAGCAAAAGCAATCAAATGTATCTAAATTCGTTCATCACAAGTGCGCTTGTGAATTACGAGCAGAATCTTGTGACTATTTATCCAAAGGTGCTTCATGACAATGGATTTTTAAATTTCAGGAAATCTACGTCAATTTGAAAAATTAATATTATCATTATGAACGTATTAGAAATAAGATAGCCGGTAATTATCAAGTGTTTGCTGCATGGGATCAGGTTGTGCTGTATACACTGTCACATTTGAACACGTGTGGTTTGTGTGTTGTTTCAAAATTGTGTTCTGCTTGGGGAACCATGGAAAATTGTTTCAGAATTTCATACCAAAGCGCAAAAGTATCCTGTATTATTTCAATTCGATTACCGAGCGATGGCTGGAAATAGGAAATGTGTATTCTGATTGATCTATTTTGTAATTATAGAAGTATGAGTATAGTATATAAAGTATTTAGTATATGTGAGTATAGTTATAAAAGTATGAGTAACATCTTTCATCCAATAAGTGATATCAAAGGTCTCCGCTGATGTGCTTGGTGGCAGAAGTCCTAAATCTTGGTCCTTTAGGATTGCTGTAGGGCGAGTGTTTTTCTAGTTCCGTCTCCAGGTTTTTAGCCAGGTGGTACCAATATTGTCTGACTTGTAAGTTTATCTAAATGTTGACAAATTTAACTAGAAAACACTCCTAAATTGAGTTGCTCATCTCTTTTTTAGATACTCGAATTCTATTGGAAATGGAACAAAATTACTCAGGTTGCAAATATAGATTAGTATAATATTTTATGTAATTTATCGCTGGATATTTTCATGGTCTACATTTTTACTTTCTGTTTTACCTTTTTTTGCACAGCTTATTAGAATGGGCAGTCGATTTTTTAAATTATTATTTTATTTTATTTTTTGAATTTTTCGTGTAATTTCACTCATTATCATGGGCTAGTTTTTGTTCATTGCAAGTACTATCAATCGTGAACGAGAGGATTTTTTGTTACTTTGTTAAATCATATGTCTTTAATGGTGATCACGATCCACCATCCATTAGACATAAATGATTCCACAACGTAACCATTACTCTCCTCGCTCAATGTGGAAGACACCAATAAAAGAAAAAACTCCCTATTTTGCTTTGGTATGTTGTTTTTCAACGTCGAGAACGTAATAAGCGATGTTTTGTAAGTAAGGTCGTCTCATGTCTGCAGTTATTAATCGTAATGGAGTTATTAATGGTCGTCGTAATGGAGTTATTACAATTATTTACTAGAACCGAGGAACTTTCAACATGAGTAGGCAATTATATGTATCATTGGAAGTTTAATAGATTGTAGTATGATTTTCGACGTCAAATTCAGAACTGAGGACATTTTCCTATGATAGATTATCTTGCTCTAAGTTCTCTAATGATTATAGTTCTTGTATCTCTCACTACATCTGCTCTTAGAATCCACATTGTTCATGTACAATTTACAAAAGTTCAGTATGAAAAAAAAGAACAAAAAATGAGACATCTCCGAACAACAAAAGCAATTCCCAGCACTGATCTAGATTGTAGTTAATTTAATTTGATTGTTGCACTGTAAAGAGCCAAAATTATTTGGAGAAAACTTTATTTCTCTTGTGTTTATTTAATTTTATCCCTTTATGCTCAGTTATGCCAAAGTTGTGCACAATTCCTGTAATCATTGAACACGATTACTTGCGCAAAGTTGGAGGACCTGTGAATCTATCGAGGGGAAAAATTAAATCCACTGGAGGGCTAAAGTTTTCTCCCTTGCAAGTTCTACACTTGATATGGAAAAAAAAAAAAATAGTCTCATTATTTAATAGTAGGTATCACATTTGAAGGTAATATTGTTTGGAAATTAATAATCGTGTCCTTGTTAGGAAAGACGCGTCAATTTTATTAATCCTAGGTATTCGCTTGTCGAAAAATCAATATCAACGGTGGTTGGCTAACCTGCTAATATAGGTGCCCTGAATCGACTGAAGCAAGCCTCAGGAGTTTTAATGGCGCCACTAGAAAAAATTGTTTCCACGTTCACACTAGTTTTTTTCTGCTTACTTTTCAGGGTACTAACAATACGAGTAGTTGTGGCGAATCCCAAGAGAATCTTTCCAAGCCCACGAAAGGAATCCCCAATGAAATCAATAGCATCATTCTCCTCGAGAACCGATGATGGTGCGTCGCGTGATGGCGAATAATTTTTCTTGTGATGTTTTCCCAATAACGGACGCTACCAAACATTTGTACATACAAAAATTTCGTGCGGTTTTCCATGGTTCCCCATCAATTGAGGTTGTTTGTTACAGATAATGTGCACCTTGAGAGTTTCTTTTGTCATATATTTATTCTCTTATCGTAAAATATATTTTTTCACCATTTTTTCATTCCTTTTTTTGAAAACGAAACAAAAAAAAAAAGAGAGAGACAAAATAAAGACAAAAAAAGGAACAATGTACGGCACGTGGTTCTCACCGCACAATGGTGGGACGTGCGGTGGCGGTGGCCCCCCGCCGCGATGACGGTTGGTATGCAAAAACTGCTTATAAGTTGACGTACGTATTGTGAGCTACAAATGAGTACATACCATTGCCGTACATGATTTTATCGATCACTTTTCATGTTTTGCCTTTTGTGCTTACCAATTGCAACTAATTTGTAGATGTAACTTCCTTCGAGGTGTACCCCCGGCGAAGCGGCATTATCATCAATACCGCCCAGGTGTCTGTATGAACACTGATTTAATACGTGACTTTTCCTAAAGGTCTCCGTTACTATATAATTACTGTGCTATTACGTTGTGATTTATACGTACATTATGATGATTGATACCGATATTTTACAGATCTTATGACATACTTAGGTGGGATACTATTGACCCTTTTGGGCCTTGTTCGCGTCGCAAGCGTTCTCTAGTTTGAAAATTAATTCGACGTTTTATTTTTTGTGTGTCTTCAGAACATTCGATTATGATCGACGTTGAGAAAGAGAACAGAGAGTACGCCGAGTCGATCCTCAACCATTGGACGGAGGTGGCTTCCAATTCGATGCTGGATCCTGATCTTTTCCAAGTATGTTTACGCAAACTTCTTTCTAGTTTCATGATTTTATAATTGGTTATACTCGAACCAAGTCAAACATGGAAATACTGCGTGATCTACGCACACCTCTGTTTAAATGAAACAATAATTGATAACTAAATCGTTCTGCCTTTTTTGTCCTAGGATGAAATGAGCAAAATGAACATAATCGACGTGAGCATCCCCAGAGTGACTGTCAAATTTGAAAACCGCACCCTCGCAAGGATGGCAGTTCTAGCGCAAGAACCGAGCGTTCAACTCGACTCGGATATAGTCGACCTGTGCAATCTAGCTGAGGCCTCATCGAGGGAAGGATCTGAAGAGCCGTCGGTGAAAAAACGCAAACTATCCACCGATGAGCCAATGGAAGAGCAAGAGAATCAAGAGACTAAGGAGGCCGAAACAGAAAATAAGGACGTTCAGATGGAAGCAGTAGAAGAACCTGATAGCGAGGAAACGAAAGAACGGAGGGCGAAACTGAAAGAAGAATGGGCCAAAGCGAAAATTTTCATGGCTGATTTAGACGTCGTTACGATGATGGCGGAGACCGAAAGCGTTTCGTCCGAATCGACGCGCATTTCTGATGACGACATTGAATCCGTCGACAATGGAGACGAATGCCAGGTACTAGAAGCGCCTGTAGAATGCGAAGGTGAGAAAAACATTGCCGAAGAGGAAGTTCAGGAAGAAAATAGTGTTGTAAACGCCTTAGAAACTGAAGCCACGAATCGACCCATTGACGATTCGATGTACGAACCCGAAGAAACTGCTATGGATGAAGATCAAGATTCTCCTGAAATTGAAACTATCCCAGAGCAGCCAACTGTCTCGAATGACTTGACTGTCCAAGAACCGCCGAGGCGACAAACTCGCAGCCGATCCCAGAAATTGGCAGCCCTCGTCGAAAATACAAACGCCCAGGCGAACCTAGAGATCACCGATGTGACTCAATGTGAAGACGAACCTGTCAACTTAGTTGAAGTCGAGCCGATCGTTGATGAAGATTCATTGGACGACAAGCCGCTAAGTGCCCGCCTAGAAGAGAGTTCATACCCGGTTTCCTCGCGGACTGAAGAATTCGTCATCGAGGACTGCTCTGACAGCCGCATTAGCGGATCGGAATCTGTTGAAGAAGTGGCCTTCAAGACGACAGTCATCTCGGACGACAGCCGGAGCGCGGACGCCGTCGATTCCATGGACGCGTCGAATTTCATCGACAAGCTCGTCAACGGAGAAGAGGACAGTCTCGTTTCCAATAACCAAGACGCCGAAAACTCCGCCCAGTCCGATTCGGATTCCTACGAATACTGATTTTCCGGTTTGAAAATGTCTACAAAAAAAAAATCACCTTTGACGAATCGTTGAAAGTTCCATTAAGCTCGAAGCTGTACATATTTTCTTGTATAATTTTCTACCCACAAATTTAATGTGTTCCCTCGGTTTTCACGCCGCGCTCGGCGACTTTGCACCATCTGCTACACTGTTCTTCTTTTTGATGATTCAAATTAAACGCGTTGTAGCACAGTGGCCGTCGATGCTCCTTTTTCGAACAAATAGTAGTATATTTATTTACAATAAAATTCTCACAGGCATGAAAAAAGTATACAAAGCCGTTTTAAAAAATTAACTATAGGCAACGATTTTATAGTAAATAAGCGTAGGGTTGCGGAATGTTGAGTTCCGATTGGTCAGGCTTAACAGAAGTTGGGCTTGGTTTCAGTCGGCATCACTAGGAAGACCTTCTGAATTAGGATGGACGCTTTATCTGGAAAAACGATTCATTCGAATTAGAAAACAACGGAGAGTAGAAATTTTTGTCTGAATATTGGTTTGTTGAAATTTCTCAGTTTTTTTAGAGGTCCAAACAGATGGCACTGACAGAAAATAATTGATTCCGCTTCAAGGAAAAGAGGGGAGATCTAACTAACTTCTTATTGCGCAGAATTTATCGGGAAAAAGCTTTAAAAGTTATTTCAGGATGACTTTATATCGAACAACCGTTATCAGTGCGATCAGTTTGAAGATTATACAATCTCAGGCTACAAATCTGAAAAATCGACGTCAAAGCGAGTCCCTAGTTCTGAAATTGACTTGGACAAACGCAATTCAATTTATTAGGTTATGTGTAAAAATACTCACCTATGAATCCCAGTTTCGGTTTTTTGAAGCGCTCCTTTTTCTTAACAAAAATGTAGTAAATGGGAACGCCTGCTAAGACGATCAGGGCGCCGATAACTGCAACAGCAGGAGAAAAATTGCATGAATGAATGAATTGGCTGCCAATCGTTCTTTATCATTAACAATAATTGTTTATTAAGTTTTTCGATTCCTCCGCAGTTGTGTAAAGAAGATGGATATGGGATTATGTTAGCATCGAATCACCAAATAGTATTGATCCCAAAGGTTCTTAAAAATATGGAATTTGAGGGAAATTTGAAAAATAATTTAATGATGCTTTGGCCGATATAAAAATTGTAATCTCAAAGTCAATATTACCAGCTAAGTATCGAAACTTGAGTAAAATGAAGAATCATTGAGAATTCTAATTCGTAGTTCCAGATAAATCTGGATATCAAATATCGATATTTTGTTTCCGATAATTGATATTTTAATATCAATAACAAAAAATTCTGATATAATCAGGATATTGATAATTTCTCCCGATATCGTTTAAAAAATAACGGAATTTTTCTAAATCAGATCAGGGTATTTTTAAACCTAAGTAAAACCAGTGAAAGGCTATTATCAATCTTATCGCAAAATTTGAAACCAAGTAACTCCGGCGCCATCTACCTGTTCCTGAAATTCGAAAGTTTTTATTTTAGTAATATATTACACGTAAACTGATTTTAAAATTAATTAAAACTGATAAATTTCAAGTTTTCCTTTTTTTTATGCAGGAACAGAGTAAAAAAACAACATCAAATTTGTATAATCTATTTAAGCTGTTTGATATTATTTTTGTTCGTTTGCTTTTTGAAGAGACTTAAGACGAAAATTAAGACATCTTCAATACATTCAATTTTCCATATCGAACCTTCAATATTATCAAAATCGATCATTTACGCCGATATAATATTGTTACCGATATTACGTCACCGATATAAATATCAATATTTTCTTTCGATTCCCATCCCTAGTCTACGAATTGATATACTAGACTCATAACCGAATTCGAGCTAAGCATTTTCAAAACGTCCCGAATTGTTATAGAACTTACGTGAGTTGACGGGCTCTTTTATCGTCGAGGCGACGACGAGAAATAAAACGCACAAAAGGAAAGCAACAGGTACAGCAAGGTGGACTTTTATTGGCCTGTGCATGTCAGGTTTTGTCTTTCGCATGTACAAAAGGCCTGCGATGCAAGCGCCAACGGACACCCAAAGAACTTGGCTGAAGTAGTTTATCAGGACGAAGACGTCGCTCCAGCAAACCATAACGACGGAGGCGAGCCCCTGCAACAATTATGGCAAACATTAACGTTGGATAGTCGCAAAGCGGAGAGATGCTTTACTCAGGTGTTCAGGGAATTTTTACGCAGAAGGTTCACTTAGAAAATAGATAATTGTACAAGAGGTTCAGACTCATATGGAAGATTATACGTGTAAACTGTGATTGTGTACTTGATTTGAAATTTTGAACTGTATTGGCCTCAGTCGCTGAAATATTAATCACCAAGTTTCCAAAGCTGGCGTGGAAAAGTGGAGGGGATTGGGTAAAGTGTGGTGAAGGGCAACATTGACGAGTCAGAGTGCGTTGTTAGAATCATGGCCTGGACGACATTCTGCGGGATGGTGAAGGTTTCCTCGACAAAGTTAGGGCCGCAGACTTCGACAGCGGATGCAGCCAAACATTGTACCGATCGCATTTTGTACGCTGCAATCGACCACGACAAATCGGGGAATGTGGATGCATTTGTGGTTCGTTGGAAACGCAATGAGAGCACGGTGTTGTCACAGCCTCATTCGCTGTACGAATTGGTATAAGAGGAATTATACAAGGGATATCCAGAAAGTAAGGTTACAAGTCTCCTGAAGGGCACAGGGAATTTTTTTTTTTGAAGTGTGGCATACCTGCTTGTAGAGGGGTTCGTAACGGTCAAAATAAGCCCAACCCCATGTCAGTCAGTTGAGAAATGGCAGGTGCAGTTTCTGTCAATCGCCTCCTACTGCCCATATCCGGCACTGCCATCGGACTGTGGCAATATGGCAACTGCGTACCAACGTGTGGGGTAGGTATAATTCATCGCTGCCCATATCCAGCATTATTCACACGTTGGTGTGTGGTAGGTATAATATGTACACCCACGTGCAGTTGTAACATCAGTTGGATTATTTTCCTTCTCGTCGCATTTCTTGATGTCCGGGGGATGTGAGGTGGAGAAAAACCAGGCGACTCATTCTCCTATTCTTTATTAGCTGGCCCAGGCTGTGGACCCTATAGCTCACGTCGCCCTGAGGATGCCCGAATGGGCGAAAGTGCCCGGCCAGCTGATAAAGAATTGGACAATGAATCGCCTGGTTTTTCTCCACCTCACAACTCCCGGTCATCAGTAGGATTGGGACATCGACGCTACAACATCGATGTTCCAAACATCGAAAGTCCACAACTCAAGTCAGCCTCAGTGATCCGAAATTCACTGATTACAATAGGGCGCTAATAACTGAGAGACTATCAATTCCAATACTCGGATCTACTTTCACAACAATTAAATATTGAGGTTACTTCTTGGTTGAGTCGTCGCATCTCTCTCGGGCACTTTCGCACCATGGCTGTGGTAACCTATGGTTCCACATCGCCCTGAGGATGCCCGAAGGGGCGAAAGTACTCGGCCAGTAAATAAAAAATCGGAGAACATGTCGCCTGGTTCTTCTCCCCCTCACCAACCCAGTATATTGAGGTTACTCACAGTAAATAACAATGAAGGTATAGGAGTGCATTTGCTGGGATGGATGTAGGCGAACAGGGCCGGCAGATGGTTTTGCTGGGCTCCAACCATGAACAGACGAGCAGACGTGAAGAGGATTCCGTTAACACCTCCGAACGTCGACAAAGCGACGAATACTGGCACGCACCATGCAAGAGGTCCGAACATTTTCTGTCCGAATGTCTGCCAAGAAATTAAGAAAGACTTTATTGAATGGTAGGAACATTGTATCCTCGAGAAGTCGATGACAGTGTTGCCAGGTTTCAAGTGGAGATTTGGGGGAAAATTTGACTAGAAATTGGGTATTTTTTTAAACAAAAAAGGGGATAAATATACAGGGCCCTGTAATCCAATTTTTTTTCAATCCTCGTATTCATCTCCCACTTAACATATTACCATGATATAGCGTAAACTTGGTCTTCAAATTTTTAATAACACATTTTGGTTCCTTGAAAAAAAAAGAAAAAGAATTTACCGTCCCGATCGCGCAAATGCGAATGCCATCCACGATAAAAATATAAAAAAACCATAAACCCCCTTCATGATAAAACTTGAAGAATCAAACTTAAAAAAAAAAATATTATTAAGTTCTTATTATGCTCACATGTTAAAAAAAGTGTGCACCATTGTTGGGTAAGCAGAGCAGGCTACATTTATGTCCAATCGACTATCAAGAGAAGTTGGAGTACTCAAATTGCATACTGGAAAATTATCACTCAACTTCGCTCTACATTTTACAAGGAAAAAAGGAGAAACCTGACAACACTGGTTGATGAAAAGAAATTTTTAGGTAGTTAGTTGACAGTGTTGTTCGGATAGTTAATCTTTTGTCGGATTGACTCTTCAACTCTTGCAGCAGGAAACATGCATTGGGAAAAAATTAATCATCTTTCGCCTGAATCGCATTCTTTAGGTTTTAAAAATTAAAATTTGGTAGTTTTTAGTGAACGAAATTTTTTCATTAAAACAAGTCAGTTGAAAATCAATGTTAAAATAAAAGTGGTAAAAATCTTTAAACCATGCCTTGGCAAGGAAAACTAAAGTTGCCCTATTGGTCATGTAGTTTTTTCCTCGGTGCCGAATACATTCAGAAACAGAATGTAAAAGAAGAAATGCACAAAAAAATCATTAAAGCCAGCGGAATGGTCAATTGTTTAGATGCATCTTTAAAGATACATTGCCTAAGTATTGAGGCCAATTTTACATACAACTGGCAGTTCATCAAACTTGATTTTGAATTCAATTTCGGGAACAAAGTCTAAAAACAAATATACACGCACATAACTTGAAATAATTTACTCGAGCATCTTCTTGTGAACTTATAGATTCAGCCTCAATACTTTGGCAAGTCCACATATATATAGAGTTGTCAATAGATTTCTCAAAAACGCCAACAGAAATTTTTGTCTCTTGTCTATGGAAAAGACGTGATTTTGATCTGGCAACACTGCAAGCATGAAACTCCAAGGAGCCAAGGTTGCCCAAAATTACTGGAGAAGTCATTTAGCAATCTCCCCTCAACATTCGATAACGACTCGTTCAAGAATAACTAATAAAAATAATTTACCACAGCCACCGCAGGAGAAGCGATCATTTCTTGCGGCGAAACGACGGCGAAATAAGCGAGATTGGCGGCAATGTAGATTAAAGTTACGATGGGCATAGCAATCCAGATAGCTCTTGGCAAGTTCCTGAAAGACATTTAAAAACATTGTCAACACTGTACTATACATAAATTCTGCAAGCAATTAGCGACAATAAGTCTCCTTAAAGTTGTTTCAAAATTTTAAAATACGAATGATCGCGTTTTACTTCCATTTTTACGTAGTAAATGGGATGTAAATCATGACCAGTTTTTATTATTTTTTTTTTTAAGTTTTATAATTTATATTATTTTAATTTATAATTTATATTATAATAAATAATTAAGTTTATAATTTTTCAAGTTTAAGTTTTTTTAAGTTTAAGTTAAGTTTAAGTTTGTTTTTTTAAAGTGAACCAAAATCTATGCAAATTCCCCATTCTTCATTATACGTCGCTTTTTCGGAAATCATAAAATTATTCCAAAAGCGCTCTTGTACCAAATTCGACCCGTTGGACGATAGCTATACAATTATAAGGAAGTAAACGGATGAAGGGATTTTGTTAAAATTTTCGCATAATATGGAGCCAGCGATTGCAAACATGCTTGAGCTCAATCCTGTTTCGCTACTTTCCATTTCAACCACTCGAATACTTGTTCAACGACTTGTTCGCTAAATAGTCGAGGAGTTGCTGAGAAAACGATCGAGCCTTTAATGAATATTACAATTCGAAAGAACAAGACGGCCCGAATCTCTTTATAATATTTATTGTTACATCAATCTATTTTAACCAGAGTATTTCGCCGAATCCGAAATCGTCCAATTTTTGAATTAAGTAATTATTTTAAAAATATAATTTTATATTTTAATTTGAATGATCTATGAATGAATATCTATTTAGTTAGGTATTTATTTAGTAAATATAATTTTATATTTTCATTGGAATATCTATTTAGTTAAGTACTTATTTCGTAACTACGATTTTATATTTTCATTTCAATATCTATTTAGTTACCTATTTATTTCGTAAATATAATTTTTTATTTTCATTTCAATATCTATTTAGTTATTTATTTCGTAAATAGATTTTTTTATTTTCATATTTTATTTCATTACCTATATATATTCACTTATTTATTTAATAAAAATAATTTTCTGTTTTCATATCTATATATTTTTCACATTTTCATAAATATAAATTATATATTTTTATTCATTGCAATGTATTCTAGGTCACGTAGGTTTCCTCTACTCCTTTCGGTCGGCATCCCGTCGTTTTTCTTTCCAAGTTGTTTCCAAGTCAACTAGCTTCCCAGTTCTCGGCTTCGGCTTTTCCATAGTCATTCAACTGTTTGTAAAGATAAAAGGTACGCCGGCATCTCCAATCAACTCGCCCTCTCAGCGAAGTATACATTATGTATTTGATTCCCTCGGGATCTTCAACTCTCGGAGCTGCCACCAGCTCGAAGACGATTTTCAGAGTGCTCTCGGATTTTTATAGAAAAGAAAAGGGCCAATTTCTCTAACCTGCAAGCGCATTGCAATTTGTAATGTTTCAGGGGCATTTTCGGGCTTTCTGGCAAAATGAAGACTTCCGAAATCCAAAATAATCTGAGAGATCAATTCAAAAAATAAAATTAAAAAAATTTCAACACTGTCAAAATATTTAATTTTTCAATAATACTCCGGTCAAACTAACTGAGGTAACGTATTTGACGTTTTTCGGGGTTAGAATAGAGTTGTCGCAAGTAGTGCCTGCCGCCAAATAGAAGTGTCTACACTTATCAGTTTTTTCCCAACCACTCTATTTTCTAGAAACTAGAAAAGTATGAAACAGTTAAAAAAAAAAAAAAACTTTCTTTCTGATTTTTTCTTATTTTCAGACATTTTCCTACAAGTTGTAATATATTTTCTTTTTTTTTCTAGAATTTCCAATTTGTTTCCCAACCACTTATATATGTTTTCGTAGATAATTCAAAATTCCAAACTGGAAAATCCAGATAAAAAGAAAATAAGTAGGTACATAAAAATTGTAGGAAAATGTCAGAAAAAAATAAAAAAAAGAAAATTTTTTAGAAAGTAAGAGAATTTTTTTTTAATAAACGAGTAGTAAGAGGTTTTAGCAATATAATTATTATTTGAAATATAATTAAAATGAATAAGATAAATTATTTAATTTTTTGTAATTAAGAGAATAATTATAAATACTGTAAGAATTAGTCCACTTGGAAAAAATGAGATAGAAAATTTTAGAAAATTAAAAAAAAAAATGAGAGAAAAATAGTAGAAAGTAGGAAGAATTCAAGAATTAAGAGAAAAATAGAAAATTTGGAGAAATGAGCCAGTGTAGAAGAGAAAAAAAAACCATGAAAATTTGGAGAAAATGGAAAAAAATTAGAGGTTTCAAAGCTGAGTGCGGAGAATAGGAAATTCGGAGGAAGTAGATGAGTAGAAAAAATTTTGAAAATAAGAGAAAAAATAGAAAAGATCGTTTGAATGAATTTGATTGTCATGAATAAAAATTTTCAGAAAAAAAGAAAATAGTCATAAAAGGAAAAATACAGAAAATCTCAACAAAAAAATAAATAAAATAAGGAAAAAGTTGAAAACACTCTGCCACCAAATAGAAGCGTCTATATTTGGTTGGTTATTCGGTTTGTTGCTTTCATTTTTTTTCTTATTTTTTAAATTTTCCACTTTTTCCTTCACGACTGCTTTCTCCAAATTTTCTACTGTTATCCCATTTTCTGGACTTTTCTGAAAATTTTTACTCACGACAATCAAATCTCTTCAAATTATCTCCATCAATTTGTTTCTCTTATTTTCGAAATATTTTCCTTCTCAACTTGTTCTTCCGAATTTCCTATTCTCCCATCCGCTCAGCGTTGAAAGCCTCTCAAGGCTCGGATACTCAAATACTCAAAGGCCGACGGAGTTCTCGAGTATTTCCACGTTGAGAAAACGATAATGGCCGTATCAACGGAGCTTTTCTGCTATTTGCAGTTCCCCGCTCAGGAAACTTCGAAGGGTTCGTGATCTGTGGGCGATTGTGCCAATATTTGCACGGCTCGTTGCTCTTCCGAAGTTCTGAAGGGGTCGAAGTTAGCGAACGAACGTATCGAATTATTTCCAAGATCTATCTTATCGTGAATAGCTCGTGATTAACGCGGGGAACCCGCCGGGGTCAATTAGCCCGAAGTAATTGATTCAGCCGGATAGATGCGGACAAAATACCATTTCCAGTCCGCTTTAAGAGGTTCGAAATTCCGAAAATTGAATTTTAAATTATTTTAGAGAAAGTAGTAAAAGCGGCTGAAATAGTCAAATCAGCAAACTATTTTTGTCTAGATGATTTTTCATCGGATGACTCAATAAAAACTTTGAAAAAAAAAAATTACTCAATTTTTCCGTATTGATATAAACTCCCTCGCTAATTGCATTACTGATAATGATGTCCGCTCACTTATACGGGTCCTTGAGCTCTTCTGTTACGAAGTTGAGATAATTCCAGCCGCCAAAGGCGAACAGTCCTGAGAAGAGGGCCATTGCGAGCGACGTCAACGAGTGGTCCCCTTCCATCGGGCGATCGAAATATTCCGTGTGCCCTGAATCGGCAAAAATACGATTTATCAGAGCTGACGCATTATCAAACGCAACAGATTCATTCATTCGAAGATTGAAAAGCAGCTAAGGACGTTTAAAGATAGATTCTCAGATCGCAGGATAATTTACGATATCGTAATATTTTTTCTTCAAGTGGAGGGAAATAAATGAGATTTTAAGCTCTTCTTTAATTTGGACGTTTTGCCAATTCCAAGCCTTATCAGATTTAACAGTATCGATTTCTACACTGACGAAGGGAAGGGGTAAGAGCTGGTGGAGGGGATGACCGATGAGGAAAGCTGATAAGGCCAGTGTTGCCAGGGCCCGAACGGTGGTTTGGTTATTTTTTGAACGAAAAAGGGAACTTTTGGGATTTTAACTCAAGCGAAGCGTGATTCTAGCGCCATCAAAATAAATTCTGCTCATCAGTATTGCAAGGGGAAGTACTGTGCAAAAACCGACTGTTCAATATTTGGCGGGGCTTTGAAGAATTTCTAGGAACGATGACATTTTTCATGCGAGGGTGAGAAAAACCAGGAGACTCATTCTCCTATTCATTATTGGCTGGCCGAGAACTTCTGCCCCTTAAATGCCTGAATGGGCGGTGCTCACAACTCCCATTCCAATAGCTGGAGCTCTTGCTGTACAAGCCGACAAACTCCAAACTTGAGGAAACCCAATTGGAACACACGGTCACTCACTTTCCTCGATTGAGTTCCAACCCTTCGATTAATCTTGTTCACCTGTTGCTATATGATACAGTCCAGCGCCGATGATAGCTAGCAAAGCGACAACTTTTGCCGTCGTAAAGACATTCTGTATTGCCATAGCCCATCTTACACTTGCACAGTTCACCAACGTCAGGAAACCTGAAATCAAATCACATGAATGGCAGCGAAATCGATTGAGTCTATTGCGAGAGATTCCCCTAAAATCAAAGACTATTCCAAGTCGATTGAACTTACAGAGAGCAGAAGCAGCTAGAAGCGATACGGCAATTGATGGCGGATCACAGTCTGGGAAAAATGGTTTGGCCGCGTATTGGGCAAACGTCAAAGCCACTATGGCCTGCAACACATCGAACACAAATGATAGTAAAAGTAATTTTAAGACCTCAAGACGATGGTGGAAGGAAATTGTCAGCGATTCGCATTTAGCATAACATTAGCCAATCAGACTTTACAAAACCATATGAGAGGTGCATCTGCCTCTTTGACAGGTAGCACATAAGGTGGAAACAGTTGGATGTATTTTCCTTCAAGAGGCACTAGCAGGCTAGGCTTACCTTGGAGAAGCACAAGATGTAAAAAAAGAAAAATAATTTACACTTGGCAGAACATATGCCTGAGAGACAGGGTTGGGAATAAAGGCTACTCGAACTTGAGCGGCACCAGGTGCCTATACTGGGGGCGCCAATAAGAGTCTTCAGGAAAGCGTCTACCGGCGCCAGAGTGGCGCCTGGTGAATATAGGCAAGGTGGATCCTGGAACAATGGGTCTTATTACCTGAGTTGTTGGTCGGACGATGACAAGGGCTGCCCATAATCTCAGGAACGCAGGTAGGTCTCCGAATGCCTCTAAAATGTAAGCATAGTCGCCCCCAGATCGAGAGATTGCTGTTCCTAGCTCGGCGAAGCAAAGGGCGCCTAAAGTGCTGAAGACGCCAGAAGCCGTCCATACGAGCAGAGACGTTCCAACGCTTCTCGAATACAGATAGACTCCTGTTGGGCTAGAACGGAAGGAGTGATTAGAACATAAGACTTAAGCAGAACACTACTCCCAAACAAGATTACCTCTAGGCGCCACCATAACGTCAGTGGTGTCCCGCAGGCGCCTTCCATTCCTTGCAGTGAAACGATATATTTTTTTCAGTATCGATAC
Organism: Tupiocoris notatus; assembly: GCA_037159825.1. Taxonomy (NCBI): domain Eukaryota; kingdom Metazoa; phylum Arthropoda; class Insecta; order Hemiptera; family Miridae; genus Tupiocoris; species Tupiocoris notatus. The sequence continues at coordinate 191,191 of JASJUZ010000032.1, read as the reverse complement.
TTTTTTGGTATTTTTTTTAGTATCGATACTTTTTTGGTATCAACACTGATCTTTGTATTAATACTTTCGTTTCTATACTGGGTACCGATATTTTGTTTCGATACTTTTCCCTCGATACGTCAAAAGTATCGATAATTTTTGCAGATACACATATTATTAGGTACTCTTGAAAGACCATTATAGGTCCTCTCTTACATTTTGTTTGTACAGAGAATTACTGCACTGCGTCGAAAACAGTTTGCAAAATAAATCAACTCTTCTAACTAAGTACCTAGTTAAAAAAAATTCAAATAAATTGCAAAACTAATAAAAAATTATAATAGAGCAGTCACTGCGTTCCTGATTCCGGGCAATCAATCAGATAGACGCATTGGCAGAAGCCTGTGAGCCCTATCAAGATCTGACTGATGACGCTGGCCTCTAGAAATGGACTTATAGGGCGCCAAGCGCCTAGAGGCGCCTTGAGCACTTTATTCTCAGTAGAGCGCCTTGATCCTACCAGCGTCAGGATGGCGCCTTTAGCGAACCATGCGATACGTACCTGTCTTAGAGGCAGGTGTTCGGTTAAAGCGTTAAATAGTTAACCCTCGTCAATTGATTTGGCATTATTGAACTGCTGTATACATAAAAACACAACTTCTTTCAAACTCCATCATTTAGGACCCTTTTTTTACTTTTAAATTCTATATTCATTTCTTTCTTTGTATTCTTTTATCGATTATTTAACGCCAACACAAATATTCAATAAAGGAAAAACCTCTTTTTTTCTACAATTTAAAACGGTTTTCCTTCAAATTTATTTATTTAACCTTTGTAATACCTTACGGTTATACAATAAACAATATTTCATTTCCTTCAAATTTTAAATGTATTTTTTAAAAAGCGAATTTAAAAAATACATTTAAAATTTGAAGGAAATACATTTGAAATTGCAGACAATTTTTTTCCAGAAAGTTAATTTAAGCATTCTTGGTTTTTTTCCAAATATCTGCAAAAATAACTTGTCGCCAAGAAATGAGCTTCAGTGAAATCACTTTCGAAGACGGTAAAAGGAATTTTATTGTTTTGCAATCCATTGTGTCGGAAATGTCGCAAACGGTCGTTAGCGAAAAAAATTCGCAACAGCTCTGTTTTCCTTTTATTCGCGTTGGCCGACATTTCGAAATGGAATATTTCTTATACTTGACCTACCTTAGTCGTCAACGCGTATCAGATGTCAGTCTAGAATGCCTACAAGTTCCTTGTAATGGGATCGAACAGCACACGCATACGTTCGACTCGAATGGAAATTACAGAGCGAACATGATTCACCTGATTCTGGCAACAAGGTTGAGCTGACGTGTAGGCGCCACGTGGGCACTCGAGATCGTCTGCACTTGCACCCAATTCGACAAGGAAAAGAGCAATATTTTCAAATAAAGTGACGCAGTTTGGGTGATATTATTAGGTAGCTTTTTATTTTTTCTATAGACTCGACCAAATAGACTGACAGACTAGACAAGATAGACCGAGCTAGGAAGACTAGGCTACATAGACGAGACTAGATCAATAAAAAAGGCTAGATAGACTAGACTACATTAGATTGGATAGACTAGGCTAGACAGACTAGAGTAGATTAAATTGGATGGACTAGACTAGACTAAACTAGACTATACTAGATAGACTAGGCTAGACTAGAAGACCTAGACTATACTAGACAGACTTAACTAGACTAGATAGACTAGACTATACAAGATATACTAGACTAGGTAGACTATACTAGATAGACTAGGCTAGATAATATACTATACTAGTCTAGACAGACTATACTCGACTAGAAGGCCTAGACTAGACTAAATAGACTAGACTAGATATACCAGACCAGATAGACTAGACTATACTAGATAGACGGCTATACTACGAGCCTATACTACTCGTAGATAGACTAGGCTAGACTAGACTAGATAGACTATACTAGACAGACTATACTCGGCTAGAAGGCCTAGACTAGACTAGACTAGTGTACCAGACCAGATAGACTAAACTAGATCGACTGAACAAAATAAAAAATAAAAATAAAAAAAAGACACAGGAAAATTGACAAGTAACGGTTTTAAAACTCATTGAAAAGCCTTATTCTGACTAATGGTAAATTGAAATAATTTAATTGTAATGGAAAATTGAATCAAAAGGTATTTTCGGCATTCTTTTTTAAGATAAGACGACGAGATTCTCGTGGCTCGTGTGAAATAGAGACAAGAAGGTCAAAAAGGTTGACTGTCGCTTCTGAAAAGGGGACGATCGGTATCGTGGGCCAATCTGTTCATATCTTTATAACCACGATGATTACTTCAGTGTTTAAATGCCAGTATTTTCGAATAATTCACCGTTTATGGCCCGAAAAAAACGAACGATTTTGGCTTAGTACTGCTGCCAAAAAAAGTTTAAGTAATTACAAAAGCTATGAAAAATTTTGCAATTTTGATTTCATCATTCTGTATAATAGTGATATTTTGGAACACACAAGAAATGTTCAGGCTTGGAGATTTCGCAATTTATATTTTCCGCCTAATCGTATTTCTCGGGCGTTCTGCATTTTTTGGGCAAAAAAAAAATTACAAAAAACAATACACCTTTAATTTTCTCAAATGATTTTTTGGGTTCTTTATATATGACCATTCGATTCTATAAGATCATCTCTATAGGCGGAAGAAATTCGAAGTTTTTGATATATATGCGAAAATAAAGGCTATTTACAGTTACAATGGTTACTTGTCAACCGAACGTGGAAATTTTGAGCGGTCATGCGTCAATTTTTTCCCTTTCTGCAGATAAACGACCTACCTTACAAAAATGCCGGAGCCGATAATGGAGCCGACGATAATAGCGACTCCGTTGAAGAGCGTGATCTTCCGCTTTAACGCTACCGGTTCCGTCATTACGCACTCGAGACGATGCGGCAGTCGCGGAATCACAAGGGCGCAGCGGCGGCCGCGAGTTGCGCGCAACTGGACGGCGGAAAGGGTTTTCTTGTCTGGAGTTCGTGGGGGTGGGAGGGTAGAGAGGGAAGATGTGGGAAACGAGAGGAGCGAGCGAGACACTTGCCTTGGAGGGCGGCTCCACGCCCGTTGTCACGGCAACCATCCCGCACCCCGTAGCCACGTGAAGCGCAGTTGTGACGATTCCGCAAACGTCACAGATGATGTCATACGGACGACAAGTGGCAACATCTCGCTGCGCGGAATTTTCAAAAAACGCTGAAAACAATTATTGTACATTGTTCGTTGTTTCGAGGTGGAGACATTAATGGCGACGTTATCTCATATTGCATTTCTGTATTTCTAGCGCCGGATACCTTGTAATGGTGATACGAAGCCCTGATGAGGCCCGAAGGGGCGAAAGTGCTGGGCAGGCTGAAAATAAAAAACAGGAGGAATAGTCGCCTTGGTTTTCTCCACCTCAACCCCAACAACGAAGAATGATCGATGCTACCGAACTACAACGAATTTTTCTACAGTTTATTATTTTATAGTTTTATTTAAAAATCAATAAACATGGAAGTAAAAAACCTTGCCTTAATTTTTTATTGATTGCTGCTAAAAGAAGTTCAACAAGGCGAAAACAATTGCTAAGTCGAAACTCCCAAATGTGAAAAAATTGAGAAAATGACAAAAATTCGATTTATCGCACCGTTGGAATTTCGTCACTCGAAATTCAAACTCTGCGCCCGATTTACGCGTATCGAAAACAAGAGAACCCTCAAGGTAGTGTTTTTAATGAATTTACAAAAATGACCAAAATAGTGAAACAGAAAAAAAAATTGATCAAGAATGAAACCGTTGTCGATTGATTTCCGTTGGTTTGACCGTAAATTCGGATATAGCGATAAATTTCCTGTAGCTAACGAGACAAAATATCTTTTCACTCCCTTCGACGCCTGCGAAGCTGAAGAATGGAATTTGGAACTTGAAATTCTTGACTCATTTTCTCTATGGCTCTTTAGGCTGATAATTTAATCAAGAATTTTTTTTTTGTTATAATGATTTTGTCAAAATACGATATTATTAAAATATAAGAATTTTAATATAATTTAATATTATTTAAATATTAGATAAATATTAAATAGATTAAATATATTAAATATTAAATAGATAAATAGATAGATAGATATTAAATAGATTAAATTAAATAGATTTAATATTAGATAGATTAAATATTAGATTAAATTAGAATTTTAATATAATTTAACATGATTTAAATATATACGAATTTTTTTTTATAATGATTTTGTCAAAATACGATATTATGACAGTTGATGATGTAAATAACAAATAATATACGCAAAATTCATATACCCCCCAATAAAAAAAAATATATAATTATTATACATGGGGCTGAGCGCCCCTGGCGGCTCCGCCGACCGACCCCCTGTCGAGGGGGCTTAGCCCCCCACGCCCCCGGCCACCTGCCGTCCCTGGGGAGTTTCAACTTGAGTTTCAACTTGCGTAAAGCCGTGATAACTCATGTCCAATTTTAAGTTTTCCATGATTTGTAACTTGCATAGCGGATAACTTTTACAAAAAGTCGTCAATTCAGATGTTTGAATATACCAAAAGATAGGTAATTTAACTGTCCACATTTTCCCCATGTAATGTACCTATCCATTTTTCAACCGTTTGTGAGGTATTCCACAATATTGCTGGAATATACGCGAAAAGATGCAATTTTTCAACTTTAAACCTTCTTTTCATCAATTTAGCGCGAAAGAAACAAAGAATGAACCATATATTATTGATATACACCTTATCAACTATCGTTATGCTGAATTTGAGCCAAATCGGTAGCAAAAAATTTTTCGCGAAAACTCCTAGGGGTACCCCTGCGATTTTTTCGAACCGATCGGTTAACGATTTTTTACTCCTCTCTCAATAGAGATAAAAATCTGAAATTTTCAGGAAAGTTGTATCTTACCATGATGTATTTTTGTGATTTTTTTTATTTCTCGGAAAAATCTGCAAGTGGTCCAAAAAAATCGGTTTTCGAAAGCTCGAAAATTGCACTTCATCCGTGATTTTCGGGGTCAAAATTCACTTGAATCGATTGTTTTATTATGCAGGAGTCTTCATTTGGACGCCTTACACACGAGCATAGCAAAAAATTTGGAGAAAAAAATTTAAACAGCGCCACAGAAATTATTTTCCGTAAATCGAGTTTTTCACCGGCCGAGATTTCAAGCTCGGCTGAGATGAAAAATTAAACATTTGTTTTTAAGTGTTTTCAAAAGCTATTCCTCAAGGAAATTGATCGCTGAATCCGAATTCGATGTCAAAACTAAGGAAATTTGACGACAACTATGACTTTTTCCCAGTTTAAGTACTACGCTGTTGTTACGTTTTTCAACTTTGAAAATTCGTTGCTAATACTTACTGTACTGTTCAATTTTAATTAATTAACGATTCCTACGGGAAATTAAACGTAGAATTCGAATTTGAAATAAAAACAATAACATTTTCACGATTGATAATATTTTTTAGAATTTTTTTAATTTTCATACTTTTTTAGTTTCATCTTTGGAGTTTATTTTTCGCCACGTTCGCGAATGAAAAAATAAGTTCTGCGTGAAGAAATTGAGGAAATTTAATTGAGAATCGATTGAAAATAAAAAATGACGCGGATTATGTTTTGTTTTCGAGATATATTCCACTTTTTGGTAAAAAAACGTGTTCTCGTTTTTCTTCGGATACGAATTAATTTTCATATTTACTCAGGGTAAATATGTTGAATTCAATTGCCTATCTTTCGATAATGGGAGCGTACGAGTCGGCGAATTTCAATAAAATTTATCGATCGTAGAAGTGAAATTAATTCGAGCGATTTCGGCTGAGGATTGACCGATTTGAAAATCGAAAATAAACGTCAGTAAAAATATCCTGGAATTGTTTTTTCGAAAGATTTCCAATCCCGATCCTGACGATTTTTATTCTTCGCGCCGAAGAAGTCAATTTCCTCGCATGGAAATTTCGAAGGGAGGAGACCGGCGAATGTACCTATTTATATAAACCTATGTACAACCTGGGACTATCTTGAGTCTCAGCTTGACCCCTCCACTCGAAAAATTCTCCATCTCGCGCTCACCGAATGTCAACTACGGCACACTCGCGCACGTCAACAAAAAAGGGACAGTTGCCAACGAATTTTCAGGCGCAAACGCTCAGTCGGTGTCCCTTATTCTTCGGTGCGATTCTGCGAGCGGTGAATTTTTCGAAATAGGTCGCTCGATCGATTCGGTCGAATAAAACGGTGGGAGCTTTTTTATATCCGATTCCTCACAATTGCTTCGTGCTGAATTGGAGCGAAAATCCGAGGTAAGACATTTAAAGTTCGGAAGATTTTTTAGAAAATTTTTATTCGCCGTTTTTTTTTTTTTTTTTTTTTTTTTTTTTCTTCTATTAGTTCACGTGTGCGAATTTTAGCGCACGATAAATATCACGTTTTGCCGATTCGCGACCTTGAAATTGTTTTGGACGCTGTTTCGACGGCATTTTCGAAAAATTCTCCGTCGAATCGCGTTTAGATAATTTTGATAATTTTTCGAAGAAGAAAAAAAAAGTCACCTCAGAAAAAAAAAAAAAAACGGTTGAATTAACCGCCATGTTGCTTTGACGTTTCAAGTTATCGCCTCCGTTTTACGCTTCAATCGTGTAAAACCGATCTTCCGCCGCTGAAAGAAAAATTTAAGAAATGCGCATATATCTGTAGAAAATTTCTAGCTGCAAAACGAATTTCTCGTTGCGAACATGACATTTTTACTTAAACGCTTCGTCGGTTCGTTTGGCAACTTTTGACGTAGGTAATGGTCGGAGAGGGAAATTTGGCACGAGATCGACGTTTTTCGTGTCTATTATTACAAAAGCCTGCGCCGTATCGTCACTGCGCATCTTCACCTGTCGCGTATTGGCCGAAAATTCGATTCGATCGAAATTGAAAATATTCGACTGTTTTGAGAAAGTCGAATTCGGAACGGTGGTGAATTTGGAAGAAATTTTATATTACTATACTCTGAACAAGTATCTGTGGTCAAAAAATTACATAAATCGTCATATCTCCGTGAAAAATGGATGAAACTCAATGAACCCCTAGTAATTGTGCAAAATTTCCGGATTTTGGCTAACACACAGTACTTCCGAGTTATAAGCGTTCAATGTTTTTTCTATTTTGATTTTTACAGGCTATTAGAGCCAATATTTTTCAAAGTTTGAGGGCTTGAAATGTTCGTTATGGCGAGCACATGCCACTTGATTTTTCAGATATTGGGTCACACACAGTACCTCCACGTCATGAGCCTTTTTCGCTAGTGCCTATTTTGTATTTTGATTTTTACAGGCCACTAAACTCGATGTAATTGAACGTTCAAGGTCTTAAAATGTTGGGGTCAGCGATTGAACGATGCCTGATATTTATCAAGTGGATCACATGCAGTACTTCCGCGTTATTTGCATATCGGCCGTATTTTGATTTTTACAGACCGCAAAAATGAATGTATTTGAACGCCGGGGGACTTTAAATGTTTCTGTATGACAGCTGAATATCGCTTCATTTTTATTTATCGGGTCACACACAGTACATCTTCGTACAACGTATTTAAAGTTATTTGATTCGAGCTCTTTTGAAATGTTTTGCATGGATTTCAAATATGACCAAGTTGGGTCAACCTCATATACGGCCCCGTATAGTTCTCCCTTTTTTTTTTAGTTAAAAAACACCCATTTTCCCCTTTTTCTAGTCGAGATTTCCCCCAAAGCTCCACTTGATACCTGGCAACACTGTGCACCAGTCAAGGAGGTGGTTAATATTATTTTGTAACTGAACTGCAACTTGATAGTTTTGAATTTGGGAAAAGAATTTTAGCTCTTCGGCAAAAATCATCATCATTGTAATCATTATCATCTTCATTTCATCTTCATCTTCACCGCCACCATCATCATTTGCATAACAATTTCGCCTCATAATCATACCGTGTATATATTTCGACAATTTTTTCATTTTTATTTATATACTATTTTATGTTTTTATTTACTTCATTTTTTATTTCACCATTCATTTATTCTCGTTATTATTACCGAGTGTATTTTATTTGATAAATATGAATATTTATCGCAGCGGGCCTGGCGGAGCTGGGATTGGCTAGATGGCAGGCGGTTGGCGACAGTTCGAAGGTGATGCTAAAGCCAGCCGAAGCCTCAGGTCGAGAAAATACAAGTGAGTGTTTTCCAAATTCTAACAGCGGTACATAGATTGTAGAATATGACAAGGGAAGAGTGTTATTGGTTAAGTGTTCCAAAATGTTGACTTTTTTTCAACGTTTGTAGGAACTGGAACAAACAGGGATATTTTGTGCTTGATTAAATGGGCAACACTGTTTTTTGGTTTATTATTCAATAATAAACCATCGTAATCGCCAAAAAAAAAAAAACTAACTCCTTCCCTTAAAATTTGATGTTTCATGTTTCAAGGCATGTAGAAACCGAATATACAATGAAAACAATTCTGTTGTCCACCGTCAACACTTTTCTCACGAAACTATAAATTAATGCTAAAGTCGAAACAAGTTTATACCCTATTATGGGGCTATGTTACAGTGAAATGAATACGAGGATTTAAAATAAAAAAAAAAAAAAAAAATAGGAATACAGAGCCCTGTATATTTATCCCCTTTTTTGTTTACAACACTCCCAATTTCCCCCTTTTTAGTCAAAGTTTCCCCCAAATCTTTGGTTGAGACCTGGCAACACTGTGAGGCAACACTGTGTGGCAAACTGGCAATAGCACCGTTGCTTGTTCTAGGAATAGGAAGACTGATATGTCATTTGGTTATTATGGTCAGAGGTCTTGGGATTAATGTTTCTTAAGGATTTTTTATGCAGAGCTATCTATGTCTGTCTAATGAAATTTATTGAAGGTTAGAGTTATTTTTCAAATGTGTGGTTGCAAAAGATGAAGCAATAAATTGATTTGATACCATACTTTTTATACCCATTGCGCAATTTCCATGTTTCCCCCGCTGAAACTATTCATGGGACGTTATTATTTCAAGGAAAGCGTTCCACGACTGCCATCAGGCGAAACGACTGTTTACTCCGGAAATAAAGAAATTTCTCAAAGCCTGGCTCGTGAGGAGAAGAAAGAATCCTTACCCGAACCGAACGGAAAAGAAGGATCTTGCGTTGAAAACCGGACTGACATACACTCAGGTGGGTGAGTTCTGTTATACAGCCAAATTACACTGACGCTTACCCATTTAAATGTCAATAATCGAAAATTAATTTCCTTTCCATCAAGATATGCAATTGGTTCGCTAACTGGAGGAGGAAACTGAAAAACTCATGCAGAAGCTCGAAAGAAGGCAGTTGGGGATTGCTTATCAAGGGCTACAACACTCAGGCAAGGGGAAACGTAGAGCAGTTCAGCATTTCGTCGGACGATTCAATTTGGGACGAGACGAATATAAGTACAGGTGAGTCAATCGGTTCGGTCCATCGATTCAGGTAGATTAGACAGGCATATTCCAGGAAAACTTGCAGTTAACGAGTTGCTACTTGTGACGTTAGCTTTTTGCTTTGCAGATTCCGATCAAAATTCGATGAGCATCATCGACCACTCGACGGAAGTGGACCATTGCTACTATTCGTCAGCTTATAGTCCCAGAACGGCCATAAATGTAGATGGAAAGCCGGTGATACTTTCAAAATGGCTAGAAAGCACAGCGAGGTAATTATATGTCTGGTTTATGAATCGATGGACTAGAATGAGAAGTTAGAGGGGAGTCAGCTAAGTACACTTGGAGTATTGCCTTTAGAGGAAGCCATCTGAGGCAATCCAAAGCAGCGTTCTCAGACATTATCCCAAACTACTCTTCGTATAAAGAAATGTCCTCCACACAAAGGCATTAATTTCAAGAATCGCTGGTCAAAAGCTAATTTTGACCACTTACTGTGTTACAAAAAGTGATCAAACTGACGAGTGGTTTTAGAAATTGGAAAAAGTCGCAAAACTGAATGTTCTTTTCCTTCTCGTCGCATTTCTTGATGTCCGGGGGTTGTAAGGGGGAGAAAAACCAGGCGACTTATTCTCCGATTCTTCATTAGCCTGGCCGAGCACTTTATTGATAGTGGACCGGCTCCACGTCGCCCTGAGGATGCCCGAATGGGCGAAAGTGCTCGGCCAGCCAATAAAGAATCGGAGAATGAGTCGCCTGGTTTTTCTGCCCCTCACGACCCCCGCAAAACTAAATGTTTTCATTGTTCAAATGTCTGTTTTGTGTGTTTTTTAAAACAAAAATAGGGCAATCAAAGGGCATTTGGTAAGGGCCGGTTAGCTCTGGTTAGGCCTGTTTGGCTTTGGTTAGGGCTGGTTAGCTATGGTTAGGGCTGGTTAGCTTTGGTTAAGCCGGTTTGGCTTTGGTTAGGGCTGGGTGTTGCTAACAGTTAAGGCAGTGTTTCATTGTTCAAATGCCTTTTTCTAACATTTATACGATTATCAATTACAACTAATTTATGTATTTTAAAACAAACATTGGGCAATCAAAGGGCATTTGGTTAAGGCTGGGTGTCCCTAACAGCTTTAGCCTCTTCCTTGGAGAACATCTTTTCAAATTGAACACTCCAACTGTATTGTGTTGATCTGTAAATACAACCATCAATAATCTTCATCCTCCAAGCAATCAGTGTGATTGTGCCATAATGATGTATCTAGTTTACGAATCAATTTACAGGAATGAGAATTAGAGTTACGCTCTCAGTTCAGCTAAAGGCAACCTGCGGTGTATCACCTTATAGGAAGATGTTATTGGCATTCCTTTCTGAGGCAAGCCAAAGCAGTGTTCACAGCATTATCAGTTGTGTGTCCATTAAGCGATGTATCGAAGAGGTCTTTGGTCAATTGTAAACTAAAGTTCTCAGTGCAGTCCAAGGTGAAAATCATAAGACTGGTGACATCTAACAAATTTTTGACTGCCCGGAACGGCCTTTTGGGACTTAAAGTTGAAGAAGCTGCGCTTTTGAGAAGTGTTACTTACGGACAGTGGTTAAGTCATTCATTCCTATGCCAAGTGTGCCGCCCGATTGTGCATTGTACAATCCTCTCAAATATCCCCGAATTTCTTTCCGATTCCCTTACCCACAATCTTTTTCCAAGATGAATATTTCGCATACGCAATTTTAGTTACAGGTTAGCCGGAGGGCATTACTCTCCTTGGAGCCCGTACAGTGCTGCTTGGGAAGAGCAACGGAGAGCCGCAGCGGCTGAGCGTCGCAGGCTGGAAATGGACGCCGCTGAAGCGTTGACTCGTCTTTCAGCGTGGCTACCTCAGCAACAGCTGTCCATAACAGGCCATTGATGTAGATGATTCCATTAGGTATTTATAATCAGAATGCCCAAGACCATTTATGCGAGTCAACGTGCCATACAATTCTGGACAATGGTTCCATTTACCATAAATGCACATATTGGGTTGTAACGATTCGTAGGCGATTAATATCAACTTGGGCCTAAAATGTAAATAAGAGAAATTACCTTCAAGGTATAACGTATCGATTCGTTGACATTTATTTATTAATGAGGCCAATCTATGGCCATGGCTGTACTATATTAGATTTTTGTTGATTTTGTTGTTAATGAATTACATTGTTTTATTCGCCGTTTATTTACTTACTACCTTCTACAAGGACTATGTCCTGACTTGTAAACCCAGTGCGAGCTTTAGAAACCCACAGCACGAGGTTATGGGTATTTTTTGCCAATAACTCCCAAACTACGAGTCGCACTGAAAAATGCCCTTGCAACGAAGTTGTAAGGCGTTAAATAAATTCTTGGGCGATTATAATGGTTTATTATTGAATAATAAATCACAGGTAAACACAGGATAAAAATTAATGTTTTTGTCGTTCAAATTTCTTCTTTCGTAATTTATACGGTTCTCATCGACGACTGATGTGTATTATAACGATTGTAAAATCAAATGGCGTTCGTTAGGGCTTGATTTTGCTAACAGCTTTAGCTTCTTTTGAGAACATATCAGTGAATGAGGAACACAGAACAACAACTGTGTACAAATCATCAATATAATATTGTCTATGCAATAAAGCGTCTGCACCTTTTGGGATTAGAGAATACAAGGGGAATTAATTACGCTCTGCGAAATATTTGTTCATATATTATATTATCCAGCCTGAAATATTAGGTATGTAAAAGAGAAATACACCTACAGAAAGATTTCGCAAATGTTTCAAGTAAAAAACCTTCTTTTTCGCTGCAAATAATTTTTTTATACATACCAATTCATAGGAAGTACAAGACTGAGCAAAACGAAATAGTTCGAAGAAAAAAAGAAAAACTCAAGAATGCAATATATAATAATACAATATAATAGTATGAAATATAATACGGGTAAATGCTCAAGAAACGACTCCTTTGCTTGTTCGACATTTTTGACACCCTCGGCGAAAAAAATCGCCTAAGGGTGAGAGGATAATTTGTTTCCAATAATTCCGGCCAGTTTTCATAACAAAAGCGCAGGGTAAATATGCAATAAATATCGGGTCGTTAACAGATGCAAGAAAAAAAGCCCAGCGTTAAAAAAACAACGAATTTCGCAATAAATTAGAAATAAAAACAAAGAAGATGAGAATAAATAAAACCGACCGTTTTTATTTTAATTTTCTTTTTCATCTCTGGACTAGTAGAGAGCGTATCTTTAACGACAGGCTGATCACTGGGCCAGGATTTTTTCAAGGGCGAACATTGAAGAAGAGCGTCTCGATGTACACCACATTTGTCGTCTAATCAACTAATGAATTTTTATATTCTTCTCCTCTCGGTACATTGGTTTCGGATAAATTCAAAATGTTTCGAACAAAGGGAGGCAAATTAAAAAAACAAAACTCCTTTTTTTTCTCTGCATTATTTGCGTGGATGTCGTTCTCCGATCAATCTGCACATTTTTCCACCCGTTCCCCTTTACTGCCTGTCGGTTGCACGGAGTTTTTCCTCAACGGCTTCTTGCGATGCTTCAGACAAGTCCGTAGCCTTTGGAAGGGAGAAAAATAGAGTTGTTTATTGAATTCACTGAAGTTTCAAACCATAAAATAAAATGCAAATGTCAGTGAAAAATGTCAGTAACTCTACGAGGGGGGACCCAGAAGTGAGCGGAATGGGGCAGGTGTGAGAAAGTGGAGGGGAGGAGGTAGAGTGGGGTGAAGGACAACTAGGGATGCAAAATGGATCACAAACAATCGATTCTCAATTGAAAGCTTAAAATCAACTGCACCAAAAAATTGATTTGTCAAGAAAAATATTTTTAATAAAATTGATTTAAAAAAAAAAATTCTTAGAAAAAATCTTTTTTATAAGAAATATTTTTAAAAAATCACATAAAAAATAATTGAATTTCGGGGGAGTCATCAGAATTTAAAGACCCACAGTTGCCAGTTCTCTGTCACGAATTTTCTCACCTAAGAAATCTGAAATTCCCTCTTATCACCCACATTTTGTGGTCCACAAATATGAAAAATGTTTCCGCGTTTTTCCCACACTCGAATTTATCTTTTTGTGGCGTCAACTGACCAGTCCTCGCGCAAATTTGACTCAGAACTCACTTTTTCTATTGGTGTTGTGAGCGGAAGTTCCGATGGGTACTCACCTATAAATAGGTACATAATTCAAACAACCTAGGTAAACTGTACCTATTTATCCTCACTACAAGTTTGCTATTCAGAATCATCGTCTGGAACCATTTTAGGAATAAAAATTGGCCCTAACTCGGTTTTATGAACAGCCGATAATTGTTAAAAATCAGTAGTTGAAAATTTATGGGTAAAAAAATCGAATATCGGCATGAAAAATCGATTAGCATCCCTGAGGGCAACATCCGAAGAGTCAGTGTGCAGTTTCTTCACCGTGGGAGCAATGGTTTGGAAGGCAATTTTTTTCATGAACCTCCTTTTTCTGTTTTTGGGAAAATGTGCGATGGCCGGGAGCAACGCGCGGCACTGAATTGTTTCCTGTTGGGGAAAACTGCCACGGAAAGTCATGCAACGCTCGCTACAGCTAATGGGGAAACTGCTATGGGGAAAACAAAAGTTTTTAAGTGGTTTTCCCGTTTCAAAAAACGAGAAATGACGATTGAAGGCTAACCTCGTTCGAGGCGGCCCTCAACGTCAAGAAAATCAACATCCTCGTCAGTGAATATCGTCGTCGTCAAACCAGGAGGGTTAGGCCCCTGACAGACGAGCGACCTGGGTGGCGCGACCTAATCATCCAATCCATTCAATTGTGGACGGCACACCGGGTGTAGCGACGTACAGGCGACTTTTGAGTCGGGCGACCCGGTCGACCATTCGCGACTTGAGGGCGATCCGGTGGGTGGCGCCACCTGCTCGACCATGCTTGTCTTATCAGTCGGTCACACGTGGTCTTGCGACGCGGTCACCTCTCGCCTTCCAAACATGGAATCGCTAGATGTCGACGCGTTTATCGCTGAAATCTATCTCTTTGACTTCCATATTTCAACTGGGCGGGGAACCGTGGGGAACGCGACCCAGGTCGCGAGTCGAGTCGCATCGCTTCTGGGTGTCTCGACCTGGGTTGCGCCACCCAGGTCGCCTTGTCTGTCAGAGCCCTTAGAAGAGGCTGAGGAAGGACATTTGGCAAAAAGGCCGGACCTGTGGCGCACAGGGGACCGGTTCTTCCATCACGACGACGCACCTGCACACACCACGCTCTCCGTGATGCAGTTTTCGACAAAAAACGGCTTGAAACTGATAGTCATCCCCCTACAAACCGATTAGGTCCCCTGCGATTTCCTTTTTCCCCCAGACTCAAACGGGACATGAAAGAGAAGCGTTTTGCCACTGTGGCGGAGGTGAAAAGAAAATCTCAGGAAGGCCCAACGCGATTACGATAAGCGAATTTAAAAATAGTTTCCAACGATGGGGAAAAAATGGGACGAGTGTGTTGTGGTCAATGGTAATTACTTTGAAGGTGACCAAAATTTGGTGTAAAACTATTGAATAATAAGTTTTACAAGGACATTCCGGTTACTTTTGGGTCCGTCTTGTAGGAAAATGAATGAACACTGCGGTCAGATGGTCAATAAGTTCGAAAACGGAGCCACTGGCTTTCTGATATTCAGCTTAATGATGACCAACCTGAATATACTTTTGGACTCCGACTAACGACTTCTTCAGCGCGTCGAAGGAGGACGAGTACAACATCTTCTTCTTAACCTTGGCGGTATCTGGACACCAGGACATGAGGAACAGCTTTTGCTTCTTCGATGCCTGCACAGAGAAAAAAAAATCAGACCATCAAGAACGAGTAAACACTCAGACAGGATACACGTTTTTCAAAATGGGTACAGATTGATGTACAGGAAACAGGTGTGGATTTCACAGCTTCTTTCTGACAAAATATGTTGTATGCCATTTTTCAACCCGCTCCTTTACCTCATTTTTTCATTTCTAAGATTTTTTTTTTTTTAGACCAACTCAATCAAACTTCTACAGCTGGTTAGGGCCGATCAGCTCCATTTGTCAACAAAACTCCAGAAATATAAAATTTTGCAAAGCACTATTCATCTAGTGAATTTTTATCTAGTTTTTTGCTCAAAAGATATAGATTAAAACCTCAATAACGTTGAGTCTAACGAGAAAATTACTCTTCGAATAATTAATTTCGAGTAGATTAGAAGAGTGAAGTGAGAAGTGAGGAATGAAGTGAAGAGGAGTGAGGAGCCTTAAGGAACGGGAATTAAAACTATTCAAATTGCTCAAAGAAAAACAGTGCACAGAACTTTCGAATTGTGTACCAGCCATCACATTTTAGACCATTTCCAGGTTTCAAAATCCTAGAACCCGCTTTGAATTTATTTCACGGCAACGAGATCGATTTTTCAGCTGATCGGAGAACGAAGGGCCTCCTGTTATCACGGTGTAAGTATTGATATATACCAGTGTGGTCGCCGAATTGATTATAATGAATGACCCATGACTTCGCTTGCACAGGTTTCATCCTGGTTTTTATACACCCTTTTATTTATTCATTTTATACTTTTATTACCGTTTTATTTTAGGTTTATATCCACCCCGAAACAGTGAGCTGTCCCAGAGGAGCACCTCTCTTCTGCCAAAGAGTAGCTTAAAAATTTTCAATTTATTATTTCAAGGAGTTTGGTCAATTATGATTAGAATACGTAAGTTTTTTTAATTTTGCACATCGAGATATTTATGTCAATTTCGAGTTGGAAATGTATACATGTGACGTATATAAGGCGCCACGACGCGTTCCCTTCGTTCTACAGATCTACCGATTTTTCTCCCACTTGACACCCAAACAGCCATTTTAAAAAGGGCGCGCAACCGTATGAATATTCAACTAGTTCTTTGGTCAACTCTTCTGAAATGTTCTATCTGAATTTCTCTCTTCTGAAATGTTCTATCTGAATTTCTCTCTTCTGAAATGTTCTATCTGAATTTCTCTCTTCTGAAAAATTCTATCTCTCTATAGGTATATTGAATATTTTTAAATTTACAAATTATTTACTTAAAATAGGGAGGAATCAGATTACTGTCCCCCTACTAACCCATTTTACCCAGACTGAGATACCTGAAGTTTCCACAGATTTGGTCAGATCGAGTACATACCTCAGAGGTGCCTTGGCACTGGTGCGTGTATTCGAAATCGTAAAGTCCGTAACGGCACTCGCCGGTTCCTCCTTTCTGCAAGTCTTCTAGGAACTGCTCATAAGCCGCATCTCGGGGACCTGGAAAATGAAGACAAAAAATAAATAAAAAAATAAAATAATTAATTGAAAATAGAGCCAAGAATGAATTTTATTGTTAACAGCAAGTAGCTAAAATAATGCTCTTGTTGCAAAACTACATATAAACTAGTGTTTTAGAAAACTGTATTTGAGTAACGATAAATTGACGAAAATTCATTCTTTGATGGGATGCCTAAATGGACCAAGTATAGAAAAAATGTGAAAATTCTAGCCAAGTTGGTTTTATTAAACATAAAAAAGGAAGAAAAAATTGAGTCGGCCATAAGAAGACGCCTTGAAACGTAATGGGAAGAATTCAGCGACAAAATTGGACAATTGTTCGCTCTGAAGCATTCGAATAAAATATCCTCCTCAGAAAATCTCCACTATGCAAACTTGCTAATCTAATTTTAATTTAATCATCTGCAGCTACTTATAGTAGGGACGTTGATTTTTTGTAAATATCAATAGTGCAGGAATCGATACTTTCAAAAATATCGTTCATGTATCGGACATATTGAAAGGGTATCAATATTTTTCACATTTGCATACGTAAAATGAATTGCAATCGCCTACAAATTCGACTTTGATGGTATTTGACAAAAGCCAGTGCTGCCACTCCAGTTTGTCAGGCCCAGAGTGCTCTACAGTGTTCAGAACATTTAAATCCCTTGTAGAAACTATAAAAATCCTTCCTCAACCGATTTCACATTCAAATAATGGCTTTTGCCACGTCCAAAAAAAAATCACGTTAGAAAAACTAGCAAAAAGTATCAGTTTCGATTCTGAAATTCCCAAAATAAGTAGCAATACCTAAAAAAAACTTGAAATAAATTAAAAACTCGATATATTTTCATCATAAAATATATATAATTTTTCAACGACTCTATCCTTTCCTCCGCTTAATTAATTTCACAAGCGAAAATGGATTTTCCTTCGCTTGATATTCATACTTAATTACGAACACTAGCATAATCTAAAAACAACGTTGCGGACGTAAGATGTTGCGCCATTCGCCGTCGGTTTTTCCTAAATGATTTTGAATTTTTCGCCAGGATATTTTCAACTATCCGCGAATTTACGAGGCCCGTTTCTTCTCTTCGGGTTCAAATTTAGAACTGGGTTAAGCCCACGCGATTCTCGCCGATCGCGCTCCGAAATCATTTGAGTGACACTTTTGTATCAGAGTCTCGCAATCGAGACGAAATAGTCGACAGCTTTGTGATGATCGTTTCCAAGTATACAATATATGCTATTTGTGAAATTCGTTTAATATTAGGTACTGTAAGTAGATGAAAATAATTTTTACAAAAAAGGTATTCGGAGATTTTTTTTCACTTTTGTGGTCCGCTTCGACTTTGTTGGATGTGCTATATTGGAACTGCCGTAAAGATCGTCATGAGGTACCTGGAGTTTAGTTGAATCGATTAGACAATGAATGTTTCAGATCCTAGCGGCTAGCAAGGGAATTAGCGGCAAGAGAGGCCGAAGTTCTCACACCTACCGATAGAGAGCGCCAAGGCAGTAAAACAATGCATCCCTCCTCCTCCGACGAGATCAGAAGACAAGAAATTGAATAACCAAAATATTTCATCTTGGAGAGCTCCATGTTCCAACTGTTATCGCAGTCGCTTGTTTCACTTACAAGGCCAGAAGAAAAAATCCGTGTTCCCCCAAGATCAAAAAGAAACATTCCCTTCTGGTTCCAGCTCTAATTTTCCCTTGCTGAACCAAAAAATGACAGAAGTTACTTCTGGAAAGCCCTTTGGAATTAAGGGAATGCAATGTATTAATGCTCTTTCTGTATGAAAAAGCTTAATTAGAAATAAATCTATAGCTCTCCATTCTATCACTTCAGCTCTCATCGGTCGTAATTTTACCTTGATCATTAACTCTGGATAAAGCTATTGATAAATAGCTTTAGTACTCACCGATGACTTCGACGTCAATCTGTTTCTCATCTCGGATGAAGAAGACAACGTATCGATGTTTCTTGTCCTTTTTGATCTCTTCGTACGTGGTTTTACAGACGTCAGAGACTGTAACACCCGATGCCTGCGAATAGAAGAAATTTTAGGTTAATATTACGAATCGAATCTATTCAATTGCTTTGGAGGATGTAGAATTGAAAACAAGAAGCGTGACGTAACGTGAGAGCAGAGCGCCAACATTAAGTCAAGTAAAGAACGCTAATTAAGCTATGAAGCGGCATAATTGATCAAAATCATATAAAATTATGGAAATATGAAAATTACCTATATAAAATTATGGAAATATGAAAATTATATAAAATTATGGAAATATGAAAATTACATAAAATTATGGAAATATGAAAATTATATAAAATTATGGAAATATGAAAATTATATAAAATTATGGAAATATGAAAATTATATAAAATTATGGAAATATCAAAATTATATAAAATTATGGAAATATCAAAATTATATAAAATTAGGGAAATATCAAAATTATATAAAATTATGGAAATATGAAAATTATATAAAATTATGGAAATATCAAAATTATATAAAATTATGGAAATATCAAAATTATATAAAATTAGGGAAATATCAAAATTATATAAAATTATGGAAATATGAAAATTATATAAAATTATGGAAATATCAAAATTATATAAAATTATGGAAATATCAAAATTATATAAAATTATGGAAATATCAAAATTAATGGTTTTAAAGATTCAAATTCCTAGTTGATTATGTATATATCGATGAATTAGGTAGATGTATTTCTCGGGGTCGTGATAAATAGAGGAACCACGCACATAGAATGAATAAACGAACTTTATAGGGCATCAATATGAATTATCGTTGATTTTAATCCAACGCGAGTGCTATACTTATTGCTCGTCCCGAAACAAACAATCTTCATTCAAATAAGTAATCGTTAATTGACTATATCTATGAAAAAGAGCCATTTCTATAACCAGAAGACTCAGGAAAAAGCAGAAGAAGAACGGCTAAAAAAGGGGAATAGCGCGGAAATATTTAGTGCGATCCGAACATTGAAAATCGGCCATGTTCTATAAGCTATGAAGGAATATTTCAATAGTTACGGCGATCGAATATTTTCTATATTTATTTTATATTTTTGATTATACTTTCGAATATTTTCGATTTTTTATATATTTTTTTCCGGCAACTTGGTAGGAATTAATAAGTCGAACATTAAAATAAAATAAAAATATCGACGTTTGAAATGAAAAATTTAATTAAAAAGTAAATTTAAAAAAAAATTGAATTTTGAAGTAAGATAAGAAAATTTGGTTGAAAAAATGAATTTCAAAATAAAATAAAAAATCGACTTTAAAATAAAAATATAAACTGAATTTTATAATAAAATGTGTAAATCTAATTTTAAATGAAGTATTTCTATTATTAAATCAGAAGAAGAAAAAATTGTACGCTCGTGTTATAGAACTCGAGTGATACAAAATCTAACAACGCTTGGTGAAAATTCAATTAACTCTGAGAGATTATTGTCGGAAATAAGAAGCGTTCAGACATTTTGCGACCCTAGACATTTGTTCCAAGTGTGAGAAACAAGGGGTTTTCCCTCCAAATTATAACCCACGATAAACCCAGTGCTTCAACTGCGTAAAAGTGGAAATATAATACAATATAGAGCAGATAATAGAGCACAAATTGAATTAAAATAGTGTTTTAATTATGCTCCACTCGTAAGATTCTTTCTGAGGGTTGGAACCGTTTGAAAAATGCGCGCCACCTTTTCATTACTCTCTACGTAAATGGGCAAGGCAATGATTACTCATATACGAACAATTACGCCGCTCAAATGTCCTCAAGTGTCAGTTCTATTTTCGCCCGCATCGTCACCTCTCGCATTAGTCCGCAATTTTATCACGATAATTTTCGCGACCATATTGGGAAACGAGACGTTTGACAACAGGTCGGCCGAAGGTGAAAAATCGTGATCGAAACGAGGAGTAAATCGAATGAAATGGACTCGCATAATAAGTCGGCCGTTGTTTTTTGTTAATTATTCAATAACAAACCATTGAAATCGCCCAAGAAAATTCTAACCACCACTCAAAATTTCATGTTTTACGTTTCAAGGCATGTAGAATAAAATAAAATAAAAAAAATTCTGTCCGTCCTCCGTCCATTCTTTTCTGACGAAACTATAAAAGCAAAATTCTTGAAATTTTCACCAAAAATCAATCTCGGTCGGAAAATGGCTCAATTCTTGAACCACATTGCAAGCTCAATTTTAAGGGTATTTTTGAAGGGTTTTGAGGGGAAGAAAATTCATATTTTCCAGGGTTTTTTTTTCAGAAAAATGTGTATTTGTATCAATTTATTGAGCTTTTTAGACGCTGGATCGAATGAGACCATCGCGGGGTCGATAGCTTTATTGGTTTTCGAATTATCGCAGCTTTTGTGCCGAATTTGGGAGATTTTCAGAAATTTGACATGAGGGTATAGCTGGAGAGTTCTTGCAGCTATAAAAATCGTTCTTTACTCGTTGGAATGGTCGTCAAACACTCTCTCCAATTGTACCGTTAGGCGAAAAATTTAGCTTTCAATTTGGAGATTAAGAAAAATAAAAATGATTAAAATTACAATAGTCGCTACAAAGTTTTCTCCTATAGTTATCAATCTGTTTTCGGTGGGAAAGTCACAAATCTTCGGAATAATTACTATCAGAAATGGATAATCTTATTTCATTATTGAAGTGAAAGAATAATAAAGCACAGTAAGTACAATCATTTGCAGCTTTTTTTTTTATCAAAGCTGCGTTTTGTAAATTATTTATCCTGAAAACAGCATAATTTATTTTATCGCTTTAGAAAAAAAATTTACAAAGCCTAGGTATTTTGAAGAAAAATAATATCTACTGCTAATGAGAATTGTACTGGTCAAATAAGAAAAAAATACCGGCGAGAAGAGTGCTCTCGTTGAAATAAAGAGCAGAAACCGTTTTATGGGGGAAAAAGTGAAAACGCTAAGGATGACGACACTGAACATTAGAAAAACCCAAGGAGGCGAGACGAAAATGCAAAATTAAGCGTTTCGCCTCTAAAGGCTGAATAATCTACTCATTCGAACGCTCCTCTGGACTTCCCATGATCTGTCAGTGCTAAATAAACTCGAAAATTTTCTCCATTTTATGAAGAAAAATGCGCGGAAAAAATTCTAGATCCTTTTATCAAAGCGAATTGTCTGCCTATGAAGCAAGGTCTGCCGTTGCACGTCTACAGATTAGGCTGTCAGGTGGCCCCTCGTCCAAACAAGGGCTGCTACCGGTTCCATTCTGAACTCTCCGTCCTTCCCCTACCAAATGCTCAACGTGCGTTGCAGTTGCCTTATAAGACCAACTAGGTACCATACGATCATGGTAACACGTTCCCTCACCTCGCGAATTCCATCGAGGCGAAGCAATCTGAAGCGTCGGAACAAACGATTTTGCCTGTGTACTCATTAGAGAAACAAGGTAAAGCGATCAATAGGTAGGACTTAAATCGAAGCAGTTTTTTTCGCAAAATATACTGAAAATGAACTGATCGGTGACGCAAATTGAGGGGGAGACCGAGAGTGGGACTTTATCTCCATATTTTTATTATTCGTCGGCCCCTCATCCTGACAATATCAGAAAAAGAGCGACACCCAAAAGAAAAAAAATTATAATTTAGTCCCTTCCTGCGCAATCAATGGATTAAGCGTCATTACTTTTCGTTCCTTCGCATATTTCAGCTTCATTATCGTATAAAATGGACGTCATCAAGGGAAGCGAGTCACATTTTCGTGAAAATCGAGTTAATGCCAATTTTCGAAAGTTCTGGGTCGTTAAATTCCAACCACCGGTTGAAACAGTCGAGAAATTGTAAAAAAATATTTTGAAGAAATGCTGTTTGAGGTCTTAAAACGTTCATTATCGCGAGCAGATGACGCTTGATTTTTTGGATGTTGGGTCACACACCGTACCTCCGCGTTATGGGCCTTTTTCACAATTTTGCTACTGCGTATTTTGTATTTTGATTTTTACAGGACATAAAAATTGTACTTTTGATTTTTACAGGACATAAAAATTGTATTTTGATTTTTACAGGACATAAAAATTGTATTTTGATTTTTACAGGACATAAAAATTGTATTTTGATTTTTACAGGACATAAAAATTGTATTTTGATTTTTACAGGACATAAAATATGTATTTTGATTTTTACGGGACATAAAAATTGTATTTCGATTTTTACGGGACATAAAAATTGTATTTTGATTTTTACAGGCCGTAAAAATTGTATTTTGATTTTTACAGGACATAAAAATTGTATTTTGATTTTTACAGGACATAAAAATTGTATTTTGATTTTTACAGGACATAAAAATTGTATTTTGATTTTTACAGGACATAAAATATGTATTTTGATTTTTACGGGACATAAAAATTGTATTTCGATTTTTACAGGACATAAAAATTGTATTTTGATTTTTACAGGACATAAAAATTGTATTTCGATTTTTACAGGACATAAAAATTGTATTTCGATTTTTACAGGACATAAAAATTGTATTTTGATTTTTACAGGACATAAAAATTGTATTTTGATTTTTACAGGACATAAAAGTTGTATTTTGATTTTTACAGGACATAAAAATTGTATTTCGATTTTTACAGGACATAAAAATTGTATTTTGATTTTTACAGGACATAAAAATTGTATTTTGATTTTTACAGGACATAAAAATTGTATTTTGATTTTTACAGGACATAAAAATTGTATTTTGATTTTTACAGGACATAAAAATAGTCAAGTCTCGTAGTGCCATATAAAATTCTTCTTGCACTTCAGGCACTCTTTTAGTTTCACACTAAAATTTCCCCAAAACTTGAAAAAAAAAAATGGAAACAAAATAAAAACCCTTCCAGAACAATCCCTAGTCTATGACGAGAAGTCTGATGAAGGTGGGAATCTATTTCGGCTGAACGTTATCTTCCTCCAACTATAGTAGAACGAGAGACTATTTTTATATGAAGGCATCGTCGAGGCCCCCTCTACGAACACACGTGGAATCGAATTCCGAAGTGTGAATGAACCTGACGGATGAACTGCTCACGCCAATAGAATATAATCAAGTGAGATGATAAGAATTGCTGAAAATTGACACAGCGGATTGAAAGGTATTCGGGAATCCATATTGCGAGGATGCAATTTGCTGTTTTAGTAATGGAGTACAATTATTGGAAAATAAAAAATAAAATTGTTTACTCTAGTAGACTTTAAGTGATGTATAGGTGAGACTGCGATAAACAAGATTATTTCGAGAAAAAACGGAGCCAGATACCCTTTATAAGGCATTCAGGTTAGCCAACTAAATTCACTTCCGCAGAATAATAATAATAAATAATATTCAGGATATTTTATTTTTACAAAAGCTTGAAAATTATCTCGTTTTTATGGGTTGAGCCGGCGAGAAATTTATTCGAGCTTAAAGTACTAGATTATCGACAAAATTTAATCCCTCCTATAACAGCTTTCCAATGATGCCTAAGTTGTTTTCTTTCGCTGTAAATCACCGCATTTACCCCAAGAATTGGAAAGTATAGCTTCATCGCTTTTCTCCTGTTCACGCCTCAGTACACAATCGCAAACAGGTTGTGCAATCGTGATCGGTTGGGCGAGTGTGTCAAGTTTTTGTTGAAGACAATGACTCAGATGGGGGAAGGAAAATCGGGCTTAGAAGGGGAAGCCTATCACTCGGCCAAGCGTTTGTTCCTTGGTCAGGGTCGAAGAGGGGCTGTCATAGGATGAGTCACCCTAAAACACTTCAACAACCGCATGATAACCTCTGGAGCACCTCAACAAAAACACAACTTCACCGACCTGTCGACTGGTTGAGATAGCGGAAATGGAAAACAAAAGGGAAAAATAGGTAGTTGAAATATAAGTGGTAAAATTACACACCGAGAGCGGAAACGGGAAGATTTCGTTCGCACCTTGCACGTTAGATTGAACAAAAATAATAAACTGTTCGCTCATTCGACGATGCGGATCAGGAATGTGATAAATGGGTCATTCTCCCGTTTCATCGGAAATCGTGTTTTGAGCGGACTGTGGCTTCCTAGAAAAAATTCTTGAAATTTTTTTTAAGTGAGTGGCTTCAGGACACTTTTACCTAGCTTTTCAGTCAAATTTGGGATGGATTGTACTTTTAATTCATACCCGAAAATTGGTTCAAAATGTCAAAACCTAATTCCCTCACCTGTCCATCGACCAAAATTGTCATCTTTGCAAGTGAATAAAACCTATACTAAAGCTCAAACTGTTTTGATTTTTTTTTTAGTGGTGTACTCATGTTCTCGAGTAACAATCTGTACCATAGGTGACGTTTCAAAATGTCAACCAAAACGTGTACAGAGTTTCAAACATGTGTCCATCAGGTTTTCCCTAATTCCCTCACCTTTTTTCGAACTTGGCGCCTGCTCTTCCCAGAGCATGTTTTAGACGTTTTGCACTGTTGGCAATATTGGTCAAGTTCCCGCCAAACTCAGGAGAACCTGTTGCATCGAAAATTCTATCCTTCTCAATTTGTGTGATAACGTGTAGAGTGAAATCGCTCTCCGTTCGGTCAAAGGCCTAATTACCTCACCCGCCGATATTCTGACTCAGGAGAGTTAAATTCATTTTATTTTTGCGTTAATTGAAGTGTTTGCGAATGTAGAAAAGAGTTCCATTGTTATTTTTATTCTTCTCAAATCATGGGGAGGGGTGCACCTCCGAAAATCCTCCAAAACCTAATTCCCTCACCCTAATTTCCCTAATAAATAATCCCTAATTTCCTCACTTTATCTGTATCCCTCACCACAGTGATTTCAATCATGATCATGTATCTCCTAAAGAAAAATTTTCTATGATTCAATTTTTCATAAGCAAAATCAGTGGACCATTCAAAAGGGATCCACGAAAAGAAAAAAAACATTTTCTTAATTTTCATTTCGTGGAAAAATAAATCCCAATTTCGAATGAAATGGGAGAATGACCCAAATATCTCAGGACCACACTGTTGAGAATATTTATAGGAAGCGAATAACAGCCGACGTCACTCGTTTTGCCACGCCTTAGACTTCAGCTTATCCAAGTCTTGACTTCGATTCATCACATCCTCAATCCCAGGACGTGACGGAGGATTTTTTTTTTTTTTTAAACAAAATATTAGGTATATCGTAATATACAAAATGCTTCAGTTCCCAATAAGTGTAAAATGAGCCGAAGAAGCCAAAAGCATAGCGAAACTTCAAGAATGGAGTATGATCATTTTTTCCCTTGTTATTCCTCGAGTTGGAGAAAACAATACATGAACAAAAAATCAAATCCCAAAGCATTCAGCTGCGGTTGATCGCAAGAAAAATGATTATTCTGAAGAAGCTCCTCTCGCAGATCGTCTCTCGAAATGAATTACAATCAATTATCACAGTAAACGTGGAAGTAAAGTCACAATTCCCACACTCCATGGCAAGGAATAATTTCAACTGGCAAAAACTAGCGCATTCGTTAAAAAAAACTCCAGAAAATAAAAATAAAATAAAAAAGAAAAAAAAAGAAAAAAAAAACGCTCCAAATGATTGAACGGTAGTTTATTATTCTTCTGCTTCAATAATAATGTAAGAAGACCATCAATTTGTGATAGTAAATATTACGGATTTGAGAACGCTCCCACCGAAAATCTATATGCGGAAACTCAACAGCATCCAATGTAATTTTTATCATTCTTTTTCTTAATTTTCCAATTGATAGCTAAACTATTCTCCGAACGGTACAGCTGAAGTGTTTGACAAGCATTCCAACGAGTATAAAACGATCTTTATAGCTCCTAAAATCCTCGAGTTATACCCAGAAATCAAACTTGAAATTATTCACGAAAGCTGCGATAAATCGTGAACCATCAAAGTTGTCTCATTCAATTGTTTCCAAATATCCATCGAAATTAATAACGCCTCATTCAGGGAAAAGTTTGATAATACGACTTTACTCCCCCTCAAAACCTCCCAAAAATAAAATTGAGGTGGCGATTTGGTTAAAGATTGAGCCATTGTCAGGGCAAGAGAGATTTGGGTGAACATTTCAAGAATTTAGCTGTTCTAGTTTCGTCAGAAAGTGTTGAAGAATTTTTATTATGAATCAAATTTTGAGTGGAGGTTAAGAAATTTTTTTCCAAGCGATTAGAATGGCCTATTATTGAATAATAAACCATAATTCGTTTTCCTCCAAATTATCACATTGGTATCTGAACGAATTCTATAGCCAATTTCAAACGTTTCAAAGTTCTGTAAATCGAATCCGCTCGTAAAACGTTGCAGGACGTTTCGCAACCGCAAATAATTCCAGACTGCCTTCGTCCGATAAGGCAGCTAGGAAAATGCTCTTTCCAAACAAGGGTGCACACACGTACTGGCATGTTGAGAGAATGAAATCTTCTCGTCGATGCCGATCAAATGATGATGGCCATGGGTCAATTCTGCTGGAAGATAGTCGGCAATATTAATTATGAATAAGGATTATTAGCGGACCCGAGAATGTAATAAGAGGTGATTAATAAATAAGAGGTGATTTTGTAATGCCGTTTTACCATTTTGTCTATGATTCGTGTACACTATGTCTTACAATGTTATTGGGCGTCATTGCCCGTGTATATTATAAATAAATAAATTAATTAAAAAAAAAAAATTATATTTTATACTTGGAAATCGTCAACTAAGATGCACCGTAACGTTAGTACCAACATACTATAATTCAATAGTTATAGCATAATAATATATATACTAACATGCTATAACTCAATTATAAAAGCTCTACAGGAGGGACAAAAAACTGTTTTATTTCGATATTCCTTTAGTTGAACGAAAATTTACGACTATTTCATAGATAAAGGAAGTGAAGAAATATTGAATAATTACTACTTCTAAGAAAGAATAGCCTAGTTGCAGCATTTTGTCATATATTTTACTCTTGAGTTGTAGCAACTTTCTTCACTCGTGATGATCGTAGCAATTTGCCAAAAAAAATGTTTCAGCTATAGCGAATTGCCGTACACATTTTGATGCTCGATTATCTCTTTTTTTTTTTTTTTTTTTGGGTCTAATAACTACTGGATAGCACGGATGTACGGCGTGTGACCCTAGCGGTGAAGATCAGGCGTCATTAAAAATATTAGATCTTTAATTAAAGATCTCTAGCGTCAAATATATCGATTTTTGCGGCTTGTAAAAAGCTCAACAGCTCATACTTGTAAGAGCTCAACCTCATACACATAGCTGTCTCTTCACTGGGCTCAGTTACGGCATTTTGTTTTGAATTTGAATTACATCCTGTTGGCAAAATTAACAATAGCAACGAAAGGCATTCTTGAGAAACTGACCAATATTGATCGGTCGTAAAATCCATATTTAACTCATTTTTGGAAAAAAAATTAAAAAATTGAGCTATAGCATATTTAAGCGACGATATTTATTTTGAAATCAGATTATTTATTGCTCGTTAAGAAGTTTCGAACCGATTACATCGCAAAACTCGCCCTTTTTCCCGACTGATTGACGTATTTCTACCAATAACGGTAGGAATGACGAAGTTCAATTTTCTGGGGATTACAGATGGGAGAATATTATGATTATACTAATTGTAGATCGCTGCAATTATCAAAAGGATCGTTGTCGGGTTTTCTATTGAGATAATACTTATCAGGGGAGTTTCCGGATCTCATTATCAGCGCTAGACAACGAGGAAAGTGAAAAGAAGGGTCTGAAGCACGGTTCACAGTCCTTCGTCAATGCGTTTGCGTTCTGATCGGCTAGGTGATAGCATTCCCGCGTAGGGTAGTCAAAATACAGAACGAAGCTACGCAAATGCATTCGACGAAGGCTTTTGACAAATTACAAGAACAAAAGGTCAATTTAAATAAATAGTTGATAATTTACACTTTGCAGCCGATCGAAGGGAAGGCAAATTCCTTCAGCTGCCTTCATTGCAAGGAGACATTACTTCCACGTAGGTACAAACACGCAATGATTAGACGAGCCGATTTTCCCATCCGTTGGAATTTCATAAGCGGCCACATAGAAACAGAATCGATAGTATGAAATGTCTCGCCGGATGAGCGTCAACTATTCTAATCAAGGGTGGAGCAAGTAGGCAAAATGGTCGTTCATTCGCGTCAAATTCGCTGAAACCGATTTCGGACCTATAAGAAACTTGTTATTCGTTGAGCGCCTATCGTGAGAAAGGGGCCGAGCTGCTGGACGACAAGACTGAATCATAACGGTTTCCATGAGATCCGGACGGAGGTCGCGAAATCTGTGCCAACGCCCAAGCGAACGTGACAGCCGAGCGCTCACGTTCGGGGCGGAGGCGATTTATCAAGTCGCGGACTAAATTTACGAGCTAAGGAAACTCCGGGAAAATCAAAATTGAGGAAAAAAGGGGCCGGAGCTGCAGAAAATGGCGGAGCCGGCATGCGTGACCTAGGATTGTGTTACTGGGTGTCGTCCAGGTGCCGATCTCCGGCTACAAAAGCAAAGGCCTAATCAAAATACCGATACGGAGAGGGGGCGAATCAAAATTTACTCACCATCTTTGTGCGATAATCCTATTCGGGTCGATTAATTAAACGACGGTTTTCCCACTGTATTATTCGAGTAACGAGAAGGCAAAAACTGAGACGGCGAAGAGCACGAAACGAGACCGAACCGACACCGCGGGGGGGAACTGAGAAGGAGGGGATGTTCCGTTCGTCGAGTTCCACTGCCGACTGAATCGTTATAAACTACAACGCCGGCTATGTCCGCTCGCGAACGCGAATACCTTCGCTCCCATTGGCCGAAACTCGGTGCTTATCAGTGTTGCCACTACAATCCGCCCAATGAAAGCCGAGATTTGAAGCGTACTCCAGAATGAAATTCGTACTCGGCCGAAATAATCGCCATTTATGGCGTGGAAATCGTCGGGGAATTTTTCTTTGTTCGGAAATAGATTAGCTGGCGGAAATTCGGGTGATTTTACAATAATTCGCCCGCTCGAATGGGACTACTTTGCAGCGTTTCCGTCCTGATCGCACATCCTTTCGCTCCTCCCGCCGAAATCGACGTTCGGCTTTATTTTGATTTTTCCCCGTTTTCATTCCTCGCCCGACGTCGATTTCGGAAAATTCGCCGTTCCCCTCGACCGCGGAAATGTACGCGAAGTAGTTGAAATGTCGATTGTCGACGGAAATTCGACGGATTCGCCGCACTTTCCAACCCGGGGTGAAATTAGTCATAACTATGCGATGACTCTGACGTTGAGATGAAGCGATTCGGGCTCGACCAATCGCCTTGGGAGGTTGGGGCGATATTGCCTTATATGGTAAAGAGATGTGGAAAGCTTCGCGTACGTTTCTCCACTTCCTTGCATCCTCCCGTTCTCCCACTACGGCAAAATGAAGTCGAACGAGCCGAGAGCGGGCTTATTTGAAATCTCTCGAGCGCGGATAGGAAAATAGATTAGAATTAATTTCCATTAAAACGCTGCAAACGATTGTACAGCGGTTTATTATTCCTTCGCTTCGATAATTATTTCAGAAGATTATCCATTAGTGATAGTAATTATTCCGAAGATTATTTGTGAACGTTCCCACCGAAAAACAGATTGGTAACTATAGGGGAAAACTCCGTAGCAACTATTGTAATTTTAATCATTTTCATTTTTCTTAAATAAGTGCTAAATTTTTTGCCTAACGGTAAAGCTGAAGAGTTTGACGACCATTCCAATGAGTATAGAACGATTTTTATAGCTCTAAGAACTCTCGAGCTATTCCCTCATGTCAAATTCAAATTTTGAGGGGGGTTAGAATTTTTTTTTTTTTTTTTGGGCGATCACAATGGTTTATTATTGAACAATAAACCAAAAGAAGGTATCTATAGGGGAAAACTCCGTAGCAACTATTGTAATTTGAATCATTTTTATTTTTCTTGACCCTATTTGGACCAAAAAATTTTCTTTTCGGAATTCCCAGAAATTTCCTTTTGTATCATGTAAGTACACGTCCAGTGACTCATGAAAAATATTTTAAACTTCTTCGCACTTATCGTGAATTAATAATGAGCAAATTAAATTTGGTGACGCTCAAGGCTCACTGGGGCGCTGACTCGAAAAACCAAGTTGACTCCATTGTTGCCTCATTCGATTCAGAATCGATAGAAATTGATTTTAAAAAATACCCCTTTTTCAAAACGGACAGAAGATAGAATTTTTCATAAATACAAATTGTTTCTTTGACGAAAATTTTTTTACACCGTTCTTATAAAATTATACTCCTTTTTCTGTAAACCGTTGGAAAAAAGAAATTTCTCCCGCTCAATAATACCCTTAAATATGAGGTATCAATTTGGCTAAAGAATCGAGTCATTGTCAAACAATGATTTTTGGTGAAAATCGTTCTCAAGTATTTTTCTTGATAATTCCATTGAAATCGACGGCGGACGGATAGAATTTTCGTAAATCGGACATTCGAATTCTACGTACCTTCAAACGTAAAATGTCACATAATGTTGAGGATGACAGACAAAATATAGAATTTTTCATTAATACAAATTGTATTCTTTTGACAAAAATTTTTTTACACCGTTCTTATAAAATTCATGCGAACAATATTTTGCACGTGGGTCGTCTGTGAAAATCAAAACTTCTCTTATTTACAGAGTAAAAACGACAATAACAAATGAAACATCAAAATCCGAGGCAGCCCAGTCTCCGGCCGGCGCCATATATTTACAAATAGTTTCACCGTTTATTGAATAATGTACAAAATAATAAACTCTAGCTCAACTCGAGGTGTAGCACCATCTGAAGAGCACAATCGCAGGGTGCAGTTTAACGCGATGGTCCGACATCGGTACCGATCTTCGAGAAGAAAACGTTTTGGTAACAACGAAATACCGGAACTAATTTCATGGAAACGAAGTTTGGCAGTTGATTAAGATTGCGAGAAATTGTCAATCCGTCGAATTATTTACACGATTAATTACAAAGCGCAGTCTATACAACTGAAAATCGATCACAGTTCGAATGGCGACAAAGGCACGTGCAAGTCCGGAGCGTCGCTTCAAGACATCTGCGACGTCAGCGATGATTCGTCGGTGAACTATCGGTCACCCTGATTTGCTGGCGGGTGTCTGAACGGGCAGGAAGCCACTCGGCAGAAACCTTTGCTCAGAATATATTTGCACGTCGGCATCGGCTTGTTCCACTTTCCACCGCCTGTAACAGAGAGAAAAGAATCATCAAGTTGAAATAACTGGGGGAAAATGAAAAAAAAAAGAGAGAGAGAGAGGGGTAGAGATAGTGAGCGAGAGGGTGGAGAGGGAGAGCGAGAGGGGATAGAGAGGGAGAGGGGGAGATTTATTGATTGATTGTATTAGTTTATTTATTCACCAGGGGGAAGGTTGGGGCCAAATGGCCCCAGAAGGGGGCCTCAGAACAGCATCACTTTCCCAGAAAACGTTGAGAGGGTTAAAATCGCCCTTCAACAGTCTCTACAGTGGTCAATTTGAAAATAGTCACGAATCCTTGGCATTTTGAGACGTTCTATGCTTAGAATTAAAGAACAACGAAACGCAACGAAACGGTTGTCGTCCGGATTAGAACTCTGACAAATCACAAGTGAAAAAATGCTTGCTGCGCTGACTTGAGACGCTGTTGTTTTCTACTGCGATGGAACACATTTCCATCTCAGCGGTTGTCTCAATAAGAGAATATGCCCTATTGGAGTGAGACAATCTCCAGAGAACTCCACCAGAGGCATCACTCCGTAACCGTGAGGTGTGCACTTTCAAAAATGGACATTATTTTTTCAATAAATACGACACAGCTGTTTCTGTAATCTCGGGGCGTTATTTGACCATGATTCTGGAGTTTTCTTCCCCGAATTGAAATGGACGTGGCTGAAGTCTGGTTCCAGCGAGATGGGGACACTGCCCACACAGTAAGAATGAATGAGTTTTTGAGAGAGAGGTTCCCCAGGCGCCTAATCTCCTCGAAGGGCCAGCATTGCCACCAGGTTTGGCTCCTTGCGATTTTTCCCGGTGAGCAGTGTTGCCAGGTCTCCCATTTTTGGGGAAAACTCTCCCGAAACGAAGACAAAATAACTCCCCAAATCCTCCCCCATTCTCATTATTTGCTTCCCTTTTTCCTAGTATAATATAGAAAAAAGGTGTTAAAATGTGGAAAATAAGTGATTTTTGATAGCTGACGAGTTAAACAATAATTTTTATAACTAACTAAACTAATAATCTTTTTATTGTAGACAATAATATTTTTATTTTTGTTATCATGGAGGTACAGGATAACAAACACTATATACTTCCCAAATGAAAGACTTTCCTTTCACCTCTGAATCTCCTCCAGAATAATCACTTTTTGGAGTCGGCGCCTCTCTGCCGGAATGACCACTGGATGGTTACAAATAAATTTGAATATATAATAATTTAGTAAGCGCCTCAGTAATAAGGTTGGGTCTGGACGTGAAGATTGATAGAGAAATCTGAAATGGTTTTTAGGAAAAGGCGTAGTCATCGTCAAATTGATATTGAAAAATCGGCTCTCGTAATTGGTGACTTGCTGTGTTCAAGTATCATGAAAACTCAAGGTATTTATATTCTTACTGATTCGAATTCTAAGGGCTTCTCCAAGACAATAAAAGGGAGACGCCGACTCCGAAAAGTGACTAATTTGGAGGCGATTCAGAGGTGAAAGGAAAGTCTTTCAATCATTTGGGAAATAAGATAATAATTTTTATATTATTAGGGGAGCTGGTCCGATCAATCAGGGAGTGGTCAGGTCAATACATGGAGTAGTCCTTAAAATGTATATTTGGAGAATGAGTTGCTCTGGACTTGGGACATTTTTGTTTGTTTTTTTTCCCTTTTTTATTTTATTTTTTTTTTATAGGCAATTCAGAGGTGAAAGAAAAGTCTTTCAATCGTTTGGAAAATGAGAAATAATAATTTTTATATTATTATGGGAGTGGTCTAATCAATCAGGGAGTGGTCAGGTCACTACGAGTATTAGAGTAGTCCTTAAAATGTGTATTTTTTTGTTGATTGGGTTGCTGCGAAGTTGGGACGTTTTTGTTATTTTTTCCTTTTCATAGTTTATTTTATAGGGAAATAATTTTGAAATCGGTTTCTTTTTTTAATGTAGTTAAAAAAATATATAATTGGTTATTCCACTTACCGACTCAAACATGGAAGTACTGTGTGATCTATGCACATGGTTTCAACTAGAAATAAATTTCCCAAAAAAAAAAAAAAAAATTTATGACAATAATTCACCTTTCGAAGGATGTCGCCAAGATCCAGGGCCTCCGGTGTTACCGTTGCGAAACCATGGCCGCTGGTTGGGCTCGTTGCCCATCGGTCCTTGGAACTGCGGCGGACCCGGGAACATGCCCGGAGGAAACATGAAATCCGGCGGTCCACCTCCGCCTCCCATCGGCGGGGGGTACATGTCGGGTGGGCCCATCATTCCAGGCCCCATAGGCCCTCCCATTCCTGGTCCCATGGGGTGCATACCAGGCCCTCCCATCGGACCCGGTGGCATACCAGGCGGTCCCATGCCTGGTCCTCCTTGCATCATCATGTCGTTTCCCATCATCATATTGCCGCCCTCGCCGTTAGCCTGAAAAGGAAAAATTGTCATGAAAATTCCGCAACAAGACAAGTAAAATAGGAATATTATTGTAGCGGTGCTTGTGTGTTTTGGATGTTCGAGCCAGATTTCTTCGATGGACGTGGTCGGAAAAATCGCACGAGGACGACTGTAATTAAATTATTGGAACGCTAGAACTAAAAAAAATAAATAAAAAAGAAGAAAAAAAACTAGGTATGCTTTTAAATTCTGTGGACTTCAAGGACAGTATATTCCGGCTTGGAACATTTTACAAACGGTTTGACACTGAATGAACATAATTCTTCCATACGACTGCCTCCGACATAAAAAAACCAATAATGCTACTTCATAATTATAAGTAGCCCTAGATTGCCACAAAAAACCGTCTCTGATGCAATTTAAAAAATATTTCTACTTCTTCACGTGAAATATCCTCGCTTCAAACGCTAAACACAGCGATAGAGACGATTTTCATCAAATCAAGCGATTTAGAACGATTTTCTTTGCTCTAGATTAATTTATATTTCATGGGAGATCTTATTTTCATGTATAACGTAATTTTTTCCGATTGTTTTTTAATCATCCAGTTGGGCGAAATAAGCTTAAATGAAGCGTATGAAATTCTGAATTAAAAAAAACTCGAAAATTTGAATTTTCTCGATAAGGTGTTTTTTTTTATACGCAATTACATTCAACTGTACGATTTCTTTTCATTCGCCGAGAGTAAGAGCTAATCGTAGATCATTGTCAACGCGAACTCTATTCAAGTTTTAACGCACTAGTAATTTTTTTTTTTTTTTTTAATGCATTGCCAAATACGGTCTTTTGTATTTTTTCATAATGGACCGAACTCATTAACTGATTTGAAGAATTTAATTGGGAAAAAAAAGTTTCAGTTGGTAGCAGATGTATTTAACAAACGAAAGAAATAAATTTTGGGGAAAAGAAAATTGGTAAATTTTTATTGCCACGGTTTAAAAGTAAATAAACGCGTTATTTGGCAATATTACTAATTTTTCTTCGGGTTAAATTTCAAAAGCCTTTATTGACTTTCAGTTGCTACCGCATTAAATATTTTCCCCCAATGATAGTCGACAATTAAACAATGTATCTGCCAAGTCTCCAGCTGATATTTTTTCGTTGTCGATCCAGCTAAAATACGATGAAAGCTAAGCACATTTTCCAAAGATCTAATCCTATACAAAAGTTTTTTTTTCCCTTTTTCGAATATAATTTTTCAAATTATCACATCTTCTAGTTTTTTTCTTTCTGCGCTAACAAGAGAATAGTTCTTTCCTTTTTCTGCCAGGGCCAGTAGCCAGAAAATTTTCCAGGTGGGAATGCATTGACGAGCAAATCAAGGAGAAAATTTCAAGTTAAACATTTTCATGAGGCGTTCTCTTCAGTACTTAGATGAGACAGGATCTCAGAGAAGTTCTACGAGAGTTCATTCTGTGGCTAGCCCATAGAAACCAAATCCTGGCTATGGCCCTGCATAAAACCTGCTACTCTTATCGACCATCCTTCGAGCGTGAAAGGCAGATTTACGTATTCATCCTATTAATCCCCAATCGATTGCAGATTTCTCCAAAGGTCGATAATTGGATTCCAGCTCGACGGTTTTTAGGTTAATATTGCTTCGTGAGTGTCATTCCAGGGTAAAACGTAGGCAGAGATTTCCGGGGCCAGAAAAACAAAAAAAAACTTTATTTGTAAAGTCAATTTCCATTCTCCATTATTGCCAGCATTTTTCCTCTGCGAATTCTTTATAATAAATAATGTCCCTTAATGTAGAAGCGGTAATACAGTGTTGACCTTCAAACAGCTTTGGTGGTGCGGTGCAGTGGAGCTTGACAGCTTTGAACCAGTTCTAGAAGTCGTCTGGCTTCTTCTGCGACCCTTCAAGGGGAAACTCGTCCTTGCAAGGCAAGAAAATTTCACCGAAGTCCACAGATTTCAGAACATTTTCGGTCCCATACGATCATTACGGCAACTTGTTCAATTATAAAATTATCCAAGATTAAGGGTCCCCAGAAATTTGTCAGGATCGGTGATAGCTGGGCACATGATAACCTAAAATCGCTGGAATTTGACAAGATAATTACCTGAAGATTTCTAACTGTTCTCAATATTTACCCACACAGTTAAAATGCGGAGGCTCCAAATTCACAACTGAAAATGTGCGGTCGCGGTAATATACATTGAACCTCTTGGAACATAAGTTCAAGCCCTGTTCACCCCCCAAATGTCAGCAGTTGAATCATCGGTGCTCTAAAATTTGGGAAATAATAATCAAAACGATGAGGGAAACTCAGCACCTCACCAATCGGAAGCTGGATTATAAACCGGTCTTTCTAAATAATACTGCAAAGCCTTGCGCGAATCGAGCAAAATGGGCATCCCATGTCACCCTGAAGATGCCCGAATGGGCGAAAGTGCTTGGCCAGCCAATAAAGAATCGGAGAACGAGTGGCATGGTTTTCCTCCTCCTCACAACCCCCGGACATCAAGAAATGCGACGAGAAGGAAAAGAACAAAGTAATCATACAAAGTTTGAAAACAGTGTCCTCCGCTGCATCTGATGCACCATGGTACCTAAAAAACGACTGTCTTCATCAGGACCTTCAGGTGGACATCGTCGATCAAGTTTTTCAGCAATGAGCAGTGAGCCAATTCGCCAGACTGGCAAGATCAACGAGGAAGCTGTCGAACTACTTGACACTGAGGGTCTAAATTGCCGCCTTGAGCGAAGAAAACCGCACGAACTTAAGTGTCCTTGAGTTCATGAAAGAGACAATTGAACAAGCAATGTAACTTGATTTGAACGACGAACCTTTTATTATTTTTAAAAATACTCTTACTGAGTTAATAACTTGGTGCAATAAACAATTTTTCCGGGAGTGCTTTCTCCTATTTTTGACCGAAGCCTAGACTATTGAGTTTTCCAGATATGGCAACTGAGGGCACTCAAGTACATTCAGACGAACTACAGTCCTTTCCAACTGCTGTTGACTATAAACTAATTTATATTGGTCCACAGACCAGCTGCTAATGCCACTGCTGCAAGATATCGTTCAACGACAATGGAAAATGGCCGAAATGCAACTTTACGCCCACATTTATCATACTGCACCAGCAAAAATGGTAAAACTATCCTTAGATTTCTAATAACAGGTCGTTCCTTATAATTTTACCATGAACTTGTCTTCCACCAAACGGCATCCGATGTACGTTCCCAGCTCAAGAGCTCACCACTTTTGTTCAGTGTGAACAGAAGCTTCATGGCGCAAAAATTCCAGCCAAGCAGCATGACTGAACAAGCGAATTTTCACCAAGTGTTGTAAAGGAGTGTGGGAATTACATTTTATCGAACGACAGCCGCAACTGTGACAGCTCAAGAGCGGATAAATTCACCAACATCGTTACTACCTTCTTTGTGTAACTTGCCTCGTTGGCCACTAACTGGTCAGATTGTCCTCAACAGTTGCAATTATTTTTTGACAATTGCATTATCCCTCACTAATAGCGACAGTATTTCGCCTTCACGGGAACGCTCGTACAAGTCCCCAAGAGAAGAGGATTACTTTTATCGCACACGGGGGAAATGAACCTGCTTTAATTGGCCCCGATGACCCAGCTAACACCTTTTCTAACCATCTATGCCAGAAATTACCAAAAATTATAAACCACTTCCATCAGACGAAACTTACTCTACAGCAGTAGTGTCTTCAGAATAACGGATATATTTCATCTAAATTCAAATCGATAGCAGTGTCACGCAGTCGGAGAATTCAATTTCATACAGAGCAAACCGCCCAATTTGACAAATTCTAACATTGAAATCTATTTTTACAAGAGCTGACAGTGACTTAGGTTCTTATTCTATTTTTCCCCTTTTTTCAGCCGCTCATCAGTGGTAACTACCTAATCCAGCCAATCAATACTCCTGACGAAGACATCTTGCACAAGCGCAACCCGAAATCGCCGATAATTTTACTTATCCGCAAAATTAGTTCAAATATTCATGCATCATTCAGTATATTTACAGAAACAGAGGAAAATATATCTACTTTGATGCGATTGCCGGTAAAATACAGCTATATCGAAACTATTTTGCAGACATGTTTTCAACTGTCGTCCGATATCTTAAAAAGATCCGAGCGTTTTAGTTAATCGCTGAGTTGGCTAATTAGATAAGATAGTAACGGAGCGGATTAGAGAAACAAGCCAGCAAAAGCTGAGTAAAATCAATCATCGCTTGAGAGCAATGTTTTCAACCCTTTTTCTGTCCAGACTAAAGTGACCTCTTTGGCTTCCAGTCGATCGAGAGGCGCATCGAAGTACGAAAGATCCGAAGTGGCCCTTCGGACCAGTAAAATATTTTTTCACGTTTCTTATTTCCAAAACGGATTCTTCTTTGGTTGAATTAAACCATCGAACAATCTGCCCAAGAATGTCGCAGATTTTCTTGCGAATTCGCATTCGTTCAATTTCAACTTGATATTGTTGTCTCATATTTTATCAAACTGGCACGTTTCTGTTTTCCCATCAGAATGTCAATACATATGAATTCAAGGGATCGCCAAGGCCTGTTGTGATACACCTCTGAAATTTTGAAGAGGAGTTCATCCAAATGACATATTATGTCCAAATGGTAGCACAAAGCGGTAATTTCTTAGTTTCTTCTGCGAGCGGCAACTGATCATTCGATTTAACTGAAAACTGGAGAGCACCCAAAACAACTTGATAACTGGGAATGAACATTTGTTAATTCCCTGTAATCTTGACAGATATGTGCGGGTTATCTCAAGCAATCCTGTACCATCTCTTGATTTGTATTCTTCATACGGTCGGCTTAATTTGAATAGGATTGACATTTTCTTGCGGTTTGAACTCGATAGAAATTTTTCGGCGAGAAAGATTTTAAATTTGTAGGGGAAAAAATTTGTTTACATCATCTTTAGAGGAAATCTTGTTTCCCTATTTATTGAGTTCGATAACGGGGCTTAGATGGTGACCATGGAGGTTCTAAGCTTGCATGAAAATCTGGGCGGTCCCTCACAATCAATCCCAAAACAAGGTTCGATAATTCTCCACTTCGAGTCGACTTGGAACAACAGTTAGAAAGCGGACTATTGTCAAATACGAGAGTAATAACACAAGGGGCGCTTTAGAGGACTCCTGCAAAGACTCCTAACGAACTTGCAAGGCGATCGACTTCCTTGCTCACCCTGAGGTCAGAACAAGCATCATTGATCCCTGACTTACCACATTTGGCGGGCAAATTTCTCAATCCGCTCCATTACAACTAATCTCGATTATTTTTCAATCAGCAGAGTTGAAATTTTGTACACTTTCTCTTTGAACCGCTTTCTCTTTCGACGCAATATCGGCGCCGATTCCAGCAGAAAAATAACTCAGAAAAGCGACGAACTGCTGTCGAGCGCAGGAAGGACTTGAGACAACCTATAGAGCAGTCGTCCCATCGTTCAGGCAACATCCAAAACACACTTTGCACCTGCAAAGAGAAAACGAAGAGACGGCAGTTTAGTAAAATTGATAAAACGTTGAGAAATAAATACAGTACCATCCATTCGGGTGCGGGCATCATCGAGTTCGGCGGTCCCATCGGCGGGAAGGGCCCTTGAGGTCCTGGGAATGGAACTGCTGGTCCTTGAGGCGGCATAAAGCCGGGTCCAGGCGGCCCCATCATCGGGTCTCCCGGGGCTACGCCCATGGGCCCCATCATCATCGGACCTCCCATGGGACCCGATTCATCTGAAACCATCTGCTGCTTCCCCACGAAAAGCGGATTCGGCTCGTACGATTTGGGCTCCGGCCACGGTTTATTCTTGTAGGAGATGACCGAGTCTTCGTTGCCGCTTTGGTCTTCCAACGGGATTATGGTCGGTTCGGTTGCGGCGTGGATTTCCAGGTCAGGTTCGGCAGGGCTGTCCGGAATCCTGGAGACATAGTCAGCCGGTTAAATTCATCGCAAGTGATTGAAATACAAAGATATACGAACTTAATTGGCTGATACATGTCGAGCCTTGCCGCAAAATGATAAAATATTATTCAACTAGAGTTATGTCTAATCTTGAGTATTCAGCGCTTTATTTGGAAGAAGTAGAATGGGAAATACTGTTTAACACGAGGAGCCAGTTTTTATATTGAAATTCAGACAGGAGAAGGACTGTATTATTTTAAAAAATAAAATAAAATAAAAAATAGATAAAAATTAAACAAATGAGGAAGATGAGGTCCTGAAGTCAAGGCTATTATCAGTCGGCCTGTATTATTATCGCTAAAGAGAGCCACAATGAGGCCCGAAGGGGCGACAGTGCTCGGCCAAGAATAAAAGAAATGGAGAGCTAGTAGCCCCCAATTCAAAGACAGAAAACTGAGATCATGAACTTGTTCCTTGCAACTCTGTTCCAATTATCAGTCCTTGGCACATTTGATTCTCTCCAGTCTTTGCTTTCAGAGGGTGACCAAGCAATATCCAACTATGGGATACAATTTAGCGTAGGAAGAGGCAAAAGACTGCAGAAAGAGGTACGCACTGAACAATATGGATTTCCACGAGTACGGTCGAAGATTTCAAAATTGCTGCCCCTACTTTTTGATCAATAAAATCCCTAGGAGGTTATATAAGACGCCTCCAGAGTCTTTCAAACTTTCAACCTCTAGAAAAGTTCAGTTTTCAGGTACTGGACGCCACGAAACGAATAGATTATCCAGCGCTCTCATCGATCGACTGCTCAACGATCTATCAATGCTCTAAGCGTACGAAGATTTCTCACCAGTAAATCCCACTCATTGAATCGGCCTCTTGACCAAAATAATTGATCATGGTCTCTAAAGGGCCAAGTCGGCTAAACGAAGCCATATTGTGCTTAAAAAAAATCCATCCTCAGATGGTCCCGTATAAAGCGGAATTTAATATAAAAAATGCATATTTAATTTTGATATTGAAACATAATAATTAAAAAAATACGCAAAATGGATTTTTTATTTTTTCAAAAATATGCACATCTAATTGTAATATTAAAAAACATGCATATTTAATAGTAATATTTATAAAAAAAAAAAATATTTAAAAAATATGCATATTTGATTATAATATTTAAAAAAACATGCTTCTTTGATTTTAATATTTAAAAAATGCGCATATTTAATTGTAATATTTAAAAATATGCATACTTAGGTAATTTTAATAGGAATTAAAAAATATTAAAAATATGCACATTTAATTTTAATAGAAAATATCATTAAAAAATATTCATATTTAATTTTAATATTAAAAAAAATTAAATAAAAAATTAGCATATTTTATTTTAATATTTTTAAAACTGTAGGTATAAAAATATGCATATTTAAATTTAATATTTAAAAATAATATTAAAAATTCATTAATTTCAATACTTGAAAAAAATATTAAAAATTCATTAATTTTAATATTAAAAAATACATTTAAAAACATGCATATTTAATTTCAATATTTAAACAAATATGCACAATTTAATTTAGTTCTCCCGCTCTATCTACAGTCAGAAGCTCATGAGCTGACGCTCGGCTCAAGTCAAGCGAAATATCCTTCCCGGCTTGGGATCGAGCTCGCTAGCCAGAAGGGGAACCTCGGCTAAACACGGAAGTAGGGGAACCTTTTCGGCGGAGCCTTGGCCTCGTTTCATCGCGAACCTAGGGCAGATGGACTTTCGGAAGGCCGTTTCGGACGAGCGAAAGCACGACTTGGAAACTGATTTTCCCGATAAAAAAACAACAACGGCCGCGAATATCGCACGCAAAAATAATTTCTACTCTCCGATTCAACGACATACGTAATTTAAAGCCGAAATGGAAGGAAATAAGGCTTAAAAAAAATTATCCCTCGTCAATATGCGATGAAATGACTCAAGGATTGCAATACCTCGTGCGTTTTTTTTTCCTTAGAATATATAATTAATTGCATTAAGAAATAATAAGAAATTTGCGGTATCCTGCGAGGAAAAGGGTTTGATATATTTATTTTATATATTTAGGCATATTTTTGCGCATCGATAAATTATATAAATAATAATTTAAAATATCGAATAATTAGAGGCTATTAAATCAGCCACTATAATAATAACTCATATGTTAAAAACAGAAAATGAATTTTCCGTTCAAAGGAACCCTTCACCACTGGGACCAATTTCGAACGATTTGACAACGAGAAACACATGAAAATAATGAGATCAAAACCGGATTTTCGATACCCCGTTACGAAATTACATTTTTCGCCGTTCGTAAGCGTTCATTTGATACTTTCCGTGCCTAAAAAGGAAAGAAAAAATTAAGTACACGTTTGAGTATTAGTGGAGAATTAGTTTTTTCTCTCGATATATTTTTTTTTCAATTTGATACTTCTATGAACAAATTGACACATTTGTGAGGAGGTTGGTGCTATACAAACACGATATAAGGCGAATAATGAACAACACTCGCGCGAACTAGGTCAAATAAGAGAGCACATCTTCGATTGAATCCGATCGCGAATTTTGTTCCTATTTACCGAATAACATAGTTGCGCAATAACTGAAATACCCCTTTCTCTTTTTAGTATTACGACAATTCATCGAGCGAAAGTGAAAATAAAATGTGAATCGGCGTCGAATTTATTAAACTAAGAATTGATCGATAACCGCGCCTTGCGAAACCCAAACCGACGAAAGCGCTCCGGAAAAAAATAGAACGAAATTTACGACGCATTTTGAGGCAGAATCTTGGAAAAATCTGACCAAAAAAAACCTCGTTACCGAAATCTTGATATTTATTTTCACAATTTCCGTCAGCTATGAATTTTCTCATAATTTTTCGAACTGTCGGCAATTTAAAAATAAATCAGTTTGGATATATTGCCCCCCCCCCCCCCAAGAGGATTTATTTCATTAGTAATTCAGAATGTGACGGATTTCTCCTCAATATCGCGATTGACAGTCGTAGTTTGGACAGGTTTGATCAGGCAACGGAAGCCTTGCAACTAGATTCGAGTAGATGGATAAGCCACAGGTTGCCCTCTCAAGATTTTCGAGGAGTAAATAAACGGGGGGGGGGAGAGCGATAAAAGCGACGCTATATTTTAAATACTATTGATTAATAATGAATAATGCTCTAATAGACCTAGGCAACTTCGACAGTGAATCGCTTATTAGGCCATTTTAAAATTTCCTGAAAAACAAGGCATATCAAAACTCTAAAAATCGTATTAAATTATTGCGAAACCTCAATTCAAAACGGACAACTGCCCCGTCAATAACTGGCAGAGAATGGCCAGG
Source organism: Tupiocoris notatus (assembly GCA_037159825.1). NCBI lineage: Eukaryota > Metazoa > Arthropoda > Insecta > Hemiptera > Miridae > Tupiocoris > Tupiocoris notatus. The sequence continues at coordinate 147,396 of JASJUZ010000032.1, read as the reverse complement.
AATTTATGTCGGAGGAAATGCAAATCGCTCGATCGGTTTTGGCGCATTTTAGTGTTTTTTCGAAAACTTATTTCGGTTACTTTGTTAAATCGTACGTTTCTTAGTTGACCGCGTAGGATTGTGGGGACAATTAGAGGCATATGATTCAACCAAGTAAAATTTACGCTTAAAAAAAAAAAAAAAAAAAAAAAAAAAAAAAAAAAAAAAAAAAAAAAAAAAAAAACACGAATAAACTAACTATAACTTTTGCAAAAAAAAAGTGCTATTCCATGTGTCACACTCGGTTTCGTTTTTAATGCAAGCCCCCGAGATGGAATATTTTCGCTCTCAAATTACCCACCATTTACCCAAAAACTTATTAGACGACAAAAATAAAGTAAAAATGAAAAAAAAAAAATTTGCTAATTCGCAAAACTAAGTTCTGTTTTAGCTAGTTATTTAACCCGAGAGGGAGATTAATTAAACATTGCATTCGCTTCGATTTTAGGGGCTAAAACTATAGAGAAAAAATACTCAAGATCCCCATAGTTTACTTCTGCCTACGCCCAAGGTGAATCGAGGGTGAGGGTTAAACTCATCGAAACACACAAACTGACAAAGGAACAAGCAGTGAGTGCATTTCAGTTCATATCTTTTATTGTACAGCCTTCTCACATCGGACAACAGGTCTATGACGTGTTGCAGGTTATATTTATTGCTAAGCAATAGCCTAAACATGGAAAATTGTAGGTTGATATGAGGGCCGTACATGTTTTTATTGAAGTAGATTGCTTGAAGCGTGGTTCGCTCTCTCGCGTGCTGGATGGTCTTCTCGATGCTCTTTTTACCGGGCTCTATAATCCCCGATGGCAAATCGATGGGCACAGGAGTCCGCCAAGGGATTTTCGCCTCCATGCGATCCTCGGACGCTAAATAACAGACAATCAGAGGAAAGGCCGCGCGTCAATAAATCGTACGAAATTCAAAAAGCGTCGCAATTAAAGCTGAAAAAGGCTGCGAATGATTTTGCAAAATCTCCCAAATTCGGCACAAAAGCTGCGATTACTCGAGAACCAATAAAGCTATCGACTCGGCGATGGTCTCGTTCGATTCAGCGTTCAAAAATCTATATAATTTGATACCAAATACACATTTTTCTGAAAACCCTCGTGGAATATGAATTTTCTCCCCCTCAAAACCGCCCAAAAATACCCTTAAAATTAAGCTAGCAAGCTGGTTCATGAATTGGGCCGTCCTAGTACCAAGATGGATTTTTGGTGAAAATTTCAAGAATTTAGCTATTTTAGTTTGGCCGAAAAACAGCTAACGGTGGACGGACAGAATTTTTTTTATTGGATATTCGAATTCCACAAGCCTTGAAACGTAAAACATGAAATTTTGAGGGGGGTTAGACTTTTTTTCTTGGGCGATTACAATGGTTTATTATAATAATAAACCAAAATCCTTAGCAACTGTAGTAATTTTATTCATTTTTGTATTTCTTAATTTTCAAATTAAAAGCTAAATTAACTAACGGTACAGCTGAAGAGTGTTATCATTCCAACGAGTATAGAACGGTTTTTACAGTTCCAAAAATTCTCCGGCTATACCCTCACGTCAAATTAGTGAAAATCTCCCAAATTTTACACAAAAGTTGCGATAACTCGAGAACCAATAAAGCTATAGACTCCGCGTTGGTCTCGTTCGATTCAGCGTCCAAAAAACCTATAGAAATTGATACCAAATACACCTTAAAAAAAATAAATAAATAATAAATAAATTTAAAAAAAACTGAAATACGAATTTTTTTTCTCCTCTAAATCTTCCAAAAATACCCTTAAAATTGAGGTAGCGACTTGATTTAAGAACTGGGCCATTATCAGACCAAGATTGATTTTTGGTAAAAATTCAAGGATAAATCTATAATAGCGTTGCCAAAAAAGTGTTGACGGCGAACGGGCAGATTTTTTTCTATTGTATATTCCGATTCTACATGACTTGAACGCAAAAAATCGAGTTTGGGGGTTAGACTTTTTTATTACAGTAAAAAATTAGTTATTCAATAATAAAACAAAATGGTCAAAAATTATTTTTCAAGTACGGCTAGCTTTTCAAGTCGATAAGTAAATTACTGACGAATAAAAAATGTGCGCATTGTCTATTCAAACTGGCGTGAACGCTGGCGAAAATGGAATTATTGAGACCGTTCGAAAACGTAAGTGAATTTGGAAAGAAACTATACTAATGTACTTGGAAATATTCTCCCAGCGAATGTGCAAAATTAGTCGTTTCAGGATTTTGGATAACTCGTAGTACTATCGACGTATAAACGTTCGAAGTTTTTCCGTCTCGATTTTCACAGGCTATAAGATCCTATTTTTCAACGTTTGAGGTTTCAAGGTTTGAGGTTATGTTCGAAATGGCTAGTATATGACTTAATTCTCACACACTGTACTTCCACAGTATGAGCTTTTTTCGCTATCTCTCTAGTACGCTTTTTACTTCTATGTTTATTTATGTATGTAGTGATGAATTTTGATTTTAGGCGTTGTAGGGAGCCATTATGGCGTTTCTCCAAAGACCAGATGATGTGCGAGAAAAGTCGGCGAATGATGAACTAAATAAGCTACTTAGATTGCCTCAGGCTGTTAAAAATCAAAATTTAATTGCTCGCAGTCTTAAAAAAGTGACGCCGTCTTTAGATGACACACCATACTTCCTCCTTATACGAAATTTTTTCATATACATCGCATATTATGCTCAACAGCAAAAGCGCGATTTGCCAATTTGAGGTCTTGATCGATAAGAAAAATTGTCGAACTTTCAAAGGTCGAAACCTGTTCATATCAACTCAATTACGTGGCTGGTTATTCGTTATTGATAGCTTCTCAATATCAGTTGACTACCAGTTAGAGATTATTGGAGTGCTAAGATCACACAGTACTTCCATGTTAGGTTCAGCTATCCTGCAAGTTTTTACGTCTCTTGTAATGCGAAAGTATTCCATTTTTCATCAAGTTCCCTTGAATAATTCTCTCTTGAATATATATATCTCATTTTATTCGCAATATGAGCATCGCTCATGCTCAAGCGGCTAACCTATTCAGGAACGCTCGGTCACTTTAACTTCCAATTTAACAGCTCATGCATTTTCCCTTCGATTTCAATCCATTTACTCAGCGTTCGTTTTTTTCTTATTAACTTTACTGTCTAGTTCTAACTTACCCTTTCCTAAATAGTATCGTATACTTACACTGTCGAAACTGGTAGCAGAGAGCTCAAAGCAGATACGTCCATCGAGCGAGCCGATGATGTTTTTCTCGTTCAAATTCCTACTTAACAACTAAGTATACTAAATATAAAGGTAGGTACGCAATCGCTAATTCAAACACTCAACATTACTTGCTTTAAAATGAAGCTAATGTACATTTACTTTGAAATCGCTAAGCAATTCCATCGACTTCCCAGCAGATCGATCCGCTGGTTTCCCCAACAGTAAAACACCTTTTTAATTATATATATTTATAAAAAAATAATAATAATAATAAAAAATATAAAAAAAAAAACCGAGTAAACTTTGTTTTTTAAATCAATTTTACAAAAGATGGCACAATTTAGTTAATTTTCCCCGTAAAATATTTCTTTCCGCACGCTACACATTAGATAAAGATGATGTGATAAAGATAGATGTGTGTGAAATTAATTACCTAATTTACGCAGGGCAATTCTTTCATTGACTCTTTCCATGTTTTTCATATCGGAGAAAGTCTTAGTAACATTCACTGAAAAACAAGAATCCGTTATTGAATACATGGCATCATACGAGCGAAGACATGGGAAAATACGCCGTCCTCGAACTGGAAGATGAGAAACATGATACGAATGAGACAATAGCTGAAATGTGATTGAAAAAAAATATATAAAAACAAGAAATGATTCTGACCTCAACCAAAATATTGGCTAGAGTTGACTAGAGACTGGAAATTAGAAATTGGGAATTGATATAAAAGGCTTGAATAAATCATTCAACCAATGTCTACCATCAATTCGACAAAACTGAGCAAAAAAAAGGAAAAACGAGTAGAAAAAATCCTGAGAAGGCGTATGAAGATGATGTTGTTCTTTCAATACAGCAAACAATTAAAAATTCATTAAAAAATTCGCTTATTCTAATTAAAAAAAAAAAAAAAAAAATTACAGACCGGAAATTTCCTCGAAAAAATAAACTTAAAAGTGACTTACCTCTTTCGTTTTCGTCCAACTCGAAAAATCGGACCGATTCCAATTCGCTCTCCGATTTCCACGACACGCTCTTCTTGAGTGCCGTTTTCTTTTTCACATAAACTAAAACACCTTTGGCCAAACGGTTCTTCTCTCTTTCCATGTTCTTTCTGCTTTCTTGCTTGAGGACTTCATCGATCGCCTCTTCGGCTTTGGCGACTTCGTCTTCGAGCTCTTCTTTCGACAGCGGTCCCGATTCGGCCGGGTCGATGGAAGCTGTAAAACGTATTAACGTTGAAAACACCGGATTTCTCTAGCTGAGACCATTTTTTCAAATTATTTATGGCTCAACAACCCGACCAATTAAATGACACAGCTGCATTGAGGTCGTTTCGAACCAATATCAATGCATATTTATCCATGGGTGACTATTAGCGCTCCGGTGTGCAGTTTGGTAATTTATCATGAGACATTGTTACAAATAACCTTCATCAATCAGTTCTTATCATCAATATAACAATTTTATCACTATTGACCAACCAAAGCTACTGATTCCATTTTATCTCTGCGATTCAATTTCTAATTACATTAAAATCAAGCTTCAACTGAAGTGAAATTCATTCCAGGGGGAAATTTTCATTCCATGCAGCCAAACTAAGACATTAGTGTAATATTTTTCGACCCAACATTTATTCCACCGAAGATTTAGAAGACATATGGCTTGAGACTATGAAAAACTCCTTCTTCCCAAATGGTTAAAAATAGTTGCATGAATAAGAAATGTAAGTCGATAATTATTATATTATCCAGTTGAGCTAAAGTATGATAGACAGGCGCCTGTAAAAAAAACATGATTAAAAATAAGAAACGCGATAAATCCGATGGTCGTATTTCTTCTTTGGCACTCGAATAAAATAGGCGACTAGAAAAATAGCATGCTTCCAAACCGACAGAAAATTCGTGTCTATAAATAAATCAATAATTTTCAAAACGGCCATCGGCGAATAATCCAAGTAAATCTGCTGCACAAATAACAGCCAAGAAGTCACGTTTTTCCTCTCTTTTTATTCAATATTTAAAAACAAACAAATTTCTCGAGATTATTTCCACTTGTCTTGCGATTATCGAAATCCGACGAAAATAAATTCGACTCACCCAAATCAATGTCCTCTTTCTTGATTTCAGGTTTTTTCTCCTCAGCCTCTTCGTCCATCTTATCTTTTTTATCCTCGGATGTGATGAACGTGTCTTGGTAGAACTGCAATCAGAGAAAAGTAGGTATTTGATCAAAGATAAGAAACAGAAATGAGCGAAGAAAAGGGGATGAACAAGTGAAAGTCAAGGACAATGAAAGGAGAGCAAGTGAAAGGTGAGGAACTGATGTAATGAAAACTTCTCTCAATTATCCGTGGCAGAGGTTAATTGACTGATTCGAACACAGAAACGGCTGGTACCAAGTAAAGCCGGATAAATATTCAAGATTAGGTAGTTTGAAATATATTAAATGAATCGTTCAACGGCTAAAAACGTAGCTGGAGCGTGTGAGCGAAATTTCGCGACGTATTATATTTCGGAAAAAATATTTACGAACAGCGGATCGCAATTCCAACTAGCGAAGCTTCAGTTAGTCAAACATTTTTTGCAAAATATTGGGTTTTTTCTCCAATCAACAGAAGCCCACAGTTTCACTGAGCTATGTACGTACTGAATGGAGTGGAAAGCAGATACCAGAGAGCGGGAGCAAGAGCAAAAAAAAACCATGCCAAAAAAATAAAAGCTAGAAGACAAGCGCGTTTTTTTTGTTTGTTTTTTTTAACTGAGATAACTTGAGAACGTTCAAACTACCGGTCTCGTTACGGTCTCATTACATCAGCGTGAAAAATACATCAATTCGATACCCAACATGCCCCTTTTATGAAGAATTTTCAAGATTTTTGATTTTTCGACAAGTTGAATTTCAAAACTGAACACCACTCTCTGCTCTGATCTGGCTGGTAAATAATTATAAATATGTAGTATAAAAAGTATAAAAATGTAAATAACCCGAAAACGACCGTTACTGTCGAAGTGACAGATTTGATTTTTACATCCATATTTGTCTAGAATTCATCTAGAAAAAATTCCATCATTTTTCCACAAATTTTTAGATTTTTTTTCAGCTTTTATAATAATATTATAATTTTTTTTAAATAACGTTTGATCTTTCAAGAATGTTAGAATTCAATTCTCTGACGCATGAAATCGATTTTTTTACGCATTTTGGGGCCGAAATTCGATGGTCCGGTCATAAAATAAGAGACCGTCTACCTCATTTCATTCAACTGATATGCAAACTCTAGGGGAAAGAAAAGAAAATATGGCGGCACGTGTAAGTCCGGATGACCAAAAGCATTGAACAGCAAACTTGAGACCACTAAGACTTTGCGACTTCGTGCGGAAGACAGGTTTGAAGTGTCATGGTCAAATCGTAGAAATTTTCCAGTCGTAATCATTCTCCATCATATTTAGTGAAATCTTCCTGGTTTGTAACTGAAGTTAATTTTGGGATATGCTTCCTTTTCTGTTTTCATAAGTACTGAAGTTCGTATTTATAATTCTATTAGGAAAAACCTTTATGTCTACCGACTTAAGTTTGTATCGGGCGCGGTCTTCACAAATAATTTTTTCATCTCATGTCAGTCGTCCGTTTATCGAGGTGTTTTGGAGTGACATTATATATTCTCGCCTCTTGCATCGTATAGGAACGTTACCGCGTTCTATTCAAATTTTCCGTGTGTGGATACATTTTTGTTCAGCGAGAATTAGGGCCTTCCACGTCTACTGAGGAAGGGTTTTGTGGTTAGATCCAAATCGATGGTTTGATTGCCACGTCTACTCTCCTGGTAGGACTCCCGCTCACCTGGAAGCGACGTCATCGCTGGTATTCCAAGGACCATCTTTAGTCCACCAAATGAGAGTAGGCGTTTGTGCAGAGGTGAACTTTTTCGGCGTTAAAAATGAATGGACAATATCGCGCCGTTCCACTCACGACCGGTTTGGACTCTTTCTTTTATTCATTCTCAAGAACTTTTGAAATATTTCAAGTCGTTTGAAAGTTCTCAAGGAATTTTTCAACAGTTTTGGTCATTTATTGATTTATTTGTTTCATATCGTTTGAGAGGAAATTACAGCCATACCAAGATCCTTTTGATTTTTCATTAAATTCGCGGTTGGAGAGCAAGATTTTAATTCATCTTACTTCAATTCCTATCCCCACCAAACACTTCCGATGGAAAAATGCGATCTTGTCCCAGCCTCTCACATAAAAAATCGCACTCAGTGTCTTCGCCAGGACATTACGCCACTCACTTAAAAAAAAAAAACCAACACGCCCATCTACAGCAGTATACTTCAACGAGCTTCTTCACAAGACCGTAGCAACATGTAATTGTCGCCTAACTTGCTACTTGACTGGGAGACGCGCCCGAGATTGCAAAAATTTCTGCAAAAAGTCTACCGTTTTGGGAACAAAAGTTTCGTTGTGACACAGGACCAAAAAATGTTCAATTTAGTTGATGGTGGGACTAGCGATCTAGTCAAACAACAAATGAATCAACACAAACTGGAATGTTCTCGAATTTTAGTCTTGAATAACTTCACCTGCCGTGTTGCAACGAATTAAATTTTGCCTAGTGAGGATTACAACGAAAAACGAGACGAACAACATTGGAGAAGCTTTGATTATTCTACCAGTCTATTTTAAAACCGTCCAAATTGCATCCAAATTAAGTTTTATATCTTACCTTGAATACTGGCTTTACATCGTCCTGCGACCTTGGCGAAGAAGATGCGGCCTGAGAGTCGCCTTTCTTGCTGGAAGGTTCAGGTGTCGAGCTAGGCCTTCTCTTCTTCTTTTTCACATCTTTGACAGGATTTGCTGCTGTAAGCGCGTCCGCGAAGACGTCACTCTCCATGAGCCCGACTGGGACAGGAACATTTCCAGGATAAGACATTTTGACATGAATAATTATAAGGTTAGGAAGAATGTGGGAGACTAATCAGATGTTATATGAGCCCCGACACGAGACGTTAGAGACTGATTCATTGCTATACATAGGAGAGAGATGTGGCAAATCGTTCTTCAGAATTCTCATAAATTGCAAAGCACTTTTGCTCCTTTGGGCTTCGTCGGGGCAATATTTTATCCATGTTAAAAATAGGGACGCGATACCAACGACAATGTTTAGCCTCTGATGTTTAGCGCACTGTTGTCGCATGGTCCGAATTCTTTTTTGAAAGTAATTTCGCCTAGGAATAATCATTAACAAAGGAAAATCGAAGAAAGGTGAATTAACCTCTAGTTGTAACTGAAAAGTGGTACAACGTAGAAAGATAATGAAGTCAACTTGAAGTTGAGGGTAAGATAAATTAGTTGCCATGGTCTCCATGTTATAAATTGACGTCTGCACATCTAAATGCATCCTCGGGGTCTTTTCAGATCAACTTCACATTACTACTGAATGCTGCGACACTTAAGAAAATCAAGGTTAGCTTTGAACATTTGGTATTTTTTATTATTAATTGTTTGGTAACATTCTGTTTCTAAGGTACGATCCTTTCACCAAGCTCAAGCATGCTTAAAATTATTTTTTCTCCAATTTTCAATCTCAATTTTGGAATTTTCTAAAAACATATAATTATATCTCTCTTCTGCTGTTACCATCGACATCAATATTTTAATTTTGAACATCGATATTTTGAAATATCAATGTTTAGAGGTCGACGTTGCTTTTCTAGTTACTATGATGGAAGCATTTAGACGATGCCCAAGGAGTAAAAATAGTCAACGAGAAATTAATAATCTCGAATAACGATTCTAATTATCTGTATCTCATTCAGCCTGTAGCACATAAATCAGAAGGAGAAATATTTATCCACTTAAAATGTTGTACTCACGTTTCAGAGGTTTCGGCGGAGTCAATATTATCCCGCCGGCCCTGCTCGGCTTGTCTTTTTCAGTGTTCGACCCTGAATTGTCTTTCTTCTTGACGTCCAGAGGAGAAGGTGAAGAAGATGGCACATGAGATGGCGACTCTTTTGAATGCGGAGGTGATGGCGATGGCAGAGTTGCACGGCCGTGTCCCGGGCTGCCGCTGCCGCTTTTAGACCCGCTAGAAGACTCTTTGTGATGGCGGTGTTCACTAGGTAATTTACTGTTGACGCTCCTTTCGCCCGCTTTCTTTTTCGGAGGTGGAGGTGGCTCTTCAAGACCGGTAGATCGGAAACGTGAATTGAACGTTTTCACAGCCGATGGCCTCTCAGCGTTGGTTTTCTTCTTATTCTCTATCGTGTAGTTGTATTTTTTGGGATCCTTGACAACCGGTAGAGGGATTTTAGGCTCTGATGATTTTTTCGATGCTTCCGACTCCTTCTTCTCCTCTGTTGAAGTTCGATTCTTTTTGGGAATTTTCCCCAAACTAGCGATCGACGGGGTTATAAGTTTATTCAGAGTGTCGTAGTCTTTCTCTTTTTGGTCATGTTTATCGCGACGATCTCTTTCCGACGACGATTTTGAACTTTTGCTCTTGTCAGATCCGCTCCTCTTTTTCGACAATTCTTCCCTCTTTTTCGAGTCCAGTTTGACCTTTTTCTCGGGTGACACACCTGGCAAATCATCGGACGACCGTCTTTTTTCGGCACCCTTGCTCCCGCCAGCGGGACGCTTGATTTTCTTGTGTACCGGCTTCCGTTCGGTTTTCTTGGTAGGAGGCGACGGAGGCTCATAGTCGTCATCGGAGTCCATGGGGGCAGGACGTTTCTTCCGGCTTCGAATTTCCTCATCGCTATCCGAATCGGCGCTTGGAATAATCGTGGCAATTTCTTTCGAGCTATTCGAAGAGCATTCGCTCGAATCTGAATCGTCCTTACTTGTTGAGTCCTTGAGATTTTTCTGCGAAGTGACTTCAGCTAGGACGTCCTTGCCATCACGGATTGTGATCTTGTACACTTGCCCGCTCGGTTCAGGGGTTTGATGATCTTGAGTGGGCGACGAGGATTGCACGAGTGAGGAAACCGAAGCATCGATTGTATCTGGAACTGTTAGGCTTGGGATATCGTTGGGAGGAAGGGATGATGTGCTCGGGCCGGGCAGAGTATCATTGCTGCAGGCTCCTTTCACAACAGCCAACCATCGGTCGACGACGCTTGAAGCCAACTGCCGAACTTCTACAACAAAAATTCGAGACAAAATTGAATCGGCGGTCGAATTTCCAATAAGAAAAGCGAGTTTAAAATTCGTCATACTTACGGTCGGAAGCGTTAGGTTCTTTGGAGAGCATTTTGATCAGTTTTGGACAATTGTTGCCCTTCAAGCGTTCGATGTCTACCGGGCAGAGAAGAAGAAGTTCGACCAGTTCGACGACGAGCGACCAATTGCGCATCGAAATACCGTCGGAGAGCCAGTTAAAAATCAAATCCCAACCCCCGGCTGTCATAAACCTAGCAACAGAAAGGAAGGAGAATAATTTTAGAAAATAGTCTGCCAAGTAATATTTTCCCATGGTCATTGCATCAAGCTGAAGGTAATCAAATTAATTGGGAACTTGAGTAGCACAGAATACTTGAAAAAAGTATGCAACTCATTGACAAACGGGAATGAAAATGGTACACCAGACATTGGCTGCTTTTCAAAATGAACAGCAGAGGCAAATGGAGCTACACAGGCACGAAGAGGCGAAAGCACATAACCAGGAATGATCATGGTGATTCTGTCGACTCTAGCAACTTGTGAGGCGATTAAGCATCAATAGCTATCATTCAGAAAGGATAGGCTACAGGTTCGTTTTTGCCGCACGTTTTGGCAGCGGCTGCCAGAGTGCACCGATACACTCTGGTTGTATAATAGACACCTAATTTTTCACATAGTTATTGGGGTGAGGGGGAGGAAAAAATTGCTGACTATTTCTCCATTCCTTTCATTCCTCTAGATCCTTCGCCCTTTCGGGCATCTGTTGATAGGACCATTTGGTGCCGATAACGATAGATCCTCACCTCAATAACTACGCAATTTCCAAGTTGAACAAAGGTGTACACTAGGTGGCCCATTACACTACTTCCAGAAATTGCTACACCTGCTTGAGAACCCTAAATGCATAAAGAGGACTTAGCATTGATTTATCACTATTTTTTGTCAAAAGTAAATAATGCTACGCGGATATCCGAAAAACGGCCCTAATGGCATTTCTAAAAACCAGGGTTTCTAGTGACGTTTTTGAGTTGGAAAAATGGCTCGGACCAAAGGAAGTTACCATGCTGTCGTCATCACTAGTTTTTAGCCCTTGAGATGGATCAATGATACTGTTCAGTGGGTGGTAGGTGGAATGGAAGGTAGATGCTCTATATGATGAGATTGAGCTTTTGACTTCAGTAATTTTCCTCCTTTTCTCACCACTTTTTAATTGTTCTTCTCTTTCAAACGATTTCTCCTTTGATATTTTTTTAGGATTTCAACTTCACTTGGAAATAGTGTTTTCCATAGTTCCAACCAACAGATCCGTAGCAACTATTGTAATTTTAATAATTTTTATTTTTCTTAATTTCCTACTTGAAAGCTAAACTTATTGCCTAACGATACAGCTGGAGAGTGTTTGACGACCATTCCAATAAGTAAAGAACGATTTTTATAGCTCCAAGAACTCTCGAGTTATACCCTCATGTCAAATTTCCGAAAATCTCCCAAATTCGGCACAAAAGCTGCGATAACTCGAGAAGCAATAAAGCTATCGACCCCGCGATGGTCTCATTCGATTCAGCGTCCAAAAATCTATATAATTTGATACTAAATACACCTTTTTCTGAAAAACCCTGGAAAATATTAATTTCCTCCCCCTCAAACCCCCCAAAAATACTCTTAAAATTGAGCAACCAATGTGCTACAAGAATTTGGTCGTCGTAGGACCGACATTGATTTTTGGTGAAAATTTAAAGAATTCAGTTATTATAGTTTGGCCGGAAAAGTGCTAACGGCGGACAGACAGAATTTTTTTTATTGGATATTCGGATTCTACATGCCTTGAAACGTAAAACATCAAATTTTGAGGGGGGTTAGAAATGTTTTCTTCTTGGGCGATTACAATGATTTATTATTGAATAATAAACCAAAATGCGATGACAAGAAAAAAGAATAATAATCTATGATTACATTTGAATTAAAAATTATGAAAAGTCCTCATTAGGCGAAGTGTAGCACAAGCTCAAACATTTGCCTTTCGTCTTGGCATAACAAAATTGGGGACACACAAAGTTTGAGAGAAGATCTAGTTTACTCACATATCGAGAAGATCTGCGTCGGTTGTTTTCAATATCATCACATAGATACACTTGCTGACGAGCTTTCGAGAGAATTTTGTCATCAAACTGAAACAAAAAGAAAAGGGAAGATAATTGTGCGATCTGAGTGCAATATAGGAATATAATATTCTTGAGATTGCGAATTCGAAGAGGGCAAATTAGGCATAATATGGAACAGTGTAAGACCCAGAATGTAAAACTGGCATAAAATTCAGATTTTATCATCATGAAGAGAGGTCATGGAAAGGGAGGTACCATAAGAATACTTGAATGTATACTAATAGTAAAGCACTTTTGAGGAGTACCCTGAGGAGCGAGGATGCGGTGGAGAAATCCTTAGTCCTCTGCACCTGGTAATTTGGGATTAAGGGGGCTTTCAGTATCCCAAGCCAAAGAGCACAAGGTGGAGAAGATGAGGTATGATCTCTAGTTTCTCATGGTTCGTAGAGAGAATCTGGATCAGAGTGAGTTTCTATTTCGGAGAGAATACTTTGCAGGTGGCTTGAGCACAGTATCCATTTAGAGGCTTTGTCCCTTCTGACTTGGGGTAGAAAACCCGCTCTTGAAGTGAAATCAGGCAAAGAGAAGATTTTTGCTCCTAGGGAAACTCCGCGTCTGGAGAGGTCTATGGGAGTATTGTGAGGATGCAGATGGTCAATGATTGAGATTGCTGGAAGGGGGAGTGGCTACAAGGGGGGAGTGGTATAAAAATTGATAGCTAATACCAGTGAAGTTGAACCTCGGCACTGACAAGCAATTTGCCGTAAAAAGTCACTAGCAATAGCTTTCCAGAAGATTTGAATTCGTACCAAAGACACACCCAGTCGGCAGAAATTTCAATCCACTTTAAGATAGTCTTGGCAGCTAATTGGCAATAAATTCAACACTGGGAATGGGGCACACTCGAAAATCATGAAGTCCAAGTTAATTTCACAGGACATGAAGATTAATTATTTTCATGAACTTAATTAAAAGGGTACCTAATTAACTAGGCAAATTAATGAATTAAGTTTGAGAAAAATTAAGAAAATTCTGGAAACTATGTAGTCATCTGAAGAACATTCGAAATTAAGAAAATTGAGAAAATTCTGGAAACTACGTTGTCATCTAAAGAACCTGAAGAACATTCTAATGTTAAGAGCTCGAAAAAATTCGTCACGTTCTGCAACCTGGCTTACGAAGCTCTTTTCTAGCTTCTAAAAAACTGCCGGCCTCAAGACGGAGACAGAAGTAGTAGAACATGATCGTTTTTTCGCTACTATGAAGAACTTGGTCGTGTTGAGCGAAATATTGTTGCTAACAGTAAACCTCAGTGACACAAGATGGCAGAGGGCGTGCAAAGAGATTTATTTATAAATATAAATTTATACTCCAGTAATCATAATTGAAGATAAATTATTTTGGTAGGGTGATGGTGAACTTGAAGATGAAATCAATACGTGAGGCTATGTAAAATCGTCGAAGGAAAATATCAAATAGTGCAAATATCGCGGAAACTCAGAGTGTGACCAGAAAAGTAAGAATCGGCTCATCTGCACTCTATTAAGAACAGCTTTAGAATGTATCTTTGCGTCACGTACAAATAAAATGAAAAGGCTGCGAGCCTATATTTCGAAAGTATAGTGTACAACGCTTTAAAAATTAGATATTCAAATTAATTCCAATGATAATTCATGTGAAAATGAACCATTTTTATAGCCATGCGACCCAAAAGAAGAGATAGCAAGAAAATATCGCAAAAAGTGAAGTACAGCGTGTGGAGCTAACAATAAAAATCAAGCATCGCCCACTTCAATTAACAATTATTCCAAAAATAATAATTTTTTTTCGGCTCAGCGGACATTAAAATGGAGAAACCACGTTTCAATTTGCAGAGCTCGACTATTGAAGATATTGCAGTTTTTCGCAATCACCTCTCAAGAATATCTTGAAAAAAGGTTCGACTGGCCTGTATTGGGTCACCACGTGTAACACATGGGCATAGGAAAAATCTTATGATAATAATGAATGGAAGTTGAAATGCACTAGATTAAAAACACAGATTACGCTGAAGTATTGCGTGTGATCCGAACCATAAAAACCAGGCTCCAACCAACTACATAAGAGATATTATAAGACCGCGAACGTTCAAATAAATTCATTTTTACGTCCGGTAAAAACGAAAATAAAAAACTGAACAAATGCGTTACCTAAAATTCCCAATTTTCAGGAATTATGCTGATGCATCATAGTCTAATAATTAGAGAAAATTCGATCCGTAAAATTCGTCAAAACTTACTCTATAACAGTTGATCTCAAAACTGAGGCAAAAAGTGTGCCCTTTAAAAGCAAGGAAGTCTCTAATTCTTCAATATCAGGTACTGCTTAATAGAAATGAGAAATATTACCCTTCGATAGAAAATCTACCAAACAAATACGGAAATTAAAATTTCGTCAAACAAAATTTCACCACTATAGTCATGGTTGAGTTGCTATGAACATTACTGTAGTTGAAAGAAAAGAACAAGGCCAACTGGAAAATATTTCTCGAGTACCTACAAGGGAAAAACCAAAGGACTAAAAAATATAAGATGTAATAAACGTTCAAAAATATTGGACAATGGATATAATATATCCATATTATATATACCTTATATTATAAGCTACGCGGAAAACTGCCAAAACCTGAGGAAAAAATTACGTACCTACCTACGCTGGGAATTAAAAAAAAAAAATCAATTACTAAATGAATGACTTGAATAATAACAATAATAATTCATTCTAATGCAAGATCAACACCGAAATAATCATCAAGTAGAGTAATTATATTATAATAAGTAATGAATTATGGTTACAGTGAGTAATTATGATTTTATTATAATAAAAGTGTTAAGTAAAAAGTATTAAGTAATAAATATAGAAATTAAGTAATTAATTAAAGCTATAGTAAGTAATTATTATAATTATAAAATTAATAAAAGTATAAAGTATCAATAAATTAAAGTAATTGAGTGATTATTCCCCTTGTTAGTTATATTTGAATCAATCTTTCTCCATGATGATCAAGCTGCATTTTTTATTTCAATTTAGACTGATGGGAAACGAGGTGATTTATTACGGTTTGAAAAATAATAAAATACACAATTTTATGCAAATAGATGCGGAGAGTTGAAATCTGTGTTTCTTCACTGAACTAAATGAGCTACAAACGAAACGATAGGTTCAATGGTTCTTGAGTTATTGCTGTTTTCGCGATTTTTTTTTTTTTTTTTTTTTTTTTTTTTTTTTTTTTTTTTTGTAGGTATTTGAAAACATATTGATGTTTAGCTTTAGGGCTTTCTCGAGACTTCGAATGCAATACGATATTCTACCAACACTCTCCTCTACTGCCCAGGCGGCCATAAGTACGAGACGACTCGAGATATTGAAAGTACAATTGAAAGGCGCAGATGAAGCCCGTTTTTCACTCATCCGCAGTACCTGTATTTCTCCTATGTTTCCTAATTTCGTTTTCCACTTTTGGGTAAACTGGCTAGAAAAAAAATTCCAGTAACCAATAGACATGTGAAACTCATGCAGATATAAGCTAAACCCAAAGAGAGCACGAGTGCCCAATGAGTTTCTTTGCTATGAGGTATTCGAATGCAACTCATCCCTCGCTTATTGCTCCATTGCTCTTCACAGCTATAGTGCATTAGAGGTCCATCCTGTCGTATATAGTCTCAGCACGATCCGCTCTCCATCTGGAGTGCCTGAAACCACATGGCAGTCCAGAACTGCAGCAGATGAATCTTCCCTTCCTGCCATGATATCTAGCTTCAGGACAGATATGCCACAGTAAGCCTTATAGCTCTACCACTCAGCCTGGCAGCACACTGGCAGAGATGCTCACAACAACATCGAACATTCACACAATTGTCTTGCATTATGGATCATATGGTAGCACTCATCCCCTTGGATTCTCCAAGCCTACCCGAGCAATGCTTGCCCCTTCCTCATTCCACTAGTCTGTCAATAACCGAATGAGCCATGATGCCTTTTTATTTTTCATATTAAATCACTCGCGCTTAGATTGTGGAACCCCATTTCACCAGAATAGAAGACAAAGAGATTGTCACGGATTCCACTGATTTGAGTTGTCTTTGCCTTCAATCCTGGTGAAGCATCCAGCCATTTGGACCCTCTGATATCCTGGAATTCTCTGAGAGATTGCCAGAGAAAACTGATCCTCGAATTAAATGCCTCTTGGGCTTGTTTCGGAGCATCTTTCAACAAGCAGCTTTCTAGTACTTGTCAACTGAATCCATCTATCGCATGTGGAAATAGTCTAAGAGAGTCATGTGAAAGCACCAGCCTGTGCACAGCCCTAACGAGTCTCTAAAACCAATCTAATTAACCCTACTAAAGATCAAACTGTATAAGAGCTGGAGTAAGAGGAGTTTCACAACAACCAAGTGCTGCATTAGCTATCAAGATGAAATTAAATTCAGCTGAAGCTATCTCAAGCCTCTCAACTGAAGTGATTTCAGTTCCTATTGAGATTCGACAGAGCTACTGACACAACCAATCCTTCTTCTCCGCATGGGCACCACGATAAAAAAAATTAGCACATGAAATTATATGCTTTTTATCCATTGTGTTGGACTTAAGAAAACCAGACATGCCAAACTATAATCTCTAGTAGACTCAGCCAAAAAAATTAATTAGTTGGTTTCACCCATAAATTTATTTGTACAGGCAACGCCAACAAGCAAAACGCCACCATAAGATCCAAACTGTAGTTCTATTTGAAGTGGAGACTGAAAGGCTCATTCGGCAGAATTCTTCCTACTCTTCTACCCCTTTCGCCCATTCAGCTATTGTAAGGGTTACATCATATCATACCGTGACACCAGCACTAGCAACAGACTTAGACAAAGAAGAGGAGAAAACTACAAAAGTAGAGGCTATGAGACAAAACAAGGGCAAACGTTTGACGGCTATGGTGTAATTTAGGCAACTAGCGATTTTCGAGCTGTAGCACTCTCAAGATAGCACTAGAACCATATGATCAGAAACCACAGAACTCTTTGGCCATGGATTAGGCAATGCAGACCAACAAACCAATATAAAACGCTCAAGGTCTAGATGAAGCACGATTTTTTTTGTGTAGAGGAGGAGAAAAACCAGGCGACTTGGGTATTCTCAGGATGTGGACCCATGGTGTCAACGAGAAGCTGATTTTTATCGCACATAATTTTCCTTATTTTCGGTTATTTTTCAGGCGCATTTTTATATTCGATCAATCGGGTTGGAAACGGTCGATTATTGTAAAGTATTATCCAAAAATAGATAGATTTCGAGTGAAAATATCTGGCCAACATTTGAGCGAGAAGACCCACCAAAAATGGTTTTGGTTGAATGTGAAAATTTAGTCCTTTTCCATAGTCGAACCTCATATTTGATAAATTTTTCCCAATCGTAAGTGACCAAAACTTGAGAATTCTACGTTTTTACGGGCATTTCAACCAGTAGTTTGATAGCGAGGGGAATCTTCTAGCGGTTAGAGCGCTGTTTTTACTCTGTACGTTCAAACGACCGATGAGCCAAGGTTTTCCGCTCTTTCTCGACCTGAGAGCCAAGCTTGCACAGTTTCTCTAGGCCAACTCAAACTCCTAGAAAACTCCTAGAAAACTAAATTTCCGTTTACAATTTGAACACAATTAGTGACAAGATCAGCTCTGGAATTGGCTGGTTATTGCCGTCCCTCATCTCTTTTTCAGTGCCTCATCCATTCCATTCCCGCTCAACAGGGCGGCAGAAGTTGCAACGTTGCCAAATCGTCTCGACTCATTCAAAGTGGTAATGCCTTTTGTTAGCGGTCCTCAGGAGAAGCTAGGGCCTAACCTCCTATACTCCGAGCACTCTAGCGCTCCTTGAGAGCACTACTCGTAAAATTTGGTTCCTCAACTGAAAACACGAGAAAGCCGCTGTTTCATTTTAATGCGCACTGTTGTCTTGAAATCATCCTGGCAAAGAGCCCTGGATAAGATAAAGTCGAGATAAACTAGATTTAAAAATCCAAATAGCTCGCAAGAAAATTGCTTGTTAGCTCTAAATCTAGTTTACCTCAGCTTTATCTACGACTGATAAACGTGTCTGAAACCTTCAACTATGATTTAAAAAATTGTAGAAACTTCTAATAATAGAAATTACGGATGCTTGCCTCTAAGATAATAAATCTGCTGAATTCACCAACCGAAACGAAACTGAACGCTGGAATCGAATAAAACCAACTCAAAAATTATAAAACCCTCAAGTACCTACCGGCGAGAATAATAAAAAAAGGAAGAAAAAACTCGCGTACACGTCCAACTGACAGAACAATAAATCGATGCTTGCACTATAAATTCTTCTTGTATAATAGATTTCTGGTTTCAGAGGACAGAGCGTTGCTGCTGTGCCAAGCCGCCCACAAAACTTAGACCACTAGCCGGTTCAAGATTGAATACTTGTGTTTTCAATAGTTTTTCATAGCATTTTACAAGTAATGCTCTCAAGCGCCACTAGAGTGCTGCAGTATCTTAAGTTACGAGGGGAAGTCCTTCTCATCCCTTCTTTGGTCACCTGCCTTCTTAAAATGTTTGTACTTCCTTCATTTTTCTGATAGTTCCTTCCTATTGAGTAAGCTACCATTCCCAGTATGGTAATAAATATAAAAGGGATTTACATATAAAAGAGAAATCGAACACGATTCAATTACCTTTAAATTGAGCAAGAAACGGCGACTCTATAAATAGAATTCACTCACAATAAAATTGGGAATAGCCAAAACAGCGGTCTCAACATTTTTCTGACTCAAGAGCACTGAATTTTGTTCTAGAAAACTATTGAATCTCGTCGCCGTCAGCAAAAAGACGTCAACGCGAGAAAATTCTTGAATAATCTGAAAGGTAAGTACCTGATAAAATTCTCTGGCCTACTTTCCCCTGAGTAATGTACCAATCTGTTCTTGTAACAGTTGTTCCCAATGAACTACAAGAAAAAGTGTTTTCCCACAATGAATGCAGACCACTCCTAAAACAGTTAAAGGTTTAAAATCAAGATTTCTCACCGTATCATTCTAAACGTAATTAACGATAATGGTAATTTAATCTCTTCACACTTATTATCTGGTCTGTGTCGTATCCCACTGCTTCAGGAGAGTCTAGCGAATAGATGTTGAGAAGGCCTACGAAAACGACAGGCAGAGTGAGGGAAATAATATATAATTTGCAGACTTACAGTACGTACCGACTAGGATGGATTAACGAGATGTACAGAATTAGTATTGGGCAAGTCGAACTCATTATTATATAGAAAGGGAAGGACTCCTGTGCCATAACAGGTTCAAAGATATCGTTGACCAAATCGGGCAAGTTACACAACCGAGAGAGGAAAAGTTATAAGGCTAATCACCTTATGACAATCATGCACCCAGATCCTGTCACCGGAGTCTTTGACACAAGAACGATTTTCGTAGTCTTAGCTCGAGGAGGTAAAATTAAAGTCACCGATTAAAATAAAAATTTGTTGAAATTTCATCAGCACACAAATAATTATATTTTTATTAAATTATGCTATATTTATGATATGATATGAAACGCCCGGTGGAAAGATTAAGGCGTTGGAGGTAGTCGAGGCTAGCGATCAATGAAAAGTTCGGTAAAATACTCAGGCTTGAAGAGGTTTCCTATTGTTTCGTTCTTGGCAAACACCTTCAGCGATTCATCAATTTGATCATACTTATTAACTATTCATGCTTAGAAAAATTTTAATTTCAGAACTTCTGGAATCGTCACGAAAAAATCAATTGATTGTAGTCCGGAAGTGGGAGCAGAGGTTAGAGGAAAGTAAAAGAGGAGGGAATCATTTCAGTCGATATATAAGCGTCCTATTTCAATTACCTCAATTCAAACTTGACAATACAGGAATCTTATTGAACAACGCTCCTATATTCAAGTGTTGGAAACTTATGTTCGAGAAAATACTTTATGCGATGCTTTAATTGAGCCAAAATAAAATATAAGATATGCCATTCACAGCTACAAATTCCATGTTCGTATCCACCCTTCAATTTGATTGATGCTCACTTTTCGTGATAGCAGTAGAGCTTGAAGATTTGATCGGATCATAATCATTTAAAATCACATCTTTCAATTCTTCTATATATTTATAGCCCCTGAACACAAACGATTTTCAATTTCACTTTCATCAATACAAGCTTCGTTGCGCAAGGTGGCAACACAAAACTAAAGAGCTTTATCGCCAAAACGAAATTTAATTTCAATCAACTATAGCATCTATAACTCGCAAAGAACTAATTTAGAATAAAATGCCAAGAAGGAATGCCAGCAGAAAAAAAAGAACTATGAACCGACGTTGGTGACCAAACCAGCTACAAGTCGCTAATTTAAAACAGTTTTCTGCGATACTGGATTCAAATTCGTTTATAAATTGTAAATAAAGCCTACATATACTGGATACCTTACTAACGAGCAATTATACAAGAGTACGCGAAAAACTAGGAACTAACTGGTGTATCAGCTCTATCTTCAATTGACAGACAAGATAAGGACATGATTGATAGATAAGGTATCTTTTAATTGCATCGCTCAATTTTACTAGAGCAAATTAGGAAGGCAAAAGAATTAACGGATGCTCTTAACACACCATCAACAAAGGAAGGGAATCCAATGTCGTATTTCGGTCGGGATTTCCAGAGAAGAATTTCCTGTTGTAGCGTTTATTGGGATTCGACCATTCAATCTAAGAACAGCAGTGAATTAAAGTTTTCTTCCCTTGCAAGTTAAAATACTGTAAAACGGATTGAGTTGAAAAACGCTTGGTGAAGTGACTCAGCAATAAAAATGGGTGAATCAAGTCAAATTTGAATTCTAACAGCAAAAATAGGTTTAGGTTAGGGGACCTAACATACAGCAGGTTGTAGGATTTAATGAAATTTGTATGATATTTGCAATGGCACAAGAAATCAACAGAGTCAAATGATTGCTCAGAATAGCCTGTTAGATATTCATAGACAAGTATAGATAAGTTGTTTAGAATTGGAAATTCTGATGTCACGAGGTTGCATAAAACTACACAAAAATCAAGGCGGACGTTTTTGCGTAACCTTCACAAATTAGTTTGACAGTCGTAAGGTGTTTGACAGTCTTAGCAATTGTTGGCAGTTGAGTACCAAGTTACCGCGGAAAACGGTATTGACAGAAATGACAAGCTTATCAACACAGCAACCTGATCTTCGTTAACTATTGTCTGTTGAGTACTTTCGAGCATCATCAAAGCTCTGTAAAGTATCTACGGCCAAAAATCCGTAGTTTTTCTAGCCCTTAATACACTAGAACAGCAGAAAAACGAAGATATCATTCGGTTTGATTAGAACCTTAATATGAACGCGAGAGAATATGCTACCGAAACCACTTCCTAATTTAATAACGAACCGGCCAGTTATGAATATGCAAAACGATGAAATATGGTTATAATTTCTAATATTGATAGTGATGATCAACCCTTTCAAGTACTTTTACTCAGAAATCTGGGTCATAACAATAAAACGTGTTCCTCTGCCGAGCTTTTGGAAAACTCTTTTCCTTCTACAGGGCCTGTCAAAAAACCAAATGCACGTGAGCCAGCTGGCATCAAAGTTAAGAATATTTAGGAGCCAGCTAGTTCAGAAGCATTGGGTTTTTGTCATCAAACCAGAGGAAGCTTTTCAAAAAGATTGACGGATGAACACATTTTATTCATACAACACTATCCCTGATTTATAGCTACAAAATTCTAATTTGGCAGTAGTTTCTTACTTGGCAATTCTTTGAACTTCATCCTTGCTCTTGATGCCGCCATAAGGAGACAGCAACACGCTGAGGCAATGAAGTAGTTCTTGGGGGTTGATTCTCGGCTGAAACAAAAAGAAAATAGGTTACTTACATTAAAATGAGAGATTGCATAGGGTTTTAACAACTTGAGATTTCAACAGCATAATTGAACAAGTGATGCAGTGAACGTGCCAAAGGTGAAACGACGATTTTGGATCGTAATTCAGCTAACAAGTGGACTCAGCTGCTATTACCAAATGGAGAGACTATGATCAGCTACGTGAAAACTCTTCAAGCTTCTTAATGAACAAACTGCCCTGGCAATCGCCCTGTAAAGTCTGCATAGATTGGGTACGGGGAAACTCTACTCATCTGAATTCAATCAGACTTCTTGAACCGTTTGGGGGAGAGGAGAATGCGCTAGTAGTCAGTTATATGGTTCCGACAACGCCAGGGCCAATCGAGTGAGGATCGTGGTAACTAATCTTTCACAGATCTAAAAAAATAATAAATTTTTTCGAGCGAAACTGTCCCAAAATTCAGTCATCAAAATTTGCTAGCCCAATTAAAAAAAGAAAACCCCACACGTCAGTTTCAAAATATATCCTGAACTTCAACTTTTTACTAGCACGTTTACATAGTAAATGGGAGTATAGTAATTGCCCGAAAAGTCGAATTCGGAAGAAATTTTCAAGTACTACACTCAGAAACACTTTCTGAACAGTGTCTGTGGTCAAAAAGTGTCATAAATCGCCAAATCCTCCTGGAAAATGTACGCAGCTTGATGGCATTTTCAGGAAATGTTCTTTCAAAGAATGTAAAAAATAATCCCTTTCCACATTTAGGATAGCAAACAGTACTTCCGAGATATAACCGGTAGAAGTTTTTCCATTTCGATTTTTTACACGCCGTAACAGTCAATCTTTTTAAACGTTTCAGGTCTCAAATAATGTTCGTTATGGCAAGCAGATGATCCCTGATTTCTTATCTATTGGCTCACACGCAGTACTTCCACGTTAAGAGCATTTTCCCCTACCACTAATGTGTTCTTAGCATTTTGATTTTTACAGATCGCAAAACTCAATATAGTTGAACGCTCAAGGTCTTGAAATATTCGGAATGGCGATTGAGAGACGGCTGGTTTTTAATTGCGGGTCACATACCATACTTCCGGGTTATTCGCACACTGACAATATTCTGATTTTTACAAACCGCTAATGTCGATATGTTTACACCCTGGGGGAGTTTAAATTTCTCTTCCGTGTCAGCAGAACGTCACTTGATTTTTATTATTTGTGTCACGCAGTACTTCCTCGTGAAGCGAATTTCCAATTATTTTATTAGAGCTTTCGAAGTAATGGGTCTCCTAGTTTTAAAACTGACCCAATTTCACAAAATTGGTTAGTATGGCTCGGATCACACACAGTACTTCCGCCGTATGCGGTTTTATCAATATTTCGATAGTCACGTCATTTATTGATTGTTGATTCCCCTTCACGGCTGGTTGTACAAAATAAATGATCCCATTTCACAAAAACTAGACTTGCATCGTTAGGATTACATAAATATTCCACTTTTGCATGATAAAAATAATTCATGCGTGCTTCTATTTTTTGTTTCCCTGGCTAGTTTTTCAATAACAGTTGCAAATTATTAAGTTGCGGGCTTTGGATGAGTTTCTAGAATATATAATTTATACCTGCTACCGACTCAAACATGGAAGTACTGTGTGATTTATGCACACCACTGGTTTGTTTACGTATTTTGAGACCTGAAATAAGAAAATTGCTTCCGAATTCACACCTGAAATCGCTTTGGATTCCAATTTAATCCGTGAATTCAAACCTAAACTCTATATAAAATAAAATTCTAACCATAAACTAGAAAATGATGCGTCTACGATTCGGGTATTTACTACAGTATATTATTTTCTATGCGACTGATGAGATATATCGAGTAATTTGACTCTAGCTCATCCTGGCTAGGAAAAGATGCGGCACATAGGTTCGCCCTTAAAAAAGATAGGTGATTCTGGAAGAGGATTCAAGAGAAAGTTGTTCTCAACCTCGATCTACACTAGTTCTCGTTCTTATTTTAGTCGCGCCGACGAAGACGGAAACATGGCCGACTTTCAGGAACTTGTTGAGCGAAATGGACAGTAGACAAATAAAACTATCGCAACACAGGTTCAGATATGAATTCTGGTAACGCGAAATGCGATAATTTTCAAGAATAGTAGACGTGAAAAAAATCATAGCAGGGCTGGAGGGAGTCTCGGAACCGAGGTCAGACGAAGAGAGGGGAGACTTGGCAAGTGAAAAGAATTCCTTCGAACATCGAGGCCACGTAGAAATGAATTCAACAGATTGAGCATAAGCTAAGAACCCGATTCGCCAACAATTATGTTTTCGGCTAAGACGAGTTGCGAAACGAAGTCAAAACAAAAACCAGACGGGATCCAGCGGAAGGAATAATGCACCACCCAAAATTAACAAATGAATAACGCTTACCGGCATTTTAATCGATTCTTAGTTACTACGCGAAGCGAATGACGCGACCGACCGAGAAAACATTGCTACCGCAAGATTCTACACGATTTCTCTGGGCTAAAGTCGATAAAAACCACCAAGCCAACATACGCAACGAGTTTATCCAAGTTACACCGAAAGCAGCTAACTAGATCCGACAAACAAAGATGGCTCCTCGGACGACAGTGTTGCCGAAAAGTTGACAGTGTTGCCAAAAAGTTATTCACATCAAAAAAAATTTCCCCGCCCGGAAAAAATTATATTTTCCTTATTCAATTAGCATCGAGGGGATTGAATAAGTTTTGAATTGATTTATAGTCCGTTCATCTTCGCAGTCGCATCTCAAAAGTACTAAATATGAGAAATAAGCCGACGTTTTCGAATGAAAAACAATACATTGAAACAATCGTTGCACATTTCTATAGTTAAAAAGTACCTATAAAAAATAATCCGATCGTAGAAATCGAAATAAATCTAACAAGCAGCGATGATGCGCAAATAACAGAGAAAAAAAAACGTCGCAAATGATTGTACACGGGTTTTGTTCCATTGCTTCCATCATGATTAGCAAAGACGAAATTTAGTAATTGCTATAGTACCTAATCAACACTTACGATCGCGTCCACATTAGAAAAAATATTAGTCATTAAAAGGCGAATTCTCTGGCAACCATCCCGATTTTAAAATTCAAAGTAAAATCAATAGTCCAACTATACAGCTGAAGGGAGCGTTTGACGTCTATCCGAAGAGTATAGAAGGATTTTTATGGCTCCACAAATGATCGAGTAATACCATTTTGCTAAATATCTCATCATTTTGAAAACGTCGCAAAATCATGATGACAAAAAGTCATAAATTAATATTGAGAGAGCGTATTCTTACTGTTACGTCAGTGATACCAACTTCTATGGAAAAATGTTTTCTATTTCATTTAGATAGCTACAACTAAGTATTCCTTTTTTTAATTTTTCATTTTTTTTTTTTTTATGGCACTGGAAGCTACACTCCAACGAACACATTCAAAAACAGTTTTACAACGCTGCAAACGATGGAACATTAACTTATTTCTTTGCTTCAATTATGATGTAAAAAGACCATAAGAAAAAAATTTTTTTGAGAGCGATTTCAATGTTATTCAACTCACTTACGTTCTGGACGCACTTATCAGTACGATAATACATAAAAAATAATTTAGGAAAATTGTTTCATACATTATGCGCTGTAAATTCTACTCCAAATGTCCTACCTAAAACGTATTTTATCAATAAGAATGAACTACCTAGACTAGAACCACTGCTAGAAAATGCCAACAATTTTCCAAGACAGATACAAAAGTGGCCGATGCCCGACATGGCCACAAGCAGCCAGGGCAGAAAAACTGAAGAGAGAGAAAGACAAACACATAGACACAGCACATTAAGTGTAGAATTTTAGAATGCTGTCCCGCCAATAGACTATTTTACCTCATGTATTAAAATAACGCCTTTTCAATTTAAAAAAAAATAATAAAAATTATAATAAATTTAAAAAAACTGACTATTTGAACACTGGACAGGTACCTCGTCGGCTATAAGGCATGGAAAACGTGGCAGTTTCGAGTAATGTTCCAATATAGGTACTTAATTAAGATGAATAAATCTGCATTGTGAAAGAATGGCTAGCTCAAGCAATTCCCAATATATTCGCTGACCTTGACAGATCAACAATTCACTTCATGCGTTTTTATCATACTTCCCAACTACATTATACTGATTTATTGTATCCGTATCAATCTAGTTAATATTTTACTGTATTATTCTTCGTACTGGGTATTATTCTTGGTATGAACAGTGACAAAACTCTCAGTGACGTAGATTTGACCACACCCGCGTCAGCTGTTGTCGCTGTAGTTCCTTCGACTGCCGCAATTGCGGACCACAAGAGGTTCAATGGTAAAATATACCTTCGTCGACTCGAACAAAACTTGGACGGATAATTTGCCAGCTTTGTGCGTAAAAGACAACATCGACGCCAATAAATCTTAAGATCGGACCGATTAATGTTAGAAACGTGTACGAGTTTACTGATATATCGCATAATTTACAATCAACTTCTTCAAACCTAGGGCACGAACACTTAAATTAGTAAGCGTGGTGTCGCTTTTTGAAATTTTAAATAAATATACTTACCATTATTGAGAAAAAAACCGTCGATAACAATCGCGCAAGATCGCCTGAGAAGCCTACCTAGCAAATCAATAATCCCTCCAGCTTATTCATGACTATACCGATTGATCAGCGAGCGACTAGCTCGAGCAATATTAGTTTTAACAATACAGAAACAGTAATCCGAGTATCTACGTCTACAATGACATGGAATTTTCAATGATCTCAACTCTCAGGTTAGCTGAAAAACCTTGATGGTGATTAATTTTCCTTCCAACTAAATATCGATCCCTCCGACACAACTATACAACAAATATAATAAGATTACAGTCAAATAAGCGTGCGTTCGTCAGAAAAAGCCATAACTATGGAAACGGGTCCAATGAGAAAAATTGAACGGCGTAGAAGCGAAATTCAATGAAACGAAGCGTGTGGTGCTGATTCACTGAGTACGGGGAGGAAATAGGCGTGAGGCGTGAATCGGTGGGGGGACTGATGAGCTAGAAATCTAAACTAGTCGGTGATCGATGTATCGAAAACTATCGATTATTTCCGATTACAATAAACTAAATTCATTCAACTATTTCCAACACTACTTCAACCGAGAAAAAGTTGCTAATTTTTACGAAAATTCATACTTTAAAGTTATAAAGAGTTCTACAAACCTATTTTTGGGAAACACAGGTAATTACGATATAATAAGTCATACTCTTATCGATTAATCAGTTTGAATTATGTATCGATTTTTTTACTATCGATACATTCTATGAAGAACCTTATCGAGCGAGCCAGTGTTGCCAGTCTCAACTGCCTACTTCACACGGCCAGGAAAGAAATCTAAAAAATATGTGGGAAAATTCGAAATAATTATTTCTCTTCAATATCAAAACATTGCGACGGTTTCTTATAAATTAATTTACCAAAATGATAAAATTTGAAGGTCGTCAAAGTATGGTCAAAGTTTATATAAGTTTTCAGTACTAAAATAATTTTTTTTTTTAATTATTCAATAGTATTTTTTTTAATTATTCAATAGTACTTTATTTCGAGTTTATCTGCCATAAAATAGTAGATTGAGGTGCCATCGTGTTTACTGTTTTTTGAACTTTCAACCCTGGACAGACGTCAACTGTCGGAAAATGCAAGTGTGAATTTGGATTCGAGATGACAAATTGACTAAAGTTCGAATTTAAAGTTGAGGTTTGTGCACTATTCGATGATTGTTGGTTATTCGTTTTCATTGGTTCCTCAGAAACCGGTCATGTATGTGCTATTTCCAGTTTTGGTTGTGAGGGGGAGGGTGCGATTTTATTATTTTTTTTGTGACTATAGAATTTTTTCTTATATAAAACAAATACTAGAGAATTTCTATGAGCCTGGCGTCCGTTCCGCCTCAGTTGTTCATTATTCAATTATTTTGTGAAATGCGAAGAGTAAGGTTTGAAGGGGAATAAATTAAGAGCTAGGATTCTCCAGTTGTTGGAAAACTCGTTAAACGCTTCAGAAGAATCGAAGGTAAGTTTATTGACTTCCAGAAAGAGACCATTAAAGTGAGAAACCGATGGTTGAGGCAATTAGGATAAATTAAGGTTTTTTTTTTAGACCACGAACGCTCGCGTGCAAAACGACTAAACAACACTAAATTCAAATTAATTTGCGAATCACTCGTTCATTAAAAAAAAAAAAAAATAAAAAATAATAGCCCTTCAACTCGATTTTGATTTGGTATCCTACGTATTTCATGACACAAACATGTAACAACCGGGTAATCCTCGCGCACCAAATTTCATGCGCGTTTTTCATCATTAATAATTCATTTTACAGATCATAATAATACGCCATCGTTTGAATTATTGTCTCAACTCGCAGCTACAGTAAAATACGCATTATATTCTATTACTATTTTAATTCCAATTTCGTTCATTTTCTCAAGTAAACATTTTTTACTCATCATATTTTAACGATACACGTCAAGCGAACTCGAATTTCGTCGGATCGGGGGAAATTTCGTTTCGCGCCGTTGGCCACCCTGCGCACGTATATACTTTAGTTGTTGGCTGGTTGTGGTTTAAGTGTGATGGAGTGGGTGCCCGAGGGCTTCAAATCCACTCCTCCCAAACGTTTCAAATTCGACACCGAAGAAATGGACGCGGATAAATTTAAAGAACGCGCCGACACGTCTTCGGAGACCGTCGAAAACGTCGGAGGAAGCCCGTCGAGAGGTACGTAGTTGAAAATATGTTCGCCGTTTTTGCCGTCCGACGGTTTCAAGATGGCGATCCGGGACGATTTCGATTTCCTCTTTGTGTTCAGTTTTCGAAAGCCGCCGAGGGGGGCGTTGCTTGTTCCTTATGAGTCACATGTCAATGTTTATTTACATCTTTTTCGTTGCATCATCCGACGACATTTCCTTAAATTTTCCGACGACGATGACAGTCGGCCTTATTTCGGCCGCATATTTGCGTCAGAGCGCAGTCTTCGGCTAAACGGCGACCGCTTTCACTTGGTTTTTTTTGTTATGGCTATTAGTCGGGTGAAAGTTGAAACTGGCAGTAGATTTAGCTGATTTTAACCTGTTGCACACGTACGAATCAATACGTTTTTCTGATCGTAAATCAAGAAATGATTATTTGCGAATTTCAATCGGCATAATATGATCATATAATGTGGCGCAATTATTTCACTCTACATTTACGTATGTCGAATCAGGTTCGACGCGTGTGAAATATCGTCAACCCTTATTGAACTAAAATAAAATGACCAGTCTTCGTTCAGACGCGAGAGAAACATTTTAATAGATCGCGAGAAAATTTTTAAATTTACGTTTTTTGTGACTTGCGAAATTGAGATTGTAAAAACCGCAAATCAATAGCGAAAAATATTTATAGCCAGTGAGTAAGTTTGTTGATGAGTCGAACCAGAAAATTCAAACGTCATTTACTTGCCATAACGAACATTTGAAGACCTTGACCGTTCATTCCGATTCTCATGGCTTGTGAAAATCAAATTGACAGAAAACTGAACGCTGAAGATTATCATATATATTTTAGATTAAATTAGAACAAAGGACCGAGTTCGCTTGAAAACAATTCTCAATCTCAATTACGTTCGTGCGGAATATTTTGACCGACGATTTTGTCCAGTTGGTAGTTTCCAGTAATTTTCCTATAACGAGGATTTAATTGGATTCAATTCACTTATAGGGGAAAATATTTGCTCGAACGACGTTTCCTCGATTTTAATGGACTTTTCCATTCGTTACAGAGCCGTCATACTCGGCGTCTCCTGCTTCAGACCCCAGCCAGTCCGACGACTCGTACGTATAATCGTTTCACTTCTAATCAGTCTTGATTTCAGTTTCAAACAATCCTGGTTATCGTTGTTGAGATTGAGGGGGAGAAAAACATGGCGACTTTTTCTCCTGTTTTTTATTATCATCTTGCCAAGCACTTTCGCCCATTCGGGCATCATCAGGGCTTCCTACGTAGTACCGTTACAAGGTATCTACGGCCCGGTTGTAATGGTACTACGTAGGAAGCCCTGATGATGCCCGAATGGGCGAAAGTGCTTGGCAAGATGATAATAAAAAACAGGAGAACAAGTCGCCATGTTTTTCTCCCCCTCAATCTCAACAACGAAGAATGATCAATGCGACAAAACAACAACGAAAAAAATCCTGGTTTATGATCCAATTAAAACCATACTATTCTTCCAAGAAAAATATTTTTCTAACCCACCAAAATTTTATGTTTTACATTTCAAGACAAGAAGAATCCGAATACCTATCCGATAAAAAAATTCTGTCCGTTGTTCCGGCAAAACTAAAATGGCTAAATTCTTGAATTCTTCACCAAAAATCAATCTTGGCTTGATAATGGCTCAATTTTTTAACCAAATCACATGGGGTATTTTTGGGAGTGTAGAGAAAATTCATACTATCCAACAATTTTCATACAAATGTGTACTTGGTTCTTGGTATCAATTTCAATAGATTTTTGGGTATAACCTGAGAATTTTTGGAGCTGTAAAAACCGTTCTATACTCGTTGGAATGCTTGACAAACATTCTTCAACTTTCCCATTAGACAAAAAATCTCCCTTTTATTTGAAAATTGCGAAAAATGAAAATGATTAAAATTACAATAGTTGCTACGTTTCCCTTGTAAGAACTCATCTGTTGTTGGGTGGAAACGTTCACAAATGTTCGGAATAGTTACTATAACGAATGGACGGTCCTCTCACATCGTTATTGAAGCAAATGAATAATAAACCACTGTACAAGCTTATTCTTAATTTTCCCTGCTTTATAGAAAAGACCAACTGTCATCGTCGGATGTGGATTTGGGTGAAAACTCGAGGCCCGATGACGACGATGATGACGACACTTCTTCCTTCGTTAGCACTGTTTCTGACTTGAGTTGCCTTTCGGACATGAGCGGGCAGAACTGGAAACCGATGTCAAGTATGTGTAAAATAAGTCTCTTAGTGTCTCTCAAGTATTAGTCTTAGTCTCTCAAGTATTATTTTTCTATAGTACGAGTGCGTGTCGATTATTTTCTGACGTATATTTCCCCTCTACATAATAATGATGAAGGTGGAGGAAAATTACTGCGAATCGACCATTGTTAATCTGTATTGATTCTTGTCAGGAAAACTTTATCGTTTCCTCACTCTTGCTGTCATTTTCAGATATTTTTTCCATTCTAAATTGGATTCGGAAGCAGAAAGAAAAAGGTGTGGACCCCCGAGTTGTATTTAATCAGATCACCGGAGAAAATACAGAGATATCGGATTTCGTACCTGACTTCGCGCTCTGGAGGGTAAGGAATTTTAAAAAATCGCTCACCTCTGCTCATTTGTACTTTGAATCGATTTTTTTTCATGGATCTATTTCTTGCAGATGATATTTTCATTTCTAACTGAAAACCCGAAAAGATACAGATTGCCGAAAGTGACGACGATCGATGATGTTATTGATTTGATTAAGACATCGAAGAAAATAATTGTTCTCACAGGCGCTGGAGTGAGTTTTTTTGTTGTAATTTCTTTTGTATTATTTTTTTCTGTTTAATACCTATTTTGACTTTTGTTACCTGAGATTTCAATTATTGAACGCTCCATTTTTCCTCAGGTTTCAGTCTCTTGCGGGATACCCGACTTTCGTAGCAAGGACGGCTTGTACGCTCGGCTCGCTGTCGATTATCCGGACCTCTTCGACCCGCAGGCCATGTTCTCGATTGATTACTTCAGGAAAAATCCTCGCCCGTTTTTCAAATTCGCTAAAGAAATGTACCCTGGACAGTTCAAACCATCGCCTTCGCACAGGTGAGTTAACAGGGTTGAAAAGGCAGTACATGCAATTGCGTGAAATTGCCAAACGAATCTGAAGTTTATTCAAGGGATAGTATGGTAGTTCAGGTAGCAATGAAAAATATGGTAGCAGAGCTGTATTAAAAATTTGCACCCCGCGTTAGAAAAATTCTCCTTTGTTCGTTTTGGTTTATTAAATTATCAACAACTGGAATACTGTTTATGAATCTCTGAAGGTTCGTCTAATGACATGCAAACCACTTTGACATCAACCATTTCTTCTCGCCTATATCTCATCCTCCTTTTTCCCCTAGATTCATCAAGATGATTGAAAAACGAAAGAAACTCCTCAGGAACTACACTCAGAATATAGACACGCTTGAAAAAGTTGCTGGAATTGAGAACGTCATCGAGTGCCATGGTACATTTCCCGTGAAACGCTCTTAGACTCAATTCGCCTATGTTGAATTTGGTATACAACTTTTTTCGTTCCAGGTTCGTTCGCTACAGCTTCGTGCACAGCGTGTGGTCATAAAGTTTCCTGCGACGATATAAAGCCGGCTATACTTGAACAAAAGATTCCTTATTGTGAAAAATGCACTGCAAGCCATGTCGGTCCTTGGCCTGATGATGGTAATCACTATTCTCAAACCTAATTATCTCCTAATTACCTATTATCTACCAATAATCTCTAATCATAATAATTACCAATTATCTACCTAATTGTCTCATCATTTTAGTTTCTCATGTACCATGTTCTGCTGTCAAACCCAGTGACAGGTTTCAAGTCCATTCACTTATTGTGCGTTAGGTTTCTGTGGCCTATTAATTTTAAGAAACTCCGGAGTTGGCAAAAGAGTATGGAAAGGAAATATTGAGTTGCATTCTTCCTCAACAAACCCGATTTCACTCGAGGATGGCAAAACAATTCATAAGCTTTGCTATTGAATCAAATCAGATTAATTTCAATTGTATCCGCATTCCTAACTGCTATCGTTTTCAGTTACAGAATGTGAAAAAGGCGTCATGAAACCGGATATTGTATTTTTCGGCGAAGGACTTCCCGATGCTTTTCACAAGGCTATGGAAAAAGATAGCGACGAGTGCGATCTCCTGATTGTGATGGGCTCGTCTTTGAAAGTTAAGCCCGTAGCTTTAATCCCTAGTAAGTTGATGCTAGAAATTTATGTTGAATAATAGAGGAAGAGAGCGCGATATTAAGTTTTCGAACTTGTTTCAGGTTCAATTCCAGCTAAAGTGCCGCAGATATTGATCAACCGGGAAAGGCTTCCTCACATGAATTTTGATGTTGAACTTTTGGGCGATTCTGATAGCATCGTAGATCAGTTGTGCAGGATGTAAGTTTATTTTTTTATTTCTAGCTGTTATACTAATAATAATTCTTTATTCTTATATCAGGTGATGTCGGAACCTGTTGATTAAATTGCTCGAACTTGATTGAAACTTGTTTGGGCGAACGCCATTCAAAAATAAAACAATGTCCTGGTTCACAATGCAGACCGCCTCTATGAATTTAGTTCCTTCTTCCACAACGCTCAAACGATAGAGTATGCCACAGTGATTGAGTTTTCCATTTTTATGCTCATTAATTATTTTCCTCTTTGTACAGGCTTGGGGAAGAGTGGAACGAAGTCTGTTGGCGAGAGACGCCTCTGACTGACGTCACCAGCCGATTGCCACCTTTATCCAACTACGGCCTTGGAGCGTAAGTTTTCTCATGTAACTTTCAAAGTTTCTGTCTTCTTCTAATAGCTGACAATTTTATTTAGTATCCTCTACTTTTCTTATTTTATTTATTATTATTTTTTTTTTTTTTTGCAGCGACAGCAACGAAGAAGAAGAGGATAACGACGAAGACACGGTTACCGAAAACACGGCGCCGGTCAAGTGTCAAAAAATCGGCAAACGTCATATTCCTGGGGACGAATCATCACGCCATGTGTCGTTGGATTCGTCGCGTGACAGCGGCATTGGTGAAAGCAGCAACAGCAGTAACGAAGGGAGCAGTCCACAACCATCGGGTCCTATCGTCAATGGTAAGAACGGATCATTCCCATTTTATTTACCGTCCAAGTCGATTGCTATATTCAATTCAGAATGATGACCGTACACCTTTGTTTGTATAAACCTGATGGATGCTATTTGAGCTCTTTGGAGGGAAAAAATGATATTGTCGATCGATTTGCAGGATATTGATTCCTCCCTGGTATTATTTCCGTTTCAGAAAACACATTCTACAGTCTTGGCAAAAGAAAATACGTTTTCCCCGGAGCTGAAGTACCTGGCTTGCCTTCGTTTCTCAGCTCGGCGTAAATCCTGGCGTCCGTTACTCTTTGCTTGGGGAAAAAATCATTTCTCGGCTTGAAAAACCACAGTCCCCTTTCACTCCAAGCCATTAATTTCTCAAGAACGCCCGCTTTACTTAGATACTAAAATTAATTCAATTTCGACGTTCAGGTGAGACATATTCCATTCGCGACTGGCCGAATACAAAATTTGTGTATGTAATTCTTCAAAGTACAATCAGTTAACGCTGTCTCAAACCTTTCCATATCGTTCTGTATGTTTAGTCACGATATTTTTGCATGATATGATGTCACTATCAGCTAAACTCGGAATAGTTTCCGACCTGTGGAAGGTTATAAAAATATATCGTTTGTAAGCTTAGGAAAAAAAGAAGAAAAAAATTTAGTGCGTAATTTCAATTTGTCCCTTTTCTTTGTGTTGGAAAATGGCCATGTGATTCGTTTTGATTGACAGATTCTATTTATAGGTTATTGTCTGCCTGATATAGAAAAAAACCTCGTTTCTATTGTTTCGGGTGTAACTATTTATTTTCATTACATTTTTTTCTTATTTTCCCCCCTCTGCCGTTCAGAAATGTGGTAATCGGTGATTATTATTAGTGCAAGTGGTCGAGATAGCATCTACCTAATGTAGTTTTCAGTCTAGGTACTCTAGAATTAAATTGTCTTAGGTCTATCACTACGTAGATTAACTCATGATTGCTATCTGAACGCTATTGGTCAACGCGTTCTCGCTCTGATGTCATCGACATTAATGGTCCATGTTTTTATTATCAAAGCTAGCGATAAGGAATGTTGTACCCGCTAAAATCCTTTTCACAATAAACTACATTCTAAATCCTGTTTTTAATTTTTTTTTTTTAATTTATTAGAGTTAATAAAATGAAAATCGGGTTGATTACCAAGTGTGTTTTGATGTCTCATGGTGTAAATTATTGTAAAATCGCCTCGCTGTTTTGGTCAATCTGGCTGTAGAAAACCAATGCATTAATTAGGTTAATTTGTAATTTTACAGTGTCATAACCCGAATTTCGATGCTTTTGGGCGTTTAAATCAAAATTTTAATCGAATCGATTAATTGCGATTCCAATTTGTAAAATCGATTACGATTCTCATTTTGAAAATCAAACAATCTCAATTCACCGAAAAAAATTAGCGATTCCTGTTGGAAAATTTGATTATTGTGATTCACATGGAAAAATGGATTAGTTGTGATTCTCGTTAAGAAAATCTTTTGATTGTAGTTTTCTCTTTAAAAAATCAATTAGTCGCTATTTATTTGGAAAATCTATTGATCGGAAAATACATTTGAAATTGATTCAATTCACATGTAAAAAGTGATGAATTGCGGTTCTTATTTGAAAACGCGTTTAACTGCAATTCTCATTTGACTATTTAATTGAAACTAGCCTAATTAATGCATTGATTTTATGATGAAATGAATTGAAAAACAATAATCCACAAAATACCTATCACATGTTACTTGATGCTTCTTTAATTAGTGATTATGTAAGCAATGAAATTAGAATTTCTCTCAATTTTTACTATCTTCACCTCAGAGGAGTAGCTAATGTTCTCCGAGGTTGAGAAACCGAATCTGCTATTTGCAGAATTCCTGCGCGTTAGCTTTTTGGCTAGTGTAAATAATGCGATGCAATAGTTTGAACATTTTATTCAACGATGGTATCGCTGTGGTGAGGCTATATTATACGTTAATGGTGATGTGCCGGGATTACAGTTTTTTACAGGGCTGAGTGGAATCCGTGTTTTCAAAACGGACGTCCGATTTGGATAGTATCGTCCAGTTGTACGATAATGATTTTTCTTGTAGGATTTTTCACCTTCGTCAGGCATAGATCAAGCGTGGTCTTTTTCTCGCCTGCTCGATCTAACTCAATAGGCCCTCTGTAGAATAGCACAACTAACCGCTAATCTTATGAAATTCAGTCCTTCCCGTTACATGTCGACACCTTTTATAATCTGTGAAGTTCTTGTGGCACTTGTAAATTTCGAAATACCGCTTCCTCTAGTTGTATTTGGATTTTTTTCGAATCATGTCTCTCCTATTTGATTTTTTAGAAGAAATTATCATTATTAATAAAGTTATTGACAAGAATTGTTCTTTTCTGAACCTCCGCTTCGTAGTTGGATGAATACAAGGAAAAAAAATTCATCTTTAACACACAAATACTAACGTTTAATAAATATATAGTCAAACTACAGGTTTACAGTACACAACAACGTTACACGAACAAATTCTAGACCATTGTCGATCCGAGTATTTACCCGAGCCCGGACTTAATCGTATTCAGTAGTGCTGTTCGCATGAAAACCGTACAGTTGTTTATCCATCTCGTTGCTCGGCTCTCTTCAATGCCGCTTCCGTACGACTGCTCCCATCCCAAGTAACAACAATTAGAGGGACGAGCCCCGAACAACATTTATTTCAACATTTACGTACGTATAATACTGTTTGACATCAGACTTGCTTTCTTCCTAGTCAAAGCCTACGTCATCGCTAATATTTGAATAGGGAATGCAAATCCCCGTTTTACAACAGCCAGATTCACCAATCCTCCCTACTGTCATCCTCGTAATCGCTTTCGGCCACCCGTTGAGCCCAAGTTTTAGGAGCGACCAACGCGAGTTTGTTCGGCAAAAAAACATGGACTGCCAAATCGTTAAACACGTCGACGAATTTGAAATTATTCTCAACGGGGAAAATGTCGACGAACGACTGACACTCGTTTATGAACGGAAGTCGCTTCTTCAGCAGTCTTGTCGGGCATTTTTCAGCGACGATGGACAAGTTGTCGCCGAATAGAATGCACTTTGACAAAGATGGGCCCCAGTTGGTTCGGAGGAGATTTTCAAAAACGAACCGCGGACAATGAGGGAGAAAGAACAAAGTTGTTTTGAGAACCTTGCGACGGCCTCTGTCGTCCTCCGCGAGCAAAATGCATTTGAGCGACTCGAACAGCGTGATATCGGCCGACGAGAATGCCGGATCGTACAATGTCAAAGTGCAGCCTAAAGACTGGCTCAATTTGAAAATAAGAGCGAACTGATACATTGATGTTTTCGAATTGGAAACGCTCCCCAACCCGTAGGAAACGATGTCATGAATTTTCCCGTTCAATCCGAACAGTGAAACGACGGCGTCGGCGATTACTGTGGAAGCGCTGATCAGCTGATCGTCCTCGTCAAACTGCCTCAGTAGGTCGTTGAATCTCCTGAAAAGAGAGGAGTGCGAGTCATTCAGCTGAAAATACATGGGAACAGGAAAAAACCTGATCCAGCAGATAATCTCCAGGCCACGAAGTTAATTATACCTATCTAGTGCGTAGCTTCAAGAATGGAAGTATGCTAAAATTCATTCGATGCAAATAAGAGACCTAGAAAGCTGAGTAAATGTAATCTAAACGCCATAGCATAAAAATTCCTCACTTGGCCAGCTTGATGCTGTACGTGGGCGAAGTTTCGTCGTACTCTTCCGCCATTTGTTTCCTCCTCTGTTTCCTGGTAACTTTCGAAAACTCTTCCATTCCTGAGGGTGCAGCTGGAATACGGAAAATATTGCATTTTTACCACTCGGAAGTATGGTCGTGACAAGAAGCACAAGGCGACGTAGCATAAGGGCCTCGATGGGCGAAATTATTAATTATCGAAGATGAAATATGGAGAACGGTCGTCCCTTTTGACTCCCCCTCGCCCCATGACAGTTTCCGATCTGCAATCTGCTGAATTGATAACTTGAATTCACATTATCATGCATTCGTAGCCGCAAGGAGCCAAGCAATGAATTACGTAGCTTCAGATAATTTACGAAGCTCGGAGACTAACTTGGCTCCAATAAAAATCAACAGGTACTCATCAAATGAAGTTATTGTATGCTCAACAGATTATTGATTTCTTACCAGTCAGTTACAGCAGATAGAAACGGAACATAATGCGGCTAAAATTCACTTTGAAGCGAGTTTTCGGCGAAAAAAGAAACAATCAAGGCGAAAATACTGTTGAAATTTAATTGCGGAAGAGTAAATCGAGTTAAATCAATGTAATAAATTACCGAGCGGACGGGAATCAGGGCTAGGAGACAGGAGATGGGAGTTCCAGGAGGAGTTGGAGGACTAGGATGCTAAACAGTAAACTATGCCAGGGATGGTCATGAGAATCGATTTAGAAATCGATGTATCGATACATGATTTCTATCGATCACCAAAAATGCTATCGATCCTACATAAATTGTCATCGAATTTCTCTACACCGAAGATGGCTTTATTCGTTATATTATTTTTATTCAAATGATTCTTGGATGAAAACGTCAAGAAAAACTGTAAAGTTCTTTAATAATTTTATACGCTCAACACTACATCCATTGTGGACAAAATATTCAACAGCAACTATTGTTTTTCGCGTATTAGTCAACTTCTGTGGAAAATCCTCTGTCTCAAATCGCCATTTAGGAAGTGCGTTCTTTCAACCTGTCATTTTCGGACTGACGTTTCTTCTGCTGAGTTTTAGACGCGTCTACGGATCATCGTCATGCTGCGCCAGCCAGCATGCAGCTTGCTACCAATATTCACGCGCTGACATTTGTATCCGAGAGACCCACTTGTCATCCTTATCGTGCAATACGTATTTACTGAGGTATGTATCCATTTATTAAAGCCTAGAATGCCCCAAGTGATATTCTATTGAAATCGATTGTGATGACGGGTATTTTTCACTCGACTCTGACAAAACCGTTTATGACTCATCCCGCTAATCAAGTGCTGTCGTTGTCCTCCGAATAAATTTAGTAAACTTTCAGCTTGAGCTAAGTTTAGCTTGAGCTGTATAAGCCATGATAGATTCCCTGTGTCAACATACTCAATTGAGTTGAATTTCGTTGCCTACCGATTCGTTCTGCCGATTATTCTCTCATTATGGTAATCAATTTCTCTGATATTGATGATTTCCGCGATTTCCATCACTCTAATGGTGATTATGTTTATTCCAGCCGGCATGCATTGGGTTGCGCACATTCCTGGGTCTGAAAATCTTGGACCGCGACGTGTCAACCATGCAGCGGCCGCCGTTGGATCGAACATTTACACCTTCGGCGGCTACTGCACTGGTTTCCAGCTCAATTACCACGACCATGGTCCCATCGACGTCTATGTCATGAATGCTTGTAAGTTGTCGAACAATCTACGAGGGTGTCGCCAAAAGTTTCATTCCCTAGGGAAGAAAAAATAAAATACTCACTTTTTTAAGTTTTGATATTTTATTCGTATTTAGTGATGTTTTTTCTATTTTTCTACACAGTCTCAATTTTTTTCTATGCATTTTTGATACTGCAGCACCAATTTTTTCAAGCCTTCTTCATGCCCTTGTTCCTTCAATCCGGTGGGTTGACTGGGCTTGTTTTGTCCTTCAGTGTTGCGGAAAGTTTATCAAAAACTTCTTCAATGGTGAGCCGACGATCTTCATCAAGAATTTGTTCCACTGCGTCGACAATCTCACCTTCCTGAGCTATGCTGGGTCTTCCTGATCGTAGATTGTCCTCCAAAAATGCCCTTTCACGAATCTGTCATGCCAAACACGCACAATTTGAACCGTAACATAGGCCTCACCATAAACTGAAGCCAATTCCCGGTAGATTTCAGCTCCCGTTCTCCCTTTCAGCGAAAAAATCTGATGATAGCACGCACCTCCGAGGTGGACACGGTAGGTAACGCACTTGCCATGTTTACAAGACTGCTACACTTGACCAGGTTATCCTACGACCCCTGGAAAAAATCAGTGTTACCACAACACCCTAACCAACATTTCCTGCAAGTTTCAGATTTCCTCCTCTTTAAAATTGGTTTAAAAAATAGGGGAATGTAACTTTTGGTGACACCCTCGTAACAAAACTGTTATTTCTTCATAAAGGCCTTGAGAAATATTTGTTTGAATTTGATACTGTTATCAATTTACGATGTCTTTAATGAGTTTCGCCCATATTTTTTTAGATTGCCTCGTGTGGAAAGAAATCCCCAGGCCGAAACCGGACACTGAGCAGTATTCTTTAGCTCCGTTCCAGCGATATGGACACACAGCTGTTGCATACGGGAGCAACATTTTCATCTGGGGCGGACGGAATGATATGTTTGCTTGTAATCAGCTATTTATGTTCGACACTGGTAGGTAATGCATGTGTAAAGCAGGTTTCACAGGTCTCCCTCAAATTAGTTGCATTGAATGTGGAAAATGTGGAGGGGAATCTTAACCTCCGCGCATTCGAATGCGGCTTTTCATAGACAATAATCTGCGCCAAGTGTCAACTTATGTTTTGCAAAGCAATATCGCTGGAGCTTTGAGCTTTTCCGTTGCTCAACAATTCCCTGTTGTCTTGCTCTGCTCCCTTAGCGCGGGAAAATACTTAACAGAGGTTATCGGACGGGTTTGCATCCACGGCAAAAACCACGCCCTCCTTAAAATTTTGGCTACGGATCAGAAGGCCGAAGGCATTGACGCAAAATGAACCAACACATTTGATGGAGGCCTGTAAAGCTTTCTTATGTGGGAAACTAATAATCTATCTTGCATTAATTTATTATTCGGTGGGGGTGCGTCACTTGACTTTGACCAGTAAAATTACCCCTTCCATTTCAGCATTCAGCCATAATTGAAGCTCTATCTTATCTCAACGTGTGTCCCATCAAGTTACTCTACTGTAATATCTGTTTTCATTGCAGAGACAAGAAAATGGTCGCTACCGCAAGTATCCGGGATCACGCCATGTTCAAGAGATGGCCATTCGGCTTGCGTTATAGGCAACATGATGTACATATTCGGAGGCTATGAAGAAGAGTTCGAAAGGTATTCGCAAGACGTCTACGCGCTCAACCTTGATACATTTTGCTGGAATTATATCGCCACGTTGGTAAGTAGAAGATTGTTTTTAATCATATGAGGCAGATTCTATAGAAATGAGCTGCGTTTTTAATTGACTACAAAAGGAAGAGTAACTCAAGTTGATTTGCATTTTTTTCATAAATTGCGCATTTATTTGCGCATCATCTGTCAAAATTCATGAGATCTATTATTGCTTTCTAGGTAATAAAATCTAACTCATTGTGTTGTAAAAATTTCTTAAAATAGTTGTCGTTTTGCAGGGACGGTTGCCTGACTGCCGCGACTTCCATACCAGCGCTGCCATCGGGAAACGGATGTACATATTTGGCGGCCGATCCGACCCGCACAATCTTGATTTGGATTTCTATCCAAACGACATCGCTTACCTTGATACTGAGACGAGAACATGGCATTGGCCTGTAGTGAATGGTGCTACTCCCATCGGAAGGAGAAGTCACTCGGCTTGTAAATATCACACAGTTTCATGCTAGCGATAGAAATTTTTTTAGCGTAACAATTTTTCTGTGTATTTATAAGTGTTATTTGGGACAAATACTGAGTGTGAGTGGGAATCGGCTGTTAGCCGCAAACAATCAGGACACCAAAAGCATGTTTGAAGAGCCAATGAAGTATCAACAGCTGTCTTTGCTATTACCATCGCATTACTAGTTTCTTTGTTTCAAGAAGCAAAAACCAACCCAAAACCTAGACCTTACTCTGAACTACTGTTATGTTTTCATTTTGTTCGCAGTCGTCTACAATGACAAAATGTACATATTCGGAGGGTTTAATGGTCACACGAAGGAGCACTTCAACGATTTACATTGCTTCTGTCCAATAACGAACAACTGGTCCGAAGTTGAGACAACAGGCGACAAGCCGTGTAAGAGGCGACGACAGGTTTGCATTGTCGTCAACGACCAGATGTACTTGTTTTGCGGAACGAGGTAAGCCTGATCAGTACTTCGTTCATATTTAAATACTGGGAGAAAATATTCAATATTATGTTTCACAGATTTGTAAATATGTCCGTTGCTTGTTGATATTTGTTATTTTCCACGTGTTTATTTTCTTCGTCCTTGACTAAGCTATCGACGGACATGAACTTTTTTAAACAAAAATGTTTGATTTGTCATGTTTTGTGCTTATATAGTCTTCTTTCTCTCATTCGTCAGCCCAAATACTTCTCAAGAGGCTGTGAGGAACGAAAGGGATTACCAAGATGACGCATTAATTGATCACGATGATCTTCATGTCCTCAATTTCAGTGAGCATTTTTCTTCATCAACTTTATAGAATCCGTTTATTGTGCACTGAATAAATTACTCTCCAGAATTTTCATATTCTCCGGCCTCTTTCTTTTCTTTTATGTCCTGTGAAATTTTTCAGAACCGTCCCTGCGAATGCTAAGCATGCTGTGCATCTTAAACGAAAACATGATACCAAGTGATCGAAGGCAGTTTCCAGACGAAATCATGTAAGTGCTCTTCTTTTTTTATACGAAATCCTCACCACAATAATTTAACGGTGTTATGAAAAAGCCTATCAAGCTACAAACATTGGAAAATCGTACTTCTGGCAATTTTTGATTATTCTTGTCTAGAGGAATGCATTTTTGAAAGTTTAGCGCTCTCTATTCTTTTATAAAGGAACTATACTTAGTGACATAAGCACAAATAAATTTGGAGTAGCTCCTTCCATAGCAGTAAAATATAAAATTAATTTTTGCAATTTCCCAAAAAAAGAAAAAAAAAAATTATTGCTGCACTTGTTGGATTTTAGCTTAATTGGCCAATATTATAGCATGAATTTTCACACAAGTTGAAGCAAAAACTTTTATAGCAAAGTACCGCTTCAAATCTGGAGTATCAAACTGCAAAAACGCTAGTTAATTAATCCGTTTGTGAAATTGGAGTTCCCAAAATGCTTATTTCATTCCACGTGACATTATCAACTCTCTCGTGTTTCAGAAAAGACTTGGAAATATTGAAAAGAAGGTTAACCATCAGTCCGAGCAACAACAAGACCGTTTGATGCTTCGCCGCTCTTCCAAGTATGGTTTCTGTTTGCGAGTCGCCTAAATGGCAAATACAGCGATCGGGTTTGTCAATCTGTGTATTTGTAATTACCATGTATAATACTCTCGTTTTGAAATAACTATATATTTTTGCCGTTCAAAGTTGAAAACTAGAGAGCGATTTGTCTACCGGCTGTTTTGAAAATTGCCATTTGTTTTGGTCGAATTTTGAAAATTAACCATCTGCGCTAGTGTTTTTCTGTTCAATGTACGTTACTATGAACTAATTAAAGTGCTTGACGTCGAGGTTCGTCTCGTAAGACCATAAATTTCATTCAAGGAGCGTTAATTGCCCGGAGTATCTAAGCTTAAGGTAGATTAATCTGCTTTGAGTCTAAAGTAATCACCGGAATTGAGCTCCAGCCTCGAGTGTAGTACCTTTGTTGTGTTAATAGTTCGAGGCCTCTTGTCCATAAACTGCAAGTACGAGCTGTGAACTCCAATGAGTTGGCGATCACTTCTATTTACTTTCAAGAGAAATGTCAAGTGAGGGATGGTTAAAGACAACAGTTTTTCATTCATTATATTTTAAGTAGAAACAATATACCAATCTTTTACAAGATAACAGATATCACAGAATCGTAGGTATTTTTGTTGTGTTTGTTGGAATATAAAAAAGCCCTTTACAAGTAAAAAACTATCTTTGTGGGGGAAAAATTGTCCTTTATAAATGTAAAAAAATTGCGGTCGATTTGCAGTTTAAACTGAACGATGAGAGCGGGCAAATGTCGAGGGAAGGTATCTGGAATAGAAGGGGAAATGTCCTTTCCGCTAGAGGACCATTTTTAACATCAAATGTCAGGGTACAATTCTTAAGAGTACTCTATTAACAC
This sequence comes from Tupiocoris notatus, assembly GCA_037159825.1. Lineage (NCBI taxonomy): Eukaryota > Metazoa > Arthropoda > Insecta > Hemiptera > Miridae > Tupiocoris > Tupiocoris notatus. The sequence continues at coordinate 102,929 of JASJUZ010000032.1, read as the reverse complement.
CAAATTTATCGCTACTATTTGGTCATTTTCTAATAAGAAAAAGAAAAAAATACGAGGATTTCCAATAATTTATGGACATTTTTTCAAGTAATCCCCTTGATCAAAGTCACAGACAGGACGATGCCGATTTTGATACGATATTTCCCTGAAAGAATCGATACCACGATATTATATAATTATCGATACTTTCGATATTAACCGATGCCAGATGACCTTTTTTATGTACATATCACAAAATAATTACTAATTAATTGTTTTTTAACTTCATCAACTAGCGGTTACGATAATTGTCAGAAGAATAATTGAAGAGAAAACGAAATAATTATACCAACGCTTGCAAGAAAAACATCTACATTTTCTAAAAACCGATTAAAGTCAATTGAAATGGATATACTCAGGATATAAAAATGTTCATGCAAACCAGAATAAATCTACTAACCGCAACACGCACGAATGCAGTGCAATTATTACACCGGATAGCGGTCAACGCTAAATTGCAACAAAAAAGTACTCAATTACACAAAGCGCTCTAAACATGATTAATCGAAAGAGAAAAATTCTCAGATGAACCAAACTGGTTTGACGGTGCCACGATTCAGTTTAGATATTTTTTGTTTTAAAAATATTCAAAGGGAAATCATCGGGATATTGGTGCTGAATATGATGTTCCAGAAATAGGGACGCATTTAAATTGCTCGGCACTATTTCAGATCAAGGTGGCAGCCCTGACCTTTTCATTTTTCTTATCTAGTATCACTCCGATTTATCACCTGATAACCTCTCCTCATAATATTGTTTCTAAGCACCATGAATGCTTTGACTACAGAGCAGCGGATTTTTGTCATCAAAACTTATTACAAAAACAACCGTCCTACCGCGACTGTTCGAGAGTTGTGAAGGACATTGGGCAGTCTTGAGGCACCGAATGAAAGTTTAGTGCAAAAATTTGAGACCACAGGCTCTTTTTTCAACCATAAAAAAACCGGAGGAGCAATGCGAGTCGTGGAAAACATTGCTGTCGCCCAAGACAGTGTGCAGGCGAGTCCTCACAAATCTGTAGGTCGTCGAGCTCGGCATTTTATGAAAACAAACCCCGACCCATCCCAACATTGAAGGCTGAAGTCGAAAGAGTAATTAACGCGATTGACCCGGAAGTTTGTCTGCGCGTCAGGGAAAACTTCATGGACAGGATTACTTGATGCCGCGCCTCCCTGGGTGGTCATATGCACAATGTCATCTTTCATAAGTGAATCGGAGATACTAAGGTACATTATTTTTAAAAATTTTTTCAATAAAAGTTGTGAATTTTTTTTTGCCTTTTTAAATTAGTCCTTATTTCTGGAACACCCTTTAGATGCTTCTGTTATCGATAATGGAAATTTCGATACAAATATAGAAACTAACGGAACCACAATATATCGGAAGCATCGTCCTGTCCCTATCAAAGTCTACTTTGCGTTTCTTCTAGAAACGGTACGATCAACGCGGCTACGCTTTTCGGGTCGTTCAGATGAACATCGTGCTGTCCTGGGATAATTTTATAAGTAAAATTCGGAAACGCTTCCAACGCTTTGATCGTTGTTTCCGAATAATACGACATTGGCAATGCGCCCTTTTTCATTTTCTCGTGAGAATCTTTAGCTATTATAAGTAGACATTGGCATTTAATCGATTGAATGAGATTAACACATTGGTCCAGCGTGATCAGAGGGAGGGGGAGTAGTTTGAACCTTTGGTCGGTCGAGAACCGGAATCCGTCGCCGGAGACGACCAAACTTCGGTTGATAAGCGCTTTTGCACCGTCAAGTGTGATGAGGCTAGGCCTGTTTTTGATCAACCTTTTGATCGCATCGTTGCGCGAATAGGACGGGGGCGTTTTGTTCATAAGCGCTTTCTCGGCGGAGAGGTATTGGTCGAATTTTTGCCGAAGCGCTTTCGCGTACACGTCGTCGGGGGTGAATATCGGGATTAGTCCGTCGATGAAGATAGCTTTGACGACCAAATCGGGATGGGAGCCGGTGAAGAATGTCGACACTTGGGCCCCCAAACTGTGCCCCATCATGTGGAGTTTCGTCCATTTGAAATGATCGATCACCTTCCGCACTGAGTAGACCAAATGCGTGAACTCGATCGGGTGGCCGTCTTCGAAAGCCGACGAACGACCGTGTCCGGGGAAGTCGATTGCGACCCAGTAGAATCTTCTGGGAAGTAGAGGTATGAGACGGTCGAATGTGCCAGCGTTATCTTGTATTCCATGAAGGCATAGAACAGGCAGTCCGGTCGGCTTGCCCCAGGTTTTACCTGGAAAATCACAAACAATAGTGATAGGCATATAAAAATGGTTATAGTTGCGGTCACGATTAATCTGTGTTGCGGGTATCAGGACAATTGAAGGCGCACATAACCTATTCATTCAATTTACGCGTTCACATTTTTATATCGGAATATAAAATCATTTTACGCACACGGCGTTCCCACTTGATATTGTTATCCTTGAAGGGCAAGGACCTCACAAACTTGCAACTCAATTGTTACCGATGATGGCCTAAACACCGGAATCGGCATAACAATATATCTAATTTAAAATGAGCGGAATTCATGACAATCTCTTAGCCTCCTATCCTTGCGAAATGGTGTGGAATCTTAGCGCGAGCGCTTTATTAAAAATCCTCAAAGTGGTCAATTCTTCGCTCATTCGCTCGTTTTTTTTTTTTTTTTTTTTTTTTTTTTTTTTTTTTTTTTTTTTTTTTTTGAGAGAGTTAAAAAAAGGAAATTTTGCTGCATCTTTTTTTTTAGCGTTTTCAACCTTATCTAAAATAGCCATTAGTCAATTATTTTGGAGTACTCACAATAATGTAGAGGCAATTCAATTTCCTACAACCTTGAGGCAAATTTTTTTTGTTGCATTTTTCTTATATTTAACTAAGCAAATTTCCAAACTCGATAGTCGCACAACTGTTCAAAATTTACAGTTTTTTTCATCGGGCGTTTAGGACAAGAAGAACATGGCAAAATTCAGCGCTCGTTCCAGGAAAAACAGAAATTTTCAGCTTTCCAACGATATAATTATTTTTGGATATAATTCGCTTATTAGAAGAGAAATCTACGCTTAAATAAAATAAAGTTTTTTTTTATTCCCCTTTAAAAACACTGTCCGAGCATATCGAATTCCTTTGCTATTTTTCACGGTTCGTGTATTCAACTGTAGTGAAACCCCGAAAGCAACTTATTAGGAAATTTTATTAGCAAGTTCGTCTCGCTTGTTTTAAGTATTGAAATTGTACAAGCACTGTTTCAAAAACCTTGGACAATATGAACCCAAGAATACTCTCAAAATTGAGCGGTCTGGCTAAAGAGTTTAGGCGTTGTCAGATCAAGATTGATTTTTGGTGGAAATTTCAAGGTTTTTCAATATAATTTTTTTTTAATCAACTCACCAGCTATGTGTCCCCATCCGACGGGAATTTCGAAATCAACAGGTTTCATTCTTCTGATATCCGACTAGGTTTTGATAATGAAAATCGTCTGCTGCGAGTTGACCCTCTTGAACGCATCCGAGTGCTGCTTAATCGCCTCCCACTAGACGACGGTGACTTTCAATAATCCGTGCTACTGAATCTAGACATTTACAAGATGTAAAGGACAAGGTAATCGCGAAAAAAATACTGAACTGAATTTTCAATGGCTTGTTGTAGTTGTTGTTGCTGTGTCTACGCTTAAAGCGATGGGAGACATACGCTGATAAGAAAAATTGTATTGTCATAAAAAAACATTTGACACGGAAGCTTGAGAGCAAGAATTTTATCTTGAGAAGGATCGCTATAGATACTAATATTAGTGAGAGGTACCGATTGATTGAAAAGAGATAATTCTGTAGAATAATCGAACCTTTCGTTGCTAGCTGGTTCGATTAATCGATTGTTCCGTAACGATTTTTCAATTTCATCTTCATAAAGATAGTTAGATGTAGGATTTATGTATTTCCTTCTGATGACAATCCGAAATGGTCCTTATATTCACCAATAAGGTACAAACTCAATTATTCCCCTTCCGTGTACTTATTGAATCAACAACGATTTTCCTAGAAAAACATCGATGTTTTGACAATCGATACTAATCGATAATCTAACTATCGATATCAGCAATGATTAGAAAATTCAATTCTATCGAGGCTTCCTATAAAAATTTATAGTCGGTTACAGCAGTTTCGCTCAGACTGGATGACATTTTATCCCAATTAATAAGACCTAATGATGCATGAGGTGGAAGCATACAACAGGCTGACGAAAATAGAATATAAAGTCGTCATATCTATTATTCCTCTACCTCTCCTAACTCGTCTCCTTTCAATTAACGACTCCAACCTTTCAAACTTGGAATACTGACCGAAATTCTCTACATATTCATCGCACATGATTAATTATATTCGGCGCGTGAAATGTAATGCCAATTATTTAATAATAATGCCTAATTTTTGAAAGCGGGGGAAGTGTCAGGATAAATTAAATATGCTACATTCTCCTCGGTAACAAAGTTATTTAATAGTAATTATTTTTTAGTTCACATAAATTTGACCAGTACTGTGAATAATTCAATTGTACTTATGTTAACATTAGTTAGCGTGGGAATAATCCTAAATATCACTGCTCGTTCGCCTTTTACAAATTACAGTGAAAAATACATTCAAACTGATCTATAAAATACTCGTATAGGCACAAAATTATGATATTGCTCGTTGGTTAACTACTTAACGTACTCGATTCTTCAAGTTTTCCGCAATCGATTGTACGAATCAATAATTTCTTTCCGGATACGCCCGAATTTCCAGCAATTGGGTTTTCAAATGAATAAATCTGGATTCACATGGTCGAGACGAGGAGGAGGAGGCTTTTCTAAAACAATCGATAACATTTCGAACCTAAATTTCGACCGGATACAAACTAGAATCCCACAATTTACAAACAACTCGACTTATGAAAAATTTGAATTTGGCAAAAATTGAAAAAAATACTGGCAAAAAGGTTTTTACGCAAACGGTTTTACACAAAGGTTAAAAAAAGTACATAATAGGTATTATAGCGTGTAAAATAAATACATATGACTATGTCAAAGTTAACTCAGTCTCCACACAAAAAATTGATGTTATTTTATCGTAAAAGAGAAAAATCGTTTAGTGCAGTTGTCAAAACATTTACTAAAATTGTTCCACTCTCTTCCCAGCCTGAAGAAAGCGCTCCTTCCTAAGTGCTATAATTAATTGCCCCAACAATCAACAGAAAGCGTCAATGTAGATTTATCATTTATTTTTCAATCAGTTCAGACGAGCAAACCATCCGAAGAAAGGTAAGACGTAATTTTACATCACATAAAAATTGGTGAAGGTTCGAATTTATTCTTTGCAGGGGCCAATTTATGGCAATACTAACGTCAGCATTGTGCCAAAATATAACAGTTAAGAGAAATCAGTTAAAAAAAGGCCTTCGGTGCAATAAAGATGGGCTCGTGTTGAAAATTGTTGCGCAAAGCGTTATAGGAAAAAAGGCAGCACTGTTTGGCAAAATGTAAGACTTTCATTGATTCAAAAAATTTGATTCTTCTGTGGCTTATTATTCTTTTACTTCAACTATGATAGATGGAGACCATCCGCTTGTAATAACTATCCTGACCATTGTTGGACGTTTCTACCAAGACAGATTGGTAACTATAAATCAAAACTCCTTAGCAACTATGGTAATTTTAATTATTTTTATTTCCCCTAATTATCTAATTGAAAATCGAATTACGATGCAGATGAATAGAACGAGTATAGAATGATTTTTATAGCCCCGAACATTCTTGAGCTATACCTTTATGCCAAATTTCTGACAATTTCGAAAATTCTACACAACAGCTGACACCGACCATGAATACCCCTAGTATCATCCCCTCCAACGATCTTTTTCACAACTGGGACAAAGGGCTCCATCCACTCATCCAGGTTATGAGGTTAAAATGCCGCACAGAGCCTGCTATAGTTCAGCGTACAATTACTGATGGAGTTTTTCAGAACCAAAGTGTCACAGCTGCCAATTAACATAGGTGCTGATTTTTTTCTTTCTTTTTTCTAGCAGTTTTTCAAGTAACAAACGTTTTTCGAGCCGCCGGAAATTTCTACAGCCCTTCAGATCGTTCGATTTTTATTAGACCCTCCCAGCAAGTGAAATACTGAGGTCATCTTTCTTAATTGCAACGCCACAAGCAGCTCGCCGAAAAAGCTACCATCCAAAAAACTCACTTTCGAGCCGAATCTCAACTTCTAACCTGTAACTCGTCAATAAAACTTTTCAAGGCGTGAGATGGTAACTGCCGAAGGCCAGAAGTGTCGACGCGGCAACGAGTGCGCACTTACTCAACACGTTCCCCGTTGAGGATTTGTACGATTCGTAGATGTCGGGTAGAAGATCTAGGTAAACGCGATCTTTGCCAAGGTCGTTGATCAATGCTCTCAGCCCGTCCATATCGATTATATCGCCAGGCGAGCTCGCCCAAATCGTTAACGTTGTCGTTTCGCTGGCACCTTTCACCAGAGCTGTCAAGACGTCGCGCGAATTAGCAGCAAAGGCAGCGCGCACTGCGAATGTGACTGGTTGAACGATGCAGTTCTTGGCAAGGAGTTCTGCCATCTGGTCAACATCGTTGGCCGTGTATTGATCTGGAAAAAAAGATTACTAATCAAAAACTACGGAAGATAAATAGAACCTAATAATCCTTGCAGTTTACAATGTGCTACATTGCTTCTTGCAAAACGCTCGCGCTTCTTGCTGCAGGAAATAGCAGAGACATGGGTAGAAAAATTTATTTCTCGTCCGAATAGCGTTTTTTATTTCTATAAATGGTATAGAATGTATAGAATATATTGATATAGAATTATGGTAGTTTTTAGCGAACGGAAACAATTATTTTTACGTAAATACGTTAATAAAACAGTGTTGCCAGGTCTCAAGCGGAGATCAGAGGGAACTCTTGACCAGAAAAAGGAGAAAATGGGTGTTTTTTAACGGAAAAAAGGGAAAGAAATATACAGGTCTCCCTCCTCAATTTTCCCAGTTTTTTCCTTGATGGGTTTTCAAATGTTCATATTATTATAGAAAAAAATTATCTATAGCATATTCAGTGCGGCCATGCAGGATCCTAGCTTCCTATTTTTGATATACGTTAGTACGACAATCCTGAAACGATAATCAATTCCGAAATGTAAACGTACCCGCAGTTTTAATTTTCACATTGTAAATATTAGGAGACAATTTGGTTTAAAGCTAACAGGTATTTAATGCAGGTGGCCTGATATTTTTCCATGCACGATGTTAATATAGCACCGTGAGAATCAGTGTTGACGAACAAAACAATGCAAAACCGAGTGTGACACTAAACGTGTACATACGTGGCCCTCCAGTGCAAATGCACAGTTACATTACTTTGTATAAATGTAAGGACAGCTGTTGCGCAAAACCAAAAATATGGCCGATTAGTCGAATTTTTGTGAAATTCAGTGCGAAAGCGGACTTCAAATATTTAATAAAAAATTCGGGTTCCTCTTTTGAAAAAACGAATTAAGAATCAGGTTTTTATTAATGAATCAGGCTATCTATTCGCAACACACGCAAATAACGTAGAGTTTGAAAAAGTAGAAACATGGCTTTAAAGTGTGGGCACGGTATGATGAAGAAATTGACATACAGTAGGTGTGGAAATTTGAAAGAAAATCAGAATCCCAAAAAACTGAAGAATCAAACTCGAAAAAAATTTGTCACAGTTCCAATTATGCCTACGGACGATGTACACGGTAAAACACGTCCGCTGCCTTGAAGTTTATCACGATTTTACGATTTATTTCATTATTTATTACTCTGCTGTTGAGATTGAGGGGGAGAAAAACATGGCGACTTGTTCTCCTGTTTTTTTACTAGCCTGCCAAGCTCTTTTGCCCCTTCGGGCATTATCAGGGCTTCGTAGTAATTCCTCGGAAAAAAATATTTATTACGATCACTGGTTAGATGATGTTAGTACTAGGGTGCATTTCTTATTTCCAGCAAGAGCAAAAACTAAGCAGCTCAATAGCTTGAAAAATCTGCCATATCAATACAATTTTACTTTATTTTATTTGGATTGCTTACTGTCTGTTGTTCCAAACGCGGTGGTCCAGCCAATGGAAACTGTCGCTAGAGGGAATTTAGTAGCGCACGTGGACAGGAACAAATTGGGGTCCACCCCTTGTCTATCGCGTGCACCTGGACCGCTCATGATATCCGCGTTCAACCAGATCGGGATGTCAATCTGGGGAGGATAGCAAATGATTACTAAGGCAAGATAAGGATTTCGGGGTAGGTAGCTCAAGATGACTCTCGTTCTTGTCCCGGTGCTGGACTACAGTTGACCACTTATCCACATGGCCATCATCGGGCAATGTGGACGTGCACTGTCCAGTAATGGAAGCTGCCCAGAGTGTCTCGGCACGTGTATCTGAAGCCCGCTACGTTATCAAGCATTATCTTTCTTCTCCATCTTTTAATTTACCAATTCGGTGGATGTCAACGTTGGAACCTAAAAATAACGCTTGGACTTGCACTGCAGCGGATGAACTTATCTTTGAGTCGTATAGGTCATCCTGAGTACGTCTAAAGCAGGTTTCACAGGCCTCTGTCAAGCCCGCTGAGCGTTGGATCTGGCAAAACATGTTGGGTCATAATCTCCGCCAATTTGAATTCAGGAGTTCATAAATAATAAATCATAAATAAATAAAAGTATCAACCGATTCCTTGCTAAGTGACTGATGAGAAAGTTTTCGGAAATAATGCTCTTTTGTTGCTGCATCAGCAATTGCTAGTTGCCGAGAGCTGATCTGCGAGAGCGGGAAAATATTTAAAAAAATAATCAAACGACTTCGCATCGGCGGCAAAATCATTGACCTCAAAATTTCAACTACAGACCCAAAGGGCATTGACGCAAAGCGCATTTGACTGAGCCTGTGAACCCTGGTTAAGGAATTAATATCAATATTTCACTTACTTCTCGTTCTTGAAACGTCCTCTCAATCAGTGCAAGCGATGCTTCGAACGCTTCCGTCGTTTTGAAATCCAATTTAATTCCTTTCCCGCCGCTGCTGAGTTCCAATGCAGTTCTGAGGAATTGCTCCAGCGCTAAGTCCGATTGGTTGGCCGGCGGGTGAGCCATGATCGGCAGGCTAGTAGAGTTTCCACCTCTGACCGTTCCGAGGACTATATCGGCCTCTATCATTTGAATGGAGGTATCTGTAACAATATTGAGCAGAATTGAGTGATTTTTGGCTTGAGGACAGGAACTCCGCTTTAATAGAGCCTCAGATATGACCAGGCTTTCGATTTTGCGCTGATCAATTTCCTTCCGTAGAAACTATTCCACTATAACCGGGGGTTGTGAGGGGGAGAAATCCAGGCGACTCATTCTCCAATGGGGAAGACGCCTGTTTTTTATTTTCGTTCCTAATGGCCTGAATTCTGCTATTTGGTGTCAGCCGAAGAGGGAACGACCAATTTTTCATGAAAATTGTGAGTTTCCGCGGAGAAAATCGCTAAAGAAAATCAGCGGTTTGAATAAACCCGGAGATGTAACTCCAACCGATTGAAGTAACTCCCTAGAGCGCTCTGCAGTCGGCTGAAAGACAGACAACAACAACAAGACAGTCTGGAGTCATGCTAAATCGAGTAAGTGACGCTAACTTCACTGCTACTTGTTATGTTTTTTAATCGTCGAGTTAGTACCGCCCGAAATGCCTCGTAAAGCAAATCGATTGCTGAGGGGGGTTTTGGTCACAGCAACCTCAAATCATTGCTCCCAATGTTAGTTTATTCTTCCGAAGATACAAGCGCTAGTATCAATATTCACGTTCAACGGACAAGTTATGACATAATAAATATTCATTTTTCGTAGTAGAGGGGTTGTGAGGGGGAGAAAAACCAGGCGACTTATTCTCCAGATTTTTAATGGCTGGTCGAGCACTTTCGCCCATTCGGGCATCTTCAGGGCGACGTGGAACCATGAGGTCCACAGCCCCCTCACAACCCCTCTACTACAATAAATGCGACGACAACCAAACGAAGTATTCATTTTTCGTTCAAAATCTTCGGTTTTCATTAGCGATTTTCTCCGCGGAAACTCACAATTTTCATGAAATGGTCATTCCGTCTTCAGCTGACACCAAATAGCAGAATTCAGGCCGTTAGGAACGAAAATATAAAATAGGCGTCTTCCCCATTCTTGGGCTGTGTACCCTATATGGCTCCACGTCGCCCTGAGCCTAGAGATCAGCGAGAGCAAGAACGATCGGCATGAAAATTATTTCTCAAAATTCACCCCCTTCCCAAAAATACAATTTTCGATCGCAATACGTTCATTTGCAGCGAGAAATCCTCGGTTAAAATTGTTCGATGATCAACAGGTCAACTTGACCTACTAGTTGATGCATGTTTGTTCTATTCGCTATGAACGGCCGAGTATCGGACCTGAATGCAAAAATAGGCGGTCGCCCCTTAAGCGTGCGGGCGTGGAATTATTTACAAGCCAATTGCCGGCCTCTTATAACCAATAATACACTTGGAAGACATTTGAGCCCGAAAGGGATGGCAGTAATTCTTTAGCGTGGCCAAGGGCAGAGAATTGCATTAGGGTCAGTTGTTTCTCGAAGGCAAAATAGGAGAACATTCGTTCTCCATAATTTTCCCCATTTTTTCAACCATTTCCACAACTGGAGCTCCCTGAAGCTATAATTGTGTCCGGGTAGGCATAGAACGGTGGAACGCTTTCAAACATCCTGAAAGGCCGAAGCTGTGTAAATATTGATTTCGATAAACACTAAAGGCGCCACTGTGTAGCGTTCTTTTCAACGTTCCAGTCGAACGAATCACGCTTGCACCAGACTCAATACGGAGAACGAAGGTGTAGCCGTCGAACCAACATTCGATTCCCAGATAAGACTTCCCCGTTATTTTGGCTCTAATAAAATGGCGCATGGCATAACGTGGAAGGACTATATTTGAGCCAATATAAGAAATCAAGAGCCATCTGCTTGCCTCAAAGGGCATTTGGAGACCTCAAACGTTTCTTAAAAATTTAAAAATTAAAATTAATTAAATAAATAATTAATTTAAATAATTTAATAATTTAAATTAATTTAAAAATTTCGAATATTATAGCCAGTGTAAATCAAAATAGAAAAAAAAATTATGGGACCTACCTGGATAGTAACCCTTTCAAACAAAAAAAAGTAACCCGATCGGACGTACAAGAGCTGAACGCCAGCGGACAACACATCATACCGAAAAAAAAAACAAAAAAACCCGCAATCAACTATAGTAACCTCTTCCTTTTTTGAAGTCGGTTAAAAACTTGGAACGGTTATATCTCGGAAGTACTGTGTGTTATCCTGAATCGGGAAACGGCCAATTTTATACATTCAATGGGAGAACATTTTCTGAAAATTTTATCGAGTTACATTCATTTTTAAGGGAAATATGGCGATTTATGTCGCTTTTTGACCGCTTTTTGTTCAGATAGTGTTTCTGAAAATTTCCTCCAAATTCACCCCCGTTCCGAATTCGACTTTCCGGATGCAATAGTTCCATTTACTTTGTATACAAGTGAAAATTCGTTTCCTCTTTATTTTGTTGGCTTATTGGTAGCGATTTGGTTAAAGATTTGATCCACTGTCAGACTAGGATTGATTTTTGGTGGAAATTTCAAGAATTTAGCTATTATAGCTTCGTCAGAAAAGCGTTAACGGTGTACGGCGGACTGAAAGATTTTTTCCCATTGTATATTCGAAATTCTACAGCCTTGAAAGTAGGACACTTTTGAGGGGAGGTAAGAAAAATTTCTTGGACGGTTACCATGGTTGAATTGAATAATAACTCGGATAAATATAGTTTAAATTTAATAATTTCATATAAATTTAATTTAATATAAATAATAATAACTTGGATAAATATAGCTCCCTACAGGTTTCGGGTCTAAAAAACCATATAACCGGTCAAAATCATTTTCTAAAAAGAATTTAGCATGCTAGACCATTGTTGGACACTACTGGCCTTTCTGAACCGATAAGTTGCCCCGTGATTTATAAACAATTTCACCCAAACTTGATAAGGATACTAAGTTTATTAACCCCTACAAGCTTGGCGGATCTTGAACCGAACGAGCTGTATAAATAGCTGCGCCTATCACGCGATCATTCGTAGGGTCAACTCCCCAAGTCTATATACCAACGTATCACGAACGAATGTTTTTCAATACATCCCCAATTTACGGCAAAGTTAACTACCATTAACTGGTTATAAGATCCGCCTTCGCAAGCTTCCCATATGAATGACAAGCTGAACGGCCCAGAGTGAAGAGGCCCAGAGTGGCGAAAGCGCAAGAAATATAGAAATGTAAGATAACGTCGCCAATAATGTCTTAACCTCAACCCCACAATGTCTCGTCTCAGGAAAGTTGTATCTTACCGAAATGTATTTTTGTGATTTTTTTTTTTTTTCTCGGAAAAATCTGCTAGTGGTAAAAAAAATCAGTTTTGAAAAGCTCGAAAATTGAACTTCAACCGTGAATTTCGGGGTCAAAATTTTGGTGAATCAATTGTTTTATTATGCAGGAGTCTTCATTTGAACGCCTTACGTACGTGTGTAAGGCGTTTTTCAACGGTTTACCATAATATTCCTGGAATATACCGAAAACATCGCATTTTTCAACGTTGAACATTTTTTTCATCAATTTAGTGCAAACGAAACGAAGAATGGTCCATATATTATTGATATATACATAATCAACTATCGTTATGCTGAATTTGAGCGAAATCGGTATCAAAATATTTTTCACAAAAATCCAAGGGATACCCCTGCGATTTTTTTCAACCGATCATTTAACGAATTTTTACTCGTCTCTCAATACAGATAAAAATCTGAAATTTTCAGGAAAGTTGTATCCTACCAAGATGTATTTTTGTGATTTTTTTTAATTCTCGGAAAAATCTGCGAGTGGTCCAAAAAAATCAGTTTTTGAAAGCTCGAAAATTCGACTTTAACCGTGATTTTCGGGGTCTAATTTCGTCTGAATCAATTGTTTTATTATGCAGAAGTCTTCATTTGAATGCCTTACACACGAACATAGCAAAAAATTCGGTGAAAAAAATTTAAACAGAGCCACAGAAATTATTTTACGTGAATCGCGTTTTTCACCGAACGAAATTTCGAGCGGGTGAAAAATTAAAGTTTTGTTTTTAAGCTATTTTGATAGCTCTTCTCATTGGAAATTGAACGCTGAATCCGAATTTGACGTCAAAACGGCGGAAATTTGACGACCACCATCAGTTTTTCCCAGTTTGAGTACTACGCCACTCTTACGTTTTTCAACTTTGAAAATCCGTTGCAAATGCTTACAGTAGTGTTCAAATTTGATTCATTAACGGTTCCTACAGGAAATTAGACGTCGAATTCGAATTTAAAGTGAAAACAATTCGAACGATTAATGATTTTTTTCGATTTTCCTACTTTCGAAGATTCAACTTACAATTTTTTTTCGTCGCTTTCGCGAATTTTGAAAAAATAGGCGCTGCGAAAGTAAACGGAGGAAATTGAATTATCGAATCAAATGGATATGCGACAAATCACGACGAAAATTAGAAATTGTACACTGACGTGCGAAGCGAGACCGAACGCTTTGATTACGACGTCGTGCAATTTTCGAAAGCGTTTTCCAAATCGTTGGCAAACTGACAAGACAAGGAAGTTACGGTGGCGGAGCAGGAAAAGAAACTCACTCCGTATTGCCGATCTCAATTGTTCTTGGCTGTTGCAGGCGTGAGCCCATGTCACGCTCGTCAAATCCCGTACAGGCTCTGTCAACTCTTCAACCGACGAGATCATCGCCGCGCAGAAATGTCCTGCAAAACAAAGAAGGTTTTAACAGTTAGATTATCGTTAGATCTGACAGCTAAAAATGAGGTTTTTGACGAAATTCTACTCAGAATCGAAAATGGAGACTATAAACGCTATTATCGACGAGTTGGAAGTTCTTTCTCGTAATTATAGCTACCTGTGTAATGTATAGTGTGAGGAAAGCCAACTTCATCAACGTTATTGGCTCGTTTCTGTTCTTGTTAAATCATGTTTCACGTAATATTATAATAATTGTGCACTAACTGTAATTAGTATACAATATAATGGCTATATTGCTCTAGGTGAATGAGCACTGGGAAACGAAGTTCAATTCTATAAGAATATTCTATTCATGCAGTGTAAAATTAAATGAGCTAGATTTATGAGATTTATTGGGAATATAGTGGCTTGGTTTTATTCAACAATAGAAGTAAACAAGAATGATAAAGAGAACCACAGTAAAATTAGTAAAGCAGAGGTATGCCTATAATTCAAAGAAAATATACCCTAAAAAAAGAAAATATAGTTTAAAAAACCCTGAAAAAAAGAAATGAAATAAAAACTGAAAAAATAACCCTGGGAAACGTAGTTCAACTTCTGTAAGAATATACTATTTCTACAGTGTAAAACTATACGAGCTAGATTTTTGTGGAGATTTATTGGGATTAGAGTGGCTTGGTTTTATTCAACAATAGAAGTAAACAAGAATGATAAAGAGAACAACAGTAATATTAGTAACACTGAAGTATGCCTATAATTCGAAGAGAATATTATTATATTATAATAAGCAAATGTACTCTAAAAATAAATAATAAAAAAATACATAATAAGAAAATTTATTAAAACCTGGGGAACGTAGTTCGGTTTCTATAAGAATAATATCCTTTTCGTGCAGTGTAAAACTATACGAGCTAGATTTATGTGGAGATAATAAGAAAATGTATTCTAAAAATAAATAATAAAAAAATACATAATAAGAAAATTTATTTAAAAAAACCTGGGGAACGTAGTTCAGTTTCTATAAGAATAATATCCTTTTCGTGCAGTGTAAAACTATACGAGCTAGATTTATGTGGAGATTTATTGGAATTAAAGTGGCTTGGGTTTATGCAACAATTTAACTAAAAAAGACTGATAAAGAGAACTGTGGTAATATTAGTAAAGCTGAGGTATAGCTATAATTAAAAGAAAATATACTAAAAAAAAAACCTGAAAAAAAACCGAAATAAAAACTGAAAAAATAACCCTGGAAAACTTAGGATTTATTGGGATTAGAGTGGCTTGGTTTTATGCAACAATTGAACTAAACAAGAATGATAAAGAGAATTTTAGAATATTAGAAAAGCTGTGATACGCATATAATTCGAAGAAAATAGAGTAAAAAAAAAATCCCTGACCAAATTCGATAAGACGAATAATCCACACGCTTTCCAATTTCTTAACGATAAACGGACAATAATACGAATCTGAAGAACTATTTAATACCGTTGTATTCTTCTGTTTCAACGTACCTTTTGCTTGCTCGTCTATTCGCGCTTACACTAGCTCTATGAAAACTAATCTAAGCTAAAATTGTACATTTATCACAGTTTACTGGCAGTAAAGTTAACTGACCGAATTACGAGCGCATCTGTGTCTTATCAAGGAGGAAACGCGCAATCTCGGTGACACCTCGGATCAATGATGTGTTGGCGCTCCGATTCGAAAGCCGAACCGCAAAAACATTCTTGCAATTCGGACAGGGCAAGGAAGCGAAACAACGGCTCGCTTTCTCTCTCAGAGAAAATTCCTAAGATGGCTAAAGACAAACACAACTATGTGAATGTAATGCTGGCGAGTTTTAGAAGGAATCACTGCCAATAGACAGGTTTTATGCACTAATCTCCCCTACATCTCTCGATGAATTCCATAAATTATTTCTTTTCCTTCTTGTCGCATTTCTTGATGTGGAGAAAAACCAGGCGATTCATTCTCCAATTCTTTATTAGCTGGCCGAGCACTTGTTACCATTATCAAATAATATATTGTATTTAACTTAAGCCAAAAACAACATTTTCAGGATAGGGGAACCAGGCAGACAAGATGTGATGTATAAATAAATATAGATAAATATGTGATATATAAATAACCATCCTCAGGGCGACCTAATTATATATAATTTAATGTTTGTTATCATTGAGGCGCAGGACTATCATAAAATTTATAGAATTCTCAAGCTACTTACGTGGAGCCATAGGGTCCACAGCCAAGTCGGCTAGTCACTAGGTTATTTATATTTAATATTTAATTTTATATTTAATAATTTTCATATTTAATTTTCCTTCAATTATTGTCCCCCCAACTTATGTAAATAGAATATTGTTACCATTATCAAATTTTATATTATATTTAACTTAAGCCAAAAACAACATTTTCAGGACATATAGGGAAACCAGGCAGACAAGATGTAATAAAAAAAATAAAAAAAAAAAAAAAAAAAAAAAAAAAAAAAAAAAAAAAAAAAAAAAACTGAAAATACGATAGAAAAAGCCGGTTCGTCGGTTAGTCATCGTTGACAATGCAATTTTCGATCACTTCTAATTAGGGCAATTTAGTCTACACCTTAAATACTGAGCGATAAGCTTACATCACGAGTTTGAAATGTAAATTTAACAAACATCGTGCACGTAATTGCAATGGCTTCGAATTAATGTTTCTTTAATTCAACGTTTTCGATGTAGATAATATAATCGAGGGACGAATTTGTTATTTTAGTTTCCGCATTCGTTTTAGCGTTTCAAGTATTTAGTCGGAAGAGAACGACTGTTTATTTTCACAGATATGGGACAAATGCAGTTGTAAAATAGCCAAATGAACAATGGATGTGATTAACAGGAAACCGAGACTAAAATAAGAAGAGATGACAATTTCAACCTCAGCTCGAATGAAAGACAGACGTCAAAAAAGAGAATGGCGTCAATTGCAAAGGCACGTTCTTGCATTTATTTAGCTCGCACTTGAAGCCACTCAAATGTTCTTGAGTAACAAAAATTTACAGAGAAAAAATACGACGAGCGTAGTGATTGCGATAATAGTTTGAACATGGAGCTCCCGATTTAAAACGTTTGACTTCCATATTTTTCAGATCGAAAATTGCTATACCGGTCGCAGTGATTTTTCAGAATCGAATCATATTCATTCCCTCTCATCGAGGTCGTGTTTTTCGCTTAGATTCAATTTTGAAAAATATCAGATTTTTTAGTGGCGATTATAGAGTTTACTACTCTAGTAGATTTACTAAAAGTCCTCAAAATGTGTAGTTGGTGATTGAATTGCTGTAAAATTGGGAAATTTTTATTATTTTTTCTTTTTCTGAATTTTTTCTATGAGCAAATAGTTTTAAAATCGGGTTCGTTATTATTTTTTAAAATTTTATTGAGATAATAATCTTTTTTTTTTAATGAAAAATCCTTGGCAAAAAATAATTACAAGTCATTGGCACGCAGATCGGCGCAGTTGGTGTTCAAATTTGAACTTGCGTTTGCAAGAATGGCTTCTCATAAATAACACTTGTAATGTGCTAATATGCTAAAAGATCTGTATTTGATTATTGTCGGAATTTGTCAGTGCAATAGTGTAATTAACCTTATTGGGAGAGTGTCTTCGAGTTAATATTAACCTAATAGCTATAGCTATTAAAATAGAGGCTTGGTCAGATTCTCGATTCGACTCAAAGGTGTGTTTGGAATCGGGGCCGCGTTAAATCTCAGGCTGAGTCATTTTTCGTCATCTCTCTATTTGTTGAAGCTCGAAATCGCGGTGAATCCTTGAACGGAATGGACCGGGGTGTGCTATTGGCAACCCACGACGTCATGGCGAGTTTTTTAAGGTGTTGGCTATTGTAGAAGGAACGCGTATTGAGAGAAAATATTACACAATGGAGAGTTTTAGTGCATTTCGTGTATGTTGAAAACAAATGTTGAAGAGAAGAAACAATGTGGTTCTCAAACAAAAAACAAACAGAATTTAGAATTCATCCCATTTTAAATGTGTAATTTTAAAGTAACACAAAAAATATATTATGCTAGACTGATTTGTGAGTTTCATTATATTAAACTGTTATTTTTTATATTAAAGATAAATATTAAAAATATTTTTTTATATTAAAACAAAATATATATATTGAGGATGCTAGCCAATTTCGAAGTACAAACTCATGTGCCAACAGTTTATAGGAGTAGTTGTAAATTTCCAACTTTACTACAGCTACAATCCCAATTGCATAGCCTCTCAGAACACAAATAATTTAATCTGTAGCCAAACCATTCGACAGACTAGCATTTTAGTATTATTTTATAAAAAAGAGAAATTAATCCACTATTGATGCAAACCCTTCAAAATGTCCATACAAATGCAAGTTTTCTTCTTAGCTATAAATTCAAGCGGAATTTTACACATACTGAAATGATTCTGCTGACCAAAGGTTGATTTTCGCATCTTTCTCACGTTTATGAAAGCATGCCAAATAGAAGACAGTAGGAAATTACCTGTCGATAGCAAGAAAGCGTACAGTACGAAGACAGCGTTGCCGTAAGCCACGATCTGCCCGGCGGTGAACTGTGAATCTACCATTTTTAGTACAGAAGATGCCGGAAGACTGACAAGAACTAAAGGCGAACCGTAGGAGTCGCATCCGAAGGCGAGCTCGGTGGGAGGATCGTCCCTAGCCTCAGCATACCCTCGCTAGATCGCAGGCACTTTCGAACTGACGACCGAAGAATGGGAGTTCCACGCGCAGCTCACACCTCACTGTGCCATAGTCCTAAGTCCAAACTAGGGTGGAATATCGAACGTAAAAATCGATTGATATATCGATGACCTAATATCGATATCAATCGGCGTAAATTATCGATATTCAGTAGTATCGAAGGTTCGATCATCGAAATTTAAATGGGTAAGGGTGTTTCTTCAAGTATTTTTGCGTAATCCAGTCCTTAATGTTAAGTTCAAACGTACTTATTGTTTATTTTATTTTGAAGTTGAATATTTGTATAAGGCTTATTCTTAACCTTCTAAACGACTAGATTTCACCAAAAAAAAAAAATTGAGTTGGACTTAGCCTTAGAGTTAGCTCAGAAGCTAATAGCAAACCGCTTTGTTTTCGAAAGAGTCGTTTAGTCGTCCGTCGCAGTGGTGCGCTCAAAATCGTACCATGCAGCATCCTCGGACTACAATGCACAGTATTTTCAACCTCTGTGGTTTTCTGTCCCGCTTCTGGCGTAGTTCATAGGTCATTATTGTTTTGGCAACACTGTTACACTTCTTCCTCAGGCTCACGCAAACGTCTCAAAGGATTCCCGTTATAATTCTTGTTAGGGATTGGATATCGAAAAAAACTATCGATATTAATATTGATTTCGGTGATCCAATATCGATAGTAGTATTATATCGGCGTGAGTTATCGATATTCAATAATATCGAAGGTTCGATATTGTAAATTGAAAGGGTATTGAAAACTGAAGGGTAAGAGACTTTTTCGAGTGATTTTCGGGTATTCGAGTCCGTTATGCAACGTTTGAAAGTGTTGTTTATTTTAGTTTTGATGTTGAACATTTGCTCGATTTTCTAGTTTGCTCCATTTCTGTTTCAGTTTTATGTTATAATGTTCTTTTAAGCGAACTTACCCAAACTTTAGAGCAATCTGAGTCAGAAAAATTCTGTTACTGTTGAATAAATAACATCGGGAGAAATGATCGATATTCCAGAATTTGAGTATCGATATTAATATCGGAAACTAAATATCGATATTTAATATTGTGGATATCGATACCCCATCCCTGAAGCTCAGATTTCATGATTTCCTGTTGGCGGTTCGCGTGTTCGCGTTGATTCCGTTGTTTCCGAATTCTCGTCAAGTCGCGCTGTTCCTTTCTTCGTTTAAAACGATACTAATTTCAGAAGATCGCGATTGAGAAGATGAAGACTCGTTTTATGATTTCAACTTCGCAAGGTATGGTTCACTTGAGATCTGTTTTTTTATTTGGCCATGCCCGATAAGTTGCCTATTATGAAAGTATTATTCGTTTATTTTTGCCATCAGATTAAAAATATGTACACTGTCGAATGTCCAAAATCGAAAGTTCTTGGACTTTCCACGAACATGGAAGTGCTCTCTTCTATTCGCGTTAATGTTTTTCTATCTATCCATACAAATTATTCCATTGCATAGTTAGTCATAGTTGAAGCAAAAGATTAATCTGATTAATCATTTGCAGCGGTTTTATTTTCTGTTCATACTTTTCTTTTGTCCGAAACTGGTCAGAATTTTCGCTTACATGGCTTGTTCGCTAGGAAAACTGTTCCAAGATGATCCGACGGTTAAACTTGTAAGCTTGCGAAGATCACGCGATTGAGGCACTTTGGCAATATCGCGTGATCCAAAGCCGTCGTGTATTGGAAATTACAACCGTTTATGAATGAAGTAATTTTTGTCCGGTAATAGCTCTTGAAATGTTGGACAATTTGGATGCACAACCCTTCCGCTTGTCTGAGAAACTGACCGCGAATCTAAAATTAGCCGGAACATTTTGCTCGAAACTCATTTTTCTTGGCAGTTTTCGTCAAAATGCTCGCACAATATTTTTTCTTAATAATAATGGAATCGTCCAAAAATGGCGGAGAGGAGGCAAATTTGGAAAACGGTTTGGAAACGGTTCATTCGTTGTGAAGGGTAAATTACGTTTGATTCTTATCATTCGGCTCGCATGCTTTCGTGCGGATTTTTATTTTTTATAATGGAACAGTTCCTCAAGATGTGTACCAACTAAAACAAATATTTGTGAGAAGAGCGGACAAATTTTGATTTTTCCTAAAAACCTATAAAAAAAAATTTTTGTGCGGTAAACTATAGCGATGTTTTCTACATCTCGGAAATTACATCATTCGACCCTTATTCGATTGCCTTCGCCCAAACATTGACTTTTTCAAAGCACACAGGCCAAACGCGTAATCGGATTTTACTCGCTAGGGCTGCGGGATTATATTTTTTGTGTCGCAAGTATTATTTTGCGCCAATAGTTCTTGCGTCAGATTTTCCAAGTCGAGCCTAGTGAGTGGGAAAGCATTTTTAGAATTAAAATTTACGCTCATTAACTTCCTTTTAGTTCAACGGTTTACGAAAAAATACTACATCAAAGCTGGTCATTGTTTACGAGAATTTTTTCTTCAACTTACTCATTTTGTGGCAGATGTTTTCGTATTTTATTAACTGACTTCAAAAGGAAGAGGTTATATGAGACGAAGTTGTCCTGATTTTTATTTTTATTTTATATGTATTTTTTAAGAAATGATATTTTTTTAACCGACTTCAAAAGGAAGAGGTTACTATGGTTGACTTGCGGTTTTTTTCTCTTTTTTTTTCTTCATTTCAGATTTCTCTATGAGTCTTCAAGTCCAGACCCAGCCTTGTTACCTACTAAATTATTATATATTCATATTTATTTGGTACCATCCGGAAGTCATTCGGCCAGAGAGACTTCAAAAAATGATCAATCTGTAGGAGATTCAGAGGTGAAAGGAAAGTCAATCATTTGGGAAATGAGAAATAGTAATTTTTATATTGGGAAGTGGTCATGTCAATACGAGTAGTAAAGCAGTCCTTAAAATGTGTAGTTGGCGAATGAGTTGCTGCGAAGTTGGGAAATTTTTGTTATTTTTTCCTTTTCAGAGTTTTTTTTATAGGCAGATAATTTTGAAGTCGGTTTTATTAATTTTTTTAAAGTTTTTTTAAGTTTATTAGGTTATTGTCTGTCGCATATTTATTTTCAACCGGTCAAAAATATTGACTATGTTCAGCAAACGATTCTAAGCTATCCTGAAGTTAGTTGAGGTCGTGTTGCTCCCCAATTGAGTAATTACGGTTTGAACACGATTGCAGTTCGAGTTGGACGCGGTTTTCAATTTATTACCATAGCAGGAATTTTCTATAGGATTTTCTAAAATAATTTTTGTGTTCTAAGGAGATGATGACTGGTTCAATTCTAGTTCCTTAGGTTGACGTAATCGTTTGCTGTATTGGAAGTAATCCGTTTGGAAAGATGTCGAAAGAGGGGGACAGATGGGGGCGGTTCGAGGGCGGTTCAAGCTTCTACTTGAGCCCTTCAGTCTGTTATTGTGGCTCCACATTCAGTCTTCTTCTCTCGGCAATTCGTCAAAATACTCTTCGACGGTAAGTCAATATTATCTCTTTACTATATTGAAAAATCGACTGAAAAATTGCCTACGATGAGATCAATTAACAAAAAGTGGTATTCCAAATGTAATTCTGTCGAGTTGCAATATTTTATTGCAAGAAGAATCCAATTTGGGAGAAAGTCGCTGGACTTTGCTGAGCTCCCTCACAAAGTGCCATGTCGTTCTTAGTTATTTATTTATCTATCTCTTGTTGTGTTCCCAACTGTGATGTATCCTTATACAATAAAATTAATATTTAAATTAAAATAATAAATTTATAATAAATTAATAAATTTATTAATAATATAAATATTTATAAATAAAATAATAAATAAATAATACATTAATTTATTAACAATAAATTAAAATAATCGTGGTCATGTTAAATTTGGAAGGGGGAGGCTGTCAAACAATCTTGACTACTGATTCGTGACTTGTGGACAACGAAGGATCCGCTATCTTCTTATTTATTTTTATAGTTAGCATATCTTCGCCGATCTCTGATACGTCAGATTCAAGAGCATTGAACTGTACAAAGGTTTGCAAACAGAAGTTATCCCTTTTTAACTGACTTTATTATTTTTTTTCCGAGATGTTTAGAGATTCAGCAAGGTTTGTAGTTCAAGAATTTTTGGAGCTATAAAAATAGTTTATATTCGTTGAGTTGCTAGACAAAGTCTCTCTTCAGAAGTGTTTCCCGAGGCAAATAATTTGGCTCCAAATTAGGTGATTAGAAAAGAATTAAATATTTTAAATTACGATTTTTTTTCTTACCTATCTGTTTTCAAGTGGAAACATTCACAATAATTTTTAGGGGTTTTCAAGATACCTATTTTCTTGTGTTGAATTCCATTTTCCATCGAACTGATTCGCAGTGTCTGAGACAGAGAGATGGAGCTAGGTTCCTTGACGCATCGTATCGCTGATGACAACCCTAGTGTACGAGAATTGCCCTACTCATTGATAAATGGTTTCGCTTATCTTCGAAAAACTGCGCAACCTTCGCTAAGATTAAACTGCTACAGTTGTTCTCTAATAGAGCATCATAGCGTTTCATTGTTTCGATTCCGTTCCTCTCGTCTTGATTATCGTAATTCGTGCGTCGGGGAAAGTCGACGAGCGGATTATGGTCAGTTCCTTAATGAATACGTAATGTCCGAGACAAGGCCGATTAGTGTCCACAGTGGGAGAAAATGGTAACGTTTATTCATCAATTTTATTTTATAGCTTTTATCGCGTGCTTTTAATGATTATTAATTAATGTAGCTATTCAACAACGTATTTAATACCTACTATTTAAATAAATTTAATTTATTTATATTATATATAATTTATTGTTTATTATTTTTATTAAATCTATTTATAAGTACATATTATCTATCTATTTATCTACTTATCTATATATATAGATATATCTATTTATAAGTGTATATTAATTATTTAAATTAATTTATTCAAACAACTCATCAATTAAATTAATTGCCCAATTTATTAAATTATTCTTCAATTTATTTTTATTTATTTATTCAATTTATATAATATTAATTTATTTGATTCTATTGTTTTTAACAATTCGAGTACTTGTATTGGTAGAACAGACGACGGTTTTCACCGCTTTATCTGCCATAATTTGACTACGTACATATAATTTTATGTTTTCTCGTGTAAATTAAATTGTCTTAAGATTCGAATTAAGAACTATGATGAGGGGAACAATTTCTTAGTAACTTAAAAACATTTACTCAGCGATTGTGCGAAATATTTAACATCCATTTTATAAGCGTTCAATTAAAAAAAAATTTATTGCTGATTTTAACAGTTCTTAGAAAATTATCATGATCGCATATTAATGAGATCACTCGGTACCGTATTTCGGACTTATTTGAATTTTTCACCTTCTTTTTTGAAACATTTTTGGATAGAAAATGATTGTCTCTCATGATAGTACATTTTCATTCGGTAATCAGGGCGTCATGGCAGTTCTAGTAACAAAAGGTCGTGAAAGTGAAAAAAAATGTTGGGGTGCAAAGTAAAAAAAAAAGTTGGAGTGCAATGTGTAAAAAATAAATAAATAAATAAATAAATAAAAAATTTAAAAAAAATTTAGAGGACTTTTTTGTTGGAAATTAATTGTAGAAATAATTCTTTCCGTTTCGATAATTTCAGCGTAGGCCAAATTATCAATCGTAGGCGAAATAATTAATCTCGTGAGCTCACAATCTTAATTGTCTCACCATGTGTTCTCAATTTCGCAGGATGATTTCGAGTGAGCGATATCTTAGTTGCGTTTTAATACATCTAGACAAATTATTATTACTGATACATTTTACTGATCGTGTATTTAGCGTGTGATCTACGTATGCACTCATTTTTTCCTCAATCGAATTAATTCTCAATATTTATCTGGTATACGGATTGAAAACCAATTAGACAATTCAACATATTTTTGTATTGTATTGTATGTATATTTATGTTGAATTGTGCAATTAGTTTCAACGTAATTTTAAATAATCAACTTCACATCTCGATGAGAAATGAATTTTGTCTTTTCTACATTCTATACTTTTTTTTTTTTTTTTTTAATTTTTACCTGTTATGATTATGTATTTTCAACGATGATCTGCAGATCCGCTGATTATAGCTTCGCAGTCAAATTACCTACCTTAATTAAATGTTGATATCCGAGATTCATTGATCATCGGAATCGTTTGATGCGAAGGCCGCAACTCCCTCCATTTCGTTTCCTCATGATAAACCGAAGCGCTGTAAAAACCTATCAGTCGACAGCTCGTATGTACTCGTTTCGGTTGCCTAGGCGAATTAAAATTTCCAACGTCGACTGCCGCGATATAGCCGGCATCAGTCAGCATGGAGTGGTTCGAAAAGTAATTGATTTCTATTTAATCGCCACAATATCACTGTCGGTGTCACATCGAGATGAATTAGGCACTTGTGATATTGCGAGCACGAAGCGATTCCGGCGGCGCTGAGACCCTTGGATTTTTCCACTTGGTTAGATACTTACGGATAAATTTTCCATGATTATTCATAATCGAGGGCGAAATAATCGAAAAATTTTTTTTTATATATTATATATTTTAGCAGCGAGATATATTTTTTGCGTAAGGGCTTTGGCACTTTTTATAGGTTTTGGTGGTATAAATCAAATTATAAGGTCGTAAAAAAATTATTTCTGTATGTTTAGAACTGGTTTAAGGTTGGTAGAAATTCGTTTAAAATTAATGCATCTTCTGCGAATAGCTAAGCTTGCATTAGCGCTGCGGGTTAAGTTTTGCACAAGTTTAAAACCGATGTAACGAAAGCATCGCAAAAACTCTAGAAAACTGTTCCTCAAGGTGCAAACTTTTTAATTTTCGTTGGCGAATAATTTTCCATTTAAAATTATACAAAACTCTGGTAATCCCTAATATAATAAATTAAATTATAATGATAATTAATATAGGTTCCGATAAATTCCTGGTCATCGATTGTTTCAAGTAAACGCTGTAAAATGTCACACTCACCATCGGCAAAATCATTTAACCCGCGATCTTTATTAGCTTTTCTGTATCTTGAAACCGAGCGCCCAAAAAATAAAAGCGCTGAAATAAAAGGCGAAAATAGCTTCTATCTTTTTAATAGGCTGCCACCGAGTTAACACCATTGTTACCGTCGTAGATTACAATAGGAAAAAATCACAACTTTTTTTTTAATTCTTCACATGTAATTTACCTGTAAATTTTTTTCATTGAAAAATTCTGTGCTTCGAAAATGGAGAGTCGGAAAATTGGTCAAGTTACGCAATAGCGATTAATGGCGAAAAACGATTTCTCTCACATTTCGCATCGAAATACGCCTACGCATTATTTAAATCCTCATTAAAATCCAATTAATTTTATCTGACGCGTAATTGATTTCTAGAAAGTTTCAAACGATCCTGGAAATTTTATTGTTGCTGAATACGTGTAATGTGTTGAATATGTGTGCTCAACTTATCGGGCAATTTCAGTTTTTCGTTAATAACTTCAAAACGGTGCACCCTAGCGAAAAGCTTAGCATTAGACAAATGGAAGGTTATGAAATTCTACGTCGAATGATATCCAAATATTTCAAATATAATCAATTTATACGGGAATAATGGGCGGTCAACAGTTGCGTTTTCGCGCAGCAGGCAGCAGCAATTTTAACGAAAAATAGAGATTTCTCCAGCTAAAACGAATCGAATGATCAAGTTTTGGTACTTTTTGAAATCAGCGATGAATTCTAAACGACGTTTATTCCTTAGTGATTTTCAATTTCATGCAGCGTTTCGAAGTTATGGCCGATTGAAAAAGACCTTTTCAATTATGGCGAAAAATGTCTTGACCATTGATCATGGTAATTTTTGCAATACGACTGTGGTATGAAATTTTTCAAAATTTTCCGCCCTGTCAAATTGAAATGCGTTTGTTTTTCAACCCCCGTTTCACACGTCTCAAACACCGTTTCAAAACAATGTATAAAAAACGGGAGAACGCTCAATTTTCTATGGCGACAGGTCAAAGTGGTCAATTTTATAATTCAAAGAGTTTATTAGAC
The DNA here is from genome assembly GCA_037159825.1 of Tupiocoris notatus. Classification (NCBI taxonomy): domain Eukaryota; kingdom Metazoa; phylum Arthropoda; class Insecta; order Hemiptera; family Miridae; genus Tupiocoris; species Tupiocoris notatus. The sequence continues at coordinate 76,200 of JASJUZ010000032.1, read as the reverse complement.
GTAGAATTTGACGCTTTTTGATTAGTCTTTTCGCTTGAAGGCGCCGTATTAAAGATATAAATAAAAAACTGGTGAAAATCCAAAATCTCGTCTTCTATCGGTTTTATAAGTTTTTCCCGCGCTTTCCCTGGGCTATTCATCGCCTATTAAAGGTGTTAAAATCGTTTCCATCTGTCCGGAAATCACTTTCATTTAATGCTATTTTTATCGATTTTTTTACCAGACTAATATTATCCGCCCGCTAAAAACCAATTTATGGAATAAAGGTCGTGGGGAATTCAGTTCCGAATTGAATAGACGAAAATTTACATTTTCGTAGAGTTATATATTAATAAGTGGAAGGACAATAATTTCTTCTCATTTTTATAAATAATTCGAAATTTAGAATAAATATTTTATAATTTACAATATACCTATAGAGAAATAGATACATCAAAATAGTAAATATTTTATAATTTACAATATACCTATAGAGAGAGATATATATATCAAAATAATAAATTTTTTATAATTTACAATATACCTATAGATAGATGATACATCAAATAGTAAATATTTTATAATTTACAATATACCTATAGAGAGATAGATATATCAAAATAATAAATATTTTATATATTAATAAGTGGGAGGACAATAATCTAATTTCTTCTCATTTTTATAAATAATTCGAAATTTAGAATAAATATTTTATAATTTACAATATACCTATAGAGAGAGATAAATATATCAAAATAATAAATATTTTATAATTTACAATATACCTATAGAGAGATAGATATATCAAAATAATAAATATTTTATATATTAATAAGTGGGAGGACAATAATCTAATTTCTGCTCATTTTTATGAATAATTCGAAATTTAGAATAAATATTTTATAATTTACAATATACCTATAGAGAGATAGATATATCAAAATGATAAATATTTGATATATTAATAAGTGGGAGGACAATAATCTAATTTCTTCTCATTTTTATAAATAATTCGAAATTTAGAATAAATATTTTATAATTTACAATGTACCTATAGAGAGATAGATATATCAAAATGATAAATATTTTTTAATTTACAATATACCTATAGAGAGATAGATATATCAAAATGATGAATATATTTATATATTAATAAGTGGGAGGACAATAATCTAATTTCTTCTCATTTTTATAAATAATTCGAAATTTAGAATAAATATTTTATAATTTACAATATACCTATAGAGAGATAGATATATCAAAATAATAAATATTTTATAATTTACAATATACCTATATAGAGATAGATATATCAAAATGATGAATATATTTATATATTAATAAGTGGGAGGACAATAATCTAATTTATTCTCATTTTTATAAATAATTCGAAATTTAGAATAAATATTTTATAATTTACAATATACCTATGGAGAGATAGATATATCAAAATAATAAATATTTTTTATAATTTACAATATACCTATAGAGAGATGGATATGTCAAAATAATAAATATTTTATATATTATTAAGTGGGAGGACAATAATCTAATTTATTCTCATTTTTATAAATGATTCGAAATTTAGAATAAATATTTTTATAAGTTACAATATACCTATAGAGAGATAGATATATCAAAATAATAACTATTTTATATATTAACTAGGGGCTGAGCGCCCCTGGCGGCTGCCGCCGCCCAACCCCCTCAGAGGGGGGCTTCGCCCCCCTCAGCTATCGCGCACGGTCGGCCCGTCGGAGGGGCTGCGCCCCTCCTCTCGGGCCTTACATATAGCTTTGCGGGGGCAGTGTCCTTTTCACTCCTATATATAGTATGATATGTATAGTATATAGTATATATATGGTATATAGTATAGTATATAGTATAGTGTATAGTATATAGTATATGGTATATAGTATAGGTATGGGTATGGGTATAGGTATGGGTAGGTAGTAGTAGTTTATTATTTGTGTATGGAGAGTGGGAATCTATAGGTATTTTTATAGTAGGTAGTACTTAGTAGTAGTTGCTATAATTTGGTATGTAGGTGGTGGAGTTCGAACGTACTTTGTATCATAAAATATTGGATTTTTCAACTGGAGCAAAGTAGGAGCAAAATTAGACATAACAACTGTAAGTTTTCCAAGATTTGTAACTTGCACAGTGGATAACTCAATCAAAAAGTCGTCAATTCAAATGTTTGAATATACCAAAAGATAGGTAATTTAACTGTCCACATTTTCCCAATGTAATGTACCTATCAATTTTTCAACCGTTCTTGCGTTATTCAACAATATTAGTAGAGTATACACGAAAAAATCACATTTTTCAACTTTAAACGTTATTTTCATCTATTTAGTGCGAAAGAAACAAAGAATGAACCATATATTATTGATATACACTTCATCAACTAACATTATGCTGAATTTGAGCAAAATCCATTTCAAAAAAATTTTCGCGAAAAATCCAAGGGGTACCCCTGCGATTTTTTTCAACCGAACAGTTATCGAATTTTTACTCCTCTCTCAATACAGATAAAAATCTGAAATTTTTAGGAAAGTTGTGTCTTACCAAGATGTATTTTTGGTATTTTTTTTATTTCTCGGAAAAATCTGCAAGTGGTCCAAAAAAATCGGTTTTTGAAAGCTCAAAAATTGGACTTTAACGGTGATATTCGGGGTCAAAATATATGCGAATCAATTGTTTTATTATGCAGGAGTCTTCATTTGAACGCCTTACACACGTACATAGCAAAAAATTTGGTGAAAAAAATTTAAACAGAGCCAGAGAAATTATTTTCCGTAAATCGACTTTTTCGCCGGCCGAAATTCCGAGCCCCGCTGGCATCGGTAATAGTGAAAAATTAAATTTTCGTTTTAAAGCGATTTTAAAGGCTATTCTTATAGGAAATTTAACGCTGAATCCGAATATGACGTCAAAACGGTGGAAATTTGACGACGAACATTAGTTTTTCCCGGTTTTAGTACTACGAGATTCATGTTTTTCAACTTTGAAATTCCGTAGCAAATACTTACAGTACTGTTCAAATTTGATTAACTAATGACTCCTACAGGAAATTAGACGTAGAATTCGAATTCAAAGTGAAAACAATCAAATTCGAACGATTAATAATATTTCTCGAATTTTTTTCGTTTTTCATACTTTCGAAGTTTCAACTTTGGGATTTTTTTTCATCACGTTCCCGAAACGGGACAGATTAGGTGCTGTGGAAGAAAATGTAGGAAATTTTACGTAGAATCCAGAAAAAATACGAAAATGGCTAGCGTATATGATAGCTTTCGAGGAATATTCCACTTTATGTCAAAAAACGTGTTTTGACTTTTCTTCAAACGTTAATAGCTCCGCGGGGACATAACATAAAAATATAATTAAATACACCAAATTGTAGGATTTCGATAGCTTTTTCTCGCCTCTGAGTAATATACCTATGTAAAAGTAACCGGTTCAAAAGTTATTTGCGAAAAACAGGAGAAAAAACGCGAAAAACCGGGTTATAAAATTTCAAAGTGCAATAAAATTTGAACAGAGGCCTAATTAAAAAAAAGAAGATTTTTTCACCCGATCAGTTTGTCTCAATTGAACGGCACTATGACCAAAATTTGATTACCTATTCCCAGTTTCTCAATCAATTGGATACCCAAGATTTTTTGACCTTGGCTTCGGGCCGCTCTAGCTCCGGCTAAAATCAACGTACGAACGAATTCTTGTACTTTTTCGTTTAAAGAATTTAACCATGAACAAAATGCGCTCATAAAATCTTTTCGCGTTGTGAGAATTTTTCGAGAAAATCGCGATCAACTGCGGAAAAACGTGGTTTCGGAAAACGTCAAATTTTTACAAAATCTTAGCTCACGAGAAAACCAAGTCGAAAATCAAAAAAATGAAAAAAACGGGGTCAGGAATTTCGATTTAATTGACGAATATGTTGTCAAAAAATTTTTATCGCTTCACAATTTTGCTCCATCCGTGAGAGTTTTTTCAAAACGGAAAAACAAAGTTTCGACTTTGAATCGCTGTAGCTCCGCGGAGGTGAGTCGGATCCGATCGATCCAAATGACGAAAATGTTTAGAATTTCCCGCACAACAGATCTGTAATGCACATGGTACGTACGAAAATCGATATTTTAACCGCTACAGCGCCCGATAGAAAAAATTCCGCGATCGCGATTTTTCGCCAAAAACACGTTTTTCGATACATTTCGAATTTTTTCAAAAAAACGAAGCAAAAAATCAAAATTCCGAAGGTTTTTCAGCCGATGGCCTTAAATTTTAAGCAACCCCTATTTTTTTCATCGAAATCCCTCCGGCCAGTTCCTCAATCAATCGTATACCCTCTCCTCCTCGTTTTGCAGTTTTATATATATAGACTAGGGGCTGAGCGCCCCTGGCGGCTGCCGCCGCCCAACCCCCTCAGAGGGGGGCTTCGCCCCCCTCAGCTATCGCGCACGGTCGGCCCGTCGGAGGGGCTGCGCCCCTCCTCTCGGGCCTTACATAATAGCTTCGCGGGGGCAGTGTCCTTTTCACTCCTATATATAGTATGATATGTGTAGTATATAGTATATATATGGTATATAGTATAGTATATAGTATATGGTATATAGTGTAGGTATAGGTATGGGTATGGGTATAGGTATGGGTTTAGTAGTTAATTATTTGTGTATGGAGAGTGGGAATCGATAGGTATTATTATTAGTAGGTAGTACTTAGTAGTTGCTATAATTTGGTATGTAGGTGGTGGAGTTCGAACGTACTTTGTATCATAAAGTATTGGATTTTTCAACTGGAGCAAAGTAGGAGCAAAATTAGACGTAACAACTGCAAGTTTTCCAAGATTTGTAACTTGCACAGTGGATAACTCAAACAAAAAGTCGTCAATTCAGATGTTTGAATATACCAAAAGATAGGTAATTTAACTGTCCACATTTTCCCAATGTAATGTACCTATCCATTTTCCAACCGTTTTTGCGTTATTCAACAATATTAGTAGAATATACACGAAAAAATGACATTTTTCAACTTTAAACGTTATTTTCATCTATTTAGTGCGAAAGAAACGAAGAATGAACCATATATTATTGATATACACATCATCAACTATCATTATGTTGAATTTGAGCAAAATCTATTTCAAAAAATTTTTCGCAAAAAATCCAAGGGGTACCCCTGCGATTTTTTTCAACCGAACAAAAAAGTTGTGTCTCACCAAGATGTATTTTTGGTATTTTTTTTATTTCTCGGAAAAATCTGCAAGTGGTCCAAAAAAATCGGTTTTTGAAAGCTCAAAAATTGGACTTTAACGGTGATTTTCGGGGTCAAAATTAATGCGAATCAATTGTTTTATTATGCAAGAGTCTTCATTTGAACGCCTTACACACGTACATAGCAAAAAATTTGGCGAAAAAAATTTAAACAGAGCCAGAGAAATTATTTTCCGTAAATCGAGTTTTTCGCCGGCCGAATTTTCGAGCTCCGCTGGCATCGGTAATAGTGAAAAATTAAATTTTCGTTTTAAAGCGATTTTGAAAGCTATTCTTATAGGAAATTTAACGCTGAATCCGAATATGACGTCAAAACGGCGGAAATTTGACGACAACTATCAGTTTTTCCAGGTTTAGTACTACGCGGTTTCATGTTTTTCAACTTTGAAAATCCGTTGCAAATACTTACAGTACGGATTAAATTTGATTATTTAATGGTTCCTACAGGAAATTAGACGTAGAATTCGAATTCAAAGTGAAAACAATCAAATTCGAACGATTAATAATATTTCTCGAATTTTTTTCGTTTTTCATACTTTTGAAGTTTCAACTTTGGGATTTTTTTTCATCACGTTCCCGAAACGGGACAGATTAGGTGCTGTGGAAGAAAATGTAGGAAATTTAACGTAGAATCCAGTAAAAATACGAAAATGGCTAGCGTATATGATAGCTTTCGAGGAATATTCCACTTTATGTCAAAAAACGTGTTTTGACTTTTTTTCAAACGTTAATAGCTCCGCGGGGACATAACATAAAAATATAATTAAATACACCAAATTGTAGGATTTTGATAGCTCTTTCTCGCCTCTGAGTAATATACCTATGTAAAAGTAGTCGGTTCAAAAGTTATATGCGAAAAACATGCGAAAAAACGCAAAAAATCGTGTCATAAAACTTTAAAGTGCAATAAAATTTGAACAGAGGCCTAATTAAAAAAAAGAAGATTTTTTCACACGATCAGTTTGTCTCAATTGAACGGCACTATGACCAAAATTTGATTACCTATTCCCAGTTTCTCAATCAATTGGATACCCAAGATTTTTTTACGTCCCCTTCGGGCCGCTCTAGCTCGGCCTAAAATCAACCTACGAACGAATTCTTGTACTTTTTCGTTTAAAGAATTTATCCATGAACAAAATGCGCTCATAAAATCTTTTCGCGTTGTGAGAAATTTTCGAGAAAATCGCGATCGACTGCGGAAAAACGTGGTTGCGGAAAAGCTCAAAAACGTACATAAAGCTCCCCTGAGAAAAATCAAGGTCCTAAATCAAAATTTCAAGGGTTTTCCGCCGTATCATTTTCAAAATGCTAAACGAATATAGTGCCAAATTAATTTTTTTTTTCGAAATGCGGCGTCGAGTCGAGAGCGTTTTTTTGTATCGAATTTTTCAAGTTCCGACTTTGACTCGCTATAGCTTCGCGGAGGTGAGTCCGATCCGAACGATCCTATAGACGAAAATGTTGAGAATTTCCCGCACAACAGATCTGTAATGCACATGGTACGTACGAAAATCAATATTTAAGCCGCTACAGCTCCCGATAGAAAAAATTCCGCGATCTTAACATTTCGCAAAAACGACGTTTTTCGATACATTTCGAATTTTTTTTCAAAAACCAAGTCAAAAATCGAAAATCGGCGATTTTTTCAGCCGATGGCCTTAAATTTTAAGCAACCCCTATTTTTTTCATCGAAATCCTTCCAGCCAGTTTCTCAATCAATCGTATACCTCTCCTCCTCCTCGTTGTGTAGTTTTATATATATAGATAGACTAGGGGCTGAGCGCCCCTGGCGGCTGCCGCCGCCCAACCCCCTCAGAGGGGGGCTTCGCCCCCCTCAGCTATCGCGCACGGTCGGCCCGTCGGAGGGGCTGCGCCCCTCCTCTCGGGCCTTACATATAGCTTTGCGGGGGCAGTGTCCTTTTCACTCCTATATATAGTATATACTATATATAGTATAGTATATAGTATATATAGTATAGTATATAGAGTATAGTATATAGTATATGGTATATAGTATAGGTATAGGTAAAGGTATAAGTATAGGTATGGGTTTAGTAGTTAATCATTTGTGTATGGAGAGTGGGAATCGATAGGTATTATTATTAGTAGGTAGTACTTAGTAGTAGTTGCTATTATTTGGTATGTTGGGGGTGGGGAATGTATCGTACTTTGTATCATAAAGTATTGGGTTTTTCAACTGGAGCAACGTAGGAGCAAAATTAGACATAGCAACTGTAAGTTTTCCATGATTTGTAACTTGCACAGTGGATAACTCAGACAAAAAGTCGTCAATTCAGATGTTTGAATATACCAAAAGGTAGGTAATTTAACTGTCCACATTTTCCCAATGTAATGTACCTATCAATGTTTCAACCGTTTTTGAGTTATTCAACAATATATGTAGACGATACACGAAAAAATGACATTTTTCAACTTTAAACGTTCTTTTCATCTATTTAGTGCGAAAGAAACAAAGAATGGACCATATATTATTGATATACACATCATCAACTAACATTATGCTGAATTTGATCGAAATCCATTTCAAAAAATTTTTCGCGAAAAATCCAAGGGGTACCCCTGCGATTTTTTTCAACCGAACAGTTAACGAATTTTTACTCCTCTCTCAATACAGATAAAAATCTGAAATTTTTAGGAAAGTTGTGTCTTACCATGATGTATTTTTGTGATTTTTTTTATTTCTCGGAAAAATCTGCAAGTGGTCCAAAAAAATCGGTTTTTGAAAGCTCAAAAATTGGACTTTAACCGTGATTTTCGGGGTCAAAATTTATGCGAATCAATTGTTTTATTATGCAGGAGTCTTCATTTGAACCCCTAACACACGTACATAGCAAAAAATTTGGTGAAAAAAATTTAAACAGAGCCAGAGAAATTATTTTCCGTAAATCGAGTTTTTCGCCGGCCGAATTCCGAGCTCCGCTGGCATCGGTAATAGTGAAAAATTAAATTTTCGTTTTAAAGCAATTTTGAAAGCTATTCTTATAGGAAATTTAACGCTGAATCCGAATATGACGTCAAAACGGCGGAAATTTCACGACGAACATTAGTTTTTCCCGGTTTTAGTACTACACGGTTCATGTTTTTCAACTTTGAAATTCCGTTGCAAATACTTACAGTACTGTTCAAATTTAATTAACTAATGACCCCTACAGGAAATTAGACGTAGAATTCGAATTCAAAGTGAAAACAATCAAATTCGAACGATTAATAATATTTCTCGAATTTTTGTCGTTTTTCATACTTTTGAAGTTTCAACTTTGGGATTTTTTTTCATCACGTTCCCGAAACGGGACAGATTAGGTGCTGTGGAAGAAAATGTAGGAAATTTAACGTAGAATCCAGTAAAAATACGAAAATGGCTAGCGTATATGATAGCTTTCGAGGAATATTCCACTTTATGTCAAAAAACGTGTTTTGACTTTTTTTCAAACGTTAATAGCTCCGCGGGGACATAACATAAAAATATAATTAAATACACCAAATTGTGGGATTTCGATAGCTCTTTCTCGCCTCTGAGTAATATACCTATGTAAAAGTAACCGGTTCAAAAGTTATTTGCGAAAAACATGCAAAAAAACGCGAAAAACCGGGTCATAAAATTTCAAAGTGCAATAAAATTTGAACAGAGGCCTAATTAAAAAAAAGACGATTTTTTCACCCGATCAGTTTGTCTCAATTGAACGGCACTATGACCAAAATTTGATTACCGTGCCCCAGTTTCTCAATCAATCGGATACCCACGGTTTTTCGACTTTCACTTCGAGCTTCTCTAGCTCCGACTAAAATCAACCTACGAACGAATTCCTGTACTTTTTCGTTTAAAGAATTTAATAATCTACAAATATCTGTAGTAAAATTTACAGCTCCAATGTGAACTTTTCGAGAAAATCGCGAATAACTGCGGAAAAACGTGTTTCCGAAACAGGTGAAATTTGCACATAAACCTCCCCCAAGAAAAATCCGAGGCTTAAATCGAAAATCGACTATTTTTTCGCCGTATCATTTTCGAAATGCTAAACGAATATAGTGCCAAATTAATTTTTTTTTTCGAAATGCGGCGTCGAGTCGAGAGCGTTTTTTTGCATCGGATTTTTCAAGTTTCGACTTTGGATCGCTATAGCTCCGCGGGGGTTTCACCAAACCTAACATTTGTAATTACAAAAATGTTGGAAATTTAACTGGCTACAACTTTGCAATTCACTTGGTATATGTAAAAGTTATTAGTTTAACCGCTAGTTCGTCCGAAAGCTCGAATTCCTGAAAAGCGATTTTTTCCAAAAACGACGTTTTTCGATACATTTCGAATTTTAAAAAATTTTCAAGGGCGAAAATGGAAAATCGGCGATTTTTTCAGCCGATGGCCTTAAATTTTAAACAGCCCCTATTTTTTTCATCCAAATCCTTCCAGCCATCTCCCCAATCAATCGTATACCCTCTCCTCCTGGTTGTGTAGTTTTATATATATAGACTAGGGGCTGAGCGCCCCTGGCGGCTGCCGCCGCCCAACCCCCTCAGAGGGGGGCTTCGCCCCCCTCAGCTATCGCGCACGGTCGGCCCGTCGGAGGGGCTCCGCCCCTCCTCTCGGGCCTTACATAATAGCTTTGCGGGGGCAGTGTCCTTTTCACTCCTATATATAGTAGTACTATATATAGTATAGTATATAGTATAGTATATAGTATTATATATAGTATAGTATATAGAGTATAGTATATAGTATATGGTATATAGGTATAGGTATGGGTATAGATATAGGTATGGGTTTAGTAGTTAATCATTTGTGTATGGAGAGTGGGAATCTATAGGTATTTTTATAGTAGGTAGTACTCAGTAGTTGCTATAATTTGGTATGTTGGTGGTGGAGTTCGAACGTACTTAGTATCATAAAGTATTGGGTTTTTCAACTGGAGCAAAGTAGGAGTAAAATTAGACGTAACAACTGTAAGTTTTCCAAGATTAGTAACTTGCACATTGGATAACTCAAACAAAAAGTCGTCAATTCAGATGTTTGAATATACCAAAAGATAGGTAATTTAAATGTCCACATTTTCCCAATGTAATGTACCTATCAATTTTTCAACCGTTTTTGCATTATTCAACAATATTAGTAGACGATACACGAAAAAATGACATTTTTCAACTTTAAACGTTATTTTCATCTATTTATTGCGAAAGAAACAAAGAATGCACCATATATTATTGATGTACACATCATCAACTATCATTATGCTGAATTTGAGCGAAATCCATTTCAAAAAATTTTTCGCGAAAAAACCAAGGGGTACCCCTGCGATTTTTTTCAACCGAACAGTTAACGAATTTTTACTCCTCTCTCAATACAGATAAAAATCTGAAATTTTCAGGAAAGTTGTGTCTTACCAAGATGTATTTTTGGTATTTTTTTTATTTCTCGGAAAAATTTGCAAGTGGTCCAAAAAAATCGGTTTTTTAAAGCTCAAAAATTGGACTTTAACCGTGATTTTCGGGGTCAAAATATATGCGAATCAATTGTTTTATTATGCAGGAGTCTCCATTTGAACGCCTTACACACGTACATAGCAAAAAGTTTGGTGAAAAAAATTTAAACAGAGCCAGAGAAATTATTTTCCGTAAATCGACTTTTTCGCCGGCCGAAATTCCGAGCTCCGCTGGCATCGGTAATAGTGAAAAATTAAATATTCGTTTTAAAGCGATTTTGAGAGCTATTCTTATAGGAAATTTAACGCTGAATCCGAATATGACGTCAAAACGGCGGAAATTAGTCGGCAACTATCAGTTTTTCCAGGTTTAATACACGCCACTCTTACGTTTTTCAACTTTGAAATTCCGTTGCAAATACTTACAGTACTGTTCAAATTTAATTAACTAATGACTCCTACAGGAAATTAGACGTAGAATTCGAATTCAAAGTGAAAAAAATCAAATTCGAACGATTAATAATATTTCTCGAATTTTTTTCGTTTTTCATACTTTTGAAGTTTCAACTTTGGGATTTTTTTTCGTCACGTTCCGGAAACGGGACAGATTAGGTGCTGTGGAAGAAAATGTAGGAAATTTAACGTAGAATCCATTAAAAATACGAAAATGGCTAGCGTATATGATAGCTTTCGAGGAATATTCCACTTTATGTCAAAATACGTGTTTTGACTTTTCTTCAAACGTTAATAGCTCCGCGGGGACATAACATAAAAATATAATCAAATACACCAAATTGTAGGATTTCGATAGCTCTTTCTCGCCTCTGAGTAATATACCTATGTAAAAGTAACCGGTTCAAAAGTTATTTGCGAAAAACATGCGAAAAAACGCGAAAAACCGGGTTATAAAATTTCAAAGTGCAATAAAATTTGAACAGAGGCCTAATTAAAAAAAAGAAGATTTTTTCACACGATCAGTTTGTCTCAATTGAACGGCACTATGACCAAAATTTGATTACCTATTCCCAGTTTCTCAATCAATTGGATACCCAAGATTTTTTCACGTCCCCTTCGAGCCGCTCTAGCTCCGGCAAAATTCGATCAACGAACGAATTCCTGTACTTTTTCGTTTAAAGAATTTATCCATGAACAAAATGCGCTCATAAAATCTTTTCGCGTTGTGGGAATTTTTCGAGAAAATCGCGATCAACTGAAGAAAAACGTGGTTTCGAAAAAGCTCAAAAACTTACATAAAGCTCCCCTGAGAAAAGTCAAGGTCCTAAATCAAAATTTCAAGGGTTTTTCGCCGTATCATTTTCGAAATGCTAAACGAATATAGTGCCAAATTAATTTTTTTTTTCGAAATGCGGCGTCGAGTCGAGAGCGTTTTTTTGTATCAAAAACTTCAAGTTTCAACTTTGGATCGCTATAGCTCCGCGGGGGTTTCACCAAACTTAACATTTGTAATTAGAAAAATGTTGGAAATTTAACTGGCTACAACTTTCTAATTCACTTGGTATATAAGAAACCCATTACTTTAGGAGCTACGGCGTCCGAAAGACGAAATTCCGCGATCGCGATTTTTCACCAAAAACACGTTTTTCGATACATTTCGAATTTTTTCAAAAAAACGGGGCCGAAAATGGGAAATCGGCGATTTTTTCAGCCGATGGCCTTAAATTTTAAACATCCCCTATTTTTTTCATCGAAATCCCTCCGGCCAGTTCTTCAATCAATCGTATACCTTCTCCTCCTCGTTTTGTAGTTTTATATATATAGACTAGGGGCTGAGCGCCCCTGGCGGCTGCCGCCGCCCAACCCCCTCAGAGGGGGGCTTCGCCCCCCTCAGCTATCGCGCACGGTCGGCCCGTCGGAGGGGCTGCGCCCCTCCTCTCGGGCCTTACATAAATAACTCGGGGTGTTGTCCTTATCACTCCTATATATAGTACTATATACTATATAGTATATAGTATAGTATATAGCGTATATGGTATATAGTATAGTATATAGTATATGGTATATAGGTATAGGTAGGTAAGGTAGGTATAGGTATAGGTATGGGTAGGTAGTAGTAGTTTATTATTTGTGTATGGAGAGTGGGAATCTATAGGTATTTTTATAGTAGAAAGTACTTGGTAGTAGTTGCTATAATTTGGTATGTTGGTGATGGGGATTGTAAGGTACTTAGTATCATAAAGTATTGTGTTTTTCAACTGGAGCAAAGTAGGAGCAAAATTAGACATAGCAACTGTAAGTTTTCCAAGATTTGTAACTTGCACAGTGGATAACTAAAACAAAAAGTCGTCAATTCAGAGGTTTGAATATACCAAAAGATAGGTAATTTAACTGTCCACATTTTCCCAATGTAATGTACCTATCCATTTTTCCACCGTTTTTGCGTTATTCAACAATATTAGTAGAATATACACGAAAAAATGACATTTTTCAACTTTAAACGTTATTTTCATCTATTTAGTGCGAAAGAAACAAAGAATGAACCATATATTATTGATATACACATCATCAACTATCATTATGCTGAATTTGAGCGAAATCTATTTCAAAAAATTTTTCGCGAAAAATCCAAGGGGTACCCCTGCGATTTTTTTCAACCGAACAGTTAACGAATTTTTACTCCTCTCTCAATACAGATAAAATTCTGAAATTTTTAGGAAAGTTGTGTCTTACCAAGATGTATTTTTGGTATTTTTTTTATTTCTCGGAAAAATCTGCATGTGGTCCAAAAAAATCGGTTTTTGAAAGCTCAAAAATTGGACTTTAACCGTGATTTTCGGGGTCAAAATAAATGCGAATCAATTGTTTTATTATGCAGGAGTCTTCATTTGAACGCCTTACATACGTACATAGCAAAAAATTTGGTGAAAAAAATTTAAACAGAGCCAGAGAAATTATTTTCCGTAAATCGAGTTTTTCGCCGGCCGGAATTCCGAGCTCCGCTGGCATCGGTAATAGTGAAAAATTAAATTTTCGTTTTAAAGCGATTTTGAAAGCTATTCTTATAGGAAATTTAACGCTGAATCCGAATATGACGTCAAAACGGTGGAAATTTCACGACGAACATTAGTTTTTCCCGGTTTAATAGTACCCCACTCCTACGTTTTTCAACTTTGAAAATTCGTTGCAAATACTTACAGTACTGTTAAATAATAATTTGTTACTCATTCTTATAAGAAATTAGACGTAGAATTCGAATTTGAAGTGAAGACAATCGAATTCTTTCAGTTAATAATTTTTTTCTCAATATTTCGGTTCTTCATGCTTAGATAGTTTCAACTTGGAATTTATTTGTCACATTACAGTCTTCTACGTTATTGAAGTTTTCATCAGAATACCAAGGCTGTGCCTGTTCGAAATTACTTCCTTAACAGTTATCTTAAGTATATGTGATAATTAGTGGAAGTTAGGGAGTAAAATGATATCCATCGTATTTGCATACCATTTATTGAGCAATCACATTGGATTTGTTTTGAGAAATATCATTCGTACAATATTAATCGTCACATTGAACTTTTTCACTTTTTTTTCAAAGACATAACATTTGAAAAGTCTTAATCATCAAACTGAACTTGTTTTGAGAAATACATTCATTAATAGCAATTGACAATAGTCGTGAGTTTCGTCAAGCCGTTCTCCATTTGGTTTTCCGTTGATGGCTTCATTGTGGTTCCGACGTTTCGCTTTTCCTCCACGAGTGTATCCTGGAAAACGAAAAAAAAACAATTGAGGCGATGTGCAATATATTAGTTGTTCCCATTGTGAATTTCTCTTCATAAGCAGCGAGTAAGATATCTATTAGTTAGTAGTTCTCTTTATTATTTATGAATGAATGAATATATTCTCATCATAATCCACTCACCATTCGCTGAAAAGCTTGTTTTGCCGTTCTTCCAGGACGCTGAGTTGCATTCCGTTGATATGACGTTATGATTGCATCAGGCCGCTTATGCTGAAAAAAAGCAATTATTTACGAATTAGAGTAGTATCAAATTCAGCGTTCAAATGAAAGATATATATTCAAAATAGTGAACAATGATAGTAGTAGAATAAAATCGGAAAGACTCACCGCAATTGGTTTGCTTTTTTTTTTTTGTTATTTTTTTATAGTGGAAAACTCTTTAAAAGACAACTCAGGCGAGGGACCGCACTCGACCTGAAGTGTGGGACTGCCACCCACTAAAAAACCACTTTTCGTACGGAGGATTTTCTTCTCTTCATTCCTTCTTGACGATGATGTTTTTGTGTGTGTATGTGTGCGTGGGATTATGGTTGTGGTGTTGGTGTGTGACTCATGATGGAAAACGGAAACGAATTAAATTATTATCATTATTGTATTAGAGAAGTTCATTGTAAACTACGTTTTTTGTGAACGGTTCGTCGTCGACGATTTTAGTATCTAACAGCAAAATTTTTAGACTATCGGAATTTCGAACCCTGCTTAACGCGACGTAAAGTTGCCCGTGACTAAAAACGTTGTCCCTCAAATCGACCCCTACTAAATCCAATGTTTGCCCCTGACTTTTATTTATTGTCATCGCGTATGCTAACCTAACGGGAAATTGTTTGCGCGTAACCTCCATACCTGTTCGACCTACTTGGAATGAAAAATTTATTCGGGGTATAATTACAGTCTCTGATCTCCCAGGAATTTCCACCTCGATAATGAAACGCGACGCAGCCCTAAGAATGACTTTAGTGCCGTTGACCAATTTATTCTGAAAACTAAGGTTCCTAGTCAAAAGGAGAACGCAGCCAATTTTCACCTGAAGGTCGTGATCAGGAACTCCGGGATGGCTGATGGAATTTAAAAGTTCAGCCGGAGCGAAAGCATGGTCGTCCGTTGAACTGCAGCTATCGGCGCTTAACAGATGGATAATATCGCCACGACATCGCTTGAGTACGATGTTGTTGATCTCCTTAATATTGGCGTTCGTCCCCGATAAAACTGCTCGTTGACAGCAAGTTTTCGAATCTTGAAGAATCGATTCGGGGTAGACGAAATCTATTAGTTCGCTCAATTGTAAAACGAATGAAATCCCTTGAAGGGAAATTAAAGATTCGTCCTCATTGAGCTTGACCTCTGGAACCTTCCCTTCTCCGACTGACAAAACAAATGTTGAAAACTCATGGTCGGCGATTGATCGTTGTTGAGAAGTTAACCGGAAAGTCGTTACTTTACTCCAAAATGGTGACGATTTGACGGAAGCGCGAACTACGTCGTTCCGTGTACCTAATTCAACTATTGGTGGAATCTGACGAAAATCTCCAGCAAAAATTATTGTTTTACCTCCAAAAAGTGAAGGTCCTCTAGTTTGATTCAAATCATTTAATGTTGTATTGACTGTATCGAGGAGATTTTTATGACAGGTGGAGATTTCGTCCCAGATAATTAAATTTGACTGCCTTAGAAGTTCAGCCCTTTGGCTAGTTATTGAAATGTTAGCCGCCGTTCCCCTTTCAGGATTTAACGGCAGCTTGAAAAGACTGTGAGCAGTTGTTCCTCCTTCGTAATTTAATGCGGCAATTCCAGTGAAAGCGCAAGGGAGAACAATTTTGCCTTCGCTCCTCAATTTGGATGCGATGACGTTCAAAACTAAAGTTTTACCGGTTCCTCCAGGACCGTCTAAGAAGAAACAATTTTGAAATTTATTTGGAGTTTCAACTGCTCTCAAAATACTATCAGCAAATTCTTTTTGGGCAGTATTAAGCAACGGATACCATAAATTGAAAAATTCTAAGCAAGTATTTTGATCGTAAAGAGTCCTTTCGCGGAAAACTTCTGATGTATCATCAGTAACAACTCTTAAACCCATATCACCAAGCGACCTACCATGAGTTCTCAACATGCGATCGATTTCGACCAAAGCCTTAACTTCGGCAATTTCGACATTGTCGTCATATTGCCGAAGATAATCCTCGATCAAGTCGCTACGAAATGTTTGCCAGAGGATTAGGGCGGGAGCACCGAAAATAATTAACGTCAAGAAAAACTGCCTTAAACCTCGGCCAGTTTTGAAATTTCGGGCTTCCCTCATCGCAACCATATACTCGTCCTCGTCGTCTAAAAGTCCCCTAGCTTTGGCGGCTTCCTGAAACGTAGGGTACAATACTCCATCGACAGTTCTCAAGTCGTCGAAACTACCAGCTGGAAAGCTGAGGAGTAGCATGCGAACGAAGAAGACTTCACCTAACGACGGGGAAATGAAGTGGATTCGAGCTACACACTCGCCCCTTTGGCGAGCGTAAACGTATTTACCCGATTTGTGTCGAAAAACTTGGATTTTTTTACTCTTAGGAGGATTATTTTCAACGAAATAACTCTCGTAAAAATCCAAGTACGTCAGCGAATCTAAAACTGGATCGATCGGCCTGTCCAAATAAAGTTGTAATCTTGATACCGATCGATCCACAGCCTGGCGTTCACGACCCGGAAGGTGTAAAACCATATCTTGATTGGGAAGATGAACCGGCAAAGCGAGAACCGTCGGCCTGCAACTCCTAACGTCAAATTCGAAAAACCTCCACATGGCTTCAGAAGCGGAAATGTAGCGGTAGTTTTCGTATTCTGCAATTTCGTCTATAATTTGATCACCCTGATCAGTATTGCTTCCAACTACCGCTGCTCGAGACATGTCCGTCCCTTTGTGGACGTATTTCATCAAATACGCTATCGTTTTGCTGGATGTAGCGATTTCCAAGTTCGCATGACAATCCATGATAAGAAGGATAGCAGGGTTGTAAGGTACGACGTCCGCATCAGTAACCTCACGACGTTGTTGCGTGCGACCGACTGGAATCTCGACTATTTCGTTGCACGGCCTTTTGTAGATAATGTATCCCCGGCTATCCGTAAAAGTGGATGCATTCTGGGGTTTGGGATACATTTTGGTGCATTTCTTAGTTTTCTCGTCCATACAGGGCGCATTTAGATTGGCAAGGCCGCATTTGTTATGAAGCATGTGCGAAGTCACAGCATTCCGCAGCCTGCCTTGCGCTTCATCTACTGGAGGTATCGTCGCTCTGACAACTCTGTCAATATCTTCAGCGACTTTTGGTCCACCTCCCCTAACCCTAAAAGCGATGTGGGCGTGTGGGAGTCCCCGTTTCTGGAACTCAATCACGTGTAGAATGAATTCTACAGGCCCAAACATTTTTCCTGAATTAATCAAGTTGAGAAGATGGTCCAACTTGATTTTAAAAACCCTATCGCACAAATCGGGTCGGTCTTTGATGTGTTCTCCGGGATTCAAACTCTGGCGAATCTCTTCCCAATTGGGATTGCACGTGACCGTTAGAAAATAGCTCGGTTGGCCTTTTCGATGCACGACTGCCATGGCGTTATGATACTGCACCTGCATGTATCTCGGGCCGTGAGTAAAAGTACTCGGCAGATAAATACGGCCGGCGACAACTCCGCCCTGGCCAGCAATGGTTTCGTCCAACTCTTGACGCGTTCCAATGCGCATAACAATATTTTGGTTATGCTTGATGAAATTCAGCCTTTCTTCTTCCGTTCGCGCCCACGAGTCAACCATGTATTCTTGAGAAAGCCGTCTCAAGAACGTGAATCGTGGCTCGGACAGAAGTAAAAATCTATAGTACTTAGCCTGTGTTATTTTCTTGCCCTGACTATTTTTTAAATCTGGAGACCATCCCACAGTCCCATGAGGAAAGATTATGGGATACTGCAAACACTCGTACGCAGGGTCGAGATAGTGGATGGTCTGGGGATTTCGATTTCCCACTTTCCAGATCGCTACCTGTCTCGGCTCGGCGTCCAGGCCGAACCTAATGACAGCAGCTATTTCGTTCGACGTTGGCATGTCACCCAACACGTTACCGTGGGTTTGCCTAGACGTCCGTTCGAACACTAAATGCGCCGTTTCGTCAGTTTCCCTATTAAGTTGCCTGATTTGACCTACAAACGGATTGACTGCGATAAGAAAATATTCTATTTCCCTCAAAACTGACTGATCTAACTTTCGATCTTCGGCAAGTCTAACCCTTTCGATATTATCTTCTATCCAAAGTCGCGTGTTATTAGTGGATCGGTTGTAATTTAAGTCAAAAATTCTATGATAAACCCGACCTTGAACTTTAACGAAAGATATCCCCGACCTAGGCGCGTTTCTAACAGATACCGAAGTTCCGATAGCTGAAAAAGCAAAAAGATTATTATACGGCCTAGCATGTTCGAGAAATTTAGAATTTTTATAAAAACTAATTGAATCTATCGATGGAAGTTTTGGTAAGTTATTTTCCCCGTTTTTCCCGCAACACCAAGCTAATTTACCGCGTTCCTCTTCAAAAAATGGCGCATCACAAAATTGGCAATGGTGGGTAGTTTGTGATTTTAACGAAGCGGGGTTTTTAAAGTTGTAAATTTTAATTATGTTTAAATCTTTCCCGCTTCGGTCTCCAATGCAAGTGAATTTACGTAAAGTTTTTGTTATTGAACGGTTTTGAACATTGAACCTATGGTGTGAATCGGCTATTTTGTCTAAATGTTTATCGAGATAAGTTTTCCTAGAATCTGCTACACGGTCAGGATGTGTTTCAATGTATTGTGTCCTAGAATCTTTTACTTGTTCAGGGTGTGTTTCTATGTATTTTTTGCGAGAATCGGCAATTTCCTCTGTGTGGAGCTCGGAGTATTTTTTTCTAGCATCTTGCGAAGATGTTCGGTGCCGTTTTTTTATTTCTGCAATTATTTCCTTATGGGATTTGTCGGTTGTTTTCCTAGCACCACGTTTTGAAGGCCTACCCCGCTTACCTACAGTATTTTGAGAAATATCATGTTCACAATCCCCAGGAGTCGATAATGAGCGTGGTTTTTTTTTTATAGGAGAAGATATTGGGCTATCTGAGGAAGAAATGTGTTGAGTCTCAAACGAACAAAAAGATTCCACCTGTGAAATGACTGGCACAATACTATCTGACTGTGTAGCTAGTAACTCACCAAGTGTTTCATCTCTAGATTTCCTAAACCTACCCTTCCTGTTTCTACCAGTTATACTCGATTCTGGTTGAGCAGTTTGAACGACGGGTTCTGATTCACCTTCGCCAACCACAATAGAGATAGCCAGCCTTATAATTTCGTAAGGGCTATTATCACGATCGTGGTTGACCAAAAGTAAATAAGCGAGGTCCTCCAAACTATTGCAACAAAAAAATCTAGCAACCCCCCCGATCGTATCGTATTTCCCGTATTCGTTAACCGAATGTGGATCAAATAAATAGTAATTTGAGTCCGATCGCCAAAAGGCAACTGTGAGATTGTGGCATGTGAATAAATACCCTTCGTTTTCTCGAAAAGGCCTATCGGTAGAATGCAAACAGTTGAACAATTTCTCAATTAATGATAACAAAGCTACATCAGTTCTGCTAATAGAATCCACAGCATTTAAAACTGGTTGTCCTTCTGACCAAAGAGTTGTTTCTTTTTCGATTTTAAAAATACTCCTAGTACTCAACTGAACAAAATTACCTATATCTTCCAAAGACAAATATTGATGAGATCGTCTCCAGCTGTTATAAATCCTATCACCCTCTATCAGAATTCGGTCAAGCTGTTCTGAACTATTGAATTGGCGCGAATGAGTTAATATTGTCTGAATAATCGAGACAACTGAATTAGCTACACATTGACTGTTCCTTGAATGATCAGAAAATTTTGAGGAAGATTGAGAAAAATTACCACTAACTATGCAATTAACTGAGCGCGTTTGTGAATGAAACTCGGGATCATTATTTTTATTGGGACGTTCTAAATCTGCGACGTTCAACTTTTTAGTTTCACGGTACCGTTTCTTAGCATCGGCAACAATTTCTTTGCGTTTTAAATCGGACGACTTTCTAACCCCACGCTTTTTTGGTCTCCCTCGTTTAGCTTTATTTTTTTTTTCGTCCAGAGAAATTAACTCGATTGAACTACTAATTTCCATTGATGTTTCTATTGTCCTATTTGCTGAAGGCATTTCATTTTCCTCGGCCAAAGAGATGATTTTCAGTTTAATTATTTCAAATGGACTGTTGTCTCGATTGTGGCTAATCAAAAGTAAATTCGCTAAACTGTCTAAGCTACCGCATTGAAAAAATCTAGCAACACCCCCGGACGGATTCACTTGACCGAATTCATTAACTGAATGCGGATCAAACAAATAGTAAGAATTACCCGACATCCAAAAAGAAACTGATCTATTGTGAGCGGTAAACAAATAACCCTCGTTTTCATGAAAAGGACTATCCACTGAATGGAAACAATTATAGAGTTTATCAATTAACGATAATTTTGCCAAGTCTTTATTGCTAACCGTATCCCTAGCCAATATAATCGGTTGCCCTTCAGGAAAGATCAAATTACTTTTAACGACCCGATAAATTTCTTTATCACCAATCTGAATAAATTCGCCTAGTTCCTCCATTGCCAAAAATATGTGCGAACGCCTCCAACTGTTGTAAAAATAGTCCCCATGAATTAAAATTTGGTCAATTTGTTCCGAAGAAACAAATTGACGTAAAGGGTGAGAATAAGCTAATGAATAAACAATTGCCAAAGTCGAATTTGCCATGCACTGAGAATTGCGCGAGTGTGAAGAGAAAAGCGGACTGTCTTGGGAAAAATTTCCCGCAACTAAACAACGAATGGTATTCATAATAATTGAAAAAAGAAGAATAAACAATAAATAAGGAAATATGTATCAAGTATATATACGAAAGTGAAATTAAGTGTGTGAGTAATAATGAGTGTAATAATGATGACGTGTAATAATGATCGTAAAGAACGAATCGCAACGAATCTGTAACACAAATGGAAAACAAAAATCGGATGATAATGTGAACAAAATATTTTAATATTTTCAAAATATGTGAAAAATAAATTGACTTACCTCGATCGGATCCAAAACTTGCAAGCAAACGGGCGAAAACTTGAGAGCGAACGACACAGGTTTCACACCGGAAGGGGTACACACGACGAACTGAGGAGCGATTTAAAACGTTAATGCAGACCTACGCTGTGAGGAAGGGGTGGGGGGGATCGCATCATCTTCAATATCGCATGTCATCCTACGTCATCTGAAATTCTCCGAAAAACGTCCGGGGGCCAAGATCTGCTTTGCTTAGCGCTCGTACTGAGAAGAGATTAATAACGGTTTTTGGATGGGAGGGGCGAGGGTTTCATTGAGATAACTTGCAAGTCATCCTTCGGTCGAACGACACTGAGCCGAAATTCTTCGAAAAACGTCCGGTGGCCCAGTTCGACTTCGCATCATCCGCAAATAACTAATTCGTGATTCATCCTGCCGCATAGGCCCAATCTAACGACAAATTAAAACCGTTCGACAGGAAGTCGTTCTTTCAAGAGAGCTCCGATATCGATAGTTGAAATTTTTCGTTGAGAAATATATTATGATATAGCCGATGCTGCCGAGATTAATATTCAACTTTACAATATTTTTTATTATTACTATACAAAAAGATAGGTAATTTAACTGTCCACATTTTCCCAATGTAATGTACCTATCATTTTGTCAACCGTTTTTGCGTTATTCAACAATATTAGTAGCCTATACACGAAAAAATGACATTTTTCAACTTTAAACGTTATTTTCATCTATTTAGTGCGAAAGAAACAAAGAATGAACCATATATTATTGATATACACATCATCAACTATCATTATGCTGAATTTGAGCGAAATCTATTTCAAAAAAATTTTCGCAAAAAATCCAAGGGGTACCCCTGCGATTTTTTTCAACCGAACAGTTAACGAATTTTTACTCGTCTCTCAATACAGATAAAAATCTGAAATTTTTAGGAAAGTTGTGTCTTACCAAGATGTATTTTTGGTATTTTTTTTATTTCTCGGAAAAATCTGCAAGTGGTCCAAAAAAATCGGTTTTTGAAAGCTCAAAAATTGGACTTTAACCGTGATTTTCGGGGTCAAAATTTATGCTAATCAATTGTTTTATTATGCAGGAGTCTTCATTTGAACGCCTTACACACGTACATAGCAAAAAATTTGGTGAAAAAAATTTAAACAGAGCCAGAGAAATTATTTTCCGTAAATCGAGTTTTTCGCCGGCCGAATTTTCGAGCTCCGCTGGCATCGGTAATAGTGAAAAATTAAAATTTCGTTTTAAAGCGATTTTGAAAGCTATTCTTATAGGAAATTGAACGCTGAATCCGAATATGACGTCAAAACGGCGGAAATTAGTCGGCAACCATCAGTTTTTCTAGGTTTAATACTACGCCACTCCTACGTTTTTCAACTTTGAAATTCCGTAGCAAATACTTACAGTACTGTTCAAATTTGATTAATTAATGGTTCCTACAGGAAATTAGACGTAGAATTCGAATTTAAAGTGAAAAAAATCAAAATCGAATGATTAATGATATTTCTCGATTTTTTTTCGTTTTTCATACTTTCGAAGTTTCAACTTTGGGATTTTTTTTCGTCACGTTCCGGAAACGGGACAGATTAGGTGCTGTGGAAGAAAATGTAGGAAATTTAACGTAGAATCCAGTAAAAATACGAAAATGGCTAGCGTATATGATAGCTTTCGAGGAATATTCCACTTTATGTCAAAAAACGTGTTTTGACTTTTCTTCAAACGTTAATAGCTCCGCGGGGACATAACATAAAAATATAATTAAATACACCAAATTGTAGGATTTTGATAGCTCTTTCTCGCCTCTGAGTATTATACCTATGTAAAAGTAACCGGTTCAAAAGTTATTTGCGAAAAACATGCGAAAAAACGCGAAAAACCGGGTTATAAAAGTTTAAAGCGCAATAAAATTTGAACAGAGGCCTAATTAAAAAAAAGAAGATTTTTTCACACGATCAGTTTGTCTCAATTGAACGGCACTATGACCAAAATTTGATTACCTATTCCCAGTTTCTCAATCAATTGGATACCCAAGATTTTTTGACCTTGGCTTCGGGCCGCTCTAGCTCCGGCTAAAATCAACCTACGAACGAATTCTTGTACTTTTTCGTTTAAAGAATTTAACCATGAACAAAATGCGCTCATAAAATCTTTTCGCGTTGTGAGAATTTTTCGAGAAAATCGCGATCAACTGCGGAAAAACGTGGTTTCGGAAAACGTCAAATTTTTACATAATCTTAGCTCACGAGAAAACCAAGTCGAAAATCGAAAAAATGAAAAAAACGGGGTCAGGAATTTCGATTTAATTGACGAATATGTTGTCAAAAAATTTTTATCGTTTCACAATTTTGCTCCATCCGTGAGAGTTTTTTCAAAACGGAAAAACAAAGTTTCGACTTTGAATCGCTGTAGCTTCGCGGAGGTAGGTCCGATCCGATCGATCCAAATGACGAAAATGTTTAGAATTTCCCGCACAACATATCTGTAATGCACATGGTACGTACGAAAATCGATATTTAAGCCGCTACAGCTCCCGAAAGAAAAAATTCCGCGATTTCAAATTTTCACCAAAACGACGTTTTTCGATACATTTCGAATTTTTTTTCAAAAACGAAGCAAAAAATCAAAATTCTAAGATTTTTTCAGACGGTGGCCTTAAATTTTAAGCAACCCCTATTTTTTTCATCCAAATCCTTCCAGCCAGTTCTTCAATCAATAGTATCCCTCTCCTCCTCCTCGTTGTGTAGTTTTATATATATAGACTAGGGGCTGAGCGCCCCTGGCGGCTGCCGCCGCCCAACCCCCTCAGAGGGGGGCTTCGCCCCCCTCAGCTATCGCGCACGGTCGGCCCGTCGGAGGGGCTGCGCCCCTCCTCTCGGGCCTTACATATTATTACTCGGGGTGTTGTCCTTATCACTCCTATATATAGTATGTACTATATTATATACTATATTATATAGTATATTATATAGTATATATAGTATAGTATATAGTATATGGTATATAGGTATGGGTATAGGTATATAGGTATAGGTATAGGTATGGGTTTAGTAGTTAATTATTTGTGTATGGAGAGTGGGAATCGATAGGTATTATTGTTAGTAGGTAGTACTTAGTAGTTGCTATAATTTGGTATGTTGGTGGTGGAGTTCGAACGTACTTTGTATCATAAAGTATTGGGTTTTTCAACTGGAGCAAAGTAGGAGCAAAATTAGACATAGCAACTGTAAGTTTTCCAAGATTTGTAACTTGCACAGTGGATAACTCAAACAAAAAGTCGTCAATTCAGATGTTTGAATATACCAAAAGATAGGTAATTTAACTGTCCACATTTTCCCAATGTAATGTACCTATCCATTTTTCAACCGTTTTTGCGTTATTCAACAATATCAGTAGACTATACACGAAAAAATGACATTTTTCAACTTTAAACGTTCTTTTCATCTATTTAGTGCGAAAGAAACAAAGAATGAACCATATATTATTGATATACACATCATCAACTATCATTATGCTGAATTTGAGCGAAATCTATTTCAAAAAAATTTTCGCGAAAAATCCAAGGGGTACCCCTGCGATTTTTTTCAACCGAACAGTTAACGATTTTTTACTCGTCTCTCAATACAGATAAAAATCTGAAATTTTTAGGAAAGTTGTGTCTTACCATGATGTATTTTTGTGATTTTTTTTATTTCTCGGAAAAATCTGCAAGTGGTCCAAAAAAATCGGTTTTTGAAAGCTCAAAAATTGGACTTTAACCGTGATTTTCGGGGTCAAAATTAATGCAAATCAATTGTTTTATTATGCAGGAGTCTTCATTTGAACGCCCTACACACGTACATAGCAAAAAATTTGGTGAAAAAAATTTAAACAGAGCCAGAGAAATTATTTTCCGTAAATCGACTTTTTCGCCGGCCGAAATTCCGAGCTCCGCTGGCATCGGTAATAGTGAAAAATTAAATTTTCGTTTTAAAGCGATTTTGAGAGCTATTCTTATAGGAAATTTAACGCTGAATCCGAATATGACGTCAAAACGGTGGAAATTTGACGACGAACATTAGTTTTTCCCGGTTTTAGTACTACTCGGTTCATGTTTTTCAACTTTGAAAATCCGTTGCAAATACTTACAGTACTGTTCAAATTTGATTAGTTAATGATTCCTACAGGAAATTAGACGTAGAATTCGAATTTAAAGTGAAAACAATCAAATTCGAACGATTAATAATATTTTTCGAATTTTTTTCGTTTTTCATACTTTTGAAGTTTCAACTTTGGGATTTTTTTTCATCACGTTCCCGAAACGGGACAGATTAGGTGCTGTGGAAGAAAATGTAGGAAATTTAACGTAGAATCCAGTAAAAATACGAAAATGGCTAGCGTATATGATAGCTCTCGAGCTATATTCCACTTTATGTCAAAAAACGTGTTTTGACTTTTCTTCAAACGTTAATAGCTCCGCGGGGACATAACATAAAAATATAATTAAATACACTAAATTGTAGGATTTTGATAGCTCTTTCTCGCCTCTGAGTAATATACCTATGTAAAAGTAGTCGGTTCAAAAGTTATATGCGAAAAACATGCAAAAAAACGCAAAAAATCGTGTCATAAAACTTTAAAGTGCAATAAAATTTGAACAGAGGCCTAATTAAAAAAAAGAAGATTTTTTCACACGATCAGTTTGTCTCAATTGAACGGCACTATGACCAAAATTTGATTACCTATTCCCAGTTTCTCAATCAATTGGATACCCAAGATTTTTTGACCTTCGCTTCGGGCCGCTCTAGCTCCGGCTAAAATCAACCTACGAACGAATTCTTGTACTTTTTCGTTTAAAGAATTTATCCATGAACAAAATGCGCTCATAAAATTCAATCGCGTTGTGAGAATTTTTCGAGAAAAACGCGAAAAACTGGGAAAAAACGTGGTTTCGAAAAAGCTCAAATTTCGACATTTTCCTCCCTCTCGAAAAGTCAAGGTCCTAAATCAAAATTTCAAAGGTTTTTCACCGTATCATTTTCAAAATGCTAAACGAATATAGTGTCAAAAATTTTTTATCTCCGCACAATTTTTTTTAAATGCATGACGATTTTTCAAAAAAAAATTTTGAAATTCCGACTTTGGACGGCTATAGCTCCGCGGAGGTGAAAGCAAACTTTATAATCGCAATTACAAAAATGTAGGAAATTTATCTGGCTACAACTTTCCAATTCACTTAGTATATAAGAAATCCATTACTTTAGGAGCTACGGCGGCCGAAACACAAAATTCCGCGATCGCGATTTTTCGCCCAAAACACGTTTTTCGACACATTTCGAATTTTTTTTCAAAAACGAAGCAAAAAATCAAAATTCTAAGATTTTTTCAGCCGATGGCCTTAAATTTTAAACAGCCCCTATTTTTTTCATCGAAATCCCTCCGGCCAGTTCTTCAATCAATCGTATACCTCTCCTCATCCTCGTTGTGTAGTTTTATATATATAGACTAGGGGCTGAGCGCCCCTGGCGGCTGCCGCCGCCCAACCCCCTCAGAGGGGGGCTTCGCCCCCCTCAGCTATCGCGCACGGTCGGCCCGTCGGAGGGGCTCCGCCCCTCCTTTCGGGCCTTACATATAGCTTTGCGGGGGTAGTGTCCTTTTCACTCCTATATATAGTATGATATAGTATATATAGTATAGTATATAGTATATGGTATATAGTATATAGTATTTATAGTATAGTATATAGTATAGGTATAGGTAAAGGTATAAGTATAGGTATGGGTAGGTAGTAGTAGTTTATTATTTGTGTATGGAGAGTGGGAATCGATAGGTATTGTTGTTAGTAGGTAGTACTTAGTAGTAGTTGCTATAATTTGGTATGTTGGTGGTGGAGTTCGAACGTACTTTGTATCATAAAGTATTGGGTTTTTCAACTGGAGCAAAGTAGGAGCAAAATTAGACATAACAACTGTAAGTTTTCCAAGATTTGTAACTTGCACAGTGGATAACTCAAACAAAAAGTAGTCAATTTAGATGTTTGAATATACCAAAAGATAGGTAATTTAACTGTCCACATTTTCCCAATGTAATGTACCTATCAATTTTTCAACCGTTTTTGCGTTATTCAACAATATTAGTAGACTATACACGAAAAAATGACATTTTTCAACTTTAAACGTTATTTTCATCTATTTAGTGCGAAAGAAACAAAGAATGAACCATATATTATTGATGTACACATCATCAACTATCATTATGCTGAATTTGAGCAAAATCTATTTCAAAAAAATTTTCGCGAAAAATCCAAGGGGTACCCCTGCGATTTTTTTCAACCGAACAGTTAACGAATTTTTACTCCTCTCTCAATACAGATAAAAATCTGAAATTTTCAGGAAAGTTGTGTCTTACCAAGATGTATTTTTGTAATTTTTTTTATTTCTCGGAAAAATCTGCAAGTGGTCCAAAAAAATCGGTTTTTGAAAGCTCAAAAATTGGACTTTAACCGTGATTTTCGGGGTCAAAAAATGTGCGAATCAATTGTTTTATTATGCAGGAGTCTTCATTTGAACGCCTTACACACGTACATAGCAAAAAATTTGGTGAAAAAAATTTAAACAGAGCCAGAGAAATTATTTTCCGTAAATCGACTTTTTCGCCGGCCGAATTTCCGAGCTCCGCTGGCATCGGTAATAGTGAAAAATTAAATTTTCGTTTTAAAGCGATTTTGAAAGCTATTCTTATAGGAAATTTAACGCTGAATCCGAATATGACGTCAAAACGGCGGAATATTGACGACAACTATCAGTTTTTCCAGGTTTAATACACGCCACTCCTACGTTTTTCAACTTTGAAAATCCGTTGCAAATACTTACAGTACTGTTCAAATTTGATTAAGTAATGACTCCTACAGGAAATTAGACGTAGAATTCGAATTTAAAGTGAAAAAAATTAAAATCGAACGATTAATAATATTTCTCGAATTTTTTTCGTTTTTCATTCTTTTGAAGTTTCAACTTTGGGATTTTTTTTCATCACGTTCCCGAAACGGGACAGATTAGGTGCTGTGGAAGAAAATGTAGGAAATTTAACGTAGAATCCAGTAAAAATACGAAAATGGCTAGCGTATATGATAGCTTTCGAGGAATATTCCACTTTATGTCAAAAAACGTGTTTTGACTTTTCTTCAAACGTTAATAGCTCCGCGGGGACATAACATAAAAATATAATTAAATACACCAAATTGTAGGATTTTGATAGCTCTTTCTCGCCTCTGAGTATTATACCTATGTAAAAGTAACCGGTTCAAAAGTTATATGCGAAAAACAGGCAAAAAACCGCGAAAAACAGGGTCATAAAATTTCAAATCGCAATAAAATTTGAACAGAGGCCTAATTAAAAAAAAGAAGACTTTTCCAGCCGATGAAGTTCCTTCAATTGAACGGCACTATGTCCAAAATTTGATTACCTATTCCCAGTTTCTCAATCAATCGTATACCCAAGGATTTTTGACTTTCTCTTCCGGCAGCTCTAGCTCCGGCTAAAATCTATCAACGAACGAATTCTTGTACTTTTTCGTTTAAAGAATTTAATAATCTACAAATATCTGTAGTAAAATTTAAAGCTCCAATGTGAATTTTTCGAGAAAATCGCGAATAACTGCGGAAAAACGTGTTTCCGAAACAGGTGAAATTAGCACATAAACCTCCCCCAAGAAAAATCCGAGGCTTAAATCGAAAATCGACTAATTTTTCGCCGTATCATTTTCGAAATGCTAAACGAATATAGTGCCAAATTAATTTTTTTTTTTCGAAATGCGGCGTCGAGTCGAGAGCGTTTTTTTGTAGAAAAAACATCAAGTTCCGACTTTGACTCGCTATAGCTTCGCGGAGGTGAGTCCGATCCGACCGATCCTAATGACGAAAATGTTTAGAATTTCCCGCACAACAGATCTGTAATGCACATGGTACGTACGAAAATCAATATTTAAGCCGCTACGGCTCCCGAAAGAAAAAATTCCGCGATCGCGATTTTTCACCAAAAACACGTTTTTCGATACATTTCGAATTTTTTCAAAAAAGTGGGGCCGAAAATGGAAAATCCGAAGGTTTTTCAGCCGATGGCCTTAAATTTTAAGCAACCCCTATTTTTTTCATCGGATTCCTACAAGCCAGTTGCTCAATCAATCGTATCCCTCTCCTCCTGGTTGTGTAGTTTTATATATATAGATACCTATATAAATGATAAAATGAAAATAAATAGAATAAGTTTATATATTAATATTTTTTTAAATAAAAATCAATTACTTAAATAAAAATATTTTATTTTATAAAAATTATTTCAAATTTTAGCCCTTATTTACAAACATGTAAATGGAAACGTTCATAAGAATTTGGCCCAGGTACTAAAACAAGTAGATGGTTTTTCCAAAAAGGTTAGGAATAATAAACCACTGTAGAATCATTTACAACGTTTTCTATTTGAATTTCTACAGGCCAGAGATTTTTTTAACGTTCAAGGTCTTGAAATGTTTTTCACAGTGAGCGAATGACGAATAATTTTTATCGCCTGTTTTTCAACGATAGTTTTCCGTTCTTACAGACTGCAAAAATCGATATACTTGAAGGTTTCAAGTTGTAAAATGTTTGTTATAACGAGAGATCGTCAGTGTTACACACGGTACTCCCCGATATTAACCTCTCAACTGTTTCTGTTCTCCCCCAGCTAGTTTTTCAGAAACAATATTGTTTTGTACTAACGTTGCGGCCTTTGGATGAGTTTTGTAAATTTTATAATTAGTTTTGCACGTTTTTAAATTTTATAATTATTAGTTTGGCTGTTTCTAAACTTTATAATTAGTTAATTTTTTTTTATAATTAGTTAATTTTTTTTATAATTAGTTAATTATTTTTTTAGAATTAGTTGAATATTTTTTTATAATTAGTTAATTTTTTTTGCCCGTATACCAACAAAAAGGGAAGGTTTTATTAAGGATTTTCGTACTTGAAGATAAGGTAAAATCCACTTGGGGGAAAAAAAAACAAAAACAAAAAAAAAACAAGTTAACTATCGTAACCTCCTCCTTTTGAAGTCGGTTAAAAAACCAGCACTACCTTTCGTCTGGTTAAGTTGAAATCACGAGAGCAGGCCTTGCAATGCGTCGCATCCTTGTCCGATGCCCAGTTTGGACTGGTTGGAGTTTCAGCAGCTGCTTGGCTCACTTCCTCAGTCAGTTCAGATACTTTTAGTTTGGAAGCACTCAGATGCCTTCCAAGTTCTTCTAGCGTTTCTTCTTGTTCGCGGCATTTTTCATCCAATCTGTACTTCTCTTCTTGCAGGGCGATGTAATTCTAGAAGAACGATAATCGTCTGAGTACATTTTGAAAGGAGCAAACGGCACCATAATGCGCAAACAGTAGAGCAACGGGGCAATTCAAATTTGCAACACCTTTAGAAATCTTCACCGAGCTCTTGTACACACTAAATACAGTGCCAAAGATAGGTGGCTCATAACAAATAACAATAGCAGTGTTAAGGAGCAGATAAACGAGGGAGTGATGGATTCTCAAAATTTCAATTCCGCTGAACGAGCATTTTCGACCCTTCTGGCATTCTAAGGTCTATCAGAATTGAATAAGAGTTACAGGTAATAACCATCATGGAGGTAACAGAATTAGTAGTATTTCTAATACGATGCTTAATTACTTACATAGAACCATTTCATTCTGACTGCCATTTTGACACAGTACCTTTTAGAAGCATCTAATGACATCCAAGTGGAGAATATTTTATTGTCTTTTATAGGCGGACAATAATGAGGCTATTCTAAAGGCACCGAAGTTGGCAGCAGAAACGAAATGGTTCTATGTAAATTACTCGACAAGTTCGAACTCATCAAAACGTGTGCCTTCAAAATTATTCCGAGTTACTCATTTTCATTTCAGATCAACTGAGGACGGCTGAAGGGGCAAAAGTCCTTGCATTTGTTTCGGCCGACCGATCAAATTTAGCGAATTTTCCTGGTTGCGGAATTCCAATAGAAAATTATTGCTTTCCAAAGAGTCAAACGAATTATCATTGAATTGAACCTTGTTATGAGCCAAGCAGGTTAGCCATGATGGCACACCTGTGCAGACTAATGAAAAACTAATTCAGAGCATAGCAATTTGAATTCTTACCTTAGCGACTGACCGTAACTGGGCTATTTCTCCCTGCAATTCGTTAATGCGGTTTTTATCGAGTTGGATCGCTTTCTCCAGCTCGAGCCTCATCTCTCTTTCGTTAAGCAATGCGTCTGATGTTAGTGACGCTTTTTGCAATGCGTTTTCGGCGTCGGATTTACCGCGTTCGACTTCCTTTTGCCTGAATGGCGGGGTACAAAATTTTTCCCGTATATCACAGATGCTGCTGCCATTTTAAAAATATATCTACAGCCAGATTGAGTTTTAGCAAAATAAAAAAAGGTGAGCAAATCTTTTCTAAAATATATAACTTTCTTCAATTTTTTATCAATTAATTGTACAGCGTCGATAAATTTTTCGTCGAAAGAACAACCGGTTTTCCATTCGTATTGACGACTAATTTTCGTTTAAGTCAGCAACAGATGTTGCGAATAAATATAATTGATACAGATTGATCTTCAGAATTGTCAATAGATTATTAGGTTCACCCGTGGTCGATTTCTTGGCAAAATCAATGATCGATTGTTTTTTATCAATTTATTTTCAACCTTGATTGACCGACAATGATTGATTTGTTGACAAAATCATTGGTCGATTCCTTGATTAAAAATCAATAATTGATTCATCGACTAAATCAATAATTTTTTCAATCAAATCAATTCGATTTTCGCTTTTTGTACATAATGAACAAATCACCGACTGAATTAATCATATTTTTCACAACTAAATAATTAATTTTTTTTTAAATTATACTTACGATCGATTCATATTAATTCGATCTCAATTGAATCGATGAGCAACCGATATTCAACTGAATGACTGATTTTCTGGAATTGATAAATTTTTAACTAAACCTAAGATAGTGTCATATCGAATCGATGATCATTTCTTTTAAATTAAAAATATTATTGATTTCTCAACTAAACTTAGGCTTTATTCCTCAACTAATCAATGATCATATCGACAGTAAAAATTCAATTCAGATTTCTTCAATTATTTCCAGTCGCTATTTTTCAAAAAATAATGAACTATAAAGCCGATTAATTTTCCCGTTGGATCAATTTTAATCCGCTCATCTCGGGGGAAATTTGGTAGCAAGAAGAAAGCGAAATTATCGAATAGCTTTTATAAGGAGGTTTTTCCAAACAATAATACGATACAGTCTGAATACTAATGCATACATGACATAATCTCTAGATCACACAGTTTCACCACAGTCGAGCAGTTTTAATGTTAAGCGTTAATAGCCAGCATCAGAAAATTGGTTAACACAAAGTAGCATTGGTCAACTAGACATAAACATAGAGCGATTAACTCACGACAATACAAGAAAAATGCAAAACTAGTCGATATATTTTTTTATCCAACCATTGCACGCTCGTCACCGAGTTTTTGATTGAACACATTTTTTGGCTGCCTGTGACGATGACGAGAATGCGTTCCGGTAAAATTTAATAATTCAAAAGCATGACGATGGAATTTTAACGTCGTTCCACACATTTGATCATGTTTTGAAACCGGAATCGTTTCAGTAGAAATTATATTCCAGATACGGAAAGCGAGAAAGTGAATCGGTAAAATGTCGGCCAATTCCATTCCTCTTTGCATTGTAAAATTTATATGAGATCTTTCAGAAAGCTGATCGCTAAGCTATGAGAACGAGTCGCTCTCATTCTTTCATCTAGTTATCGCTTTATTAATGCGAGGAAACAATGTTTTATTCGAATTCGCGCCTTTCTGAACGTTTCACGGTTTCGAGAGCACCGCATCGAGATCGAAGAAAATGGGGACCTTGAATCATAAAACATAGAGAGCAAGGAGAATAGTTATTGGGGCTGTTGATCGATGAATTGGAAAAATTGAGCATAATTTCAGAACCAGATTAGGTCAAACGATTGATGGTTTATATATCTGGGAGAAAATCGAGAAGGATATTTTTAGGAAATCGATTCCCAGCTGAATCGATAAATTAACGTACTATTTAATTTTAGATTCGCTCAGTTTTCCATATTCTTACAATCTCAATAGGCTCTCGAACTTGTCTTCTGAACTGTGAAATCGTCAGAGATTATAGAAAACCATTACATTATTTCATTTGCAATTATAAAAATAACTAGTACATACTTGTCGCCCATGATTTGTAGCGTGTCTGTCATTGCACAGGTCTTAGCCTCCAGTTTGGAGACAAGCTCCGTTTTGTGCTTGAGCGATGATTCATATTCCTGAGAACCAGTGCAATACCCGTGAACTACAAACCATGACACAGTATTTTTGGAAATATCCGAACTTTCTAGAAAATTCCCATCCCGTTCATCTGTCCTATTAATTTATAATTACAACCAACTTCCACCTAAGATTTCACGCAACCTCAACCACAACCTAACTGAGCCGAAAAACATGTGGCACTATTTTCTTAAAAGGGATAAACATTGTTAGATATTGCAAACGCGAAAGGATAGAATATTAAATGCGACAAAGTGCTGCTAGCAATGATGAAATGCCAGCGGGCGAGTAAAAATAAATGATAGATGGGACGAAATTAGGTTCAATTCAGGAAAAGCTGGGAACGCATTTGAAAACTATAGCGTTGTTCTAGATAAGAGTATTCAGACTTGACAATGCTGAGCTACAACAAATTGAAAAAGAGCAATCTCTTCGGATGAAATCTACTGCGTTCTGGTTGTCCGGGTGAAATGAATCTCAATAACCAAACCTTTGGATTCCCATGCAAGTTTCAGGGCACGAATGCTCTGCATGTAAATGGTTCATCTTGAGACTTCTGATATAGCGGTCTCTCCTATTAGCAGCAGCATAAAATCGCATCGCTCAGTAAGGCTCAGCAACATGTGCGGCGAAAAGATGATTTCAACCATCAACCGAGCACTCGCTGTAATTTTCCTCCCTTGAAGGTATTTTTACTTTTCCTCCCAACTCGAAGATCCAATCACATTCATTAATAAAACAGTGGAAATGAGGGAGAATTCTAATTGCTACGGTTTCACCACTTAAAGGGCTGTTAGGAGGCACATCACGCACGAACAACTTTATAACCAGAATAATGAGAGAATCTTTGACGTAATTCGAGTACCTAAATCGCATTTGTATTCGGTAAGGATATATAAGCTTTCAACGGCTTATTAACCAATCCAGCTTGAACTGCCAAATAAATCACCAGCACCTTCCGCCTCTCTCTTCTTTTCTGATAATATTTTCTATAATCGCTCTTATCACGCTTATAGAAACCCTAAACAGTTTTCAAAACCACTTCCAGTTTTTTTTTGAACCAATTTTCTATTTTATCCCATTTTATTGCCGCAGTCGCCTACAGCCACCATCTTTCAAGTGATGAGAATCTTTTCAAAAGGACACCATGACAAGATTCAAGGAAATCAAAAATCTATTGAAAACAAGTGTGAAAGAAATTCATCGAACGCAAAACATTTTCTGGATTCTGAACTGAAAAACTTGAAAATTTAAAATTTTGTTGAATCTCACTATTGGAAATGCATTTTACAGCGAGGAAAAACAGCGCTCTCTGTAAACTGAAACTCAAACTTATTCTCAAGGCCTGAAAAAATTCCAGACAATGCTATTTTTTATTATTTTTCTTCGTCCATTTGACACATGACTAAAGTCAATACTGCATATATGCCAAAATTGACACCGCCCTTCTTTTTTTCAGACGGAAGTCTCTATATTTTACTGCAAAATCGTATTCACCAAGATATTGCATAAAATTCGACCCCTTGCATGATTATTTCAGCTGCGCATAACTCGCGAAAATTTGGGAAATAAATGATTTCCTTCTCGCAAAGTGGCATTTTTTGTTAAAAATGACAAAAAAATAGCATTCTGATAGAATTTTTTTTGCCATGAAGAGGAAAAAATGGGGTTAACAGGGCACCCTGAATTCTTCAGCTTCGTCATGGGAAAACAACAGTTGACAGCGCAATTCTATAACTGCAGTGCAATTGTACGACATTAATGGGAACATATTCTCCTCTAAACCAACTGGATTTTGAAAGTAAATCGTAGCAAATACCAAAAGCTCAAAAGGCGAATCAAATGAGGTAACATTTCAAAAACTCCCTACTGTAACTCGAAGTTACTAATCACTGAGACTGGCAACCTATTCGCATAAACAGTTGGTCCGGTTTAATGTGGCGTATTAGCTTTCTCTTGACATTTGACGAGCCCGTCGAGAAGTTTTCCAATCTCGATGGTCTTGTTCTGTAGTCGCGAGACCATTTCACCCTTTTCGGTCAATTCTGACTCACATTCCTTCCAAGAAAAAAGAATAGAGAAAATCCATAACCCGGAAACGGCGTTGAGAATAAATAGCGAAAAAATACAGAAGCAGGTGAAGGTAGGACAAAAAAAGCCAGCTGAACGAACGAGGACCAACAGAAAAAAACCGACAACTTGCAAAGAAAAGAATTAAAATGGAATTCTTGAGGAAGAAATACGAGCAGGAAATATTGGCGAATACTGAAAATGCAATAGCGAGGGTACGGAAACTATGAGAATCAACGTTTAGAATGGAAACGTCTAGATAGAACATAAAATGTATGATGAGCATAGAATGAGAATTCCAAAAATTGCAATTACTTGTTCAGGTAGTAAAGAAACATTTTGTTTCTACACCTGGAGAAAAAATCAATTCAATGCAATGAAATTTCTAAAAAAAGTTCTACCAGAGAATTTGCCAAATGAGACGTTATCGAATGATTAATAACATCAATTTTTCCAATTCTTAAGCGATCAATGTGTTTTGTTCACTCTCAACCATCACCATCATTTTAAAAACCTATAAAAAATATTGAAATGCAGGGGAAAAATTTTTTTATATGTTAAGTACTTGTCGAACTTAATTGGGGATTAATTTTTTTTTTCAATCGATCTCCTCAAGTGAGAATTACAAGGGAGACCCAAAAGAAAGGGAATTTTGCAATAACTATTGACACCACATTTTGAACATAATTTTCCATTATTTGAAACAATTTTTAAATTCAATTAACCGAATCAGCCCTCACTGCGAATTTCGTTTGACCACCTCTACTGTCTCAAAGCGCTCTCATGTCACAAAAATCTGGGGAACAAAAAGAAGTCACAGGAGGAGCTAGGTCTGGTGAGTGGAGGAGGCGATCGGGGTCGATCTCAATCGTTTCTGCGAGTTTTTCCCCCGCCAGACAACAACAAAGGGAGCCCCTTGTTCCCGAAAATTATCCATGATACGTTTTGCCTCAACGGAAAAAGGTGTTTCACAACAAAAATTCTCACGGATGAACAAGAGCTCTCACAGTAACGTGGCTTTGCATACTGACTTATTAGAAGCCACCCTTCCAGAAGGCCCTTCCCACTTTTACTTTTTACAATAGTCCTATACCTATTACCCTAGTACAATGCGTATTATTAAGATCCTTAAATTTTTCTCTACAGCGAGTGAAGAGATTTTTGGATATAAGCAATTTTACAATTTTGAAAGCTCATTTAAAAAAACGTTTTCTAGAGCAAGCAACTCATGATGCCAACCATTTGTCTCTTTAGGTCTTAGCATATACCTAGATAGAGTTTGATAAAACCTACAATAATGGACAAATTTGAAGTGAGGAACGTGTTTGGCGATCAAACATTGACTTTTTGCACTACGTTTGGCCAAAATGAGGATCGATCTGAAGAAAGTGATGACGTCATCATTAATTTATAGCTCCCTGTAGATAAGATTCAGTTTCAAATGAAGGTTGCCCTCAAGCAAATTAGGATTAACCCTAGGAGAGGGGTGAGGAGTGAAAGTGATGTTGAAAAGCGTCAAATGAAAGCTGCAAATAAAGTATGCACTACGTTGAAAAAAAAAAGACAAAGAGATCAATGAGAAAATACCTGCAGTTTCCTGTACATGTCCAGATTGATTTGCTTGATATCGTCCAACTGTCGCCTAAGCGAAACTATAGTATCCTGTTTGTCGTGAATGTCTTTCTCTAAAAGTTTCATCGCAACTTCCATTTCAGCCTTCAAACTAATCTGTAAGGTAGAAGAAATTCGACGATAAAATATATTCTGACAAAATGAATAAAGTTATCATCGGTATGAGGGGAGAAAACTTGACATTTTCTTTATGGTCTTCTTTTTAATCAACTTATTATTTATTTGGGAAAATTCAGGGCTACGTACGACAATCACATACTTATGACCCCTACTGTCAGATTGAAAAGACCATGGGGAAAATGACATCAACTTTGTCTTCCCTTCATCCCAATAACATGAAAAAAGCAATAACCAAACATAAAAATCACCAGTATGCTGGTGATGTGCTGATGTGTGCTCATATTATGACAGTTACCTGTAAACTGAGTTCCCGCTGAACATCTTCCGTTCGCTTTCTTTCGAGTTCCAATTCATGTCTTAGTTGTTCAGAACTCATCGACGCAACAGGGACAGAAGTTTTCTCTTTGAAATCATCAGAACCTCCTCCCTGAAAAGGTGAATGTGCATGTCCATATTGTAGAACCGAAGGCCTTAACATGAACTTCTGAACTGAAGCATGCTCAGAGAACAGTTGTCGTTAGAGTGAAAATTATTCTGGGGAACGAAAATCATTTAAAAAAAAAGAAGAAAATTATTCATTTTAATTGAACGAATCCCTTTCTCAGTCATTCTACAAGAGAGACGATGACTCCAAAAAGTGACCATTCTGTAGGAAATTGAGAGGTGAAAGGGAAAGTTGTTCAATCGCTTGGAAAATGGTAGAAGTAATAATTTTTTTATTATTATTAGGAGGAACATAACTGATTATCAAACCGAGAGCAAGGCCAGGAGCTTCAACAGTATTTCAAAAGCTATCGTCCAGAGGCAAAAAGCCCTCTAGAGTGAAAAGGCCTACAATTATTTGTAATCACTAAATCGATTATTTTTTCAAGATTAGAATAAAATTACCTCGTCCGTCCTTTCCGAATTATTATCCTTCTTTTTATCGCTGCTCTTCAAATTTTTATTCTCTTCAGTAAGAGCCAAAATGCTCTTTTTAGCGATGGCCAGATCTTCCTTCATCAGAGCGTTAGTCGTCGTTAAAGATTCAACTTTCGCTTGCAAGTTACCGACTGTCGCACTAAAATATTGCACATACGGATTCAATTGTTAACAGTATTGAGCGGAAGTTATCAATATCAATTATATCAGAACCCTTCCTCACTTTAAATGCCGGTTGAGTTCTTCGATGTAATTTTTCTGATCGAGAACTGTTGTCATATTATCGACATCGAGATCATCATCGGGAGCATCACCGACCACCGAGTTGTGGTGGCTTGATCTCAGATACAATGAAAAATCTATCACCCCCTGTTGACAGTCTAAATCTTCTTCCTGAAATTAAAACGAGAGACTTTTCCAGAGGCAATGAAAGTGTAAACAAAACAGCGGTGTTCATAGATAACACAGTACTTCCACAATTGAGTCGGTAACAGGTATAACCATTTATAAAACCAAGAAACTCGTACAAAGGCCACAACGTTAGTATACTACAACTGTAATTGAAAAACTAGGCTGGAGACCCAAGAACAGAAAAAAAACACGAATTAGGTTAATCATGCGAAAGTGTAGTATGAGAGGCTAAGACAAGCAAAGATGGTAAAAAGTGAGACCTCGAACGGTAAAAAATAATTACTCTTATAGCATGTAAAAATCATAACAGAAAAAACTTTGAACTGGTATATCTCGGAAGTACTGTGCGTTATCCAAATTCAGTGACAACTAATTTTGCGAATTCACTGGGGGACCATTCACTAAAAATTTCATTTGGTTTCAATCATTTTTTCAGGGAGATATGCCGATTTAGGTCGCTTCTCGACCTCAGACACATTATTGATAAAAATTAAGCAACTTCACATTTTTTTGCAAAAAAACAAGTTTATGAAACATTTCCCTTAAGAAAAAAACCTGCTCACCTTCACGCACAAATTACAGTCTATAACGTTCAGTCCAACGAGAAGGCCGACAATGACGATGGCTTCATCGCTCATCAAAAGCGCGTCGGGTTCGAAAAATTCGGACAAAATATCGTCCCTATGATCGATCAACAATTTTAGATAATCTCCCAATTTTTTTTGCATCAAAGCTAACCTAAGCCAGGCTCTCGCTCTTCCCATCTGCGTTCTGAAATGTCAAAAAAAAGTTCAGTTAAACGAGGTGACTCATTGCTTGTAATTGATGTTGGAGTATAATTGCACAATGTTCATTCACAAATTAACCTTTAGAGTGCTATAGGTCTATTGGCCTCATGAGGAATATCATGGCTGAGATACGAGGGCGTCGCCAAAAGTCCCCTATTTTTCAAACCAACTTCAAAGCATGGGAAAAATCTGAAACTTGCAGGGAATGTTGGTTAGGGTGTTGTGGTAACACTGATTTTTTCCGAAGTCGTACGATAACCTGGTCGACCGTAGCAGTCTTGTAAACATGGCGAGTGCTTTCCCTACCAGGTCCACTTCGAAAGTTCCGTGCTACCATCAGATTTTTTTCGCTGAACGGAAGCTGAAATCGACCACGAACTGGCTTCAGTTTATGGTGAGGACTGTGTTACGGTTCGCGTGTTTGGCGTTTCAGATTCCTAAACGGACAAACAAGTTTGGAGGATCAGGAAGACCCGGCACAGCTCAGGAAGGTGAGATTGTCGACGCAGTGGAACAAATTCTTGATGAAGATCTTCGGCATTGAAGAAATTTTTGATCAAATTCCCAAGCAATGAAGGATAAAACTAGCCCAAGTCAATCCTCCGGATTGTCACAGAAAATCTCGGCTTCTTGAAAGTGTGTGTACCTGAAG
Source organism: Tupiocoris notatus (assembly GCA_037159825.1). Taxonomy (NCBI): domain Eukaryota; kingdom Metazoa; phylum Arthropoda; class Insecta; order Hemiptera; family Miridae; genus Tupiocoris; species Tupiocoris notatus. The sequence continues at coordinate 35,623 of JASJUZ010000032.1, read as the reverse complement.
GAAGTGGCAGCACTTTGCAGATGTCTTAAAAAGTTGGTGCCACGGTATCAAAAATCCATAGAAAAAACGGCAACTTCGTAGAAAAATAGGAAACCCTGGCTGAATACGAAAAAATATCAAAACTTAAAAAAAGGGAGTGTTTTATTTTTTCTTCCCTAGGGAATGGAACTTTTGGCGAAGCCCTTGTAAATACTTGGAAAGGAGGCAGCAGCACAAAGGAGTATGTTTAAATTATTAACCTGGCATCAGACACTCCGTGATTGCCACGTTTAAGGCAAAGAAACAAGTTAAGGCTTAGTTGCCATGCCGCCTGTTCCTTTGCCGCGCTGAAGCGACTATCATAGAGAGAGCCAATACGATTTCAGTTAATAATAGTAAAAATAATGACTCATTTCTGGGGGAAAATAGTCCCAAAATCCCTCCTAAGGTTGCCCAAAGAGGCGAAAGCGCTGCGCCGAAAAACAGCTAAATCGTAATTATCCCTTTCGATAATTTTAAAACAATCAAGAGCTTTGGCAATATAAAAATAGAGGGGAGATATTTCTTACTTTACAGTAGGCAAATCGCGCACGCTACTTGTAATATCTTGAGCCTCGGACGTCAGTTTTTCCACCACCTGAAGTATATCCCATAGTTCTTTCTTCGGACCAAGAAGCCCCTAAAACCATCAAAACCAATTACGAAAATAGCAAAATTGTTTCCCAGTAATTAATCAGCGATCCAAAAACTAACCTTCTTCGGCCGGAGTCCATGGCGCAATGCGTGTTCCAAGACAATAAAAAAATGCTGAAGCGGCATATGATCCGAGTCCAACATTCTTCCGAATTTCAGCGACGTTTCAATAAGCTCCTTGACAATGAGTTTTGAAATATTGACCAAATTGCGCCTTTCAATGATCACCGGATCTCTCGCTGAAAAATCACACCATCGTATCGTAAAGATCTTCTAAATAAGGTATAGCCAGTTTAATTGATACAAGATTAAGTGACGCCTGAAAGGCTTGTATGAGTCTGATTCGATATTGGTTCGATGGCTGTCATCCGTAGCATAAGTGTTTTTCATAATTTATTTCATAATGAGAGAGGGTGTTGTACAGGATCAACATCCACAAACTAAAAATTCAATTACAACGAGCCACTCGGAGAAACTATGTTCGTTTTACTTTTCAAACACCTAGTATTTACTAATGGTGGATTTCACCAAAAAATTGAGTCGGAGACAGCTGTACAGGCAACGCCAACAAGCAATGTTACTAGCGAATACAAAATTTGTTGCGAGTTAGAGTTGCCTGTACAGCTAACTCTAAAGGCCTTAACAGACCGGACGATAACATTGTTGAAAACATTGTTATTAGCATTTTTCAGTAACTTTCCTTTCACACCGAACGCAACATTGTTGGCAACAATGTTATCAACATCGGGCAAGGAATGTTACGGCACTTGAAAAATGTTGATAACAATTCCTCCCCCGAAATGTTACTGGAAACATTGTTGGCAACATTTTCTGTAACATTGTTATTTTTTCCGTCAACATTGTTAGTAACATTGTTGGTGACACGGAGTTTTGCTATCGAGCCATGAGCGATAACAAACCGGCATTTGTGACTAACATTGTGGATAACATTGTTAGAGAACTAGACCCAAATAAAACAGACGGAAGAATTGTTGGCAACAAAAAAGTTGACGACATCGTTGCCAACAATGTTGGTAACATATTTTCTAGATCATCTCATTTTCTTACAAACATTATTGTTATCAACATATTATGTTAATAACAATTGTTTTCACTAACATTTGGTCCGTAAGCACCTTAATGATCTGTCTGAAACAAGTAAACTGTAGACAATCATATTTTTAAAAAAAGGGTTTTCGCTTTGACCGGAGTGGATTTTACACAGCAACCAATACTTCCTATGGCCGCTGTGGAAAAACAATGGTAAATGCGAAAACTCCCTATTATTATAAATGCGCAATCAAATATTTTGAGAAAAGACCCCAGCAGCGTCTGGAAAACGGCCGGTGTTGCGACCTCACTAGCGCTCATAGTGACCGTGGTACATAACTACCGAACCCCAGAGACAGAGTCTCTACTTGCCTTATACTAGACTAGGCGTCACCTTGAGTAAATTATGCGTGTACAATCCAGAGCACGGGAATAAAAATTCTGCGCACCTGCGGCAATTTGGGAAAATTGAGTTTATTAGTTAGTTCAAGAACTCGAACCGTGTTTTACTGATGCGTATGTCAAATTGGATAGATTTAGCGATTTTTTTTACTTATTGAGATTGATTCGTGGTTGCTTGATTTATAGATGAACGAGATTGAAATAATTTACTTGATCTAATGAGTGCGTCGAATTGTACTGAACTTGAATTGAAATGTACTTATTCTCTGCAAAGGGGCAGGTAGGAAATTCACAAGAATACATTTCTTTGATGTATTTTGTAGTTCAAGTTCTAATATGGCCAACTAAATCACTTTTCAGCAATAGTCTAATTTTAATTTACATTGACAACACCTTTTGAACAAAAAATAAAAGGAAACCTGCATAAGCAGTTGCCCACGAAGACATAGAAACTCCAATGATAGCGGAAAGGTCTAGTCCAAGTAGAGAATCAGTCTCTGGGGTTCGGTAGCTCAGTACCATGGTCGCCACGAGCGCTAGTGAGGTCGCAACACCGGCCGTGTTCCAGACGCTGCTAAAGACCCCGGACTCAGATACCGATAAAAGGCGGATCGACCGGCGATGGCGTCGATAGATCGTGCACTCCATCTTGGAGCAGCTCGACGTCCTGCAGTTCCTTCAAGCAGAGCCATTCTCCGTCAACAGAAACTCGAAAGTTGCACAAATAGATGGTGTCCTGTGCTCCAGGCACTTCATCTTCCAGCATTCTCATGAAGCTACAATACGAAATTGCACAGTGTAGCCTAAGCAGATGAAACAGATTATGACTTGAGATCAATTATTTACATCAACTGTCGTCACCTTTGTAAATTCTATATTTGACAGGCTGAATATTTGACTACCATCGATGACATTGATTTTCGATACGTAATTTTGTCAGTGTTCATCCACCCCATGTCGATTTTATACATTGTTTATTTATATACATTATTATGTCAACACTTATGTGCATTAATGCCAATTTATCAACAAAAATAGAAATTATAATGGGGTAAATAAAATCATTTTAGCAAAGTCAGTGTATTTATGGGGAAAACCAACTGGTCAGCCTCGAAGCTGGACAAATGGTACTGCCATGCACAATACATTCACCCATATCAATACATCAGAACATGGTGGAATGAAGTGAAAATGGGCCATAAAGTGAAATGCAGAAGTCGACAGCTATTGAATAAAATAATAATTGCCACACTACGTTTCAGAGAGTTGGATTTTTGCCATTAATTAGAAAAATATAATGCCTTAGAGGGATTCGTGCAACGATGGCTGGTATCGTTTGAAATTTCGCTATAAAATTAATAAAATCTCGTCGTAATAGAATTTCGTTCGCTAAAATGATTTAATTCACAGAGTTGCCAAAATTATTACAAAACCCTTGAACCCCTCTTCGAAACGAGAACGTATTTACGATGAACTTCCAACAATATTTTCTCATTACTAGAATACTACAAGGAAAATTGCCCAGCGCAGACATTGCATACCTGGTCTGATTTGACAGGTGTTTCTTGCTGATACTTTTCGAAGAAAAACAAGGCCCTCGTGATTGCAAAAGGGACGATTATTGAGAATTACTTGCTGAAAGATAAAGATGGAATATGCAGCTATTGATCCATTGCTCAGACGGTGGATGGGGGAAAATCAATACGGAGGGGGCTACTCCCATGAACCACCCCGCCAACATGTTGCCAGGTATCACCGGCTGTTGATATTGTCTAAATAAATACATCCATTGGGTAGAATTGGAGCGTTATGCCAACCTAATCGCCGCTAAGAGAAAAACCCTGCAAATTATTTAAAAGTGGTTATTACTCCTTTGCTTCAATAATGATTTAAAAAGACCTTCCATTTTAGATAGCGACTGGGCCGAACATTTATTAACGTTTCCACCAAACAAGAGATTGGCAACTGTAAGGGAAAACTCCGAAGCAACTATGGTAAATTCGAACATTTATATTTTTCTTAATTTTCAAACTAAACGCTAAATTATTCGAGTTAGCTAATTATACAGCTAATAAAGGTAGAGTTTGTCGATCATTATGACTCGAGAACTATTTTTACAGCTCCAAAAATCTTCAAGTTATTACGCCAAACTTCTGAAAATTTCGGAAAAATTGTCAAGAAAGCTGCAATAACTTGACAACAATTGAAGCGATCGACCCCGCGATGGTCACATTCGATTCAGCGCCCAAAAATCTATAGAAATTAATACCAAACACCTTTTTCGAAAAAACATTCGAAAATACGAATTTTCTCCCCTCAAATTACCCTTAAAATTGAGCTGGCGATCTGATAAAAGAATTGAGCCATTTGAAACGTCAAACATCGCATTTTGAGGGGGGTAGAAAATTAGAAAGCTTAGAAAGATTAGAATTAGAAAGAAAAATTTTAGGGCGATTACAACGGTTTATTATTGAAGAGAACCCAAAACACGTTTTCCACCAAAAAGTAGAATATATCTCGAAAACAAAACTAATTCGTGTCATTTTTTTATTTTTAATCGATTCTAAATTAAATTTCCTCAATTTACTTCCACAGAAACTATTTTTTCAAAATTCGTCAACGTGTCGAAAAGAAATTCCAAAGTTAAAACTCCAAGAGTATGAAAGACCGAAAAAAATATAAAAAAATTATTAGTTGTAAGAATTTTATTTTTTTCACTTCAAACTCGAATTCTACGTCTAATTTCGTCTAAGAATGAGTAATAAAATAATATTGGACAGTACTGTAAGTAATGCATTTTCAAAGTTGAAAAACATAAAAACTGTGTAGTAATAAAATTGGGAAAAACTAACCGTTGTCGTTTAATTTCCGTGGTTTTGACGTCAAATTTGGATTCAGCGATAAATTTCCTAAAAGAATAGCTTTCAGAATCGCTTAAAAACAAAATTTTTATTTTTCATCTCTGCCGATGCGAGCGGAGCTCGATTTTCGGCCGTTTGGAATCGATTCTAAATTAAATTTTCTCAATTTGCATGCACAGAAACTAGTGCCTATTTCAAAATTCGCGAACGCGACGAAAAAAAAATTCTATAGTTAAAACTCCAAAAGTATGAAAATTGAAAAAAATCGAAAAATATTATTAATTGTTAGAATTTGATTGTTTTCACTTTAAAATCGAATTCTACGTCTAATTTCCTGTAGGAATCATTAAATTAATCGAACAGTACTGTTAGTATTTGCAACGAATTTTCAAAGTTGAAAAACGTAGGAGCGGCGTAGGGCTAAAACTGGGAAAAACTAATGGTGGTCGTCAAATTTACGTTGTTTTGACGTCAAAATCGGATTCAGCGTTTAATTTCCTATTAGAATAGCTTGAAAACGAAAATTTAATTTTTCAACCTTACCGCTGCCAGCGGAGCTTGAAATTTCGGCCGTTGAAACACTCGATTTACGGAAAATAATTTCTGTGGCGCTGTTGGAATTTTTTTCACCAGATTTTTTGCTATGTACGTGTATAAGGCATTCAAATGAAGACCCCAGCATAATAAAACAATTGATTCGCGTGAGTTTTGACCCCGAAAAGCGCAGTTAAAGTCCAATTTTCGAGAGTTTGAAAACCGATTTTTTCGGACCACTTGCAGATTTTTCCGAGAAATAAAAAAAATCACAAAAATACATCTTGGCATGATACAACTTTCCTGAAAATTTCAGATTTTTATCTCTATTGAGAGAGGAGTAAAAAATCGTTAACTGATCATTTCAGAAAAATCGCAGGGGTTCCCCTGGGATTTTTCACGAAAATTTTTTAAATTTAGATTTCGCTCAAATTTAGCGTAATGATAGTTGATGATGTGTATATCAATAATATACGGTCCATTCTTTGTTTCCTTTGCGCTAGAATGATGAAAATAAGGTTTAAGTTGAAAAATGTGATCTAAACGGTTGAATACGCCTTTGTTTGAAAAGCGTTAGATGATACGAATTTTCTTCCCACTGAAAACCTTTCAAAAGTACCCTTGAAAAGGTAGCGGTAGAAAAATAAAAATGATTAAAATTACAATAGTCGCTACGGAGAAATTAGTTAGAAATTTTTTTCATGGGCGATTACAACGGTTTATTATTGAATAATTAACCAAAATTAAAACTATTCTTATTCATCAGGGGTTGAAATCAATTTCATATATGAATTATTTTCGAATTCATCACGGTAAGGTGGTTTTCCTCCAGCATTCTTTTGTTTCAAGGAATACAATTACAGATTTCTGGGCTGTATTAGGGAAAACATCAGAACGCAAAGATAGGTAAACCGTACAATAAAACCAATACAATACATACAATACGTTGACAACCATCGAACCAATGAGAAAATTAAAGAATCGACAAGAAATGAAAAGTAAAATTCGTCGAATCTCCAGTAAACTATTAAATTACATGATTATAAGAAGAAAATAGTAAAATCAGCTTTGTCGAAAGCTGCAGTTACTCACATTTGCCATTCGAAGCCGACCTCGGATACGGTTTCGACACCAGAATTTCAAAGGATCCCATGGAAGACGATCTTGACGTCGATGATCGGTTTTCATTCTCACGGTAAAAAGGAAAACTTCGTTTTTCTTTTTCCGAAGCGGACGGACTCTCGTCATCGCCACAGGCAGCCATACCTGAATATCAGTGATAATAAATCGATTAGCGGAGACATCGATGTTAGAAAAACATCGATGTATCGGACTGAAAACATCGATGTCCAGGCTTCGATGTTTTCGGACATCGATGTCTATGCTTCGATTTTTTTTACATCGACGTAGTAATCCCGTTTTTTTTTCAATAGAAGTTTTTCTTGTGTATAAAACATTCGAGGGGTTATTAAAACAATCCGTAAGAGAGTAGTGGGAATTTTTATTTATTTTCTCAGTTTCACCATTTGAGTTGATACCTAAACTCGAACGGTAAAGCCTGTAATTTACAAACAAATAAGATCGGTATTATTTTTATCGATTTTTTGTTGGTATGAATAAAACATCGATGTTTCTCTGTCGATATATCGGTACTATCGATGTTGTGGGCTTTCGATGTTTTAAACATTGAACATCGATGTTGAAGCTTCGATGTCCCAACCCTAGGTGAATTTGAAAAATCGATGTCTCAGTTCGATGCGAATCACGTTCCGATCGAAAACCTCATTTTCGTTGCGATGATGGGCAAAAATCAGCGAGGAATAATAAACGACTAATGCGACAATTAATTTATTGTTGGTATCAAAAATAATAAATATTAGGTAGTTTAAAATTCGGTAAATGTAAAAAAAATTCAGTCTCGCCTAAACTATGAAAATGGCTATAAAATCAAAATGTGGACAAACGCTTAATGTATATTTTTTCAAAGGTGTTATTAATATCAAAGGTTATTCACAACGGGAGCAGTAACTTATACATTTTATCAGCTTTGTCCAATAAGACGTGAGACTCAATGGTTTTTTCTAAATGATAACTACCAGTTTTCACCTGAGATTATAGGAACCTCATAAGGAGGAAAAACAGTAACATCTGGTAACATTTTTTGAAATCAAAAAGATAGTTATTGGTAGACGCGCATCTCTTCAAAAACCTTACAATATAAACTATTTCACCGCTGGTAGTTCGATTTCAAATTGTTTCAGTCAAAATAAGAAATGATAGGCTATGTTATTTGCAATTATTTTCTCTCATACTATTCATAGGACATTTTGAAATTCGTCAATTGACAATATAGAACCACATTTGGAATGTAACCGCGAGGTGAAGCCAAAGGAGAAACTCTATTAGCAATAATTCATTCGGGAATCTCATAATACCATCTTCAACGGTAATTGAAGAAATTTAAATTCGTTGATTGTAACAAATAAACAGGTACATTATGTGATGATTTTAAGCGATAGTTGATTTCTAAACGTAGAAAAATACAAAATAATGTTAATAAAAAAGGCGATACGTTCTCAATAATAATTAGGAGAATGATCAAGGGGAAATCGATCTACCTAATCCTAAATGTAAATTTTTACAACCAGTTTGTCTCACAAAATCTCTGAAAGAGCGATAAAATAGACGCCCCGAAAATACTTATTAAATTATTCTTTGATTTATAAACAGTCACGCGTAGAAAACAGAGAAACGTAAAAACTATCAGCTACCAAACTAAATACATTTTGTCAACGGTTGGGAAGTGAAAGGAAAGTGGAAGCAATGAAAACTTCCATTTAACGCGACAATAATCTCATCACAGGGAAATGATCCTTTGAACTAAACCTAAGGAAAAATATTCTTACATTTTACAGTAACAGCACACACTTAGATAAATAAAAAAGAATGTAACGTTCAATTGAATCACACCTGTACTCGTTTGAAACTGAGATTGAATTTGATGGTTTTTTTCCGTCATGAAGGGCACAACATCCATCAAAATCATCTTCCAAACACTTCGAAATCATCATCTCCTAATTTATTGCCAAAAATAAGATCCAACAGGAATCGATCGCAATAAATGCAATATTTGCATGTGAAAAATACCTTGTATACTTCTCAGGGGCCTCAGACGAGTACATTAATGTTGAGCTATCACAAATTTTAATAAATAAAAGCAAACATTAAAGTACAATGTGAAAACACAATTACTAATATTAAAATGCAGTGAAAATCACTAGGTATAGGAAAACGATGAACCAAAAGTAAAAACGTGTCTCCAACGCAGACCAAGTGCAGACAATTTAATCTCATAAATGGTGGGAAAATTCCCGTAAAATCTAGTGGTAAAAAGCTACGCAAAAATACTGCTTAGGCTAATTCTTTTCGTCGTATAAAAAAATCTGGTAAATTCTTCAGCCGAGAGTACTCGACTATTAATCACCAAGCTGCAAAATGCATGATATGTGACAACAATACATTGAAACTGACTTCTACAGTTTCTAAATTAATCGAATCAAATTAATTAAATAGGCTTTCATAATAATCACCGTCGATGTGGATTTTTACGAGCGTCCGTCGATCCGAAGTTGGCAATGTCACAGTAATACTCCGTTTATTGAAAAACCTGGAAACAAAATAGTTGTATCAATAAATAGATCGGTGTCACTGAACAGTAGAGGCAATTATACGAGACAAGTTCTTAAAGTGAAAGAAGAGGGAATTTTTTTCCTCGAGTTGGGAACAATGATTTTCAAAACAAAACATGCCCCGGTTGACCATAAACTTGAGATGTACCTTTTATTTCTATGGAAAATTTCAATCCGCACTTCATGTCACGCCTTGAGAGGCGATCCAACAAGTTTGTTCTAGAAGGGGAAGAATTTTGGTAATTTATCATGACGGAAGATAAAACTTCGGGTCACTACACGACAACCAAAAAATTGTCACAATGGCGTCTGTTCAGTCTTGGGAAGCCAGTGTTTGTTCACAAGGTACAGTAAGAGCATGGTGAAGTGTAAAGTGAAGAGTTAAAAAAAGTTGACTTCATATGCCACTAGAGTGAGCCGACTGCCGATCACGAATGAAGGTGTGCTGTTGAGAGAACACTGCTTCTTCCATCCATAGTGCTACCTTATCAGACCGCTTTGCATTTAGGGACTTTTCATTTCTTTTTTTGCATTTGTAGAAATTGAAATAAAGGTTTTGTTTGTCCAATTGAACGGCCTCAGACCTCTTTACCAAGAAGTTGCAGACCACTGTTCCCAGGGAAAATTTATGGCATTGGTGTTTGAAGGCCAAAAGAAATTAATATTGAAAAAGTTCCTGCCTCAAGGGCATACATAAACGTCGCTTGATATTTGACACCTTCAAAAACTTGCCGACGACACGAATTCCAAAACGTTTCTACAAATTTATTTCTAATATAAAAGCTCTATTTACGGATGAGTAACGGCTGCAGCAGATTCGGTCAATCGATTCACGGGTAGTACTTCGACCGGTCTTTTCGATTGATGCAATTGTTGTTATTGTTAACTCGCACGATGAGATGAGATGAGTGAACGTGAGCAAGGAGGGTTGACTTGACGCTCGACTCGAAGGAGCACTGCGCGCAGGCGTATACTGACCTACCCTTGGATTGGCCGCTGTCGTAAACGTTCGTCCGATCGTTCAACGACTTTTCCTGAAAAAATCACCACAATAGAATAATAAGGTGTCTATAGTAAAAAAGAAAAGCTTGCCTAGCTCAGGTTGGATTTAATAATGTAAGTAAAACAGCTGCAAGGGCACTTCTACACAAGTTTCCATCTTAAAATCAAGATAACTGATGAAGGGCTTCACAACTAGTCACTACCAAGGTCGATTATTTAATAATAAATCCTCTTCTTCACACCTGCTCCGTTCAGGTTGATTCTACTTCTATCTTTTGCCTTGCGGAGCCTCAAACATTGACGAATTTACCAATAATGGATTCAACTTAACCCAGGAGAAATTTGAAGGAGGAAATCGGAGGTTGAAGAAAAAATATGCAACTCATATACCAAAATTTTCTGGCATTTTTGGGGAGATAAAGGCCCATGTAAACCTAAACCTCTTCAACTATGCTTTCAACCCATAAACTGTAATTGTAAAGCAGGGTCCCCACTATGCCAGGGCAAGCCGGGCGGGCTGACCTGGGTGGCTATGCCGGGTTAGAAAATGCCGGCCTGGGCCTTGCCGATCCCAGCACTCATAAAGTAGGTACAGATCAAAGGAAGCCGAGCCGAGCCAAACAAAAGTGGGGACGTGCCGAGCGGCTTCAGTTACAATTAAACATCCTACCGAACTAGACGAATTATATTATTTTTGACTCAGTAGGTAGAAATAACCCGGTCGGCTTCGTTTTCAGTGTGGACCCTGCTTAATGTGGCAAAGGAAGCAGTAATACGGATACTATTGGATTATTCACCTTGTGAGCAAACCTATCGTGTGCCTCGACGTTGAGGAAGGAGGCAGATTTGAAAGGACAGGCCGAACATGAGTACACACCGCCACCGGCGTTAGAACTTTCGCGTTTCTTCATTTTCGTTCTTCTGTTGATTAATTTATACCTGCTACCGCTTCAGTAACGCTTGTTCTCTGCACTTCGCGCCAAACTCCTGAAACCAAAAACAGACACAATACAGGCGCAAATCAATAGTGATTAAATTAACTAAATTAAACGCTAATCGATATTTATTCCCATCTTGATGCTCAGTTCTTCTTCTCTGTCCCAGTTATGTTTGTTGTGATTGTATAATGAAGATACCGACCGCAGAATTAGTGTTAAGTTCGGTGGTAGAGCTGAAGATGCAAAGTGCCTCACACAAGCACAGGAGCTCTCATATAAACTGAAGATAGTCCTTCAAGCTGATAATAACAGGGACAAATCGGCGTTAACGTTCAAATGAAGCAGACTGGGAAAGATAGGATTAACATAAATAACTGTTCAATTGATGGAATTACTGGCAAGAGGATTTTTGCTTGCCGCGATTTGCCTCAGAGCCTTGTGGGACTTTTCAATGAGGAAATTGTGGCTTGGAGAACATTTTGTCCAGCATGTTCACGAATGAAGTATAGGAATGATTTGCCTATTATAATTTACTGTAGAATAAGATATAACCTATAAACTTGACAAGATGGCCGACATTAGACTAAGGCACATTATGAATAAAATATTATGTATACTGGTACCATAATACGAATAATTGTAACAGAGGTGTAGTTTTGGTAGTGAATAATGGTCACTAATAATTCATTTTCTGTTACAGAAGAGGAAAACATTTCTAATCTCTAATATCAATCTATATCTAATATCTAATCTCTATCTAATCATATCTAATCTATCTAATCATATCTCTAATCTCTAATATCAATCAATATCATAGCACTGTCCAATAATTAATTGTAGCAAAGTTCAATAACCGTAATAGATTGATTTTTAATTATTTTCAAGTCAATTTCCAAGCAAAATTGGCCGTTAAATAATATTGTACTTCCGCAATATAGGCGCATAAAATTTTTTTTAGGTTTTTTCGAGTTTTTTTTTTATTAGGTACAGGCAGACCAAATTATTTTTTTGGAAAAGAGGAGTAATTTTTATCCTAGGGCCACACGCTCTAATTACAAGTTATTCGCATTTTTAAAACGTATTTCTATTTGAGCGTAGCTCATATTGAAAGAATGGTACATTTCTACCTGGATTTGTCTTAAATTGACCAGATAGAATATTAGAATAGGCGACCAAAAATTGATTTTGAGTGAGAACGCAGCGAGTAACAGTCATTTGTAATATTATAATCAACATGTTGTGACCTAATACTCTTGAGGTATGAGACAAACAAATTAAATCTGAATTTTTCGCCTAACAGTACAGCTGAAGAGTGTTTGACGTGCTTTTCAACGAGCATAGAAATATTTTTATACATTAAAAATTTTTCGAGTTATACCAAATAACTGAAAATCTCGAAAATTGTACACGAAAGCTGCAATAACTCGAGAACCATCAAAGCTATCGATCTCGCAATAATCTCACTCGATTTAGCGTCCAAAAATTTATAGTAATAGATACCGAACACACCTTGGTCTGAAAAGCCCCTCAAAACTCCCCAAAACTATCCTTAAAATTGAGGTAGCGATTTGGTTGAAGAATTGTGCCATTGGCCGACCAAAATTGAACATTTTCGAGACAATTTCAAGAATTTAGCTTTTTTATTGTCTTCAGAAAAATGTTGACGGCGTACGGACAGAATTTTTTATCGGATATTCGGATTTAACATGCCTAGAAACGTGAAACATTAATTTTGACGGGGATTGACAAATTTTTTTGCAACAATAATGGTTTATTACCTAATGGTAAACCAAAAGTGAAACGCAATTTTGTATTGAAAAAACATAGAACAAAAATAATTGCTAGAAAAGTGAAAAACCAAAAAGCTATTTCATCGAAAACAGTAATTTTTTAGCAATAGACAAAGAAACGAATAAATTCGAAACCAAAAATTAATTTAACTCGGCGGTATTAAATTCTGATAATAGTTCGCACAATAAATCATATCCAACTGCGCCCGGAAATTGATAAAAAACAAAATTTTGCCCAGTAACGCGTCGGAATTTTTCAAATTTCTCGGCGTTCGACTCAAGTAAATACGATGAAATAGATATACTTTACATTGAATTAATAGACCGCAATGAGCGTAATTCGTTGCAACAAGCGCTTACCAAAGACAGCAGGCGAGAGTAGAAACGGACGAAAATTGGCTAACTCGAGCTGATGTAAAATGTTCGACTGTGAAATGGCGATTGGTGGGGGAAGTGGCGACCGAGACCAGCGATCGGGAGCAGCGACTGAGCGACTATTACCCACGTAATATTACGCGCTCACGTTTCACAAATGACGAGATGAAACACCTTTCACTTACGAAAAACTTTCACTCCGACGTCTTCCGGATTCATCGGTCGTTCGATGGTAGGGCTGCGCCTCCAGTACCGGGCCCCACTCGGGTCACCTCCTACTCAAGACGTCCTGTTACTTCTGACTTCCATAAGCAAATGGAAGCATTCGGAAACTCGAAATCGGAAAGGAGAGCCGAATTCGGAGAAAATATTTTTCGTAGTTTAAGTAAAAAAGGGTCCACGGGGGGAAGGGGGTTTCAGGGGGGAAAGTTCCAGTCATGCGGCGTTAGGTGCTAATTTTCAAAAGGTAGAGAATATAATATAAGAATATAATAACAATATAATAAGAATATAAGATAATATATAAATTATAGAAAATAAATATAACAGAGGATTATATGTATATTATAAGAATATGATGACAATATAAGAACAAAAATATTATAAGAATATAATAACAATATAGTAAGAATATAAGATAATATAAATATTATAGAAGATATATTATATATAGATATAATATATATAATATATATAATACAATAATAATATAATATAATATAATATAATAATATAATAATATAATATATATATATAATAATAATATAATAATAATAATAATAATAATAATAATAATAATAATAATAATAATAATAATATAATAATATATATATAATATATATAATACAATAATAATATAATATAATATAATATAATAATATAATAATATAATAATATAATATATATAATATAATATAATAATACCTAGTGGCTACAGAAAAAAAAAAAACATTATCTATCCTCCTAAAAATGTGATGGTTGCGTTTCAAAGCGCGTAGAATCCAAATAGTTCATTCACCCCATCTTCTCCCAGAGGCGAAAACAATTTTATTAAAATTTACCAATTGCGTAGGTAGTGGAAATTCAGTGCCAGAAATGGGGATCGTTGCGAACACGAAATATCTCAAAAATACTCATGAATGACCTCTAGGAGTCTTTTTTCCTGGTGGGATCATAGTGAACACGAAACGTCTCATAAATACCAATGAATGATCTCTAGGAGTCCAATCCCCTGGCGAAATATTTTTTTTGTTTATTATTCAATAATAATACCTAGTGGCTAAAAAAAAAAAAAAAAAAAATAAAATAACATTATCTAACCCCCTAAAAATGTGATGGTTTGCGTTTCAAGGCACGTAGAATCCAAATAGTTCATTCACCCCATCTTCTCCCACAGGCGAAAACAATTTTATTAAAATTTACCAATTGCGTAGGTAGTGGAAATTCAGTGCCGGAAATCGGGATCGTTGCGAACACGAAATATTTCAAAAATACTCATGAATGACCTCTAGGAGTCTTTTTTCCTCCCCCTCCACTTTCACAGACAGAAGATAATAATTCCCTATTTGGGGGCCACCTATTGCATAGGGGGCCACCTAATGCACAAAATATAGTTGGGAGGGAAAAATTATTTCCCCCACGTTGGGGGCCACCTTTCGCAAAAGGGGCCACTTAACGCACAATTTATGTTGTGGGGGCCACCTAATGCAAGTTGCGTTAGGTGGCCCCCAGTTTTACCCAGAAAGGGTCGTCTAACGCACTCTTTATATAACTATAGATATATTATATTATAACAGAGGATTATATGTATATAAATATAATAACAATATTATAAGAATATAAGATAACATAATATACATATTATATATACATATTTATATTACTTATAGAAGATATATAATATAATATAATAGAGGATTACATATATTATAAGAATATAATAATCATATAATATAATATTATAAGAATATAATAACAAGTACAGATTTAAACTATCACAAATTATTTCGTAGTTATTATAACTCGTCCATAGTTTTTTCAGAGCTCAAAAATCTCCATAACAATGACTCGAGAAGCGTTAGAGCTAATTTATGATCTCGTTCGATTATACGCGAAAAAAAAGTCGAACCCAACAGCATTTCAATGAGGTTTTTCGATTTCTTTTTCTGTACACTTGAAAAAACTTGCGGCAAAGTTCATAGGTATTAACATTAGGACGCTGTGAAAACGGCTTTTCAGATTGAAAAATGTCACGAAGTAAAAATTGTCCGGGGTTGTGAGGTGGAGAAAAACCAGGCACCCCATTCTCCAATTTTTTATTAGCTGACTTTCACCCATTCGGGCATCCTCAGGGCGACGTGGAGCCATAGGGTCCACAGCCAAGTCAGCTCAGTCACTAAATTATTTATATTAATCACATCTTGTCTGGTTTCCTTGTGTAATAAGTTGGGGGGACAATAATTGAAGGAAAAGTTTAACAGTTTCATGTGGAGGGTAATTTAAAAAAATATATAAAAATCTCTCTGCTAAAAGCTATGCACATGGGTTGACTCACAATCCCCGGACATCAAGAAATGCGACGAGAAGGAAAAGAAGAGGTAAAAATTGTTCAGAATTCAGTATTCATTGATTATTGAGTTTCCCTATTTGTGGACAAATTAGTAGATGAAAATTTCCGTGTCCATGAAAAATCGGGCAAATGCGCGTTTTGAACCGACAATTCAACAGTTTCAACGGAAAAATGACGAAATTTTCGTCAGGAAGCTTGGTTTTGAAGTCGAGAAAACGTTCGCGAGTTAGGAGAAGTTAGGAGTTAGGAAAAGCGCTCATTTTGCGGAAATTCCCCCGCTTTTATATCCTTTATCGGGTCTCCAAAAAAAACTCTATACATGGTATCTTATAGAAAATTTCACGAGCTTAGAATGGATGTTTATTTATTTCGTGGGACGAATAATTTGAGATTTTTACACATATGTGTGCGAAAAACGAGAGTACATGCCGTGATTTTCACCGTAGACTTCGTTCTGATTTTATGTATTGGGCTTAATAAAAAATTAAATCAGTTTCCAGATGGGGTTTTCTAGGACAAATAAGCCGTTTCCGAGCAACGAGCAAAAATGCTCTGAAAAACTTACATTTTATTTTTAACGACATAACAGCGTGCAACTGGTTAGGCTTCTTATTTATCTGAGATCCAAGGTTACTCCTTCATATTAAATTGAAATAATTTTTGGACAATTTTCGATTGGAACAGGCATTTTCGAGTTAGTGTGCCAATCTCATTTGTATGAATTTTTTAAGCGACTGAAAATTAACGGTCGTTTTTACGAAATTTTTACCAGCTAAATGAATGGGCCGATTTTAAAGGGAAAAAAGATTTAAAGCAGAATTTAATGCTTTCTAAAACGGGATCGTGTGAAATTTCCCGCAGGAAGCGTCTTTTTATAAGCACAAGATTGAAAAAAACGAAAATTCGCAGTTTCGCGCGATTATTTTAATACTCAGCAGAGAATCGAGAAAGGCCTAAAAGCTTTTTGAAGCCAAAAATACGAAATTCTAGTCAAAATACGAAGCGCCATTGTACTACCATGTTCCTGGTTGTTAAATGACGATGAAAAATATCGAATTTTGTCAAGAAATTTACACATCGACATTCGTTTGTAGAGAGAAACTTCCGAATTCTTCGAGGGAATATTGTTTTGCCACCGCGGAAAAACAATAAAAGCAAACATTATCTGATAAATTAGAAAATCGGTCGGTTGAAAGTCTTCAGTTACGAGGAGCTTTAGTTAGGTATAAGTATTCAAGGAATAATGCGGAGTTTCATCTCACCTGCGTCTATCTTGGTTTTTCGCAAAATAAAGCTAGAAAAGCCGCTAATTCTGACACCGAGAGCGACCTGTAATAAAAATACTGGAGGTTATTTACATTAAATCTATTTTCCATACTAGAGGGAATAGAAATGAAAGTTGAAATAAAATTATGAAAAATTTCCCGACTCACCTTATAATCGGATTACGTCATACTTATTTCACCGACAATCTCGAATCAAAGCGAGCGCACATTACTATTTGACCAGAAATAATCAATACTTGGACCTAACTACTCACTACGAATACAAACTATTTGTTTACAACTACATTACTGGATTTTCTGTGGCTCGACAATGGATAACCTGCCGGTAAGACTGATTCTGGAAACAGATAAGTCACATTTGTTCCAACTTGAAACCGTGTTGAACGTAAATTGTTTTTAGGGCCACCGGCGGAACGGATTCATGATAGTATGGTGGAGCATAATATAGTGTCCAGTCTATCGGCTTTATTATCACCAAGCGTTCCTACCGGAAAATGAATAAAGATAAAAATCTAAATAGACAACGTTGTGGAGATAATCGCAATAGTTTCTCGATTCCCCGTTAGAAGCGCTAGTAGACGGCGAAAAACCGATCACAAGATAGCTATAGCTCTACTCTCTGAATTGGCGAGTTTCGATCATCAAATCGATTAATGGAATGTATACACAATTTTCCACTATAAGTAATCGATACACTGATCAATTGCGGTTTTGAAAATCGAGTAATCAATTTCTAGACGATATCAAGAAGAGAAAATGAGTGGGTCGGTAGAACTTTAACGAAAATGTGGAAACAATCGAACGAATAATATAACCTACTAACATCAATTTAAAAATCGATTTTTCAGAAAGATATTCGATTGTTTGACTGACAATCGATTATCATTAATCGATACTTAGCTCCGAAGTGCTCCGTACGTTCGGGACATCGAAGCTTCAATATCGATGTTTAAAACATCGAAAGCCCACAAAATCGATGTTACCGATATATCGACAAAACATCGATGTTTATTCACACCAATAAAAAATCGAATAAAAATCATACCGATCTTTTCATTTGTTAGTAAATTACAGGCTTTGCCGTGTAAGTACCAACTCAAAATGTGAAACTGAAACCAGTGTTGCCAAAGCATTACACCCAGTACCCACTGAGAAAATAGATAAAAATCCACACTACTCTCTTACGGGTTGTTTTAATAACCCCTCGAATATTTTATACACAAGAAAAAAAGGAGCCTCTATTGAAAAAAAGGAAAAAACGGGATTACTACGTCGTTGTAAAAAAATCGAAGCATAGACATCGATGTTAAACATCGATGTTTTTAGTCCGATACATCGATGTTTTTCTAACATCGATGTCAATGTCCCAACCCTAGTGTTCTGCAGTTCGGCACCTCTGTCTCTGCTCTCTGCTAGTCAGGCGCTTGGTAGCTGGTGTTTCTAGGTAATTCCGAATAGTGTCAATTTTCGTGCAGAGAAAAACAACTATTTTCCAACCGGCTAGGTAATTACTGTCAACTCCCAAGTTGGCTCGGCTTCGTCGCTAAAATTTTCATGTTTTCAGTTGTTCTTCGCCCTTCGTACCTTGACTTTTTCGGTCGCTCGCTATTCAGTCGCCGCGGTCTTGCCACTTTTCGTCGTCCGCTAGGCTCTGTCTGGAAAGTCAACTCTCCCGGTTGCCATCAAAATCCCAACGAAGATCTCAGGACTGGAGAGCGTGCGAATTGTTCGGTTTTGCCCCAGGCAAACATGTCTTCGCTGTCGAACCCTTCAAGTGAGCTGGCCGAGTTTCCCGTTTGGGCATTGCTACCCAAGAAAGAAACAGGCGTCGTCAATTTTTTGAACAAATATCCGGAATACGATGGCCGCGGTGTCGTCATCGGAATATTCGACTCTGGCGTCGACCCGGGAGCTCCTGGGCTTCAGGTAATTAAAAATTTAATTGTATTCGTTATCTCGCTCTGGCTCTTCACACTGGGTTAATGATCCTTGGTATCTCTTTAAAATTTAATTCATCTCGCGAACCGGGGCTATTGTTCAGAGGACAACTGCAAAAATTAATTTGGAGTGGATTAAATGTGAAGTGAAAGTGGAGTAGAAGTGGCGAAGAAGGGGAGTAAAAAAGAAGCGGAGAAGAAGCGGATGGAATGTGAAGTGGATGCAGAGAAGAAGGGGAGTAAGAACGGAGTAGAAGCAAATTAAATGTGGAGTAAAAGCGAATTAGTGGAGTAGGAACGGATTAAAAGTGGAGTAGAAACAGGGCCAAAGCGAAGTGGAAGTGGATTAAGAGTGGAGTCGAAGTGGAGAAGGAGAACAGCGGTGACGAAGGGGAGTAGGAGCAAATCAATTGTGGAGTTGAAGCAGATTGAAATTGATGTAGAAGCGGAGTAAAAATGGAGTTGGAGTGGATAAAATGTGAAGTGAAAGTGGAGTAGAAGTGGCGAAGAAGGGGAGTAAAAAAGAAGTGGATGCGGATTAAAAATGGAGTAGATGTGGAGAAGAAGCGGAGTAACATGGAGTTTGAGTGGTTAAATGTGAAGCAGAAGCGGATGGAATGTGTAGTGGATGCGGAGAAAAAGGGGAGTAAGAACGGAGTAGATGCAAATTAAATGTGGAGTAGAAGTGAATTAAAAGTGGAGTAGGAACGGATTAAAAGTGGAGTAGAAACAGGGCCAAAGCGGAGTGGAAGTGGATTAAGAGTGGAGTCAAAACTGAGAAGGAGCAGATGATGGAATAAAAGTGGAGAATGAGGAGAGTAAGAAGAGAGAAGAATCGGTGACAAAGGGGAGTTGGAGCAAATCAATTGTGGAGTTGAAGCAGATTGAAATTGATGTAGAAGCGGAGTAAAAATAGAGTTGGAGTGGAGAAGAAGGGGAGTAAAAATGTAGTGGAAGCGAAGAAACGGGAGTAAAAATGAAGTGGATGCGGAAAATGGAGTAGAAGTGGAGAAGAAGCGGAGTAACAATAGAGTGTGAGTGGTTTGAATGTGGAGTAGAAGCGGATGGAATGTGTAGTGGATGCGGAGAAAAAGGGGAGTAAGAACGGAGTTGATGCAAATTAAATGTGGAGTAGAAACAGAGCCAAAGTGGAGTGGAAGTGGATTAAGAGTGGAGCCAAAACGGAGAAGGAGCAGATGATGGAATAAAAGTGGAGAAGGAGGAGAGTAAGAAGAGAGAAGAATCGGTGACAAAGGGGAGTTGGAGCAAATCAATAGTGGAGTTGAAGCAGATTGAAATTGATGTAAAAGCGGAGTAAAAATGGAGTTGTAGTGGATAAAACGTGAAGTAGAAGTGGAGAAGAAGGGGAGTAAAAATGTAGTGGAAGCGAAGAAAAAGGGGAGTAGAAATGGATTAAAAGTGGAGTTGAAGTGGACTAAAAGTGATGTTTGAGCGGAGAAGAAAGAGAGTAAAAATGGAGTTGGAGTAGATTAAATGTGAATTAAAGTGGAGTGAAAATGGAGTAGGAGCAAATTATTTGTGGAGTTGAAGCGGATTAAAAGTGAAGTAGGAGCGGTGAAGAAAGGGAGTAGAAGCGGAGTAGAAGCGGAGTGTCACAAAAATCACGGGCGAATATCTTGCCGGTTTCACTTGTCAGTATCTAGCCCTGACGATGTCCGAAGGGGCGAAAGTGTTCATAATGAAACGAAATACAGAGTACAGGTTTAGTTTTTCCTTCAATTTACCATTGCCCTTCGAACCTCGATTACCAGCTACTTGTTATCATTACTAAGTGTAGTTATAATTATGACGATTATTCTTTGTTGCGAGTAGGTATAACATCTTACGCGTTAGTTGGGTCCAGCTGTCAAGAAACGGCTCCGTCTGAACGTCAAAACGACGGTGATATATTGCGGCAATTGAGAGTCAAAAATAAACGTCCTATCTCTAAGCTTCTTTCTGGGACAACGATGAAAGACATGAGTCAGCATTTTTGTATCTTGAATTTTCTGTAGTTGTATAAATAGGGAATTTTATTTGAGCGAACGGGAGAATTTATTCAAAATGAACGGAAATCGTGGAGTTGTATTACTCTTGGGTTCATCTTTCTCGCCTTTAATGATGAAGTCGCTAGGTTATTCTCCCCCTTAACCCATATAGGTATAAATGAGTCACAACATCTATGTATCAGTATAAAATCGGTTGCGGAGGGGCGCTGATGTTGAAGGGAAGAGGCTCTTTGCTTATAACACGGCGGCTGCTTTAAAATGCTTATAATAAAGGGGTTGCATCCTACCTCAGCATGAATTGTGCGATGTTGGAATTCACGCTATTGAAGTGAATGATGGTTGTATTTTATTCCAGATCACTACCGACGGGAAACCGAAAATCATAGGACGCTACGACTGTTCGGGAGCTGGTGATGTAGATACATCCACAGTAGCCACTCCTGTTAACGGAATAATCACCGGTGTGAGCGGGCGATCGTTAAAGGTTAGCAACATTTGAATCCTTCACCTTAAGTCTTGCAAATTCGAATTGTTTGTAAGCAATGAATTCTCATTCTTCGAATGAGGCCCAATTTTAATTTATAGCTTTGTCTTGCGCTGAACAGGTTAAGGTTGAAGATTGGGAGTAAAACCAAGACACACCTGACGGGCAGATCTTTCTCTTAGATGATTTAATGTAATGCTGGAAATCAGGCTGGTATTATATGTTTTATATTTGCAAATCTTCAGGTTCCGGCCGAATGGAAAAATCCCTCAGGAAATTACCATCTAGGTATTAAGAGTGCCTACGAGCTTTACCCTAAATCTTTAAAAGACCGTGTCGAGGCTGATCGTAAGGAAAAGAAATGGGACCCGCCGCAAAAAGTGGTCACCGCCGAAACGAACCAGAAGCTCAGTGAACTCATTAAAGTTAGTCCTTTAACCGCTTCTTTTATCACGCTTTTTCTGTCTGAAAATGGTCGACTAATTCTTTGCGGAAATTCCAACAGAACCAAGAGAGTAAAAAGAATTTATCGTGGGAAGAAAAATTGTTGAAAGAAGAGTTGGAAGCTCAAGTGGAAATGTTGAATCAGCTTGAAAAGAAATTCGTCGATCTAGGGCCCGTTTACGATTTGGTTGTATTCCACGATGGCAACAATTGGAAGTGAGTTTCAGTATGAATACTATAGTTAGACTATTAGGAGGCTGTTGTATTGTAGTTGGAAAACTATTGAATTCAAACGTCATGTAAAAATGAATTGTGTGCTCGTATTTTTAACAGAGCTTGCCTCGACACATCCGAATGCGGGGATTTAGAGAGCTGTCAACTGTTGAGCGAGTACTGTCACGGGCAGGAATTTGGATCGCTCGCAAAAGATGATTATATCAACTACTCAATCAACGTGTATAACGAAGGGAACCTTACAGAAATAGTTTCGATGAGCTGTAAGTCAATTTTATTATCTATAGGTGAAACTAATTCCATTTCTCTATTTCTATGGGGTTGTGAGGGAGAATAATTTAGCGACTCCTTCTCCACTGTTTTATTCGGCCAAGATTTTTTGCCCGTTCGGTGAATTATCGAATTCCATCATCAAACCAGAGCAACTGGTTCGTGTCTTAAGCGTTTACACTCTCGGAGGCACTTGATTAAGTGCGTTGGGAAAATTAACCGTCGTCTATTAGAGCAGATAAATAGTATTACCACGATGAAACATTCTCATGCGCTCTTAGTCGGGCCGAGGAATAAAAATATGGAGAAAAAGTCGCACTC
This sequence comes from Tupiocoris notatus, assembly GCA_037159825.1. Lineage (NCBI taxonomy): Eukaryota > Metazoa > Arthropoda > Insecta > Hemiptera > Miridae > Tupiocoris > Tupiocoris notatus. The sequence continues at coordinate 12,756 of JASJUZ010000032.1, read as the reverse complement.
TCAATCTCCCCCTCATCCTGACAATATCAGAAAAAGAGCGACACACAAAAGAAGTTATTTATTTACGTTGATTTTTGCCAATAGAGTGATATTTAATCGCATCAGTGCTAATTTTCTCCGCCAGCAAATAAATTTGCTCAGGAGCGACACGCCTCGAGCACTTTTGGATACAAGTCTGAACGCGGCTTAGTAATGGGCCTATTTTCATACACATCACGTCGTTTATACAGGATTGATTACCTGAAATTGTTTCAAGCTGTACAGAATAAAAGTACAATATAAATAGCGCTGATAACACGTTCGCCAGATGTAAAATTTTGCTGATAGTGAAAGCCTCTTTGTTGTTGTGTGCTAAATATTATTGTTCATCGATTTCAGCCTCCCACGGTACGCACGTTGCGTCAATCGCAGCTGCCCATTTTCCTGACGAACCTGAAAGAAACGGAGTGGCTCCGGGGGCTCAGATCGTCTCCCTTAGTATTGGTATGTCCGTTTAAAACAAAGAGAAAAAAATTCAAAAGAAAACAAGAAAATTCAATGCTTACATAAAAACCGATAAACTGCTTCAATAAATTTGATTATATCGACTCTGACAACCTGTTTTCTCAGGAGTTCCAAATTCGCCGTTTAAATCTACTTAGAAATTCTGTCATGAGCACGATATCGTTACAGTTCCTCGCTTCATTATTATTTCTGTTTGCTCCATTCAGGTGACAGCAGGTTGAACACGATGGAAACTGGTACAGCTTTGGTGCGGTCAATGATCCACGTGATGGAGTCGCAAAAGACTGAAAACCCGATTTTGGTGATCAACATGAGCTACGGCGAGAGCTCCAACTGGACGTCGTCCGGGTAAACGTTTTTATTATTCTTTGCTAAAGGGAATTTTTTTTTAATCTGGGAAGGAGTTCTCGTTTGTGCAAAAGAGGTTGTCATTTGGCTTGGCATCACTAGAAAGAAAATGATTCTACTGCCCTCAGGATGCCTGAAAGGGGAAAATGCTCAGCTAGTCCAATAACAACTATAATAATAAGTCATCTTATTTCTATACCTTTCAAACCAAGTCAGGTGATTTTTGCCTCATCTATATCTCTTCTATTAATTTCATTCTGTAGAAATGAACTTACCAAATCTTATGCTATTAAACAATAATTGTTTTCACCTTTCGTTGCATTGTAATTCTAGCCGAATCTGCGAATTGATGCACGAAGTAGTCGATAAGTACGGTGTCACTTGGGTTTGTGCAGCATCGAATTCAGGACCTGCTCTGTCAACAGTTTGCACGCCCCCCGACACTGTGGACGATGTCTTTGTCGGTGTGTAATTTAAATAAAATAATTTGTTTTTATTTGAGTTGTTGAGTGCCGATTATCTCCTATTAGACTCGGTATATCTACTAATAAAACTTTTAGAAATAACTTACTGATTTTAATCAGGTGTCGGAGCTTACGTCTCCCCCGAAATGATGGTCGCGGAATATTCTCTGAGGAACAAAATGCCCGGCCTACCTTACACTTGGTCGTCTCGAGGACCCACCACTGACGGTGCCAAAGGTGTCAGTGTATGCGCTCCAGGTGGCGCCCTCACGTCAGTGCCTCAGTACTTGCTGCGCCATGCTCAACTCCTCAACGGCACTAGCATGGCCTCTCCTCACGCAGCTGGATGTGTTGGTGAGCTAGTTTCATTATCAAAATAATCTCTTCAAAAAAAATCTAAAAGCTCAGAATTTGAAGTTTTGGACATAATCTCCGTTCACGTCGATTTAATCTTAAAAACGAGAGAAAATTGTGATCGGTTTGCTTGGGCGAGCTCCATGTTCCGATTGTTATCAGAGTTGCTACGTTCTTTTTCAAGCACCAAGAAAAAAATCAGTATTGCCTGAGATCCAGCATGAAATATCCAGTTCTATGAACTCCTGGTATTATGCCACTCGTATCAGCAAAGTTTACTGTTGAGCAATTTAAATTCCGTCCAAACGTTTGAGTTTGGTAAACAATCAAACCCTTTCGTATATTGTTCATCCATTCTTTGTTGACTGTGCTTTTAATTTTAGTTGAAACCAATCCTTTTCAGCTGTCCTACTCTCCGGATTGAAAGCTCGGGAATTAAAACACACGCCATACGTCGTGAAAAGGGCTTTGCAAAACACTGCTCAATTTCTTCCCGATGGGGACTACTTCGCCCAAGGCAGCGGTTTAATTCAAGTACGTTCCCAACATGTAAATTTAAAAAAAAATAAAAACGATTATCTGGTGTATAGTTTTTGTACTTGATGTCCAAACAAATTTTTTTTCTCTTGTTATGTATTATGACGAAATTATATCCGCTTTTAAACGGTATCAATTTTTTGTTCATAGGTGGAAAAAGCTTTCGACTACTTGGTCTCTCATTGCCAAGACGCGGATAGCTCGGTTCGCTTCAACATTAACGTTAATTCGACAAAAGATAAGGGCATTTATATGCGAGGCGGACTGCAAGATAAGCCTAAAGATTTTTCCGTTAGCATTGAGCCGGTATTCCTCGATTCGTCAAATATAGGTAAGTCGAAGGTTTGTTGCCGATTTATTGAGCACTGCACAACTGTTCTTGGCTATTGCAAGGGATTGGAAACTTGCTATAAATTGAAAAGTTACATTAAGTTACAAATTATTATTGTTTTATTTATTTATCATCTTTGTTTTATTTCTTTTTACTTATTATTATCATTTCATTTTTTTTTTTTTTTTTGTAGATACCCAAACAAAGCTTGCTTTTCAAAAAAGTTTAGTGTTGACTTGCGACAAGCCTTGGGTCCAACATCCAACCCATTTGGAATTGAACAATATGGCACGAGTCATTAGCGTTCGTGTTGACCCTTCAGGTCTGCCTGTTGGTGTTCATTCGGCAAGGTACGCAAATTATTTCTTCAATGCTGCCAAATCAGCCTTTTATAACAGGTATTGTCAACACCACTATTTATGCAATATTTTTATCGTTTCAGTTTGAAAGGCTACGACTCGAAGGCGATTGAAAAAGGGCCCCTGCTGAATGTTGAAGTTACAGTTGTCAAACCGGCTGAATTTCCTAGCAGACCTTCGAAGCCGACATTTAAGCAAGAAGGTGTTCAGTTTCGGCCCGGTCAAATCAACAGGCATTTCCTTATGGTACCTGATCGCGTCACTTACGCCAGTGAGTGCCCTTGAAAATATTCATTGGTTGATGTTGAGGGAGGAGTTCCAGTCTTAATATTGTTCTAATTTTTTTTTTTCAATAGCTATAAAACTGAACGTTCACGATGAGGATAAATCGGGCAATTTCGTCTTGCACTGCGTTCAACTCGTTCCGAAGAAAACGTTCAAGACGCACGAATTCCATAAGATGTCACTGGTCAAGCCTGATTTTGATTGCACACATGTTTTCAAAGTTAAGGTTTGTTCTTTTGCTCGATTGTTTCTATAGTTTCTATATGGTTCTCCTGAATTGTGTTATTACTTTTTTTCTTAGGGAGGTGTTGTTATGGAGTTTGTCGTGGCTAAATTTTGGTCGGATCAAGTGACCAGCGTGGCCGACTATAGTATCACTTTTGGCGGTTGTGGTCCAGAAGCACCAGATGTCACAATGCATCATGCTCAAGGTATCATTCGTCTTGACCTCATTGGTGGACCTCAGCTGGAAGAAATCGCTCCGCAAGTCTCTCTCAAACACAACGTCATCGTTCTTAAGTAAGTATAGTAGTAGTAGACAGGTCACATATGAAATCTGATAATTGTTGACAGAACCAGTCAAGCATAGAGAGCGGAAGTTACCAGCGCCACCATGTAGTAGCGAGAAAAAGGCAACTAGAACTCATGACAGGCATATATAGCACATTACAAATAAAATCCTTTTTCATTCGGATTTCACAAGGTTTTCCACAATCCCCCTTATTATGAGATATCCTTGATTTAATAATCACCTTATTCACAGGCCGAGCGAGTCAAAAATAAGCCCTTGCAATTCAATCCGGGACGTTGTTCCTATCGGCCGTCACATCTACCAGCTCAATCTTTTATACAACCTTCACCTTCCGAAGTCGACAGAGATAACTCCAAATTCAGCCCTGCTCAGCGACCTTCTTTATGAATCCGAACTGGAATCGCAAATTTGGATGATTTTCGACAGCAATAAGCAGTACTTGAACAGCGGAGACGCTTACCCTGGAAAGGTTAGTATTACAATTGGATGATGGAATAAGAAGGGTAACGAGGCAAAAGCTGTTTTTTGAAGTTGTCTTTTTTCCTTCTTGTAGCGAGAAAAGAAAAAAAAATCAGTCTTTATCTTCAATTTAAAATGTTTGTTTCTACGTAATATGGGAAAGAAAAAGTGTCGGTTCCGTCTATCGAGTTGGCTCGTCTTCCGTTGTTGATGTTTGAAGTGACCGATGGTTCTCTTGCCTCATTTTGCTTCGTACTAGCATCGTGCAGCGTTTTGTCCGAATTTTCTGTGCGTGGGTACGTTTTTCGTCCAAGAAGTTTCAGCCTACCTTCTACGCTATCGTCCAAGGGTTTTGTGGCTGCCTGTTAAACCAACATCCTTCTATTTTTCATTAAAGCCGTGGTTGGATAAAAAGATTTTAATATATTTGACTCTAATCCCTATCCCCACAAAACACCAGCCAACGTTTATTAAATACCGGTCAAATTTGAACTGAATTATATTCTAACATTTAACTGGGAAATTAAAACTGAGGATATACTTAACCTTCAGAAATCTTCCAACCACCTTGAGGATGAAAACTGAGTCCATAATCTGTGCAGGACCTTTGTATTAGCGTATAACTAAAATAGAAGGTGGCTTGGATCTGGAACCGCCGCACTGAATGTGTTTACGAGAAGATAAGGCAACCGCGATCATGTTGAGGTCAACAAGTGTCCAATGTCACTTGAAATTCAATTTTCCAGTTACCAATGGTTTCCCAGTATTTGATTTCCATTTGCGTAAATCAAGTCAAATTTGCCCGTTTGTCGTTTTGCAAGATTCCTTGAACTCGATCATTCTCCGTACTCATGAAGGATTTTATGACAAGAGCCAATTGGTTTAGCGTCTTGTATGGCTCGCCCTAGAAACCTTAGACGTTGGAGGAAAAAACACCAAGTACAGAAACTTTCTGTTATTGCTCGTGAAATTGTAACAAATTCTTTTCCTTGTTGTCGCCCTGAGGATGCCCGAACGGGCGAAAGTGCTCAGCTAGCAAATAAATAATCCTTGTAATTGTTTCATCTTATTTACAGTACAACATGAAATTGGAAAAGGGCGACTACGTGATAAAGCAGCAGATACGCCACGAGAAGCGGGACCTTCTTGAAAAATTGACCGATCTACCGATGATTATTTACCAAAAGCTGTCAAACCCGATCACCCTTGACGTTTACGCTAATCATTCACAAGCTCTTATACAAGGGAAGAAAATGAGCAGCGGTCTCGTCCCTCCTGATCGCCAAAGGGTTCCCATCTATATCGCAGCTCTCACTGATACAAAGTGCGTTTACAGCTATTTATCTGCACTCCAATAAAATATTTTAATTCGTAAGTCGGTTGCAATAAAAATGGGTTGTTACACAATTTTCTCCTCCGATCGGTTTGGCCCTATGAAATTTGACAATCGCATCGAAATCGAGGAAACCTCAATGTAAGCATAATTGCAGCTCGCCCGATAGGGGAAACTCCAATCGTGCATTGCCTTTCAACGAATGACAAATTAAGTCAGCAATACAACCACTACTGTCTAAATTCATATGGAATGTCAAAAAGCTACTTAGAAATTGACTACCGTTTAGCTACTCGGCTTTTTTAAATTTTTATAAATGATTATTTAGTATTCAATTGTTTCAATCAATTGTACCGTACTCATTTTCACATTTTAGAGACCTTTCATTTCAGAAAATAGTCACTTTTCCCTCCATCTCATGATCTCTTAGATTGACGTAATTGCCCGGGCGATTCAAATCGACCCATTTTTTCTTTTTTGATTTTCCACCACGTGGGCTCGAACAATCTACTATTAGTGGTAATTTTCTTGTCTGTCCTCAAACTCTATATCTCGAAAAACGCCGATTATCCAACCGATGCGTCCACTCGATTGACTCAACGGACGACAGCTGTCGATATAGCCTCTGTAGCACTCATCTGGGTAAATTATTAAGCAACGCTTCTTTCCGCTCCATAACCATTAAACAACCAAAATTTATTTTGCAGGCAACTGAAAAGCGTGACCGCCGGCCAGTTTTTGAAAGGGACGATCACGTTCTGTAAGAATGAAAACGCCAAAAAAGCAGTAAGTTCCTCGTCTTTTGAAATTGGCATGGAGCATTTTCTATTATCAAGATCGAGTTATAGTATTCCAAGTCCCATTCACCTTTGACCCCAATATTTGAAAAAATTAATTATCCTCTTGGGTTGAAGGGAAGATAGAGGCTTCTCCTTTAATATTTTCCCCTTTTAATACTCTCTAAAAAAGCAAGGCCAAACAAAGGACCAAATCTTCTTAGCATGGGGACGGCCTTTGGCGCGCTTTGAACTGACTGCTTGATAACCTATAATGTAACCTCAACTTTGTCAAGGGATGGCCCTAAGAGCGCTCACTTCCAACGTTTTATCAGTTCACCGGATGTACTTGGAAATAGAAAAGTTCGATGCGAATTCCTTATTCCAGAGTAACTGCAAAATCTCCCTATTTTTCAAGTGGAAAAACTCACCTGAAGAAGCAAATTTCAAATAGATACATTTGGCCAAATTTCTGAGAGAGAAACAGCAAGATAATGAAAAAAGAATATATCAAAAAGATGACGTCATGTAGATTTTTTCAAACTGTTTTAAAAATAATATTGTCTAAATTATAGCCTTGCCGGGCAATACAGATATTGAGCCTTTCGTGGAAGTCCTTTGGAGCCTTGACAATCAATGCTTTCGCTCTCTGGTTGGAGTCCGGTGCTCGTATTACAGAACAGAATGCTACGAAACATATTCTTAGCAAAGGTTTCTATAAAATGTCATCAAAATTGTTCCAGGATGCCTACTCGTTCAAATACGTTCTATCGGATTTGAATAAGAAAACGACGAGCAACTCGAATAATAAAACGTCCAATGAGAGGACCAAATGGGAAGAATACCAGGATGCTCTTCGCGATCTGAAATGCACATGGCTACCTAAGCTAGGTAACTTATATTTCATCTGGTCTTCTCGTTTTTTGACCTTTGCAGTCTGGCTTTATAATTGTATGACGCAACATTGCATTAAGTTGGTCGGGTTGTACAAAATTACAAAAATAGTTGCCCTCCGGGGTTCTGTTAATAATTGCGGCTGAGTCTTAGGTTTTTTTTTTAATCAAGTGGCTGGTCGGTTATTTAAATTTATTATTCAATGATTAATCATTGTAATCGCCCAAGACAAACAATTTTTTCGTCCCTGTCATAATTTGACGCGCGTTACAACGCATACAGAATCTCCATATCCAATTAAAATACCCGTGGATACCTCATTTTGGGGGTTCTGAGGGTTTCCAATGTTTTCAAACTAGGTGTGTTTTATATGAATTTATTTCAATTAAATGATACCACAATGGTGTCACATGGTTTAATGATTCTCGAGCTTTTGTGTGAAATGTTTGAGATTTAACAAATTTGCGGACGAAAATTGGTGGAATGTTTTTTTCCGGACGATCACAATACTTCCATTTAAAACGTGAACATGGAAGTAAAAATTACTGCAAAAATTCATCATGATGTGTTTTTTTCTTCTCTAGAAGTCAAAGAGGAAAGCGATAAAGTTTACAAAGAGTTGAAAGCAGAACATCCGGAATATATGGGCAGCATTACTGCAATGATGGCTTCCCTCGATCCTGAAAGCAAGCGCCTGTTGCCAGGAGCTTCCGGCGAGTTCGACGCTGCAACAGCAATGGCCGTCCTCAAGCTTGCAGACGAAGTGATCTCGGCTGTCGACCAGACTGCACTCTTGGCCTACTTCGGGATGAAATCCGACCAATCGTCAGAGGCGTCTGCGAGTAAAACGTTGGTTTTCTCTACATCTTGAAGTTTTTCCCTACACTCGTATATTCCGACACTCGATGCTGATTTATTATTTTGCAGCGCCATGGATAAACAGAAAACAGCATTGGTCGACGCGTTGGCGCGGAAGGGAGCTATTCTTTGCAAGTTCTTTCTCAACCCGGATAAACTGGTTGGTGATAGCAGCGTCAAGCCGACGCTCGAAGCCATAGATGAAGTTTGGGTTAACCTGCTCAAATTCGTCGAATCCTCTGATATCAAGGTTTGCATTGCAAAATTGAATTCACTTATTTTCGGCCCTTTGTAAATAAAAGCGTTCATCCTCAAGAACCTGGAAATCTCGAGACTAGTCAAGAGAGATTTACATTTTTTTTCCTCTTTATACGCAAAAAGAAATCATGCTCTAACCTGATGAATATTTCGCTCGTTTCAGGCCATCGGCTACTTCGGCTTGTGGCACGCAGCCGCTCACAGTCATTACGGCCGTTTCCTCAAAACAGCCGGCAAAATGAACGAAGAAAAAGCGGCAAAAGAAATCGAAGATGCGATCACGTGGGGTTTGAAGAAACTCGGCTGGAACCACGCGTCCGATCATATTTCCCGCTCAACATTGGTCCGTTTCCCGCCATCCTACCGGTTGTTTTAATGAGGAAACCCTGAAAAAATCCCCAGAGGCGCTGAGTTTCTTTTGCGGAAGTTGGACTTATCATTTTTCGAGCGCCGATCGTCGCCTTGTTTCCAAACAACGATGTTCAAAGATTCGCGTAAATAACCGATGGCTGAATTCAACCCGCGTGAATAAATATATTTCTCCCAACGCTAAAACCACATCCGTTCAATTTACAATTTCCTTTATCAGATATCTTCTTGTTCGTTTGTTTCAACGCTGGTTCACTATGTCTTGAAACTAGATCAAATGATCGGAATACGCCAATTGCAATTGCACTGCCGATCAACTTACGAATTTAGCGCTTATGAATTTTTTTTCCTTCGAGTATAGAGAGAGAAACGGTGGCAGTTCTAACGTCTATTTGATAATTTACTGGCAATTTTCGAACATTCAATCGATCTATCAATTATGTATTATAGATGCCGAATGAATTACATTTTTCTATTCACTGTTAACAGCCATATCAATGCTTCCTTTGACCCATTTGTGATAAGAGGGAAAACGCTCATTTACTCGGCGAGTTTGAGAAGAAATTCTGAGCGAGTGGCCATACACCAACAATATCTACGTATTTTTCATAGTATACGAAGAAAGCGATCTAAGGGATATTTAAAATTCAACAATTCGCACTGACTTCTGTATGATTTTTTCTATTTTTAATAGGAATAAAGTAAGTTCAGTTCACTAACACATTTAACAAAATTAAGTTTGAGAATTATCGAATAACACATCACGAAAAGAGGGATTTGAGGAATTTTTCCCTCTCCTGACTCACGGCCGAGTCCGTATTTCCGCGTTTAACTTTTTTCTCTTCAGCCGTCTCCCGTTGAGTGAAAGCATAGGAAGATGGTGCGTCTGCGATGCCGTCAGTTTCTGGTTTTTCCCCACTGCCAAACTTGGCTTTAGCTTTGGCTTTTCTCCTCTGTCGCTCCTCACGGTCCACTGTGTCTTTGAAATAGCTGGCTACACGCTTGGCTTGGCTGATCTCGTTTTGCATCCTCTGCCGCAAGACGGCTCGCTCATAACCCAATCGTTCGACGAGGTGGATCCACTTAAACCTGCACCAGATAACCTGATGAGACTTTTTTCATGTTTCAATCACCGCATGACATTTCTTGTGAGGTTGAGGGAGAGGAAAGAAATAGGCATCTATGGTTGTACAAAGCATTGAAGAAGCCACTGGCTAAGGCAACGGCAGAAATAAATATCATGTAATGATTCGTCGCTGTTTTATCCCTCTACCTCACAAAGATCAACGTAATATTTTATTTTTCCATAAAATATTCATCTTAAATATATTCCTTTCAGAAGATACAGTTGAAATTAAATCGGTTATTACTGTCTACAATTGTAGGTAGTCAAATATTCGCTGAAGATATGCGAAATCAACTTCGCATCAATGTTGAAAATTAAAAGATCGACGTCGATGTTAACATCGGATGAAAAACGTTGATGTTTTCGGAGAATTTTGCAATTAATAATATAAATTTGAGAATATATATATATTTCAACGGCAAAACGCATTGGACGGAGGCCAGTGAAACTTGCCAAGTAGCCTCGTCAAAGCGCTAATTGTGGGTTCTCGGCCAGTTACAGTAAAGGCAAATTAACCGGTGATCACTTGCTGATAGAGGTTCAAGAAATGCGTTTTCCGAAATGTTGTCATTCAACACCCTAGTCAAAGTTGATGGTGGTTCTAGAAACTGCCCGTTAGGGGAAAACATTGATGTTCGACCGACATCGATGTTGCATACCTAATTCACTCTTAACTGTGCACTTATACAAAACTCACCTTGATAAATATTTGAGATTCCAAAGGCAGTCGTGGAATTTGCTTTTCTTTTTCCCCCCCATCGGTTGGTTGTTGAGAAGTGCGGCCACTTGCTTGGCGTGACGCTTTTTCAAAAATTCGACCCAGCCTTCGCAAAATTTGTCGGGAACCATTCGAGGCGCTCCTTTTCGTTTTCTTTTTTCTGGATTCAAAGAAAAATAATCAATTGAAGGGGATGATGGACAAAACGAAGGTTGGCAATGTTCATTAGTTTTACATGATAGTGGACTACTATTTCGGGAAAAAATAACAATTGAGGTAAACCTGAGGAGTGATCATCGCAGCAAGTTAGACAAACAAGAAATCATCTTGTCATCAGAAGCCTATTTCATTTAGTTTTTAAATATTTTTCAACTACTCACTTTTCAAATTGGGAAAAGTGAAAAGCAATTTGGTTATTTGCAACTGTTAAAATATGGCAGTTTTTAAGGTCGCGCTGCCATCTTCAGGTACATGATTGAAGCAAGGGTTATAAGGAACGGAGTAACTTTAAGGTTTGTTCAGTCTACTAAAGCGTATCTGCTCTTCTAAGTAAAAAACGTAGAACTCAATTCGAAGAGTGCCACCAAAACTTGAAGAAAAAATCTAGCTTTTCACTGTTATACAAAAAATGTAAAAAACAAAAAATATAGCAAGAATAAAAAATATTTAAAAAAAACAGTAAGACTGCTTTCTACGCTTATCACTGTTCACTTTTTCATAGTTCGGCATCAAAAAACATGAACGAGCTGGGAAAGTGCAGAGCGAAAAGTGAAAATTGAAATTACTTTTCACTCTTATAGTAAAAATGTAAAAAAAAAGAATAGCTGAAGAAAAAAAAACAGTAACACTGCTTTTTACTCTTTACTTTTTTATAGTTCAGCATGTAAAAACATTAACGAGTTGGGAAACTGCATAGCAAAGAATGAAAATTAAAAATTACAATAAAAAAAAATGTTTGAAATAATTGACATTTACCATTTTCTCCGCGAATGATTAGTCAAATTATATTACTTAGTTCTAAACGGCCATGAAATCTATGAGCCGGAAACACTAACCTTTCTGTTCTTTAACTTTCTGCATGAACATTCTTCCAACAGGTGCGAATTTGGAGAGCATATTCCTCAGCAATGTGGGTCGCATTCCTTCCGGAAGGAAACTGATGTAGACAACTCCTCGTTTGAATTTTTTCTCATCTTGTTCACAACTGCTAGAACGACGTTTACTTTTGTCGACAATGTTTGACTCGCTTTGACCACAATCAGAATCCTGGGATGCTTCGTTATCTGTTTCGGAGTTTTCTGGAAACCAAACAACAAAAGAATAATCGAAAATCTCGAAAAACGAGCGCCTTTTTTTTCTCTCTTGGTAAAAATTTAATGATACGTTAATACCAACGTTCCGTCTCGGAGTATTCAGCATCGTCAGAGGGGCTATCATCCATCGCTTGCTCGAGTTTTCTCTTCATGACGATCAATCTTCCTAGAAATAACACGCCACACACAGATATTCCTATACACTGGATACGAGTGCGAAACAAGTTTGAATGATTTTGAATTTCGTGACGGTCAAAGCTAGTTTAGTTGGAACTTGTAAGTAAAGATCAAAACCAAAACACACTTCAGCCGATACTAGCGTCACTCTAATGTTTGCAAAGAAATAACCCGCTCAGATAACCGCACCAACTAAAACAAGTGGAAGATCGAACATCGACGTATTATGTATCGATAGTTGTATTGGAGTTCGATATGCTATGAATCGCGAAAATTTCGCACTTAACCTATAAGTTTGATCGATCGTTGGCCGTATGAATAATAAAAATAGCAAAGAATCGTCCGTGATCGATTTACCAAAGCAATAAATCATTGGAGGCACAGCTTCCATTTTATCGCACCGATCGATATTCACTTGATCGATATTTACGTATCGATACTTCTCTGTTGTCTATGCTATCGATCGATACAACGTTGAGATGGCGTTTCATTTTCATCACTGTTATCCGTTACATTGTTGGCACTTGCAGCAACGTGAAATCAACTCAGTTCTCAACGTGGATCGGCTTCTTGTCAGCTTTGTCGGTATTGTTCTTAACGTTCGCGAGTTTTGTCCGTCGTACCTAATTTTCCCAAATAAATTTACGCAGTTACATTAGTTGTTTAAATTATGCCTACAATATCAATCAAGAAAGAACTTCTTTTTAAGGCGCTCGGTCAAACCTTCAGTAAGTTGTAACGATGTGATACTTCTAGAATAG